>JAJJWW010006092.1:0-633275 GCA_023531295.1 Papaver armeniacum | reverse complement strand
GAATGTGTATAAATTATGGCCTACGGTGATAACCGAAAGTGCACGGCGTCTATCGGAGACGCGGCAGAGTACGGGTCGATCCACGAGAGACTTGTGGTGCTCTTGTATGATCTAAGGCTTGCTCTAGACTGAGTTTCAAGGGTGACAGAGTAACAAAAGGGGTTTTGTGCCGACACTACCTGAGTTGTAATGGTGTGAACCTAAACTAAGGTATAAAACAGAGATAGAAAGGTGATACTAGGGCTGCAAATCCACCACTAACCTACACCGTGTCTTCAACTCATGATATTACTCTTGTTCTTATGCTAGATAAAGGCGAGGTGTCAAGTCTGCCTTAAACCTAAAGTGTTTCTCCGCTTGACAAAGTTAATCACAACTAAAGTATATTTCCAAAGTATTACCCGTCTGATTAGAGTACAAATAATCGAGGATCATAATAAATTCATTAAGCTTGGGTTGGAGCATAAACAACACAGAGGGAATCAAACTACAGTGCATCCATGGCATTGGCATGCACTGAGAGAGCAAAGTGTTATCACACTGAGATTAATTCTATCTAGAAAATAGTTAAGCATTCAAGAACAGTTCATGAAGAAACACACAGTGATAAGCTAGGGTTTCATCTCAAACCCTAGTAATTTAAATTAAAGCATCAAGAAAATAAACAAACTACAAATTAACCCTAATTGAAGCACTGGCTAGTCCAGGCATCATTTCTATCAACACCCTTCACTGCTATTTATACATGCACAGCTCAAAACTACCAAACCCTAATTCTTCTTTAAAACAGAAATTAAATGCAAAATAAATCGAACCCATACTCTGGTTGTCTCTGAATCATGCTCTCCTCTGGTCCATGCGTCGACTGATATGATATATGAGAAACCCTAGTCCCAATTATCTTTAATTTAGCTTCTAGGGTTGATAGAAGCTAAAAGAAAGATAACTAGACCTAGAGAGGGTACGGAGGTGGTTGATGGTGCGGTTGTTGTGGTGAAAGAAGATGGGGATGGTGATGATAGAGACAGAGATGGAGAGGAAGATATGGGAGAGCAGAGCTCGCTCCTCTGTCGGAAGAAGGAGAAGAGATGAAAGAGAAGATAGAAGAGAAAATGGGTTTTCTCGATAGGGTATAGGGTATGGGGGCTTCGGGTGAGAGAAGGTGCATCGTTTTTGATGGAAAAGCTGCAGCGAGCGTAGGATGCGGCCGGAAGCGATCCGAACGGTTGAAAGTGACTCGGAGTGTTTTGGTGTTGAGCGAGCGCATCAAGGTATGATGAGGAAGTCGGAGCGAGCGTAAGATGTGTCTCGGGCGAGATCTCAATGGCTCGGGATGAGCGGGTTCGGATCCGGGTCGTGGGTAGCTCTAGCCCATGTCTTCCTTGTTGGGTTGCAACCGATTCAAGGCGTGGCTTTGGCTATCTACTCCATAGACGCTTGACTCCAATTCTTCGCTCTTTTGGCTCCTTAATTTCTCCGGACTTTATTTATTACCTAAAAACACAAAATTAATTAATATAAATATTTATTCTTGAAAACAATTAAAATACAGAATCTGGGATAATATCTTGATTTATGAGCGCAAAAGATGAGTAAAATGCCAATAAAAAGGTGTATAAATATGCACTATTTGGCACTCATCAAATACCCCCAAACCTAAATTTTACTTGTCCTCAAGTGAAACAGAATTAAGAAATCCTAACTATACCACCGTCGTAGGTCTCTCGAATGCATTTAGCGTATGCACTAAGCCTTTAAACCCCTAGGTGTTCCCTAGTGGACGAGTTGTAGTCTCGTGAGGGTTTACCAGAGGTGTACCCACAAAACCTTCTCCAACTTCAGAGTGTAAAAGAGTCTCAAGCATCCAAGAAGCTATGATGACATAGAGTTTCTGCATACTAGTAACATGAAGTTAGAACTACCAACGAACGCACTCTCATCCTTAAGTGCTGAGCGAGAACTAACCATACCATATGAAAGAATTCGGATTCGATTGTGATCATAAGCCTCGACTTCTGCCTCACTATTAGGGTTTTATGATAATTGCACTCAAAAAGATCGCTTTTTTAGTCTCTCATGTGTGCAGGCAGGAATAAAGAGAGAAATCCTGCACACGTTGTAGGTAAGAAGGATAACCTTCCGAAATAAAATCTGGAGACTCCACAGAGGTGTGGACAAAAAGAATCTTTTCTGATGATCTCTAAGAAAGGAAATCAACCATTAGCAAGGATGGGAGTACTCACTCACTTCTCACCCGATCGGCAATTAACATCAATCTCTCATAAGAAACCATAGAAACGTCTTCAATCTTCGGTCTTCGGTCTTCAATTGTTGATGACGAACTTCTAAACTTCACAAAACTTGACAATTTTTAACTTTTCTACTCAAATTCCTTGTTGTTTGGATTTTTCTTTTTAAATTCTTCTTTACCATGGTGGTAGCAAAAATAAACTACAATATTTTTTTGATTTTTTTTTTTTTTTTTTTTTTTTTTACAATAAGTGAAAATAAAAATACAAATAATGAAACAACTAACTCCATGGACAAAGGACTTTAACACTCAATTTTTCCACAACTTGTATTGTCTTGATTTTATAAATTTTATTAATTCTCATCCTATTTTCTTTTCTTTGTTGCACAAAAAACCTTGAACTATATCAATTTTTCTTTCCATATTCTGATGATGCTCCGCTTGCTGACGATGATGTGTTTCTATGGGTCTTGCTGATTGAGAGAGAGAGTGATGCTAACGGCAAATCGGTATTTAGAAGGAGTTTTCATCTTTAGACGTCACCCTCATGATTGACAAAAACTAGCACTCAAGAGATCAAAAGTAGTGCTGAAATTGGTGCGAAGTTGGGTAGCTCACCATTCCTACCCTAATTGACGTACGGTGACACACACTCTAACAGCTTTTCTAGAAAGTTACAAAAATTGAAGGTTGGTGCCTCACTTGATGTAAAATGGGTAGTCTCCACTATGGGTGATCACAATTCTACTACCGAATATCTAAACAAAGACCTAATTCGCCCTCCCGTATGGTTAAATCCAACTTTAACGCTCTAATCAACTAAGGAACCCGATTGCGTTCTCCGGTACTTCTAACTTTTGTTATTTCGGTCAGATTCTCTATGTAAACATAGCTAGAAGCATGCTAGTGACTCTAAAATCTCTAAAAGTTTGAGGTTTTTACAAAAAGAGTTTTTTTTTTTTTTTTTTTTTTGAAAATAAAAGGTAAAATAAAAGACTAAAAACTCTAAATGCAAATGCACCCCAAACCTAAATCAAACATTGTCCTCAATGTGTCTACATATAGAAAAATTTAAACAAATCACATACCATGAGAACTATGCCGATAAGAGAAAAGGGAAGAGATTACCGGTATGTCGGCGGGAGCAAGGTTGGAGCTTCATTAATCAAGGCTAGAATCCAACATTCTCAACGGAGATCATATCGGATTAGCATAATATATGCGCATGAAGACTCAACCGATGTAAGAAAGAAAAATTTAACAAGTCCTACTGGATATATACAATGAAAATTCACCATAAACCAACAGTCTAAAGAGTTGAGGGTCAACCCAATAGAAAATATATACAAACATCAACAGCCTTACACAAATATAATATGAGAGTGCAAGTAAGACTGTGTATGTGAATGAGTTTCCCCCAAACCTAAACTTGTGAACGGGTGTGTTTGGGAGCACAAAATCTTGCAATTTTAACGGTACATCATGCAAAAGGTCTAACTCAAAATGAGTATTGCTAAGAACAGGCAGACATACACATACCAACTGTGGTTCCCTAAAAGTGTTATACTTTGATGCAAAATAGTCCAAGAGGACTTGGGAAGCACAAAGCTCTAGGCCTAAGTTAGGCATTTTCAGAAAAGTTGGTTTTGCAATTTTGTGACAAACTACACCTAGGTTTGGTGGAGGAGTTTCAATTTGTGACTCAGGAGAGAGGTTAGGTACATCTAGGTTGTTTTCATTTTTAAAATCATTTGTACCATCACACACTTTCCTAAAGTCGAAGAGGGTAAATCATGTTCACTTTCACAGACAATTCCACAGATCCACATCAACATCACATATATGAATATTAGAAGAAGCATCATTCATGGGGTTCACGGAAGAGACACTTAATGTCTCCGAACCTAAAGATTCTACTACATTTTCAAAATACACATGCTCTTCATATTCATCATCATCATCATCATAGCAAGAATTCATCTCTCCATTCAAAAATGTAGTATTTTTAGTGTACTCATCTACCTCTGGATTAGGTTCATATTCAATGTTAGTTGCATGAGTAAGACTAGAAACACTATTTTCAATCATATCATTTTGTAACTCAATCAGGTTCCTTTGAAGAATCATAGTGAGTTGTTCTATTGAAGGAGAGTCTTCACTAGTGGGTATGCATTCCTCATATGGATATTCATTGTATGGTTGTGCATGAGGTTCACTAGAGAAGGGAAATTCAGACATGTTGCTATATGGATGGTCATGCATTGCATTCATTTCAAGCCTAGCATTTTGCTCCATGAGTGTTTCCATTATTGATTGCAAACTAGGAGTTGGGGGAGTATAAAATTGTTCATCTCCCCACTGTGGTGAATGATGCATGTGTGCAGGTTGATTATGGTCCCAATAGTTGCCAAAGATGGTCACTTCTAGACACTTCGTACATTGGATAATCATGGTTTTCCCTAGACTGCCTAAAATCATGCAAAATATAACAAGACTCAGCGGGTGGTCTAAGCCACCACATAAGGTGCAAGCATGCATTTCATATTGCCTAGGGGGATTAGATTTGACAGATCGCTCATGTAATTGCCTTTCTAAAGCAGAAACTTGAGCTTCTAATTGATCTAGAAGTGATGACTGGGTATGAGGAAAGTGTTCATTTTCAACCTGTGGCGGATGATGCATGTGCTCATAATGATTAGGGAATATGAGGTCATGGCCCGGAGAAGGCTCATAATAATCCATAAAATCACTATGGTATGTGGGGAGTTCATCCTGTGAAGCGTGCCCGTAAGCACGCTCTCTAAGGGATTTGTTTCCATCCCCAGATGCAGACCAAAATCCTGACATGATTTATCAACTCAAATTGAACTCAAAGTCTAGTTTGGTTTATGTGGGTTTTGTTTGGTTTAAATGGGTTTCATTTGGTTTTGTTGGGAGCTTTGGTTTATGTGGGAAGCCCAGGTTGTTATGGGCTCAATTTGGTTTTAGTGAGTTTTGGTTTGTTTGGGATTTGTTGTTTGAAGCCCAGGATTTGTGAAAACAGAACAGCCAGGTTTGTGTAAAGCCTAGTGGAACTGTGGGCTCAGTTTCATGCAGAGCCCAGTTCTTAGTGGTTCTCAGCCCAGTTGAAAGTGTAGGTTGTGATCAGTCCAGGTGATGGGGCTTAGTCTATTGCACAGGTTAAGCCCAGGTTATGCAAAACTTAGTTTGTGCAGAGCCCAGCCTTGGGGTCAATCAACCCAGCTATGATTATGGGCTCCGGTGTGCAGAGTGCAGGCCCAGTGGTTGGGCTTCTGCTTATGTGCAGCCCAGTTTGTGGTTTTAGCCTAAGCAGCCCAGATGTTACAGTTTGCACAGCTTGGTTAGGCCAAGCACAGAATAGGTGTACACTCAGGCAAAGCACAATGCAAAGACAAGTTTTGTGCTCAAGATGCCTTAGGTGCTCGAGACAACACAGAGCAATGAGACAAACCTAGGTTGGCATTTCACACAAGTCTAAGTGCAACGACTTATACAATGGTTATGCTAAGCACAGACTAAGCACAAATAAGTTTTCAAATTCAAACACAAAGATACAAGCACAAAATTGAGATGCGGCTCAAAATCAAGGTATCTAATGCAACAGGTGAGTGAGGTCAACAGGTTCAACAGGCTCAACAGGCTAGCATGCAAGGGTGTGCATTCAACAGGCTCAACAGGTCTCGCATGCAAGGTCACAATAGATGCTAGCCTAACATGGTTCACAGGTCAGCTCAGGTTACGCAATTCCTCACAGATGCTGGCAACTCAAGACAAGTCAACAGGATTTGTTTAACTATTTGGATTTCACAGGTGATAGCTCAAACTTGTAGCTTCAGGGGCTAGCAAGTGAGCAGGGTCTGGCATTCAACACAACGGTCAAACAAGCACGCAAGTATCATGCAAAGTTTGGGATTATGCTCAGAGCTTTGGCTATCTAAGTTCACGCTCAAATCACAGCTTCAGGGCTAACAGCTAACAAGCTTAGCTAGAATGCCACTTAAGCTTAGCAGCTACAGGGCAGATGGCTCCCTAGAGCAATGCACTAGGCACAAGGCATTCAGGGGAAGTTTAGGCTTACCTCAAGAACTGGGCTTTCCCTTGGGTTGGCTAACAATTTGCTCAGCAGCACCGGCTAGCAAGGCACAGCACAGCAGCACAGGTAGGTACCTGTTTACTCAGGAAGAAGATCAGTTCTCTGGTTGCACAGATCAAAACAAAAGAGCAATATTTGCAGTATAAAGCTAATCACTGCACTTGGTTATCTGTGATATAAAGAATGAGGTGAATTCGATACAAAGTGCAGTTATGAGCAAGTTTCAAATGCAAGGGTGCCCAAACAGGGTAGTGATAGCTTAACAGAATGCGGTGAATTTATCAGGGTGTTGATGCAGATAATGGAAATAGCTTAACTTATGCTAATGATGCAGATATAAACAGAGTTGAGTTAAGTTATACTAAGACAGGGAAATAATGAACTTTAAACTAATGCTATAGTTACAATGGCAGGGAAACAAGAGATAGTTTAACACATATATACAGAGTTACATGCAATGATATAAAGTAATTATATACAGGGTGATATGAATTCAGTAAAGGCAGTAATTGATCACAGGGCACGCGCCAAGTCCCCGGCAGCGGCGCCAAAAACTTGTTAGGCCTCGGAATGTGTATAAATTATGGCCTACGGTGATAACCGCAAGTGCACGGCGTCTATCGGAGACGCGGCAAGTACGGGTCGATCCACAGAGACTTGTGGTGCTCTTGTATGATCTAAGGCTTGCTCTAGACTGAGTTTCAAGGGTGACAGAGTAACAAAAGGGGTTTTGTGCCGATACGGCTGAGTTGTAATGGTGTGAACCTAAACTAAGGTATAAAACAGAGATAGAAAGGTGATACTAGGGCTGCAAATCCACCACTAACCTACACTGTGTCTTCAACTCATGATATTACTCTTGTTCTTATGCTAGATAAAGGCGAGGTGTCAAGTCTGCCTTAAAACCTAAAGTGTTTCTCCGCTGACAAAGTTAATCACAACTAAAGTATATTTCCAAAGTATTACCCGTCTGATTAGAGTACAAATAATCCGAGGATCATAATAAATTCATTAAGCTTGGGTTGGAGCATAAACAACACGAGGGAATCAAACTACAGTGCATCCATGGCATTGGCATGCACTGTGAGAGCAAAGTGTTATCACACTGAGATTAATTCTATCTAGAAAATAGTTAAGCATTCAAGAACAGTTCATGAAGAAACACACAGTGATAAGCTAGGGTTTCATCTCAAACCCTAGTAATTTAAATTAAAGCATCAAGAAAATAAACAAACTACAAATTAACCCTAATTGAAGCACTGGCTAGTCCAGGCATGATTTCTATCAACACCCTTCACTGCTATTTATACATGCACAGCTCAAAACTACCAAACCCTAATTCTTCTTTAAAACAGAAATTAAATGCAAAATAAATCGAACCCATACTCTGGTTGTCTCTGAATCATGCTCTCCTCTGGTCCATGCGTCGACTAATATGATGTATGAGAAACCCTAGTCCCAATTATCTTTAATTTAGCTTCTAGGGTTGATAGAAGCTAAAAGAAAGATAACTAGACCTAGAGAGGGTACGGAGGTGGTTGATGGTGCGGTTGTTGTGGTGAAAGAAGATGGGGATGGTGATGATAGAGACAGGAGATGGAGAGGAAGATATGGGAGAGCAGAGCTCTGCTCTGTCGGAAGAAGGAGAAGAGATGAAAGAGAAGATAGAAGAGAAAATGGGTTTTCTCGATAGGGTATAGGGTATGGGGGCTTCGGTGTTGAGAAGGTGCATCGCTGTTTGATGGAGAAGCTGCAGCGAGCGTAGGATGCGGCTGGACGCGATCTGAACGGTTGAAAGTGACTCGGAGTGTTTTGGTGTTGAGCGAGCGCATCAAGGTATGATGAGGAAGTCGGAGCGAGCGTAAGATGTGTCTGGGCGAGATCTCAATGGCTCGGGATGAGCGGGTTCGGATCCGGGTCGTGGGTAGCTCTAGCCCATGTCTTCCTTGTTGGGTTGCAACTGATTCGCGCGCGGGCTTTGGCTATCTACTCCATAGACGCTTGACTCCAATTCTTCGCTCTTTTGGCTCCTTAATTTCTCCGGACTTTATTTATTACCTAAAAACACAAAATTAATTAATACAAATATTTATTCTTGAAAACAATTAAAATACAGAATCTGGGATAATATCTGATTTATGAGCGCAAAAGATGAGTAAAATGCCAATAAAAAGGTGTATAAATATGCACTATTTGGCACTCATCAACAAACAAATGGACAAGCCGAGGTTTCCAACCGAGAGGTGAAATCCATTCTAGAGAAGACGGTGAATCCAACAAGGAAAGATTGGAGTATGAGACTCAATGATGCTTTGTGGGCGTATAGAACCGCATACAAGACACCTATTGGGATGTCTCCCTTTAGGCTTGTTTATGGTAAACCTTGTCACTTACCCGTGGAAATTGAGCATAAGGCGTTTTGGGCTATTAAGCAATGCAATATGGAGTTGGATGGTGCTGGAAGGCAAAGGAAGTTACAACTTCAAGAGTTAGAGGAGATCTGTAATGATGCATTTGAAAGCTCACGGATTTACAGAGAAAAGACGAAGGCATTTCATGATAATATGATTACAAAGAAACAATTTTGCATTGGGCAGAAAGTGCTTTTGTTTAATTCTCTCTTGCAATTATTTCCGGGTAAATTAAGGTCACTTTGGATTGGACCTTTTATTGTGACTAATGTGTTTTCTCATGGTGCAGTGGAAATTCGTAGTTTAGCTACAGGAAATGAACTTAAAGTAAATGGACACCGATTGAAACCATATTATGAGAACTTCTCTTCGGATGTCGTGGAAGGAGTTAATCTTGTGGAAGTACTCCCTCTGGAGGAGTCGTAGAAAACAAGGAGATAGTCGGGCTGACGACTTTAAACCAAGCGCTAAATGGGAGGCAACCCATAGGTTTTGTATCTCTTATTTTCTTTTCTTTTCATGTTTTTACTTTTTCTGATTTCTTGTTACATTTTAAGTATTTCCCACCTTAACTTTCTTTGGACGATTCAATTTACATTGAGGACAATGTAAAGTTTAAGTGTGGGGGAGTGGTTAAGTATTTGCATTGTAAATTTTTCATAAATTTTCAACTTTTGTGTAAATTAGTGAATAAAAACTCCAACTTGTAGTTAGTTTAGAGTCACATAGTATACATGTCGCTAAGATTACATCGAGATTCTCATAAGAGTGACTGAACTTAGAGATGACAGAGAACATGATCGGGTTTCTTACTTGTATGAGAGTTAAAGTTGGATTTAACCATGCCAGTGGCAAATAAGGTGCAGACTGAATTCGGTATTAGAGTAGTGATCCCCTATAGTGGATACTACCCATGTTACATCATGTGAGGCACCGACCTTCAATTCTTTGTACCTGTCTAAATTTGTGCTTTTAGAGTGTGTGTCACCGTACGTAAATTCCGGGCAGAATGGTGAGCTGCCCAACCTCCCACCATAGAATCAATATTTTGATCTCTTGAGTGCTATTTTTATCAATCATGATGGTGACATCGAATTGCTAACTTACATACCACTTGTAATCTTGTTCGCAGTTAGCACCATCCACTTTATCTCTCTCTACACCAACAGGTCCATAGAAACACCATCATCATCAACAAGAGGAGCATCACAAATTCGAAGGAAGTTAAAGACGTTCAAGGTTTACAAGCAACATCACAGAATTGGGCAGATTTCGGATTCAAGTAAAGCAACAAGACAAGGAGCAGAATTTTTACGAGTTGAAGACTATTGTACAAGAGCGAAGATTATCAAGATGAGAGTTCGAGAAGTTTATGATATCAAGACATACAAGTTGTGAAGAATCAAGCGGTAAAGTACTTACACCATGGCCTTTGTACTTACATTTTTATTTTATTTGTATTTTACTTTCTCTTGTCTTAAAAAAAAAATTGAAAAAAAAAAGAAGAAGACAAGAGAAAATTTTGTTAGGTTCATTATTAGTTTTATTATTTTGTTTTGTTTTGTTTTCATTTTGTATTTGTTTTATTTTTCTTCTCTCTTTTAAAAAAAAAAAAAAAAAAAAAAAAAAAAGACAAGAAAAAATTATTGTATCATATTTTGGGATTGTATAGTTCGTTTTTAGTTTTGTATTCTTTCAATAAAGCCAATGGAAGAAGGAATATCTACAATTAAGTTCAAGCAACAAGGAATTAGAGGAAAAGAGTCACATTGTCAAGATTCTACGAAGTTCAAGAGTATCAAGAGTTGAAGACCGAAGACGAAGATGAAGACACCGATTGAAGACCGAAGACGTTTCTATGGATGCTGTGAGAGTGGTGCTAGCTGCACGTCGAACGGATAATGAGGTAAGTAAGCATATTCCCACCTTTGTTAAGTGGTTGATTTCCTTTCGTAGAGATTGTCAGAAAAATGGGTTTTCAAAATATTAAAAGATGTGGGTTTTCAAAACGATTCGGAGGGTTTTGCCTTCCTACCATTCAACGTGTCGCGGGATTCTCTCTTCATTCCTACCTGGACACATGTGTGACCCATAAAAAAGCTATTTATTATTGAGAGCAACTTCATAAAACCCTTTCTTGTGAGGCAGAGTCGAGACTTTTGATCACTCCGAACCCGAATTTCTTCGAGAAGGGATGGTTATTTCTCTCTCAACTTTTAAGGATGAGATTGTGTTCATTTATGTGTCTAACTTCTTATGACTAGTGTGCAGAATTTCTATGTCTTCTTAGCGCATTGGATGCTATCATTTCGGAGAACTAGTAAGTTGGAAAAATAGGTTTTGTGGGTATATCTCTAGTAAGCCCTCACGAGACTATAACTCGTCCACTAGGGACACCTAGTGGTTTAAAGGCTTGTTATTTATGCTAAAAGTGACCGTAGCCTCGACGAAACGGAGTTGTATGTATCCTTTAGAATAAGTTTTGTTTGATTTTCTCGAGGATTAGCAAAGTCTAAGTGTGGGGGAATTTGATAGGTGTTGTAAAACACCGTAATATCTATCTATTGTTTATGCTTTCTTTGCGAGTTTTCTTGTAAATTATGTATCTTATGTCTGCTTTTGAGTTATTAGGTACTCTGGAGTCGCATGGAGGAAAAGAAGAAGAAATCACTCAATTTGAGCAAAAAGGGCGAATACTATCTGAAGCCGACCAAAGGTTAAGGGGCTGCCAACAAGGATGGCCCTTATCTGGGACTAGGGGTTGGATGAATCCAATTATTACAACCCCAAATTAAGAGAAAATCATTTCTCTCATCATTCATTTCTCCTTCTCTGTCTGTGTGTGTGGCGACTCCATTAGAGGAAGAAAAGGAGGCATTATATTGCTCCAGTAGAGAGGGGAAGAGAGACTCAGAAATTGTGAGAAGAAATCAGAGATTGGGGGAATTCTGCTGGTGATCGATTGTTTCTGTGATTGTGTGTTAACAATCTAGGGTTTTAACTGGATTAAGAATTGGGGAAGAACATGAATCAGATCGAGACTGAGGGCTACTGTGAAGTCGAGAAGATGGGTTTGTAGAGATGATGATACTGGTGACAGAGAAGGAATCGAGCGTTTCAAGTTCAGATACCGAAGAATTACAGCAAGAATCGAAATGGGTTTTCTGTAGATTCGATTTGGAGGTGATTCTGTTGCTATGTTTGAAGTGATGAAGAAGGGTTTCTGTAACTCAAGGGGTTTCCATGGTATTTGATGTTGCTGTGAAGACTAATGAAGAAATTAGGGTTTTAATTGAAGATGATGAATGAGAGATTAAAGAAGAAACCCAGTTCTGAAGTGAATATGGAAGATGGGCTGTACAAAGAAGACGGTTTGAGCTGGAATTGGAGGTTGATTGATTTGTAGTCAAGGAATGTGGGTTCTGCTGATTGTTGATGTTCAAGATGAGGATTGATGTTGAAGTAATGGTGTTAGTCTGCCTGAGATGAAGCTACAGAAGGTGAAATATTGCCATTTATGTTCAAATGGTGGAATAGAAGCTAAAATGGTGAGAGGTTGATGTGTGGATTTAACAGAGAAGATTATGAAATGGGTCTATCGTCAAGAAAGAGAGCTTGGTGTTGAGCTACTGCAGCTGGTAATAAAGATGGTTCTGATGTTGTGCTTGACTCAGATGAGCTGGTGTTGTTGGGTTGCAGCCAGATTTGATTTTGGCTTTGTTTGATTGAATCTGGTGGAGTTGTAGCTGCCAATTGAAGCAATGGGAAGGAGATACCACTGGTGATATTGGTTTGAGGAGTTGCAGGTGGTACTGTAATAGTTTGAAGAAGGCAATGAGGATGGTTTCAGGGGGATGGAGCTGCTATGTGCGCTGCCATGATTTTGGTAATGGAAATGATGGGAATCTGGTGGTGCAGTGGGTCTTGGAATGTAGGAGCTACTGTGACTTACACAGGGAATGCTTGGTGATGGCTGTGAATTGCAGCTCAACTGAAGCCAGGATTGAAGTTCTCGTGTAGCTCTGGTGTTGGTTGCACTGGTGGTGATAAGGAATGAGGTATTGTTGATGTGAGGTTCAGATGCATATTAAAAATGGGCTGAGCTGTTATTGCAGGTGAAGTTGTTGCCATGGAGAAATAGATGTATGTTTAGGAACTGCAGGGATCTGTTACTGCTATGAATTGTGCACTTGCAGGTTGGCTTCAATGCATTGCAGTTGAGGATGGAAGTGCATGGAAGATGACAAGCAGTCATGAGATGCAAGGGACTAGTTGGTGCTGTGAAGTGGTGAAGGTGATGTTGTGAGCAACAAGAAGAGTGCAGGTGATGATGCAATGATGGGATTTTACATGGACAAGTTCAGGGTAGAGATGTGGTTTTGAGGCTGAGAAGAAGTAATTGCAGCTGATGTTATGGGCTGGCAGTGAAGTGATGTTGGCTGAGTCGCGGAAACGAGTGTTGCAGGTATGTTACATTGCAGCTGCAAATGAAGCTATAGAAAGAGTTGCAGGATTGCAGTGATGGGTACAAAGGTTGATTGTTGCAGAAAACTCAAGAGCTGAGCAGCAGATGAACAAGTGGTGCTAAATATGAACATAGTTGCGGGAATGCATGCCTAAGTCTGAGATGAAATTACCAGGCAGTGGTTAGGTTACAGTAGGTGGTGTTGGCTTGTGGTTGCTGGCATGGCATTGCAGCCATGAAGTTACAGGTTCTGTTGAGCAGCTGCAGATCAGTTGGAGATGGTGATGGACTGGCTGTGACTAGAGTTGCAAGTGGAGAAGCTACAGAAGAGAGGAGAATGACCAACCATCATGGTTGTGACTGACTGTGAAGTGCAATCATTGTGCAGCACAAGACTGGGCTCCGTAATATGGGCTATGGCCTTGGCAAGATGGATTTGGCCTGATCCGACTCAGCCCATTCAGCTGGCTAGATAGCTGACTCTGATTTTTGACCCGGTTCTGACTCACCGATTCACCTTGACTCGGCTGACCTGACCGAGTCGACTCATTTGACTGGTGACCGGGCGGACTTTTCCGGTCACCTGAGCTATTTTCCGGCGACTCTTCCGGCCAATTTCCGTCCATAATACCAGTTTTCCGGCGAGAGTTTTTGGGGCATATAAAAGAAAGACTTTGAGACTTGACCTAATTTTGGAAAGCAAAGGGCTATAAAAGAAAGACTTTTACAACTTGGAAATCACATTTTATTCTTGGAGTTTTGGGAGAGAGCCGCTTTTGTTTACGCTACTAGGGTTTGATTTTGTTCATCTTCTTCTTTATTCAATTCATATTTTTGTGATGAACTCCATAGCTATGAGTAGCTAAATTCTATATTATTGGTTAAGGATGTAGTCCTATTTCTAAAACTTGTGTTTGATTTATGCATTAGTTTTCTCTCTTGATTATCGTTCACATCTCTAATGTTTTAATATCACATGATTGATGTATTGTGATAGGATTAGATGTTTGTTTAGTTGAGTGGCCAATAAATTCAACTTGCATCCTTTTCCATAGCTATTTTAGGGTTTTTCATCGAGCGATAACCCTGAATACAAGTAGCATGATATGTTTACGGTTTGTAGTGATACACTCTCGTAATCATATGTAGAGTTTGACCATTGTCTGAATTGTTATGCGCAATGTATGACAATTGCATTGATTAGCCTATTTCTGAAACTTAATGCTCCTAGGAATTGTACTTAATTAGCGCAAGGCGTTAGGTTATTCTTTAGGTAGAATTCACATACGCAGCTCTAATGTGTGTGTTGATGAACTTAGGAAATTAATAGATTATCTTGCTCTCTTGATTCTCTAGGATTTTGATAATAAAAGAGATTAAATTGTAATTCTAATCATATATGCAAGCACATGTCTAAGATTGAAGATGAATTCCTTGACCAATATCTTTCTCTCATTGATTACTTTCTATAATTTACTTTGTTTTTGATTTACTTTTATTGCTTACAAAAATCAGAAATCCCCCCAAGTGGTTACTTTAGGAAATTGATTACATAATAACTACAATTGCCTCTCTGTGGAAACGAACTCTTTCTTATCATATACTTTAGGAAAGTGAAATTATATTTGATGCATACGACATCGATCAGGTGACTGGTTTACTAGTTTGCAAACTACAAACTCAGCAGAAATTTTCGGTTGAAAACTTCCGCCAGTACGCGTACGGGTACGCGTACCCAACCTGTCTCCTTCACCAATACCGCATGTACACATATGCACACACTTGGTTTCCGGTACATGGATTTGTACACTAATGTGCGAACACACTATATATGCTTATATCCATAGATGGTAATCTCAACTCTACATTTCAATCATTAAAACATTCTTTTATAATGTTATAACAATCGTTATTCACGACTATCGTCATCAAAGCTATTTTCAAGATTGAAACGTCATCATGACTTTCGTCACGGGTAAAGATGAAATGTGATTAAAGCGAAAGCTTACCAACACATATTTCGAGAAAAAGATAGGCGAGTAAACTCGACTCGAAATAGGAAATGTGTATGTATGAAAACTATCATACTTATACGACTATTGTCTCAAGCGTAGGAGATAGAATAGACTTTTGAGTGACAGATGAGTTCAAGTCTCCACATACCTTTTAGTCGGATGAAGTTCCACTGGTTCCTCGAGTAGTTCTTCGTCTTTGTAAGATAATTGCCATGGAGTCTGGAGCTCAACTATACTTAACTATCCTAGACCGAGACTTAGTCATAAGTAAACTAGAAATCAAGACGTATAGTTTTGATCACTAATATTGACAAACATGCTTGAGATAGCAACGCATGCGAGTTCGACCGATCAATCCTCTAACTGTTCCGGACCCAACTCAGGTAAAACCCTTCGCATACTAGGTGCGCAAACAAGGTTCCCGGACCTTTTCAGGTAAAACTGTTCGCATACTAGGTACGCAAACAAAGTTCTCGGACCTGAATTATCACAATACAATTCGCATACTGGGTATGCATACCGTGTTGTATCTAGACATAGTTAATTGTTCTAAACTCTCATTTCAATCATTGAAACATCCTTAGAAGACGATAATGGCTGTCTCACACATACCATTAGCTTATAAGTAATTTTTAAGTGATCGAATGATCAATGCGAAACTTTCCAAGCTAACATCAAATGACTGTCTCACACAAATCATGTAAGATGTTCAAGGTAATTTTCACATGATCATCATTTGACTTAATATTTAGTTTCCAACAAATAAATTGTCTCCAACTAAACTTGTCAAGAATATGATGAACGTATCTAAAGCAAAAATCTTCCAACACATATTTCAAGAAATAGATACGCGAGATAAACTCGGATCGAAATATTAAATGTGTATAATTTAAAAGTCTATATAACTATACGACTTAGTCCCATTAGAATATAGAATAGAATAGACTTCAGAGTGATAGATAAGTTCTAGTCTCCACATACCTTTTGTTGATGAAGTTCCTCCAAGCTCCTCAACTTATCTTCTTCTTCAATTGGTGAACGCCGTGAAGTCTAAAGCTCAACTACACTTTGTTTCCTAATCCGAGACATAGCTATAAGTAGACTAGAAATCAAGTATATAGTTTTGATCAACTAAACTTGACAAACAAGCTTGAGATAGCCACGCTTGCGAGTTCGACCGAGCAGTGCTCTAACAATCTCCCCCTTTGTCAATTTTAGTGACAAAACTATCAATACATATGGATTAAAAAATAAATAAACTTTGTAGCTTCTCATCCATCATGCTTGATTTCCTTGGCTCTTCAACATTCCTTAAATTCTTCGTTACTCCAAGTACTTCAGCGATTCTTAACGTGTTCAACTCAGCATCATTGTTGTTGAAGATCCGTAGCCATAACAATAAGAAAACATATGTTCTCAATCATTATTAAACAATGTCATAGTATTATTATATAGAATCAAATTCCAGTTGCATCACAACTTTGAAATAATACTATGGTGATATGTATCACTCCCCCTTAGTCAATAATTCCATCTCACAATGAAAACCACTCCCACTTACATAATGATCCGTAAACCATATGTATGTAGTGTGAACCACCAAATAATTCCCCCCTTTTTGTCAATATAAATTGACAAAGGTACGAAAACTACGGGATCATAATGAAATTCTCAAAGAGATAATTCACGACTAAAAGAGAACATATCAACTTGTTTCAATAATTTCGCATAGTCGAAACCTAGTGTATTCATCAAGGAGTTTATAAAGTTACAAGATAAATCCTACGAGAAAAGAAGGATTTCTTTGGACATTAACAAATCACATGGATTTGTATCCAGTAAACTCGAATAAATTAATCACAAGAAGCCTTATAAATTTAGTCAGAAATCCTCAGTATAAAAAAACTTACGGAGCTATACAATACTTTTACATAGAAGTGGATCAGGGAAAGATCAATACTGGGATTTTCAAAAGTTCATTCTATCTTTTATCAATATTTGCATAAGACATAATAGACTTAACTTTTGAACATATATGAGATAAGCACAGTTCACGGACGTAAACACATATATATATCTCATAAAAACATTTGCAATATATAAAACCAATAAAGATTAAATACTGGAAAATCATCTTCCAAATAACTTAGAATTTAAATAAATAAATCTAAAAACATTGCAAGATGAAAATCGTTGGCAATAGGTATGTGTAATCACAATAATTGGTATTCCAAACCCTAGTTATCCTTCTTAAACATAAGAATAAATTTTCATAAGATGTTACCTAGACATCGTAGAGCTTTTTCAAGGCATCTACAGAAAATTCCTTTTCATTATTGAAAATCCCTTGATTATAGGATCATTCAATTCTTCCAGATCTTCAGAAATGTCAGTTAACTCACTAAGCTCTCTTTTCAGTTCTCACGGGGTGTTCTTTGTCAGAGACAACATTCGTTCATAGTGAGCTATCTTTTCCAAAGATAAAATGATTTGAGATTTTAAATAATTTCTTTTGCTGATGAAATCCTTCACCATAGCACTAAAGTTATTATCATACTGACAAATAGACGAAAAAAAAAACAGTTAGAGGAAGAACCTTTTTCATCATGTAGACTTCTCCTTTTTCTTTCTTGAAGATTGGATCCCTTCACAGAGATACACATTAATTGCATCTACTGTATCCCTTTTTGTAGTACCTCTAGTTACATGAGCCATGATTCTGTATCTTTCAAAGAAAAGAGAGTGAAGGGCATTTTGATCACAATGGAATATAAATAGAATGCCAGAAATACCAAACCCTAAAGAGTTTTTCAAGAGTAACTTTGAAAAAGTCTTCACGGTTCACGATCCGTTATCTATTTTTGATAAGAAAATATTCACTGTGCTAAACTTAACTTAGGGTCCAAGAGCATAGCTCAGTGGTATCCCATAACTCCAGTAAGGAGGAAGTCAGGGGTTCAATCCCCACCGTAGTAGAGGTTTGTATTTAATTAGTTATATAGATGGGTTTTGGTGGGGTTGGGTCTAGCAGTGGGGCTAGTCCAACTGGCTGGATTTAGGTAGGGGCCTAGGTCCATCTTTAGCTTATAAAAAAAAAAAAAAAAAAAAAAAAAAAAAAACTTACATACCTTATATAAATTTAAAGATAAAAATAAACAATTATACAAGACTTAAGCAACCTTCATGCAATCCTCATATTCTCAAGTTAATAATGAGGATACAAACATTACTACAATTAGGTAGCAATGGAGCGAGCAGAAGGCTCACTTCTTGTATCACGTGGTGACATACCAAGGTTTTTTTGTATAAACAGGCTTCTTACCTCGTCTGATCCTTGTTCTTCGAGGCTTCGTCTTGCCTTCTGAGGTTCCCTGTTGGTTACTCATAGCTAGATTCATCATATGAATGTCATTCTGAAGCTTGGCAATTCTTTTATTGTCCATTTTGAATTTCCAACACTTACTTTGAACATGATTCGCATTTCCACAAAACAAGTAATTCAGAGAGGAATTTTTGTTTTGGCGATTGGCCTCCTATTTATCACAACATTCTTCATCCAACTTTCCAGATCCGGCTGGAACAAAGGAGTTGTTTTTGCTCACAGTCTTGCTTTTAAACCCTATACCATTTGCGTTTCCAAAGGATTTCTGACCAAATAACATCGCTGAGATCTTGTCAGAGCTTCCAGACAACCTTTGCAGGTCACACTTAAGAGTATCAATCTCCCTTTCTTATAGGGTTCTGGTGAATTCATCATTAATATTATCAATCTCAAGATTTTTCACCTGAAGTGATGATTCATGTTTCTCCAACAAATTTTATAGTTGAAGATTTTCTTGGTGATCCCGTAGTTTTCGTACCTTTGTCAATTTATATTGACAAAAAGGGGGGGAATCATTTGGTGGTTCACACTACATACATATGGTTTACAGATCATTATGTAAGGGGGAGTGGTTTTCATTGTGAGATGGAAGTATTGACTAAGGGGGAGTGATACATATCACCATAATATTATTTCAAAGTTGTGATGCAATTGGACTTTGATTCTATATAATAATACTATGACATTGTTTAAAAATGATTGAGAACATTTGTTTTCTTATTGTTATGGCTACGGATCTTCAACAACAATGATGCTGAGTTGAACACGTTAAGAATCGCTGAAGTACTTGGAGTAGCGAAGAATTTAAGGAATGTTGAAGAGCCAAGGAAATCAAGCATGATGGATGAGAAGCTACAAAGTTTATTAATTTTTTAATCCATATGTATTGATAGTTTTGTCACTAAAATTGACAAGGGGGGAGATTGTTAGAGCACTGCTCGGTCGAACTCGCAAGCGTGGCTATCTCAAGCTTGTTTGTCAAGTTTAGTTGATCAAAACTATATACTTGATTTCTAGTCTACTTATAGCTATGTCTCGGATTAGGAAACAAAGTGTAGTTGAGCTTTAGACTTCACGGCATTCACCAATTGAAGAAGAAGATCTGTTGAGGAGCTTGGAGGAACTTCATCAACAAAAGGTATGTGGAGACTAGAACTTATGTATCACTCTGAAGTCTATTCTATTCTATATTCTAATGAGACTAAGTCGTATAGTTATATAGACTTTTAAATTATACACATTTAATATTTCGATCCGAGTTTATCTCGCGTATCTATTTCTCAAAATATGTGTTGGAAGCTTTTTGCTTTAGCTACGTTCATCATATTCTTGACAAGTTTAGTTGGAGACAATTTATTTATTGGAAACTAAATATTAAGTCAAAAGATGATCATGTGAAAATTACCTTGAACATCTTACATGATTTGTGTGAGACAGTCATTTGATATTAGCTTGGAAAGTTTCGTATTGATCATTCAATCACTTGAAAATTACTTTAAGCTAATGGTATGTGTGAGACAACCATTGTCGTCTTCTAAGGATGTTTCAATGATTGAAATGAGAGTTTAGAACAATTAACTATGTCTGGATACAACACGGTATGCATACCCAGTATGCGAATTGTATTGTGATAATTCAGGTCCGGGAACTTTGTTTGCATACCTAGTATGCGAACGGTTTTACCTAAAAAGGTCCGGGAACCTTGTTTGCGCACCTAGTATGCGAACGGTTTTACCTGAGTTGGGTCCGGAACAATTGATTATTCCCAAGCTTTCAAACTTGAAGTGTAGGTATGAACCAAATGAAGGTAACTGACCGAAAATCTGATTATCACCCAAATCCAAAACTTCCAAATTCTTAAATATCAATAACATGAATACCAAACATTAACCAGTTTAAACAAGATAAAACCAGTTTTAACCTAAATTACGGCAGTATGAAACTAGTTTCGTCCTACTTTGAACGTGGATCAAACCAGATTCACCTAATCCAAAATATGATGAAACCAGTTTCATTTAAGTTAAACATGGGCGAAACCAAATTCAACCCAATCTAAAACAGGATAAAACCATTTTCAACCTAAATTACGGAAGAATGAAACCAGTTACATCTTATTTTAACCTCGATGGAACCAATTTCAACTAAGTTTAAAACTGGATGAAACCAATTACATCCTATTTTACATGGATGAAACCAACATCAACTGAATATAAAAAAGGATGAAACCAGTTTCAACTAATTTTGAAATAGGATGAAGCCAGTTACATCCTATTTTAACATTGATGAAAGCAATTTCAATTAAGTATAAAACTGGATGAAACCAGTTACATCATATTTTACATGGATGAAACCAATTTCAACATATAAAATAGGACAAAGCCAGTTTCAACTAATATAAATCACATTGCATTGAATAATTCAATCTAGCTTGGAGATATTATACAAGAGGTGTTGTCAACAATTTCATATTGCTGTATGGATTTTTAACTAAACAATTTCACTGACTATGTAGTTGAAATAGATAAACATTTTCTTAATTATTAAAACTAGTCCCTGAGATTTGAAGGATCACAAAACATATTATCGAGCATGTATTATATGCGAAAGTTTGAAAAAGTGCATACATACATTTGTAGAGTAGTGTATTACTGTTTTAACCATTACAATATTATTATTGCTAGAGCTTCAAAAGAATTGATGCTTAGATGAATCAAAAACAATCAAAAACATGTACCACAAATAATGAGACAACAATATTCCATGTATATCATACTGCATACAAATTCATTCTAATTAAATATGGATCCATTTTCTCAAAATTCTTCATGTATAACGAGTAACCCATAAACCTTAAATCTATTTTTCTAATGAAGAACTTGGTTGTGGCGGCGTAGAATCGTCGATGTGCTTTATCCAAGATAATCACTAACAAATCTAAGGGAAGTAAGACTATGAAAGTGAAAACAGAACCGCTATAGTAGCGAAGAAATTTAGTAATTATAATCAACGAAATAACTTTTAAATCATATTTAACTTGATAAAAACTAATCAAAAACAAGTAATTTTAACGACCATGATTTGTGGCACCCACTTTTCGTGCACCCGATGCACCCACCCTTAGGTGGCATTCACATAAGCAGCCAAATCGATTTATCCCTTTCTCCATCTTTTTAGTTTTATTTCTCTCAACGAAACAGATCTAATTTGTTTCCGAAGAGAAGAATTAAAACCAGAATGGTGAAAACCACATCAAAAGTTGTTTACATTTGAGAAGAAAATTGGGATGAATAAAATTTAACGAACCAAACAAACTCCAAAAAAATCAATTTTTGTGGATGGAGAATCGATTTTGTTTACTGTTCTTCAATGGTACTTCAATTGTTCTTTAATGGCTGAACATCTCAAAAAAAAAAAAAAAAAAAAGAAATCCTCTTGTTTGAACCTTGTTTATTACTATCTCAAATGATCATTAGAAAATTAAAGTTTTGATTAGATTAAACTCCATATTTCTCACTCTGGTTGTTAAAAGGTTCACCCATAAATTCAAAATTCATCATTTGACAGAACCCAAAAATTTTCTTTTTGGTTTAAGCTTGATCCGTTCTACATTTAATCATATTTTTCTTATCTCAATTTAGAATTTTTGATTCTTACCCTCATATAACTTAATCCTTGTTTCTTGGGTTTGTATTAATGGAAGAAAACGATAATTTTCAAATACGTACCATTACCTGATTGTGTAATGATTTTCTTCCAAGTTTTTTCCATCACATCTTCCCTTCCCTAAAGATATTACTAGAGAAGACAAAAACGTAATGCAAGGAAACAAACGTGTAAACATGAATATATACGCATTTGGTTTGTGCCACCTAAGGGTGGGTTCATTGGGTGCATGAAATACGGGTGCCACAAATCATTTTCGTAATTTTAAAGAACTGGATCTGAATAAAGAAGGAAAAAGATGAAAGATTTTTTGTGGAGTTTTTAAGAGGAGAGAGAAGAAAAAGAAAAAAATGATTAAAAAAAAAGAAAAGAAAAGAAAAAGAAGAGGTCGTAATGGCATAATTCGCCATGGGAGGTGGTAAACCTTTTAGTACGCCACCACGCCTCAACGAAATTGGCCATATTGCAACCAAAAAGATTTTGCGCCAACTTGAAATAGACTGCAGTTAAAATGAAACTTTGTTCTTCTCCGTTGGACCAACATGGTGCTGTATAGCGAGCCGTAAGACCGTAAACAGGAGGGCAACTGGGTCCACCATAAAATGGTCAGGATCTTACTTGATTCTCCGATATTTCTTTCCGGCAAATTAGGCATTTTTACCATTTTTTGTTCGGTCCGCGAGTTATAACCCCAAAGGTGTCACTATTCATCCACAAAAAACCCGTCAAAACAAAAGTAACACAAAAACCCCAAAAAACAAAATTTTGATGAAAACAAAATTTGGTTTCATCATAAAATTTGATGAAACCTCATAGAATTTGACGAAACCAATTTTTGGTTTCATCATAAAATTTGATGAAACCAATTTTGAAATTTGGGTTTTTGTGTCAATTTTTTTGAAATTTGGGGTTTTTGTGTCAATTTAATTTAAGATGGAGTTTTAATGAATCGCAACATTTGAGTGGGGTTTTTTTGTACAACAAGTTTGGTCACCTTGGATTTTTATGACTAGTTTTGTTTTTTTTGTAGTATAAAATCTAGAGTTTCAATAAAGCAAGTAACTAAGTTATAGGGCCGTTTTCATATATATGGGCGTGTTTTCTGATCGAGCTTATATTTTTGTGCATTGTTGTTCTTGCTAACAATGGCGAAACGTAAAAGATACATCTCGGCAGATGAAGAAGACAGAATCACTAGAAGATCTTCCAAGTTACTCTGCGCAACTAAACGGAGAATGAGACCCCGACAACCAATGAAATCTTTTTGGAGAAGACAGCGGCAAAACTTGTGAGCGAAAACAAATCACTCAACTTACGTGAAGACCTAATGGAGACGGTTCTTATCGACCGTTGTTTCTCTGGTGAGTTTAATGATGCTGAACCAGCTTTTCCTTACTTGATCGGATGTTATCGTCGTGCTTTTGAACAAGATAAACAAATCAATATACTTATGAATAAGGACCTCGAACATGACATGACTTCTATTGTGAAACGAGCAAAAAGTTTAGCTGTTTCTTATTGCCTCATGATATATCTTGTGAACTCCATTAGATTCCCCGTCAATAAGGTTTCCAGTTCTGATGAGTCTCCGCTTGTCCGGTTGCTCTTTGCAAAAGTTTCACGGCGCAAGAACGATGGTCATTCGTTGGATTGCCCGCCAGGGTTTTTCACGGATATTCTCGAGAAAATGGACATTTGTATACTGAATTTAGTTTTGAGGTCATTGTACGAGGATTTGAGTCAATTGGTTCTTGAAGAATCTCTTTTAAGCGATTTGTTTATGCAACCGTTGGCGGCATTGACATATTTAATTGAATCTCCACATGGGGCGAAAGCTCTAGTGAATCATCCGATGTGGTTGCCAAAAGGAGCTAATGGACTCGAAATTGAGAAGACGAGCATATTGGGTCCTTTCTTTCATGTCAGTCTTATTTCAGATGATAGATTTTACTGCGAGCAAGATGATTCAGGTTTCAGTGCAACCAATACAAGTTACGCAAAATGTTTACATGATGGACTGGAAAAGGTGCTTCTACTTCTCTTGGAAAATGCTGATACACGAGAGAGTGTTCTTCAGTTTATAGCCGAGTTAATCTTGAAAAACTCTTCAATGGCTAATATACATGTCGATAAAACTTGTGCAAGTTTAGGCATGTTTGTCAACCTAGCTGCTGTTATGCTTCGGCTCTTCAAGAATTTCTTCGATACAGATACAAGAAGTAAGGGTGAAATAGATGTAAGATATGTAATCTACGGTACTCGTTTGAACTTGAGTAAGTCGACTTCCCTCCACTCATCGTTGGACGAAGTTGTGGCATGGATTATTCAGAACAATGCGGATGCCGTGAAACTAATTTCAGGCAGAACTTCTAGTTTGAAAACTGAACATACATTTTCTTGTGAATGGTTTTTTATGACGGCGAGGGTGCTCCATTTGGGGATAATAAAGTCACTCTCTGAGTTAGAACTTACATATCAAGAAATGGAAGAAATTGATCCTTATAGTTTAAAAAAGATGGTGGCAGCAGCTTCCTTTCCTCGACGCAACCTGGATGCTGAACAAGACCTAGACGAGGAATTCCGCTTTTGTTGGCAGAAATACTGCAGTTATATATACCAGGTACTGCTTGATAAACCATTGCTTCAGCAGGCACCTTCTTTTCACCAGTTTATGCTTACTTGGTTCGTAGACCATGTTGGCGGGTTTGAAATGCCATTACCAATAACTTGTCCAATGGAATTTGCTTGTGTGCCTGAACATTTTGTGGAAGATGCGATTGCACTGCTTATTGCTGTGTTTAAGTACTCGAAGTTGATAGGTGGGGAAATTCTTCCTAAAATGGACATATACATGAACTTCATGATGATGTTCATGGCTAATCCAAAATATATAAGAAACTCATATATCAGAGAACAGATGGTGGAACTCTTGAATTTTTGTGTCAGTAAAAGAACTTTGTCATCTTATACAATTACAATCAACTATGTCTCTCGTATCTTGTCCGTAACCTTCTAATGCTTTATGTTGAAAAGGAGTTTGCTGAATCCCCAAATGTACGTAAATTCCGCAAAAACGTTTTGAGGATTCTTGAATACTTATGGAAGATCAAGAAACAGAGGTTCAATCTTATCAATTTCCTCTCTCTCTCCTCTTTTCTCTCCTCTCTAGAAAATATCCCGGTGAAACAAAAACTTCTCCGATAACCTGGAAGCTGCTCAGATCTGTTTAGATCTGAGCAGTATTAGTATAAATCTTTAAGGTTCTGTTAGTTGGAGTAGATTACATCGGGTTTTTAGAATTTAGAGTTCAATGTTTTCTTCCTGCCGGTCTCCGGTAGTTTACCTACGCTTTTATAGCGTTTTTATCTGCGCTTTCATAGCGTTCATCTATGGCATTAATGGCTATTCTTCCTCTGGTTACTTGGTTTTGAAGTACAACGATGTTTTCCGGTCAAAATCTACTGTTTTCCGGTCAACAGTTGGGGCAAATTTCTCCTTTTTTAAAGGAGCTTATCTTACTCAAGAAGACAATCTATCAATGGTCGGATTTAATCTCCAAAGACCAGCCTCCTCCGATTCAATCGGCTCTTTAATACTTGTTGTTAGTCATTTACTTGATATTTCTTCTCTTTCTCTTGTTGAAATGTTAGACTTTGTACTAGCACAGTATGATGTTACTTGCTACTCTCTGGTTCTTGAAGTACTTCATCTCTCTGTAACCTTGGATCGTTGTTAATGAAAATGGAAAAAAAAAAAAAAAACTTATGGAAGATCCCTGCACATTGCAACACATGGAGAGAGATTGCTGCAAAAGATACGGGTATTTACTTGGTTTATCTGAAAATTTTGATAGACGAGATCATGTCTAATCTTCCCAGAAGTGATAACGAGTACTATGAGATCATACCTGTTGGAGTACAAGAAGACATGGACTATGAGAATAAGATTGGCAGCAATGTGTCATATGTGATAAAAAATGTGCACATATTAGCAGTTACTTCAGTGAAAATTACAGCTCCTTTCCTACTTCCACAAATGGTTGATTCAGTGGTCACGATGCTCAATTACTTTTTGTTCCATCTTGTGAAGGTCCATGGAAAATCTTCTGGTATAAGACAGGGAAATTGCCTAAAGGGATTGCTTAAGGAGGTTGTCAACATTTACGTTCATCTCGCTAGGGGCGACAGAGAACACATTTTCCCAGCTGCAATATCAAAGAACAGCTCTCAAACATACAATGATCAAGTGTTTATGGATGCCATGAAAGTTGTGCAACATGAAGACAATAGAGTGACACAAGAGTTTATAGAGCTTGGAGCCGAAGTTGTGGCTTTAAAGGCAAAGGACAGTGATGCTGCTCTTGGAGAAATACCTGCAGAATTTCTTGACCCAATTGAGTTCACATTAATGCGGGATCCTGTGACTCTCCCTTCGACCAAGACAGTAGACCGAGCAGTCATATTAAGGCATCTTCTGAATTATAAAACTGACCCATTCACAACTCTTCCTCTTACCCAAGATATGGTCATCCCGAATGTGGAGTTAAAACTTAAAAGCTAAAATAGACACGTTCCTCAAGTTCAAGTCTAAGCAGTCTGATGGAAACGACGAAAAATGAATTGCAATGATCAGAACCTGCAGTTTGGAGAAGGTATTTATGTTGTGAAAAACAATTTCTGACTACTGGTATAAGTTCAGAGTTCAGACCAAAATCTGACTGGGATGAAAAGCTCTCTCTTGACTTAGCGCCAACTATTACTATGTTTTTTTCCTTTTGCTTATTCAGAAATGTAATTTCAATTCAAGGATTTTAGCGGTTCAAAGACGACAAAGAAATCAGGGAGAATTAGTATGTTTATGGCCTTTCTGCCGTTTTTCTCTTTTCTTTACGTTGGACATAGGGAGACCAAGAAGGGAAGGAGAACAGGAGAACACCGAGGCAAACAACTAGGGACTGGACTGCTTTGCACCATGAGTGTGGGTATGCAATCCCAAAACATGTCAATCAAAGCTATGAGACCAATAATTCAGATGCTTAAAGTATATTGAGAGTTGAGATGGCTATTATTTGCCCAACCATCGCAACAACCTAATTCAATTCCAAAGCATAATTGCAAAGGCTGCCCATATCCAAATAATTAGTGCCTAACTGCCTATACCAATTGTAGTCCAGTAAAGTAGGAAACTACCGAAATCCAATCTAAAAGAGAGAATTTTTGTCTAGGTTTTAAACTGAACCACGTTGCATCTACTTCCAAAGACAAATTATTTTTCTTTTTGTTCGTCTTTTTTTTTTTTTTTTTTTGAAGCTACTGTCCGTAGAGAGATTCAAGAAGTGGGTTTTTTCCTGTTTTCACTGAATTGAAAAACATGGATAGTGAGAGATTAGATTACTGGTCTGAATGGCAAGTTTATGTATGTGCTGTAATTCTGATAATACCTGCAATTGTAGCTATAGTTTTGATTTGGAAATCAAAGAAAGCTCCTTTGAGTGTTTATGATTCGTGGGTTTCTTGCTGGAAATATCTTAATCCAATTTGGATTTTGATTTATAGAGCTTTCGTGGTTGCTATCATGACATTCTTACTGTGTAAGACAGTTATCAATGATGGTCCTTCAGATTTCTATTTCTACACTCAGTTAAGATCATCTCTTATACCCTTTACTCTTCTCTTTAAGTTTGATAGTATATTTCTGGTCTTTTTTTTTTTTTTTTTTTGCTTACATTGTGTAAATAGATATTACTTCTTATGTTGTTCTACATTGATGCGTTACGCTTCTATTTGTTGTCAAACATAATCATGTTAGGTGTTGACTATACTTGATGAATCTTATAAATTGTTATATTTATCAATAACAAGTTTGGACCTAAAAAGTATAATCATAATCAAGAGGCAGGATCTGTTGCTATTGATATTTTGACATGCTTAGAATGACATTCTGTGTTGCACCTAAAAAGGTAAAGACTCTACAATGGTTTATATGTTGAGCCTAACATTGTCACCAAAATTCAGTTAGGACCATGTATGTGTTGATTACGGTGTTCAACTCGTTTAATAGTTTTAGTACTTTCGGTGTAGATCTGATGAAGGGGTTACAAATTTTAGACAATTTCAGTGAAGATACTGCTGAAAATCAGCCATTGGGTCTTCACCATTTGTGTGCAACGGAGAATGTCATTTAAGCATGTCAAAGTGTTTGCATTTGATTGCATGTGAGTTGGTACTCAACATAACCGGTACCAACTAAGGCACATGTTCCTGTCATCGCTACATAGAGGTTAACTGCATATAGGGTTACAGATGTCATTGTGATTGAGTTGTAATCTTGGTTGAGCATCCTTAATTTCTGTTATGCCCTATCAGTTAGTGAAATTCCAGTGTGATAGAAGGGTGTGTATAACCTCTGAACCTTGAGATTGTTGCTCTTTTGTATTTGGTGAAAAATATGTCTGCCTTAAATGCTGTTGTTGAATCTAAAGAAGTAGCTATGGGTTTGCATATGAGGCTGGTGAATGTGGCAAAGAGAGCAGTTCATCCAACCATTTGTAGCCTCAACATTCTTGTAGGAATACCAAGAATCTGACAGAAACACTTATTTTTGTGAAATGTTCATTCACTGCAAAGATCCCTTATTCTGCAAGCTGATCACAATAAGATAAGACTGAATCAAAATTCATGTATATGAAAAGGAATCTTATCAAAATTTACCCAATCCATCTAACTATGATATTATGGTCTAGGATAAACAATGATGCTAGTGGTATTTGGTCCTATTTGAATAGCAGGCTTTTGAAGGTTTACTTAGGAAAGTAGTGACGAACTCTACAGGTTGTTCATGTTCTTGGTTATCAAACTTAACATGCTGTTCCCTGGATGAACCCTTAAGTGAAACTCATCAAGATGAATAGAATATCCTTAATGTGATACTATCCTGTGAATAGAATATCCTTCATTGATAAATTAAGGTATCTATATATGAGGTGATTGTCATTTTCCCACTATTGATGTTTAGGTTTGAGTTCTCATGATATGCAATCTACACTACAGGTGGACTTTCACCTTGGTCCTCATCTATTTTGTGGTACGTCTTGCATTCCTTAAATTTTCTGTAAACGAGAGAAAAAGAATGGGATTATGGGAATTTTCCATAGTCAGGGTTCAACTGAACATGTAATGTAATGACTTTTCTGTAGCTCGCAACCGTTGCATCTGCGCATGGATGCTGGACTTGTTTAAAGACAACCACCAGCAGGAATGAGCTAGGAAATGGCTTCCTGAGAAGGGATTTGGAAGGAAATGAATCTAATCAGTCAAGTACCGAATCAAACAAATTCTGGGATGTTTCGAAACTGCAGAAGATCCATCATGAACGAAAAGAGATGGTGAAAAAAGCTGGGTTCGGGGGTTATCTGCTGCAAATCATTTATCAGGTTAATATTCTGGTTAAATTTCCGCTTTTTCGATTTTATGTTAACCTTGACAGAAGAAAAAGCTTATAGTCTTTCCTGCAGCATTTTCTTCTGATTTGTTACCGTCCCCGATTTGAGTTTTAGTATTTGCTAATGGCCACTTCTTTCAAACAGACTTCTGCAGGTGCTGCAGTGCTAACAGACATTGTCTTTTGGTGCCTTCTCGTACCATTTCCCTCCAGTGACAACTTTAAAGTTGACCTGGTAAATACTCTGTTACCTCCTTGCTGCTTTAGCATGTACATGTCTTTGTCTTTCTTATTGGGTTATCTTCACTTTCCACTCAACTTGAACTGATGTATTCCCAATTGCACCACTTAACAGATCGCGGGGTGCATGCATTCTCTCAATCTTGTGTTTCTTCTCCTCGACACCACTCTCAACAGTCGTGTAAGTATGAAGCTTCGATAAAGAAAGCATAACCTGTTTCACAAAAGTTCAGGGTATCAGTATACTTGTCCATGAATAACGTGGACAGCCATGGGCAGCCCACACTTAGAAGTAAATCATTGTCTCTTATTTTAACTCCACTCGGTCCATATCAACATGAACTGTTGAACTTCAAACAAGCGTCAAAAATTAGGACTAGACATCTGGTATTTGTTTCCATTTTATCAGTGACATTTGTTTTATTTTAGTACTAATAAACTCATTGTTCAGCCATTTCCTTATTGGTTCGGCCTGGTCTATTTTGTGATTTGGAGCTGTTTATACATTGTTTTCCAGTGGGTTCTTCATGCGTGTGGTGTATTGACATGGTAAGTGAACTTCTGCTCTTCCTAAACAAGCTCAATTAAATTATAACAAGAAACTTTGCAGAACCTCCTTTTGACACTTGTGCACATTCAATGCATGTCTATAGGTGGCCTTACGCTTTTCTCAAGCTCTCAACCCCATGGGCACCTCTCTGGTAATTAAAAGTGATCAACATATTTCCTTGTTACTCCAACATTTTCTCTGTTGTTCATGGATTGACGCGAATTTGTATCTGCAGGTATTTAGCGATGGCTCTGGTTCACATCCCTTGTTATAGTTTTTACGCTCTAGTCGTGAAAGCGAAAAACTCTGCTTTCACAAAAATATTCCCCAATGCGTTTGCGGGATCATCATAATACTTTAGATTGGTGCTCGCTCAAATTTTGAAGTACATATGAATGGTTACTAATTGATCTTGCACATAGAATTGGAAGATGTGTAAACCCCCATTGCAGCTGAGAACTTGTGGTCCATCTCTCATTGTCCAGCTTTTTGTATAGTTACTTATCGAGTCTATGAAGAACCTAAGAACTCAAAAGTGCCCCAAGTATTTTGGAGGTGGCAGACTAAAAACTATTTTGGAGGTGGCAGCTTTTTTTTTTTTTTTTTTTTTTTTGCAAGTCAAAATTACAAGGTTTAATTGGGGGCCCTAAAAAATAATTGGGGGCCTCACCAAATTTATGTCCACACCAAAATTTTTAGGGGGCTTCCAAAATGAGGTAGAAAGTACCATTTTATCCTTCCCTTAAATTAATAGGGTCGTTTGTTTATTAATAGGGTCGTTAACGACCCCTTAAAATTAATAGAATCGTCACCATATATAGTCGTCAACAGTAATTTGTGGGTCGTTAGGGGTATTGTTATTATTAGTCGTCATCAAAATTCGGTCACAATTGCCAGTCTTCTGTCGTTGTGTGCAGAGGTTGTAGCTTTGGGTTTAGGGAAGGAAATTCATGGGTATTCGATTAGAGCTCTGATGGATAAGAATATATTGGTAGGAAATGGTCTAGTTAATCATTAGTACAAAACAAAGCTAGGATAAGTTTGCCTTTGTTAGTGGTGGTCAGGATTTGTCCAGACAATGATAAATCAAGGGCTGCGGTGCTCCGTGCCACACCCTACAACTCGCATGTGTGGCGTTAATTCCAGTATTATGAATAAAAAATGAATACTCAAGTAAAGATATGGATTTTCAAAAATTATAACGGGGAGGTTCGAACTCATGACCTATTGTGCCATAAGAGTGGCCTCTAACCAGTGTTCCACCTTGGTTGGAATTAATAGAAAAGATAAATCAACGGTGGTGGTTTGTTCAACTTAAATATCATTATTTTTTATTAATTAGTGTTTCACTAATTGCACATAATAAATAATTTATTCATTATAAAATGTTCTTTAGTTAGTATTTCACTAATTGCTCATAATAAATGACTAATCATTTTTTAATTATAAATGTTTTCTTAATTAATTATAAAATTTATTTCTATTAATAAGTAATTTTGATAAATAATATCAATAGACATTTTTGGCGACAATGAGTAGTAGAAGAGGTGGAGGCCGAAAGATTAGTGGTTGTTAAGGGCGGAGCCAAGCACAATTATACTTATTTTTGTTCTTTTATCGTAAAATGGGATACAAAGTCCATTTTTCACATGTATCCAACTTGCCAAGAATTTTTTCTCCCTCTTTCCTCAAAATCCACGGCTCCGCTCCTGTTTTTGGTGGAAAAAGTAGTGACGGTGAGTCTTTGGTGAGTAGTGATGGACATTATTAATTTTATGTTGTCGTTACAACATCGATAACATCGTAGTGTGGAAGATGTGGTTGGTTGTTTTTAACACTTTTGATAAATGAAGGTACCATATATTTTAGGGATGATATCATACAAGAAAATATTTTCATGATCATAGTTGGATCACCCAAATGGTACCCTGTTATCTTTGGTAGTATATCGTATAAATCATGATTTTTTAATGTTAAAATAAAATTGATTGCAATACAAAAACGAATATATACACGGAAAAAAAAATAATGAAACTAATCAACTGACGACATTTTGTTCAATCTAAACCTCATACATGGCATCTGTGATTGGAAATTAGAATTGCGTGCAACAACCTACATGGGATAGGTGCAGTGATGGTGGCAGTGGTGGAGTCAAAAATTGACATTGAGGAGGCCTACGTTTTTTTTAAAAGAAACATGTAAACTTTGGTGGACTAAACCATAAATATATATGGACAAAGTACTATTTATAAAATAAACTAAAAAATTTATGTAGTTATTAAAAATTTAAGGGGTTAGAGCCAGGTTAGTCAACCCTTGGCTCTGCCGCTAGGTGGCGGTGGATAAGAAAAATGGATTCATATGGTTTTATGGTGGTGGCGGGTATTGGTGAACAAAAACATATTATGCTAATTTAAATAGCCATACAAAATATGTAACGTTATATTAAAAAGTATAAAACGTGGTTGATCATTCTAATGTTAAAATAAACTCGATAAAACACATGTCCATTTTAAAAAATTGGTGCAATCAATTGCCATGTTATGTAATAACTAAACGAATAACACGAATCAAGATCTGAACATATGAAATTACTTATTATCGATTTGTCTATGTAAAGAGTGGTCATGATTTGTCCTTGGCAAAGATAAATTTACCGCTGGGGTTTGTTCAACTTAACCACTTTTAAATGTTTTATTAATTAGTGTATCATTGATTGTTCGCAATGATTAATTATAATTCTATTATAAATGTCCCTTTAATTATCTAACATAAATACATAATTTTATTAATAAATAATTTTACTAAAAACTATATTAATTCTAATGGTGGTGGTGGAAGTAGAGTTAGTATAAACGGTGGCGGGTGTTTGTGAATGGTGGAGGTGGTAACATTACTATTGGTGGAAGAAATAGTGGCGGTGGATGGTTTTTATGGTGGTGGGTGTTGGTAATAGTAGTGGATAATAATAGTTTTTGCTTTTTAGTGAGTTTTATTGCCCGAGTAAAAAAAAAAATCTTGACAAAACATGCAACATTATATTGTGAAAGATGTAATTGGTTGTTTTTAGCACGATTGATAAGGGAAAAAATCAAATATTTCGAGGATGATACCGGAATGCATAAGAAAATATGATCATGACTGTTAGATCACCGAAACGGTATCCGTATTATATAAACGCAATTGGTGTACCAGCGTAAGAGAACATTATCACTCTCCCAAGTACTATTAATTACATTATTTTTCCTGAAAGACCATCAATTTCGAGTTGTTTCGCGATATCTACCTACAAAGACAACAACTTTCACTCAATTCCCGATATAAAACCTTATTGACCGGGAAACTGTATTTGCATTCTAAAATATTTGTTTGAAAATTATGTTTGTTCATCAAAATCATCATAAAAAACTCTAAATCATAAATCTAAATTTCACCTCCGATGTTTATAGAATATTTTTTATATTTTACATTCTCAAATCATGCGACCTCTTGGTTACAAATCAACAATATCAAATTACGGATCAATATGTATAGATTTCATTCAATGGGTTAGAAGGTATAGTAGATACAGATGGGTAGATCACACAAAGCAGAACATGAATGAGAATACTTCAATAATTTGGTCAAGAAATCAGGTCAAAAACTTAAGATTAACTTTCTATAGGACTAATTAGATCGCCTTCGATAGGAGACGACTAAAATACGGATTAATAATATTTTCCACGTAAGACAATTGCAAAACATACTTTGGATAACTCTGCCTATGTAAAGAGTGGTCAAGATTTGTCCTTCCTCAATTGATATGTTATGTGAGAAGAAGGTGATATCTAAGATTGAGGTACAATTCAAATATATTAGATTCATACCATCTACAACTGGACGCCTTGAAAAAAATTGACGTGTTGTTATTATTATTACAGGTAAGAGATACATTGACCACACTTGCGCAAATAGCTCACTTCGCAAATGATTGGTGTTGCATGTACTGTCTAGAATGCAACGAGGAATTTGAGGAAACAAGGCACCAGAAACAGTGTCTGGAGTATTTTGGATATATTAACTTAGACCCGATGTAATACTTATGTTCTTTTTTCTTTTTTTTAGTTTTTCCATTATCTATTTATTTAAGAAAAATGAACATTGCAAATACATAACATCAACAAAAATTAGACAGATTGCGTTTGACAATAATGGCTACTGATGGTCTGGAAAAGGCAAAAGAAAGGAATTGTTTTAGAAAAATTGTTGGGATATACAACGGATTACTTGATACGAATGAAAGAGGTATAACTATTTCGATTCTGAAATCACATAAAGTTCACTGTTGAAGATCACATCAAGTTTAAAGTTAGTAACAAACATAATATGGGCTAACTAAAATGTTAAAAACAAACAGAATATATAAACTTAGAAAGCCGTGGGACTTGAAGAGGCCAATATTGAAAACTACAATATTAGAAAGCAACGATCCACAATACCATAAATTTTTTTTATAAATATTCAACGTAGAAGATGTCAACTTTTGGTAAATGATCTATTGACAACCTATTAATTTGAAATAGGATCAAGGTTCTTTATGAGGTAATGTGTCGCCAGATTGTATTCCAAGTGAAGGTAGGAACATATAGAAGTGACTAAATGTCCAAGACTTTTGAAGTTACCAAAGCCTTCGTTAAGACGAATCATGGGCACAATACTTTGTTGAAGATTTAATGGCAGAGGTTCACATATATACAATCCCTTCGAAAAGGTAATGGGTACACATTTTAAACATTGTCATCTAATGGGTGTTGAAAAATTACAGGAAAATCATGTCACATTGGAGAGTTTATATCATCCGTTCGATGCAAAAAAATAATATTCTCTGCATATTTGGAGGATCGACAACATGACCATGATAGATGAGTCAGCTGGAGCGCAATATGAGCATGGGAAGAGTTTTATGGACGGTATTGATTAGTTGATTTCACTGAGATGAGCGCTGTTGACGACATATTTCCAAAAAATATTTAAACTTCCATGTTCATGTAGAGCATTATCTCATTATAAGCGATGAACCTAAATAAAAAAGTGTCTGGAAGTTAAGATTATATTTCTTTCGTTTGACCAAATCTCCGGCGGTAAAATATTAAAGGAAAAAAACAAGAGGAAAAAGAGAGGAAAATCTCAACTATTTTTATGACAATCTATACGATATATTAAAAATGAACCAACATCATGGCCCGTGCCGTTACGGCACGGGTTAAGGGCTAGTATGTATACAAAGTGCGGTGATGTCATGGACGGGTGTTCACTATTTGATCGAATGGAAGGTAGGGACATAATCTCTTGGAATTCGATGATTGCAGGGTATGGTATGCATGGACGTGCAAATGACGACTTGCATAACCAAATGACGACTCTAAGGGGTGAAGTACCAAAGAGTGAATATGCATAACCAAATGACGACTTCTCGGAAAATTGTAATGGCAGGTTAGAGTCGTTTGGGTTTATACATAACCAAATGACGACTCTAAGGGGTATATTATACATAGTCTTTGGGTTGTAGAGTCTTCTATGTTATAACGACTCTTCCTTAGGGTCGTTAGGTTATAAAATAAAAGTTGACGACTTTTCATAACCTGGAAAAGTTGCAGGTTTGAGTCGTCAATACTAGGACCAATACAATAACGACTTTTAAGAGTCGTTTGGGTTTAGACCCCCGATATTGACGACTCTTTCACTGGGTGGTTACCAATTAGCTGTGATTCGACCACTTTGTGCAACATATAGACCATTAGAAGAGTATGAAGTTTACCTGGTTATTTTGAGCAACATTTCCCCCACTTAAATCACTCATTTCTACAAATCCTATTTTTCCCTCTAAAACCTACTCTTCTTCTTCGTAACTCACAAAAACCCTTTTTTTTTTTTTTTTCAATTATTAACTCTAAAACCTGTAACTCACAACAACAAAAATTAAAAACCAGAATTAGGGTCGTTATCTCCCTCCTCATATATCCTAACGATTTTTCATAGTCTCTACATGTATATGAAAAATCGTTAGGCTTTAGGATTTTTGGGTGGACGACCCTTTAACTGTAACTGATTTTTTTTTCTTAGTGTCGTCAATGGAACCGAAGATAGTTGAGAGAGGGAGAAAACTGATTTTATCTAACTTAACTAATTTATAACTAATCAACTCAATTAACACTAATTATTTTGGGGGTAGTTTAGGCATTTTGAAAAATTTGGATAAGGGGTAGCAACAAAATGCTATTGGGAGACCAACTGGTGAGGCCTCCAATTACTTTTTGTGGCCCCCAATTTTTTTTCGCAAAATTATTATTCATGTGAAACACGATTAGCTATTAAATATATAACGTGCTTTGAGTAACGACTTAACTAACATAATGATTAAGCTAGATTCAAAAACTGATTTTTTTTGTTTATGTAATATGTAAGTAAACTTGTTTCGAGATTTAGTAACCCCTTGAATTTATTTTCATTGATGATAATCCTTATCAAACCAGCTACACGCACCTTCCTGGATATTAGAAATTAATGTATTATGTATATATACAGAGTGGATGGAGTGCAATTTTGTGCACACTCCTTTAAAGAGTGAGCACGTAACAAAACAAACTTATTGGTTGTCTCTTAACGAGCGTTTACTTATATGAAAATTTGTTTTCTCTTTTGTTTTATTTTAATTTTAACCTTAAAAAAGGAAAGATTTCCGTTACCTAAACTGTATCACGGTTATCTTCTTCTCTTTTTTTCCACATATTCATGTTATGTTGATCATCAGATTCATCCTTCTTTAAACCACCACCCAATCTACTACGGTTCATTGCCTCTCTCAAGCTCTCTCTCCTCTCTCAAAAAAAATATCAGAAGCCCTCTCTCCACTCTCCTCTCTCCTTTCTCGGTTAAGAATTTGATCGGATTCTAAATGTTTACTTGAAAACAGTTCTTTTATTACCGTTAGACGACCGTTGCCTACTATCAACGGTAATTTCTGACCGGAATTACATCGAAACTCTCATCTTATACAGAAGATTCTCAGATTCTTGAGATGCTACAGACTTAAAGACTCCAAGATACTAAACCCAAATGGTTTGAAACACCAATTACTAAGACACAAAATATACAAGGGAATCAAAAGACACTGAAGACTGATGATACTCAAGACACCAGAATTATCCAATTAGTTTCAAAGACCTGATCTGATTCTTATTTTTTCTTTGTCAAGTTGATTAATTAGCTTTTGATCTTTCTTAGTATTATTTGGAAATCTCGCTTGGTTCGTTTGATTTTTGATTCTATTGACTGGTTGTATCCATTCCCATTTTGGTCCCTCTCATTATTTTAGCTTTAACTTATCAATCAATTTAGAGAATTAACTAGGGGTTTTATATTCAATTGCTACTTTAGATTTTTTCATCTGTTTCTCGACATCCATTCATTTTTTCCTTAATTAGTCTACGTTCTTTTGTAATTTGTTCAATCCATTGCAGAACTCTGCAACTTCTTTTACTCTTTTGTGTTTTGTTTAACCTATTTTACCTTTGTACCCCTCAGGTGTCACCCCCAGTGGCTTTATGACTCCCCTTAGAAATTTCCACAACTCTTTCCACTTCTGGAGAAAAAAGATCGGTCACGTGTTGGGGTTAAAACCACACAAAAGATACATGTTCTGTATCACAAGATTAGATTTCTACCACTCATTCCTTTACCCACCGTTCAATAAGAAACCAAACAAATCAAATCCTAATACCCAAATTAATCACTTCCCAAATCAAACCCTATTTCAAAATTATATTTCTCGTGATGGATTCTATAAATTTGGAATCAATAGAGTATCAAGCCAAGAGATAAAGAAGAGAACCTTGGATATTAATTTCTTCAGGAACCCTAATTCCTCATACTCCCTTTGGAAGACTTGGAAGCTTTCTGGCTTAATTGGTAAGAAGCAGATGTTTGATGCGGCCCTGATTAGTATAATTTGGAGTTTCAAGGAAGATTGTGAAGTTGTTGATGGGAAGAAGGTCAATCAGATCCAAAGTCCAGAGTATAAAAAAAGGGAAACTGCAGGCAACCCTTTGGTCAAGAAGGAAGGTGGTCCAGAAATTAAATCAACGGGTGAAGGAAAATGATGGGTTCAAGGATATTACGGATAAGAGGAAGAAAAATGTGAAATTGAAAGTGCAAGGGCAATTCAATCAAAAGAAAAGTAAATCCCTAAATTTGATTTGGACAACATATACTATGAAGATTACAAATCTGGTGGAATTCCAAGTTACTTTCTACAATCAAATCAAGAGAATCCAGACAGATATTGTGGAGTCTTCTGAGATGGATACGCAGAAGGAGAAAAACCAAGAGAATGAAATCAGAATGAATAACACTAAAGCTGTGGAGACAAAAATGGACACAAAGGTAAGTAGATTCTTCTATTATATAAAATTTCATAGAAGTATGAACACAAAAACTAGAATAGGAATGCAACACATCTATCAACCAATATGTTTGTTCTGTATGTATGATCACATTTTGTATGTTTTTCATGATCTAGAGTACCCTATAGTGTCTTACTTCAGGCAATTTGTTAAAATGATAGCATGGAATTGTCAAGGATTAGGAAGCATTCCAACTATGAATAGTCTATCTGATATCTTAAACCAAGAAAATCCAGACCTAATCTTCCTATCTTAACTAAACAACAAAATCACGAAATAAAAAACATTATGTGAAAGGTAAATGTGTTTAATTACTGGCTTGTCCCACCTAGAGGAACAGCCGGTGGTCTCTGTTTAATTTGGAAAAATACGATGAATATTAATATCCTTGATTATGCCTATAATCACATAAATGTTGAAATAATAAACTCTACTAATAACATAAAGTGGATTTTAACTTGTTTCTACGGCAGTCTGTATTCTCCGATTAAAGAAGAGTCATGGAATATTATAAAGCAAATGTCGGCTACGGTTTCTTACCCTGGATTATAATTGGTGATTGTAATGTGGTTCTCTATGAACAAGAGAAAAATAGCAATCACCATTTTAACGATTCGCTGGTTTTTACGGAATTGAGGAGATGATCGCACAGAGGAGACTCCTTGAACCGAACGAAATGCTTAACCTCACACAGAAGCACTACAAGAAGGGAGTGCTTTGAATTCGAGAGATCAATCTGTAGTACTCTGGCCTAAACCAAGACAATGGTCGTTCCAGAGTAAATTCGGTCACAAGAGAGGATGGGTCGATCTGTAGGAGGGAAGCTGAGAAATGTGTGAGATCAATGGTGATCGAAGATCGTAGGTGTGTTGTGTATTCTGAAAATAAGATAAATTCTGAATGATTGAATTTGCTCTGTTGAGAGTTGGATTGTTAATCTCGTGTTGTCGGTTTTACCTGAGATTGTCCTTGTTTCAATCATGATTCAGAGATTTATTTATATTTTTGGAATTGAAAACACCATGATATCATGAAGTGTGACAGTTGATGGAATCCAAGAATGGGGAAGTGGAAATCGTGTTAAACCAATTGCTCAATGTGCGGAGACTTGGTTGATTTTCCATCCACTACTTTGTTAACTCCTTCAACTGATTGCACGACTTGCTCACATTCTCATCGTGTGTATGAACACACGTGCCGTAGACCGCCAGACCAAAACCCTAGTTAATATCCCCCCATGTAACACGATTGATGTCTCGTGTGATTGTGGAGTCTGCAAGGCAGACGTGTATTTAGTTAGTCAGTTGCCGACTTCATGACTTCATGGAACTATGAGTCCTTGTTTTGTTGAGTCGAACGTGATTTGGAAATGTTTTGAGACTCATGAATTGAACATGTTTGTTGAGACAGAGATATAATACGTGAATAATCTATCATGAGCAAATATTGCTCAATCGATGAATTGTTGAATATTGATAGTTGAACCAGTATTCCTTGGTTTGAGCAAATATTACTCATCTGAGCAAATGTTGCTCATTCGATGAATTATTCGCAGCATGACCAAATAAGATACTGGCAATTGAACCGAGTATGATAAATAAAATGTTGATCACGGGATCAACGTAAAATTATTAGCGCTTGAATCTGGGATTATGAACCTTGGACTCAAAACCCTAATTTGATCAATTGATGATTAACTGATGGTTTATTGAAAATTAACCACGGAGTGAAGGAGGGACCGGCTACATGGGATTATGGATCAACCATGTAGCGCCCAGATGCTCACGTGAGCAAATATCAAGGTCTCCTGAAGACCAGTTGATTTGATGAAAGGATGATTAAATGCTAGTTCAATCATTTATTAAAATAATGCTCGTCTGAACCTTAGGTAATAAAACCTAATTAATTATGAAGATGTGAAGGACCGACCAAGGGGTCATGAAACCGGCCTTGGGTAGTCACGGGATCGAATATTGATCGTCTTATGAAGTTCGAAGTTGTTTGGAAGAGTTTTGGACCTAATACGTGCAATTGCGCAAATTAGGTCAAAATTGTCAAAATACATGGGACCGGCCTCTTGCAAGCCAAAGAGCCAACCTTGGTCGGTCAAGGTAACATGCTCACGTCACCAAAGTGTTCGTATCTCAGTTATGGGAATTTTGATATTTTCTGGTGTGCGTTTGAGCAACATTTTGAGAAAATATGGAGAAATCAGGGATTTTTGCTGAGACCGTGAAAACTTCATGAGATGAAGGAAAAATAATAAAATAATGAAGGAATCATAAAGTGTGGGACCGGCTATGGCCAAGGCATGGCCGTCCGGACAAGGGGTCGGTCCCATGGTATTTTTCCTAATTTTATTATGTTTTCATGATTTTAGGGAAATATCATAAAACCAAGGAGCTTGTTAAAACAAAGGAGTTTTGTTGAAATCAAGGAGTTTCCATGAGATGAGGAAAACATAAAAAATAATAATAATAAAATAAGGGATGTGTGGGACCGGCTTGGGCCCGGTCCCGTGAGTTTTCCCTAATTTTATGTATTATTTCATGATTTGAAGGAATTTTCATAATTTGAAGGAAACATCATGAATTCAAGGAATTTCATGGGATTAAGGAAACATGAAAAATATAATAATAATAAAATAAGACGTGTGGGGACAGTTAGGGCATGACCTACGGCTATGGCCGGTCCCACGGGTTTCCTTAATTTTATATTATTTTTCATGGGATCAAGGAAATATCATGAGATTAAGGAGTTTTCATGAGATTAGGGAAATAATAATAAAATAATGAGGAACCATGAGGTGTGGGGCCGGATGGGATCAAGGCATGGCCGGTTGGCCAATAATCACGGCCCCACAATATTTTCCCTAATTTTATATTATTTCCTCAGTGTGAAGGAAACACCATGAAACTGAGGAGTTTCCTCAAAACGAAGGATATTTGTTCAAATGAAAGGATTTTCATGAGATCAAGGAAAATAATAAAATATGATAAAATATAGAATTTGGGCGTGGGACTGGTCACGGCATGACTGGCCGGCCGGTGAGCCAGTCCCCTAGCGCCTTGACTATTATTTTCTTTCCTATTTGCATAGGTTCATCGTCTCGTCGTATTTTGAAATACTTGTTCGTGCGGTGATTATTAGTGCATCATCGTTGAGTACACTTACACCATTTTGGTCGGGGCTTACTCAAAGGTAGCTCAGATGCCCGTGTGTCGAATATTTATTACTAACCCATGGAATTCTGCTGAAAAGAACCATAAATTGAAGTAACGAAATATTATGAAAATATTGAATATTTTCCAGGGATTCAGTTAATGAATCTATTGATTTTTAGGATAATTAACTAATGACTCTATACTAGTATGATCGTCTAGGAGCATTAATTATTCAGGAATCTAGTGTTATGAGCTTGTTTAAGCGTCATATTTCTTTCATATAGTCAGGGAAAACATTATTACATCCTGAAGACGTTATTGCTCTATACTAGCAGGCAAGTTGTCTGCTAGGAGCCGTCTAATCTTTCGATTCTATGAAAAAGTAGTTACTGAAATTGCTCAGTATTCATGAGATATGTCGTTGCCTCAGCTGAGAGACTACATATCCCTATATACTCTGAGAGACAGTATTCTCAGTCAGAGATTCTTGTGGCATGAGCTTTCATGCTTTCGATAAGAGACATGAGCCTCAATATTCATCTGATTGCTGGATCAGGAATACTTATGGGTATACGATTTTAGTCTTTGTCGAAAATCCACCATCTACACCATGGAGAAGCTAGAATGTTTAGAAATATTATAAATAATTGTGGTCTCCTTGATCTAGGATTCACGGGGTATACCTATACTTGGAATAACCATAGAACTGGATTAGAATTCACGGAACAGAGATTGGATAGGGCCATGGTGAATAATGAATGGAACGTAAATTTCCCGAACTCTAGTATTAGACATATGAACCCTTTAACATCTGATCATGTGCCTATTTTCTTAAATACTCATAATATATGTAATGACGGTCCAACACCTTTTAAATTCTTTGGAGAATGGATGAAACATGAGCAATGTAAACCTCTAATTCTTGATTGTTGGAATAACTCTGTCCAAGGATCGCATGCTTTTAGCTTTGTTAAGAAACTAAAAAATGTGAAACTTACCCTTAAACCATGGAATAAACACACCTTTGGTAACATTAGAAAAAATATAGAGAAGACAAAGACAAAGCTGGATGAAACCAATAAAAGACCGAACTATCTAGAGAAAGCAACAGATTTGTCAAACCTGAACACTGAACTCAAAAATTGGTATTCTATTCTTGAAAAATTCTGGAAGGATAAAAGTAGGGATCAAAATCTATCCTTAGGCGACAGAAATACTAAATATTTCCATAGTAAAGCTAAACAAAGATTCAGAAGAAATAGAATTGAAACTCTGAAAAACGAAAATGGGGACTGGTTAAATAATAGAGAAGACATTGCTGACTGTATCACAAATCATTTTAAAGATATTGCGACTACTGTTGACCCGACTATTGACAAAAAAATGATTGATTTAATTCCTGAATGTGTTACTGCTAGTGATAATGAAATGCTTCAAGTTATCCCATCCATAACAGAGATTCGGAAAACGTTGTTTAGTATGGAACCTAGTACAAGTCTGGGTCCAGGTGGATTTCCTCTCATCTTTTTTCAGCAAAACTGGGATATCATAGGAGATGATCTAACAAAAATGATTCAAAATTTCTTTAGAACATGTCATTTGTTAAAGGAAATCAATGCAACCTTTATTTCTCTTATCCCCAAAACTTTAAATCCCACAACTTCTGCTGAGTTTGGAGCTATAGCTCTAGGAAATACTATTTACAAAATAATTTCTAAACTTATGGCAAATAGGATCAAACGAATGCTAAGTAAGATTATATCCCCTTTCCAATCGTCCTTCATCCCAAGGAGACAAATTTCAGATAACATAACTATTGCGCATGAAATAATGCACACCATGAGAAGAAAAGAAGGCGAAAACGGTCTTATGGGTCTAAAAATCGATATGTCTAAAGCTTTCGATAGAGTCGAATGGAAATTTCTCATTGCCATTATGACAAAAATGGGTTTTTCTGAATTCTGGTGCAAATTAGTATTTGAATGTATTTCTACTACTTTTTTGTCTGTCTTGCTGAATGGTTCTCCAACTGTTTTCTTTAAACCTTCTAGGGGTTTAAGACAGGGAGATCCAATATCTCCCTATCTCTTTTTGTTTTGCATTGAATCCTTGTTTAGAACTATTATTCATGCTGAATCTAATGGCCTAATAAAAGGAATAAAAATTTGTAAAAATGCTCCATCGGTAAGCCATCTTTTGTTTGCCGACGACTGTTTAATTTTCTGTGAGGCTAATATAACAACCAACATAAACGTAGTTAAACTGTTCTCTGATTTTGGCGAGGCTTCGGGGCAATTAATTAACCTGAGCAATTCCAGTGTCTTCTTTAGCCCTAGAACTGATCCAACCAAGAAATTAGAGATACAAAAATTTTTAGGTGTTAAAGCAATCCCTCTGGATGATAGATATTTAGGAGCCCCTTTATTTACTAATAGATCAAAAGTAAAATGTTTTGAGCCACTTATCGAAAAAATGCTTAGCAGACTTGTTGGTTGGAATGGAAAGGACGACTTAAACACTGCTGGAAAATCTGTTATGATAAAAACTGTTGCCTCTTCGCTAACTGTTTACCAAATGAGTTGTTTTAAAATTCCTAAGAAAATCTGTAAAAAATTAATCAATCTCCAAAGAGATTTTTGGTGGGGGGAAGAATGAAAAAGGAAAAAATGAACAAGGAAAAAAGAGGGTCTATTTAAAAGCTTGGGAAGCTATGTGTAAGCCTCTATCTGAAGGAGGAATGGGGTTTCAAAACTTAGAAAATTTTAATCTTGCCATGTTGGCAAAAATGGGGTGGAGGTTGAAAGAGAATCCAGACTCCCCCTGTGCTTAGCTCTTAAAAGCTAAATACTACCCTAACACATATATTCTTCATATGAATACAAAACCAAATGAAAGGGACAGTTGGGTCTGGAAAGGTATTCTAAATGGTGTTGAACAAATACAAAAGCATTGTTTGTGGAAAGTAGGTAGAGGAACTAGGATAAATGTTTGGAATGATTATTGGATTCCGGAAATCAAACCACCTATTCAGAAACCAAGTAGGGGAGCTGAAGATATAGTAACGGTAAGCCAATTGATAACTGATGAGAAAACTTGGGATATGGACAAACTGAGAACTTGTTTTGGGCAGAATACAATAAATTGTATTCTTAAAATAAGCCCAGCAGTTCAAGATGAAGATTCAACTGAATGGGCTCTAAGTACTAAAGGTAATTTTACTGTAAAATCGATGTATAACAAAATCAACTCTATTGGTGATGATAGAAAGGATTGGAATCAAATATGGAAGCTGAAAGTTCCCCCCTCAGTTAAAACTTTTGTCTGAAAAGCAGCTAATGCTATCCTCCCAAACAGTTCAAGGGTAGCCGTCGTAATCCCTTATATAAATACTATGTGTACTCTTTGCAATGATAGTGAGGAATCTTTAACACATCTTTTTATGACTTGCAATTTTGCAAAACAGGTTTGGTTGCACTTGAATTTTAGTATGGATCATGTGGTCGAAAATAGTACGACTTTTCACGATTGGTTAAATTCTTGGTTCACTAATACTAACAGAAATGGCTTTGTGATGCAGTGGCCTGAGTTTTGTAGCATTATTACGTGGCACGTCTGGAAATCCAGATGTGATTGGGTTTTTAGAAAAGAGAAACAGAACAGTAATAGTACGACTTTTCACGATTGGTTAAATTCTTGGTTCACTAATACTAACAGAAATGGCTTTGTGATGCAGTGGCCTGAGTTTTGTAGCATTATTACGTGGCACGTCTGGAAATCCAGATGTGATTGGGTTTTTAGAAAAGAGAAACAGAACAGTGCGGCGACGGCAAATAAGATAGTTAAATATATAAATAGCTTATCTACTGTAACAGCCCCAAGCTTTAATATATTTTAAAACATATACTATAACCCTATGAAAGATGACTGCCTGAATATTTGTACAGCTGAAAACAAAAATATAGAATCAAAAATTGCTTACAAATTCAGTATAGCCTTATATATTGATGAATCATGTATCCTCTTGTGGCATTGGTATAACACTTACAGATTTTGCAGGTTATACTATTGAAGTCAGGGGAGCAACCTGCAATTGCAATACTAGAGAGGAATTAGAAAGAAGAGGAGCAGAAAGAGCTTTCCATTGGGCAACAGAATGGAGTGGTCATGAGGTGGCTTTCCAAAGTGATTCCATGCCTATTTTGATGCTGCTTAAAGGAATGTACGTTGAAGCTAGGAAACTTAGATATTCTATTGGCAATGAATTTCAAAGAAACAATATGGAAGTCATCAATTTTAAAGTTTCTGAACTTATGTTATCTACATGATTTAATGTAATGTGGGCTGCTAATACAACAGCCTATTGTAACATTTTCAATCTCCAAAACAGATGGACAGGAGAGGATCTAGGACATCTTTTAAACTTCTTTAATTCCCAGTATTTCAATGAAAATATATCATGGTCGAATCATGTTCCGATCATGACTCGAATCATGAATGTGTAATGTTAGAGGGTACCTTCCTCTTTTTTTATGAAAGAAAAAAAAAGATTCATCCTTCTTTTGTACTTTATGATCATCAGGAATTAACTAATAAATGTAAACAGATGTAAATCAGTTTTTCGCTAAATCTAAAAAATCCTCAATTGAGAAAAACCTAATTTTCTTTGATCCACAATTTTTAATCCTCGCCCTAAATCATAGTATATTGTAATAATAAACTCAAACTTTTTTCTCTTGGTTCAGTAGACAGATTGAATCATTCTATACTTTAACCTTATTTCTAGGGATTATACATTTTTAATCACTTTTCATCTTATGTTTATAGTCAAGTTAACCACTAATTTTCTTTGAGTGAAATTTTAATCATAATTTATATATAAACTGATCATTAGAGGCTTTTTTTTTTTTTTTTTTTTTTTGACATTAAATAGCCCTTAAACATAAGATGATGAGATGATGAATTATCATCGTGTTCTTTTCCCAAAACAAAATAATCACCACACTATATTTTACTCCCTCCGTTCCACTTTAGATGATATTTTTGGAGTTTTCACGCAGATTAAGAAATGGAGAGAGATATGAAGATTTTCCATCTATACCCATGGGAAAAGTCTTCAAACATTAATTACTATTAGTGTATTTAAAAATAAACTTATAGTTCCAAGACAAAATGTTAGGGTGTTATTGGAAATTGTGTGGAAAAAAAGTAACTCTAAAACATCATCTAAAATGGAACGGATGGAGTAGGTAATAAGGCAATATGAAAGAAATCACATTGGAATTGGTTCTATGCCTATCTATTGGGACTAAAAAATTTTAATTCTCCGCCTTTATATTAGGGACGGAGGGAGTAAAATTAATTAAAAAATAATGATTTATTAAATAGTTAATCATCCGTTTAAGACAACCAATAAAATTACTTTGTTATGTGCACACTCTTTAAAATAGTGTGCAAAAAATTGGACTCGAGTGGATGCGGCTTGGTCTTCATATCTCAGTAATTTCGCACACTTAGCTAATCAGTTTGAATCTGTTAAGTCGAATTGTGTTTCACATGGATGAGACTTTTGAGTTTTTGGAAATTAAATTTTGGCAGCAGCTAATAATATTTTGTATTCAGAATTAGTTGGCCATTGCACTACCTAGTCATACCTTATTAGGCAATCTAATTTTATTTTTAAATAATTTCTTTATTGTTTCTGTTGGCTTCCGAAAATAAGTTCACAAAATTGGTTAAAAAGACCAAAATCAAAATTTCCTGGGTAAAAAGGACAGTCAGGTTTAGATACTGTTTAAATGGACAAAAATTTAAAAATAGGCAGGATGTAACCAGTTTCATCCTGTCCATTTTCAAATATTTTTTCTTATTTTTATTTTACACAGGATGCATCCAGTTTCATCCTTGCTATTTTTTAAGTTTAAGTCAGGATGAGTCCAGTTTCATCCTTGCTATTTTTTTTTGTCCATTTCACCCATAAAATTTTTTACTCGTCCATTTGAACCGTGTTTTAAATTTTTTTGGACAAATGACCCATTTTACGAGATAAGTTCATGCCCACAACTTTTGCTAATCATTTTTATATTCGTGAATACAGCAATTGCATCGATAACCCAGTCCAATCGAGTTAATCATCATATAATTTTGATCTACTACGAGTTCTGAATTATCATACGTTAAATTACTTGGCTATGAATGTATACTCCATATCCAGTAGAACTTCGATGAATAAATCCTCGACAAATTAATTATGATAATTATTAAGGGGAAAGCCACTTTTATTAAAGGGAAAGCTAATTTTAGGGCGTATTTAAAATTTTTATTTTGAAAAGAGAAAGAAAAAAGCTTTCCGTACAATCACTTGCTACTATTCCGGCAACGTAGGTACAATTTCATTTTTGACAGTATACACTGAAATCTTACAGATGATAGCTTGCACACGGGGTATGTAGACTCGTTAAATTTAGTCGAAATCCAGTCTGCGTCATAGTTTGAAAATCAGTGGAACTTTTTTTTTAACACCAACAAGGCTAATGATATGGATATCACTCTTTTGAAAAATAAGAGAATAATGGTTACCGAAAAAATGGAGGCAGCATGAGAGAGGGATACATATGCTGACCATAAGCAGTGAATGTATTTGAAAGACGCAATACATGTGTAGGAACACGGATTTCTTGAACTCAGAGATGCAAACGGACTCAAGCTGGTTGCCACCTCCATGCACTCTTTTTCTTCGTTTAGTTTAAATTATCGGTTGGACTTTCTTCGTCCCAAAACTCATAATATGCAACATAGAGCACACACATGGATAGGTTTAATTTCAAAATATTTTTCTATGTAACTGCAGATGCTATTACGAAAAACAAGACCGAAAAAGAATCATTGATTAGGGGAAAACTAGTTTTGTTTTTTAAATCCACCCGGAAGCCAGCTTTCAATAAAAGTGGCTTTCCCCTTAACAATTATCAATTATTACGTTAAGATAATGAAATTTTCTGATCCCAACTGGGCTTGTATAAGCTAAATTTAACTCGATAAATTAATAATTTTGTTAAAATAATATTTTTTTGGTCCCAAGACTATTAATTTATCGAAATTTTACTATAATAGGCTCTTTTTTCTTAACGCAAGAAATTAGTACTTTTACCACGTACTTACTGAACCGATCTTTCTCTTCTAAGTATATATTCGTATTTTGGTTATAATGCATTTGTTTTTGGAAAATTTTCTATTATACACCCATTTGATAACCTGTTTACAAAACTACACCCGTTTTTTTTTGGATATTTCTAATATACACCCACCGTCAATGAAATCGTTAGCACCCAGTGTATCAAAATGCCGTATATCTATAGAATGGAATGGACGATACAGATTTTTCTAACTTACATAATTACCGTTGTACCCATAAATCAGAAACAAAATGCTATTTATTCCCTTTCTTCTCTCTTTCTTCTGCTCGTCTCGTCTCCTTCTGCTGGTCTCATCTCAAGAGAAAAATAGAGAATTAGGAATTGAGTTGTTGCAAATCGACGATCGCTGATTCACTAACTTTCTTTTGAGAAAAAAAATCTAAGAAACTTTCAAGTTGCGATGAAGGAAAAAACAGAGAAGAACATGATGGTGCTTTGGGAAACTTTTTTGAGCTCTTATAAGTGTATCGGCTAGTTAAAGAAGTATAGAATTAGGAAGGTGCTTGTGGATTTTGGAGCCTTTTTAACGGATGGTGCTTCCTTAATCATAGGATTAGTTTTCACCTCTGCCGGTAGCTTAAGAGAGCTATTTGATTTATCTAACTTACAAAAATTGTCATGTTCATAACTAGGAAAGAAAAAGTGGTGTCACTGGATTGGCAGATGTTGCATGTAATTTGGGTTCTAGAAAATGCTCCATCTCACTATCTCAGGGTTATGTACCTCTCAGCAATCAACTTGTTTAGCATAAATAGTTCTCACATCACATCTATCTGGTTTTTCTTCCAATCTCTATTTCGAAATGATTTATTGGGGATGATTATCACATCACATCTATATGTGCAAAATCCAGCATTATGAATTCCTCTCATGTTTAGCATATCCATGGAACTTTTTGTTGAATATCATTGGATTATGTCAAGCGGCTAAAATTCTTGTTGTGTTATGTTGTTGTGTATATTAGTGAATTAACATATTTTGGTGAAGCGTATTCTTATTTGTTTGAATATTGTTGACCATTTATTAATGTCGTTGATGCTCATGTTTCCATTAAATCTGTGTGTGTCTTTATGTGCAATTCTGGTTTTAAGCTATAGAGGTGTATGATTGAGAGTGTCGTCAGTTTGTTCAACTCGACCTGAGTTCGCACCGTAGGGGTTTTTCAGACTTTTTCATATGTTGACAGCTGTATGACAGCTATACATATAACGGCGGTCAGCCGTTTTATTCAATTAACGGACGGAAATCTTGTAACGGGTGTATGTTAGAAATATTGTAAAAAACGGGTGTATTTTAGAAAACACATTATCAAATGGGTGTATATCAGAAAAAGCCCCTTTGTTTTTTTTTGCTATGTATCCCTCAGTGAATTGGTAAATGAAGTTTATTTTTTGATGCAAAGATGAAATTTCATTAATTAGGGAAAACTCCCATATCTAACAGTAACGACCTTTCAATGTGTTTAGGCGGTTGATCAAACCAGGTTTGAGTTATACCATTCTTTCTGCTGTATTTAGCTAGCCTATCAGCAGATTTATTACATACTCTAGAAATAAAATTACACTTCCAGTGCGGAATAGTGTTTAGTTTATCCATTGCGTCCAATAAAATGTCTTCATTCTCCCAAGCGATCCCTGAAGATGTTTTGTTGATGTAGCCTTCTATATTTTTGAGATCAGTTTCAAAAATAATATGCATAACCCTCAAATCAGAACTCCAGTTGACTGCATCAGAAAATCCCAGACATTCCGCGCTTTCCGAATCTTTTACTCCTGCATAGCATTTTGATTTCCCTCCACACCATTTTCCTGTATAATCACGAAAGATAAGAGCAACTCCAGTTAGTCCTATGTTAGGATCAAAAGATGCATCACAATTAATAGTATAAAATGGATGAGCTGGTGGTTTCCAAGTTCGGATTATAGTAGTAGCTGGTAACATTATATTATGGTTTATGCTATGCCTATTATTGAGATTATCAATGTAGCTGGCAAAGCTTAGAGGACGTTTAGCAGTAGCAATGGATCAGGCTTCGTTTTCTGAAAGTTTGTATCACATCTCTGATTCCAGATTGTCCAAGCAACTATCATAATGTAGTTCAGGTTGAATCCCTGAGAAGAGATTTGAGTAGAATGATTCAACCAGTTTTCAAACACCAGAGTAATGTCAGACTGTATTGTTGCTAGAACAGCTGCACCTCCAGGTACTTGCATCCATACTGCTCTTGCGAAAGGACAGAAGAATAAGACATGCAAGAGAGACTCGTCACATTGATTGCAGAGTGGACATAAGCAGTTAATGTAGCTGCAGTTTCTTGAGAGACGCAATTTTGTTGGCAGAATGTCAGAAAGAACTTTCCACCAAAAATGCTTAAATCGAGGCCAGGTATCCATTCTCCAAAATTGTTTCCAACTTATATCTGAGCTACCAATTTTTTTAGAAACCTGGGTGTTACCAAGACTATGTTCATGAAGTTTGTATAAGCCGACTTCAGTGTGAAATTTCCATTTCTTGTAAGAACCCAGACCAGTTTATCTTCCACAGAAGTAGGAATTCTCATATTGATAATTATATTGGTTGTATCTGGATCAAATAAGTGATTTAACAATGGTACATTCCACTGCCTGCTACCCTGAATAAACAACCCCTGCACCCAAATAAAATGTTCACTGTCTGTATTCCAAGTTTTGGTATTGGAGGATGATCCAATCTGGTAATCCACACATCAACCCAGATTTTTATTTTAACCCCATTTCCCAATCTCCATCTGCTGTGATTCTTTATGAATTGGATTTGCTTTTGAAGGCCTTTCCAAGACCAAGAACAATCTGTCTTGATAGTAGCATGTAGTATATGAGTACCAGGGAAGTATTTGGCTTGCATTGCCTTGACCCATTGTTCTTCTGTATTAACACAGATTCTCCAGACTGCCCTTACCAGTAGTGCTTGATTCAAAATTTTCAAATCTCTGAAACCTTGACCACCAAAATGTTTATGTAAACCAATTTTTTTCCATGAAGTAATGCAGATACCTTTATGCTCTTGAAAGCCCTACCAAAATTGTCGCTGCAGGGTGTCAATCTGTTTGATAATTTCAGCCGGTATTTGTAAACATCCCATAGAATGGGATGGGATTTATTTGTAACAGTCTTTATCATTAGTGATTTATTACATTGTGACATAGACTCACTATTCCAATTGAAAAGGCGGTTTTTAATTCTCTCCACCAGTCCTGTGAAGCAATTAACTTTGTTCTTTCCAATGACAAGAGGAATTCCTAGATATCTTTCAGTAGAGCTCATTCTAGGAACTTTTAATCTTCGAGTAAGTAATCTGCAAAACCTTTATGGTACACTCGCACTGTAATACACACTGGATTTACTAAAGTTCACCATTTGACCAGAAGCATCACCAAAATCCTCAATTATTTTAAGTAGATTGTTCACATTATGCAATTCAGCATTGATGAACAACAAGCAATCATCGGCAAAAAATAAATGAGATATTGAAGGAGCATTGGGAGCAATTTTTATACCTTCTATCTGCTTGGATTGTTCAGCCATGAGAAGTTGTCTGGAGAAAGCTTCCATTACAATTATAAAGAGGTAGGGTGACAGAGGGTCACCTTGCCTCACTCCTCTTGATGGATAATATGGTTTGCATGGAGAACCATTAAGAAGTATAGAAATCTGAGTTGTGCTAACACATTGCATGATGAGATGGCAAAAATATAAGCAGAAGCCCAACTTGAGCATAATATCTTATAGAAATGACCATTCAAGCCTATCAAAGGCCTTGGACATATCAAGTTTCAGTGCAAGATATTTGTTGGCATCCTTTTTACTCTTCATTGTGTGAACAATCTCTTGAGCAAGATGGATATTGTCTGTTATTTGTCTTCCTTGGACATAAGTAGCTTGAAGTGGAGAAATCACTTTTCTCATTATCTTTTTCAGCCTCATTGATAAAATCTTTGAGATGATTTTGTAGGATGAGTTACAAAGAGCTATAGGTCTTAGATCAGAGGGGAACTGCTTGTTTTTTTTGTTTTTGGAATGAGTGAAACATTTGTAGCATTTAGGCTCTTGAGAAGATATCCTAAGTGGAAGAATTGTTTCACCATTTCAATAACATCATTTCCTACAACATCCCAATGGTGTTGAAAGAAACCAGGACGGAATCCATCTGGTCCAGGTGCTTTCCAAGGTTTCATATCTTTTAATGCTTTGACTATCTCATCATTCCCTGGAATTCTCATTAACTCCAAATTATTTGAAGAAGTAATTAATGAAGGAATGCAATTTAATATGCATTCATTTCTTACAGGCTCTGCAGAAGTATGTAATGAACTGTAATGATTAGTTAACAGTGTTTCCAACTCTTCCCTAGTTGTGCACCAATTACCATCTCCATCTTTTAAGGCTGCTATATTATTTATGACCCTTCTTTTGTTTGCATTATCATGGTGATATTTTTTTGTTTCTATCCATTTGTAGATAATACTCATCTCTAGCTTTTTGGCCCCAAAATTCATGTTGAATTTGATGCCAATGCTCTATTTGATTTTCCACATGTAACACTTCATCATTATTGTCTGAAAGATGACTGTTTTGTTGTAATGCTTCTAGCTGTTGATGAAGAAGATATATATTGCTCTGGATGTCACCATATTTCTCCCTGTTCCATTTTGATATGTTTTTCCTTGCAGTAATTAATCTTCTTGATAGTCTGCAGCCATGTGAACCATTTACTTGTTGTTCCCATGCTAAAATAATTTCATTTTTCAAGGTTTCATCTTTCTCATAACATTGGAAATATTTCCAATTCTTTTTTCTATCACCATGCAAGGAAGAAGTATCTAGCATTATTGGGCAGTGATATGAACCCAATTGTGGAAGATGTAGAAGTTTTGAATCTGGGAAGGAAATAAACCACTCACTATTAACTATAGCTCTATCAATTCTTGATCTTCTTATACCAGTGCCATGAATGTTGCTTGACCAAGTAAAAGATCTACTAGTATAACCCAAATCTTCCAAACCAGCCTCATATATTAGATTAATGAAAGAAGAATCCCTTGAAGAGGAGACCAAATGATGGGAAGTATGAGAATAACCAGAAGAAAGAGCCCCATTATGAGAATTATGAGAAGACCCAGTAGAACAAGATAAACTACCATTCACATGTACTCTTTCTTCATTGTTGAAAACCAAATTTAAGTCACCCAAAACAACCCATGGCTGAGTGATTGTTTGGCTTAAATTTTTGATATAAGTCCATTGTTTCTCTTTGTGTTGAGGATATGAAGACCCATACATGCAAGTGAGTAGCCATTCTAGCTTTGAGGGATCATCTTTCACTAGGCAGTTGATTATCCAAGAATCTGCATTCACAACATTAAAATAGAATCCATATTTCAATAGAAGTATTAGTCCACCAGCTAATCCTCTTGAGGAAACTAGTTTATGGTTGGGAAATTTGTATTGCCTAATTAATTTTTTCATTTTATCCTCCCCTATCTTAGCTTCAGATATGAAGATAATATCAGGGTTATATCTATTAATAAGGTCTCTAAGATGGTCTCTGGTTGTTTTATTAACAAAACCTTGGCAATTCCAGGCTAGGATTCTCATGATATTAGTGTGTTGTAAATTTCTAAGTAACCAATCAGGAATATGAGTATGCAAGTAAAGAGGATTATAAGAATAATGCAACAGATTAATGACTGAAATAAAGAAATAAAGATTTGTGAATGATAATAATACCTCAGTTGCATTATCCTCCAGATGAAGCTCAGGATTCTGCTTTGTGCTATAGCAATGCGTATCATTTTCTCCAGTTTCTACTCCATTTTTAAACCCCTTATTTGAGTTTGTTGGCATATCATTTGTAACCCCACCATGACCATCTAAAACGGCTCCTTGAATTGAAGGATTCGAACCATTGTCATGCATTTCTTGGTTTCTTGCTCTTTTAGCTATTTTTTCCTCTTCTGCGTCAGTCATTGATTCCTCATCATGTGCAACCTCATTAGCATCATTTCCTAAGTTATTAGAAATACTCCCTGAAGCTTTCTTAGCTTGGTGCTCTTCATACTCCTCTACAGTCATGGCTCTTTCTCGAAGCAATTCAGCAACTTCTTCACAAATATTATCATCATGGTCAATTATCCAGCATTCATTGCATAAGCTATGGGGTTGCTTTAGCCAATGATATCTGATCCAAACAAGTTCTCCATGATTCGAGTTCCACCATTCTCCTCTTTTTAGGGGTTCCGAGAGATCTATTTCAACACGAGCAGTAATCATGTTGCCTGAACGTGGTCTGCAATTGGATGGCACTGTGGATATCTTCCTACCCAAATCTTCTATAGCTTCACTAACTACTGCTTCATGGTGATGTTGAAGCAATAGTCCTTTGAACTGGACGCTCCATGCTTGTTTTCTGAAAACATAGTCTGCATAAGCGATGGCTGTTGAGTATTCTTGCAGAGTAAGCAAGCATCTTTGTATGTTCCAGGGTGACTTCTTTATAACATCTTTCATATCCTTTTCAGAATTAAACCTAAAAATGAATAAGTATTTTCCCACCATCTTCATCTCTCTCTTCTTATAGTTTTTCCAGAGAACATTCAGCTCTTCTTTTATGTCAGAAACTTCGATTTCATCATCTTTTGTAATGAGTTTTCCAATCAAACTGTTAGACCAAGCAGTTGCAGCATCATTGATATTTGTCACAGAACCTATAACACATCTTTTGCCTCTGATGGATGTGTTCTTCATCTTTTCAGTAATTGTTTGAAGATTGCTACTATTGGTGGAGTTATTTTTCGCGGCTTCCATTGTTTTGTAGAAGGTATTTCTGCTAGGGTTTTGGGTTATAGTTGCGATAACTTTTCTATCAACCTCTTCAGTATTTGTAGCTAGGTTGGTTGCTAAAAATAGGATGAAGCTAATATTTTGTTTCCTATATGACAGGAAAGAATTTATTGAGTGACAGCTAAGGAAAATTTTGTTAACAGTCAACTGCATGAGATCCGAAAGAAATTGATTTTTCCTAAAATCATGGGGGAAATTAGGGGGGAGTTTTAGATTTTGAATTTTATGGTACTGAATCGGTTGTTGAATCGGGATCGAAAACTGGTTTTTCATGGCATCAAAAAATTGATTTGGGGGATAATGATGGATCTCATAATGAGAGAAACTCAAATGTAACATACTTTGATTTTGCAATATAGCATAATAGAATAGAACTGAGTTAGGAAATACAGCCATGGTTGACAATATAGTCTCGAGAATCAAGCATATGCTAAGCACAAAGCTCCAATATATGAAGGAATCCATTGCAAAATCCAGAGGAACCTGCGGAAAGATCAGAAAGCCATATCAGAAGTTTAAACTCAAATAAGGGGTTTAGCAGTATAAACAGATATAAAACTACGAGTTAAGTGAGCAACTAACTGCTAAATTAGAGAAAGAAAATTGGTTTTTGCCATAAAAAAAAATGAAACAAACAAGAAATCAGGTGAGCAATCGATAAAACAATCAAGAACTAATGAAGAAAAGCTGTCAGAACATTAAAATCACTATAGAAATCATTTTTTCCTTTTCTCTGAGATTAAGAAGAGAGAGGCTAGCTCTCTGAATATTGGGTTTCTTTAGTTGTTCAACGTGAATAGTTGGAACAGAGAAAAACTGTACACTAGCTAATACAGTAATTAAAACATAATATTATATTTTAATTAATTAATTTTTTTTTCAACTCTTTTAATTTGTATTTTTAATTAATTATTTTTTTCAACTCTTTTAATGTGCGCAGTGTCATTTCGACTAAATGAAGTTTTCAACTCTTTTAATTTGTATTATATTTTAATTAATTAATTTTTTTTTTTAAAGCGGGTGAAATATATTAGAGTATATGTAGTCGAAAATGACACTTCTTAAGAAGTAGTCGAAATGACACTGCGCACATGTATCCAAGGTTACCGTGCAAACTAAAAATATTAATCAAAGCAGTCGAAATGACACTTCTTAAGAAAGAACAGTTCTTCTTGGAAAAAAGAAAAATTTCCGAAAAACGAGTCAAGAACATGTAATTGAAGAAATATAAATAATCAACCACACTACACCAAATTTATGCAATGATGAAAATATATCTTGCTCGTATATTGGATCTCAGACAAGTTATCGAAAACAAAAAACAAAAAAACTCAAAGGAGTTTTAGATAACTGAAAAATAAATGAATAGTCTAGATTGTTAAAAGGAACATCAAGACTAGAAATGAATGATCACTTATGAACCAAAATAAGCAGTAAAGGTTGAGCGGCCATGAAGTTTGAGGCAAAATAATACCTACTCTGAACATCAAAGATACAGTAAGGTAATTAATGGTGACCCGTAGCCAGGATTCGCTCAAGCAAGAGCACAAGCACCATGGATGCAAAAGAGAACTTACCCTTGTTCACAAAAGGATTATAAACAAATGTACCCCTGTTTTTATACCCGATAGACAAATGCACCCCCGTTTTTTTCACCTTTACAAATATAGGCCTGTTTTCATTTTTCCATCCAAATCTGTTAATTTAGTCAATTTATCATATTTCCGGTCAATATATCGTTGACTGAGATGAGAATTTGAATACATAGATTACTGTTATGTCCCTTAGTTGAAGCCACTGAAGGAGAAGGAATGAGATAGGCCATATCGTTCATTCTTCCATTATTTTCCTTTCCACTCTCTGGTTCTGAACAACATATTCTTCTCTCAGCAAAATAGATAAAATATTTAGGGTTTTATTCAAATCAAGTTGAATCATAGTTTGCGTTGTTTATTTGGTAATTTTTTGTGATGATATGGCAGTGGGCGAGCTGGTTCTTGGCGGCGTAATGATTGGGTAGCTGTTGTTGATGGTTGTTCTCGCTTAAAGCTGCCGGTGGTAACGGTGTTGATTTGTTCTTGTGGTGCTCGAAGAATTTTTTGCACGGGTACTGCAGAATTTAAATTTTGATTTTCATTTGGGATAAAATTGATAGTTAAATTAGAAATTCAAGTTTGAAAATTGAAAGGTTTTGTCTCGCATGTGTAAATTAAAGCTTAAAAATGTTGATTTCAGTTTTGAATATTTTCAAGGTCTCGTATAACAACCGATTTTGGGGTTTATCCAGGTTATGGAGGTTCGAGGTCAACACCAGCCAAACTACGCATGAAGTGTTTGAGAGATGTCCGAAAACAAACATGGTAAAGTTCTTCTTGCTTTCTTTACTCATTTCAGTAATGATAGGGTTTCATTATAGCTCACAGTATTCCCATGAATTGATGAATTGGGTATTTAGTGAACACCTAGGATTTATGATTAATCATCTTGAATTTTGAAAACTTGTAGTTTTGTCATGCCGATGAAGTGAGTACGTAAAATTAGTCGTTTCTTGAAAAGTGAGATCATTATGGTGTAAATTAATATATTATATGGTGTAAATTTTCATCCATATGCTGACAACTAGTACTGGATAGCACATTTTTATGTGTTAAGTTGTTTTATAAACAAATTGTTCTGTTTTATAAACAAATTGTAGGGAACAATTTGTGTATGACGTTTTTATGTGACAGGTAGTTAATTCTTTAAGTGAATTAGTTTGGAGGATGCACTAATGGAAATTTTATGTAGTGAAAGTGGTTCCTTGATCATTTGTATGGATGTTATAGGTCATGGTAGTGCGAATGTTGCTAACCGTCCTTAGTGGTTGGTACTCACACATTTTTATGTTCGAGTTACTGAACTGATGTAACTCAACATTCATGCCTTAGATATTGACCAACTAGATCCTATCCAAAGCAAGTTAATTGATTTAGTTTACAGCAGCTAGCTACTAGCTGTTAACAATAGAAAAAAGCTAGCTCTAGCTCAACCCTCACTCATTTAATTATTCTTCATGATGGATCCTGCTTAAGTTTATAAGTTAGTAGTAGGGAATATTATTAATAATTGATGATGAACAAGTTAAGAATAATGATAATTTACTGTTAACCCTTTCCCTTTGGTTTGAACAGAGATTAGTTTGATAGTTTCTAGTATGTCAAATTAATATCACATTAGCAACTAAGAGATCTTTATGGTTCATGTTAATATGTTAACCTAACTGGTTTAAAAGGTGAGATCCATTAATGACGAGAAAAAACAATTTTGCTAGAATAAATCTTACATTTCTAAAGTGGTGTTGGACCCATTGGTGCTCATATAGCTTGTTAGTGTATGCACTATTGGTGCTTTGCTTTGAGATAGTTCTTCTCAATGCTTAGTGTTTGGTTCCTTAAGAGTTCTGTTGTTAGCAGATGCATGTGGTAATCAAAGTGTGGTACATGTGTTCATGTGGTGTGGATTATGTTCTAGCATCAGTGGTCTTTTAACTCATTTGATATTGGAAACATTCATGTGCAACTATACTGTATTATGGGTCAGTATGGAGTACCGCTTAATGAATCTGTTCGTGTGGCTGCAGATGCCAATATTGCGATGGAAAAATTAGCGGTGAAGTTATTCGGAACGTGAGTTACAAATACTATTTCAGGGATTCGAATGTCAGTTTTATTGATTTACAAATACTACAGGTTGTTCCTTTGGCTGGTGGTGGTACTTGGTGGTATGAACTGTAGGAATTGAGCTGAGGTTATTGAAGTGGTAGCTGCTACTGAGCTGAGACTGTTGGTGTTGCTATTTTCCATGGAGTTATGACTGAGGTTTGCACTACAGATTGCAGAGAATGGTGATATGTGCTAAGGGGTGATGCCTGAAGTAATCATTGCAGGTGGTATGAGGAGATGGAAGCAACTGTAATTGCAAGTAAATGAGCATTGCAGGTGAACTGGCTGAATTGCTGTTGTGTGGAGCTGTAATGAGGAGAAGCAGAAACTATGGGTGTTACAGTTTGATGGTGGAATTTGGTTATGCTTTCAAGGCAAGTGCCTGAGATATAACTGAAATGAGATATCTGGAGTTGTAGAGGTGAAGGATTGCAATGGGAATGGTTGATGCAACACAAGTTCAGGTCGTGCAATGGCCTTGGCCAAGACGTCTCAGCCAATCAGCCAGACAGACTTCTGACTCGTTTCTGATTATTTTTCATTCCACTTCATTTCCGCTCCAGAGTTTTAGTATTTTGTATTTATTTTAGTATTTTATTTATTTTAGAGTGCTACGTGTCAAAAAAATAGTGACAAGTACAAACGTTTGTGTACAGTCTAAACTGACAGTTCAACCGACGATTTAATTGACTTGAACATGTATGTGGTTAACTCAACGATTTAAAGGGTTAGAAGGTCTTTTAAACATGACTTAACTGCTGACATGGAGGATAACTTTCCGTTAGCCGTTTTTTCAAAAAAACGGTCAAAACAGGGGTACATCTGTAAAAGTGAAAAAAACGGGGGTACATCTGTATGCGCACAAAAAAACAGGGGTACATCTGTATTTCACCCTTAACAAAATCATAGAGAACGGGTAATTTGATTAAAGTAGAACATTGTTACTGAATCTCTATCCAATAACACAAATACACTTTGCATTATCCAATCAAACACAAAATTTGATTAAGACATCAATTAGGGTACAAATACTCTTCAATCCAATAACACGGTCGCCTCGGTCCTTATTAGAGTATATCAACCACTGTACACATGTATCCAAGGTTACCGTGCAAAGGACCGAGGCGACCGTGCAATCAAGGCAGGTACAACAAAGAGGATCAAGTCAGCTTATAGGATCCTATTATCAAGCTAGATATGTATTTCGTAGTCAAGATAATTAAATTGTCATTATCTTCTAGGTTTGTTGAATTATCCTATTATCACTATAAATAGGATTATCTCGTGTAAATGTAACCATCTCAGTTTCTACTGATGATCATAATATCATTCACCCATGTGGGGGTTTTGTCAGTGGATGTAGGCTTTAGTGCCGAACCACTTTAAATCTCTTGTCTCTTTTGTTTTTCTGATCCTTACTCTTATCATAAATCTAATAAAATATTTGAGAAAATCGTCAAACTCCACGGCGATAACCAGGATGTATCGTCTAGTATGAGAACCATCCCCTGGCCAAACCAATTCTCTTCTTTCGAAATTTTGAAGTTGGAACTTGCTTCAAATCAATATAATAAAATCTTTTGGCTATCGAACCATCTCCAATTGTGTAGGTGTAAAACTAAGAGTCCACAAAAAGGCGGGCTTAGCTAGATTTTTACATGGGCTTAAACCTAAATATTAGCCTTGAATTTTTATTTTTTAAGACAAATGGTTCGCACTCAAACAATTTGATGTCAGCAGCCAGCCAAAGGTGTTACTTTTTTATTCATCATATTACTTTACTGGTGGTTGGCATGCTCCCTCCCACTGCGGAGGTAGGGGTTCGAACCCTGTAATTGCCAAAATCCACTCCAATTTAAGGAGTTTGGATGTAGTCTAGGGACCACTAGTCTAGGGTATCAAAAAAAATCATATTACTTTACTTTTGTATTCTTAATATTACATTTTTAACCTTTATTCTAAAATAGTAATAGCTTTGAATTATATTGCAAAATCTTCAACAACACGAACCAAATATTCTAGTGATTCTGAACGTGTTCAACTCAGTGTCATAGTTGTTGAAGATCCGTAGATATAACAATAAGAAAACAATTGTTCTCAATCATTGTTATACAGTGTCATAGTATTATTACACATCATCAAAGTTCAATTGTGTCACAACTTTGAAAATAATACCATGGTGATATGTATCACTCCCCCTTAGTTAATAATTCATCTCACAATGAAAACCACCCCCCCTTACATAATGATCCGTAAACCATATGTATTTGTATTGTGAACTACACAATAATTCTCCCCCTTTTTGTCAATATAAATTGGCAAAGGTACGAAAACTAGCGGGATCATAATGAAATTCTCATAGAGATACTTCATGACTAAAAGAGAACATATCAACTTTGTTTCGATGATTTCACATAGTCGAAACTTAGTGTATTCATCAAGGATTTATAAAGATACAAGAAACCTCCTACATATTCCACAGCCGCACTCCCCACAAAGATTTGGCAATTAAGCACAAGTTCAATTAAGAACTCTCCCCCATAAAATGTCATTCCAAAAAGATCAACAAGAGCGACCTTACTTTTACCAGAAAAGAAGTATTTCTTTGGACATTAACAAATTACATGAAACATGAATTTGTATCCAGAAAACTCAATTAAATTAACCACAAGAGAACCCATGATTAATTTAATCGGAAATGCTCAACATAAGAGAACTTACGGAGCCGTACAGTACTTTCACATAAAGTGGATCAGGGAAATGTTAGAGCACTGCTCGGTCAAACTCGCAAGCATTGTTATCTCAAAATTGTTTGTCAAGTTTAGTTGCCAAAACTATAAGTCTTGATTTCTAGTCTACTTATAGCTAAGTCTCGGATTATGATAGAAAGTGTAGTTAATCTTTAGACTTCACGGCGTTCATCGAATAAAGATGAAGAACTACTCAAGGGAACTTGTGGAACTTCATCAAAAAAAGGTATGTGGAGACTTGAACTTATCTATCACTCAAAAGTCTATCTACTGTATCTCCTATTTGAGACAAAAGTCGTATTGTTATATAGACTTCAATTATACACATTTGATATTTCGAGCTGAGTTTATCTCGCTTATCTATTTCTCGAAATATGTGTTGGTAAGCTATCGCTTTAACCAAGTTCATCTTTTATTCTTGACATAAGTCAAAAGATGTTCATGTGAAAATCGCCTTGTAACATCTTACATGATTTGTGTGATGCAATCATTTGGTATAGACTCGGAATATTTCGTATTGATCATTTGATCACTTGAAAATTCCTTTGGAGCTAATAGTTGTGTGAGACATCTATTGTCGTTCTAAGAATGTTTCAATGATTGAAATGAGAGTTTAGAACATGTAACCATGATTGGATATAAACATAGTGTGTGTATTCACAATTGTGTAAAGTCCAAGTCCGGGAACCATGGTATGCGTACACGTACGCGTACTGGTTGGTGAATGAAAGTCCGAGAACTAAGTATGCGTAATCGTACGCGTACTGGCGTAAGTTCAGGTCCCGTGAATTTCTGTTGGAGTTTGGAAGTGTACTAGTATATGTACCCGTTCACGTACTGGCAAAACCAAACTCAGTACGACTACTTAAGTATGCGTACATGTTTGCGTACTTGAGTAGGTTATGTTCTAAAATCGGTTTGTTCATGAACTAATATATTTATATATTAAGGAATGCAATCTTTTGCAAACCGTGGCTATAATGTTCATGAAATGATTCGAGTGAATCAAAATCGATTTTGCTTCAATTGTGACTTGTATACTTCTATGAGCATATAAACAATTGAACAACTCTCTAACTAGTTTCATTTGAGTCATTTGAACTAGTTGTGATAAAGATGAATAAGGTTGATATGAAAGTGTTCATATGGCTAACCTCGGTGAACTATTGTTGAACCAACTAAGTGTACACGTTTAGGTACGGTTACCTTTATCTAAATGTTGGTACATTTCATTTGTGTATGACAAGCTAAGTTCGATCTAACGGTTGAAAGATATTAGCTTGAATCTAATCAATTTTTCATCTAACGGTGAATATTGAATTCTTTGTTACCAAGGTAATATTGATTGCAAACCCTGATTTGGAGACTATATAAAGGAGAACTCTAGCAACTGGGAAACCTAATCCCCACACCTCCTGTGTGATACTAGTTGCGGCTAGAGTCGATTCTCCTTTAACCTTAGGTTTTTCTAAAACCCAGTAGGTTAACGACTTAAAGACTTCATTGGGATTGTGAAGCCAGACCAAACTATTTTCTCTATAGTTGCGTGTTCTGATCTTGTTATTTTCTATTGTGATTGAGTATTATCTTCTTTAAGATTTACTCGAGATTTATTCTCCGATAGGCAAGATTGAAAAGTAGTCACAAACATCTTCGTCTCGTCATTTGTAATTCCACAATATCTTGTTTCGTTAATCGATTAAGTTTATTGTGAGGTGATTGATATTACTAGGCTGTTTTTTGGGAATATAAGTCCAGTTTATGAATTGGTTCCTGTTCACCTTGATTTATCAAAAGACAGAACAAAACTCTTAGGTTTATCCGTGGGAGACAGATTTATCTATTCGATAGACTTTTCTGTGTGATACAGATTTGTTTATTAAGTCTTCGATTTTAGGTCGTAGCAACTCTTAGTTGTGGGTGAGATCAACTAAGGGAATCAAGTGCGCAGAATCCGGCGTGGTTCAAGAGGCGTAAGGAACACAACTGTACCTTGATCAGTGTGAGGTTGATTAGGTCTCAACTACATTCCAGTCCGAAGTTAACTTGGAGTAGGCTAGTGTCTGTAGCATCTTAATACAGTGTGGTGTTCAATCCGGACTAGGTCCCGGGGTTTTTCTGCATTTGCGTTTCCTTGTTATCAAAATTTCTGGTGTCTGTGTTATTTCTTTTCCGCATTATATTTTCTATATAATTGAAATATCACAGGTTGTGTGTAGTTCAATCAATTAGATAATCCAACCTTTGGTTGTTGATATAAATTGATTGACACTTGAACATTGTTCTTTGGTACCGTTCAAGTTGTTTCACAAATAATCAGGCTCGTGGATTTCTATCTGTTTGATTTGCTGATTACATTGTGAAACAGAGATACAACTTTTGGATATATTTCCATTGATTGAGTCTGACTGTCTAGTTGATTCTCTTGGAATTATATTGGAGTTTGTCCATACAAATTGCTGATGAATCGGAAAACGACTTTTATTAACCGTAAGTATACGGTGAGTGATACGAGGATAGTGGCAAATAGGGATCGTTCCAACGAGGAGTGTCAAACACAATTCTAATCGATACTCACTTTTTTCAAGTCAAAGATGTTTCAATACCAAGAATTCCGAATTTTTAGACGAACAAAATAAACAAATAAATGAACTAAAGCAAATAATTGAAGGATGTAATCAAGGATATAAACATGTTAAGGTTACATGAATCCGTTGTAGGCTAATGCTTCTTATGTTCTACCACAAAGGTCTCATTTAACTCATGTATAATAGCAAACCTAGCTAGTACATGGAAGATGTGACATTTAAGATTTATCGACAATATTATCAAAAGTTATGTTTGTTCTCAGCCTAACGTAGAAATCCTAAGCACTATTCATACAAGGCATGACTAGACTAAGAATGTTCATAAAACAATTGGTAACAAGGCTCAAATGAGAATTTCTATTAACCTAACAATAGACTATACATGGCATAGAATATGAGAAATTAAATAGAAAGTAAATCATTGAAGAGAAACACAAACAATTATCATCAAGCTTTTGCAGTTGAAACCCCTTGTTTTTGAACACAAATAAACAAGCGTACAAGTTCATCCTTTCACCCTGATAATGGATTTAGCTACACATATCTTTCTCAAAAGCCATAGAAATTGATAAAGGTAATAACAAGATAAGCATAGCGAAGGTAAGGAAGCATAAACCTAGTTTCTTCCCTGTAGACGACGTCCCTTTCTTCTCCTCTCGCTGGCTATATATATACTGCTGCCAAGGACTTCAATTAGAACCCAGCAGATAATTGCCCAAAGCCCAATCCAATCACCGACAACCATTTCCAAATTCAGGCTCCTCTGAAGTCCGACCACAGCATCTCTCCCAGTTCACTCAGTTCAACCAAGCACATTCACAGAATAAACAAGTTAACCAAAACACAGACCCAGTTATGTTTGCTGCCAACTCCCCTTGTTCTTGCCATGGCAGCAACAGTCAACTGCTACTTCAATCCACTGCAGACTGTACTCATTTCAATCTTCAATTCCATGCCTTAACTCTCTCCAGAATTCCAATTACCCATTTTCAGTTCACATCCAGCCAACAAATTCAATCCATCTCGCACTGACACAAACCTCACATCAAACCAATTCAATTAGATGGAGAACCCAAATCACTTTATTCCACCATCCGCATCTCCATTTTCCTGTATTTCAGTTCACATCCAGAATACCCATAATTCTTCTCCACCTGAGCTCAAAATTCTTCCACTGATTCACATAAATGCACAGAAGCAGACCCATTCCCATATTCAGTCCGTATATCCATCACCACAAGAAATCCATTGCAGTCGCTGCTGTCGAGAAGCTCAAACCTGCTTTTCTCTCTTCACGAGTTTAAATTACAAATCACCACTCCAGACTCGACTTCCATTCACAGCACCATGCTTTGCCAGTCCATCTCCATTCCCGTTTCAGCACTGCCTCCCATTGAATAACGACAACTTCATTCAAATCAACAACCCCTTATATCAATCTCTCTCAATTTCTTGTGTTCACGACACCAACACCACCATCTCTTCTGTCCATTTAAATTTTGGTCACCACTGGTTGCATTCGAGTCTGACATATATAAGTGAACCGAGTTGAACTCCCAAGTCTCAGTCCACCACTGACTGACTTCCAAGTTCAAATTCTTCACCGTAACCTTAGCACCCCTGACCTTCTTAATTCCGTCAACATCACCAGCTTCCATTCTCCCGTTCCTTCCATTTACGCCTAGTCTTCCTCATGATCTTAACTTCTGAGTTTGGGAGACGGCAACGACAGCTAATTGAAATTCCAAAGAAAATGATCGGAGAAGGTTGAAGCTCAGATCCCCTTTAGGCTAGAAAAGAAATGAACTGCTGCTCTCTATCTCTCTCGATGAAAACAGAGAAGATGTTTACAATTACAAGCAAAGTGTGGTGTAGAGTTGGCCACGTTTCACCACTTTTACTCCCCTCGTGCAGCTCGCATGTTTGACAAAGAAAATCATTCTTTGTTCCATTAACTTCCAGTCTGACGAGGCTTTGGTGGTAACCATCATAAAGTGAACCACGATAATGAGGCCCTGTCTCCTTGGTGCCTTCAGTGGCGGTTCGGATGTTAATTTCCACAAACACCATTTAGTTTATACAATCGACTTAGCTCAGGGGTAGAGCGCGTGACTTTTAGCAATCGATCATACCAGCACTAATGCACCAGAACCCATCAGAACTCTGCAGTTAAGCGTGCTTGGGCGAGAGTAGTACTAAGATGGGTGACCTCTTGGGAAGTCCTCGTGTTGATTGCCTTAAAAAAAAAAAAAAAAAAAATACAATCACCTATTTATCCTTCGGTGGTCGGATTTCGCTTGTAATTCCTGCAAATTATCTAAGGGAGTTCCTTTATATACCCCCTAGTGATACCCCATTGGGTAGTTAGGTTAGTTATAATTTGTTTAACATGAAAATCGTGATTTTTTTATTTAAATTTTTGATAGTGATACCCCTTACCCATAGAAACGATTTCCTTTATTTTATATCCATAAATAAAACAAATTTCCTAAATAATATCTCTATCTTTCTTTTGAAAATAATTAGGGAATTAATCACCATTAAATCAATTGCTTTTTTAATGGTTTCTTTGGTAATAACTTTCTTGATTGCCTGAAAGCTTGAGCAAATCTGGATGAAATCATGAAATACATTGTTGAGAGGTATTAGAAAGCTTGACATACAAAACCATCAAAACCATGAATCATACACCTACGGGGAATTAACACAAGTCTTTGAAAATGGAATAGTCTAGCACTACTTCCCTTATATCTATCGCACAGTTAAAAAGAAGATACTAAAAAACTAATGTATTAATTAATAGTTTCAGAAGGGTTTACATAGATAGACTTATCAAGTGTTGCAACCCTTTGATTGTTATTAACTTCAAACAAAGCGTGGGATTCTCATGTTCCTGCCTTGGCATAAAACCTATGCTTTTTTGACATCTTTTTGATGATGATTGATTGGTTTTGAAATTAGGGTTTTTTTTTTTTCAAAAAAAATAAGAAATTAGAATTTTAATCTGCAAGATTAAATATCGATAGAGATAGCATTTGGGAATATGAGAAGAGAAGAATAGAGTGGTATCTCCATAGCTTTTTCATCTTTTACGGGAGGAGAAGAGGAAGATATTTTTCCATGGTGTTGGGGGTATAACAATTTTAATAGTTTGATGGGGTTAGGAAGATAAGTTGTAGGGGTATGCAGATAAAGGGTTATCACTAGTATTTCTTGGGGGTATATACAAGAACACCCTTATCTAAAATGATATTATTAGTTAACTAACAATACCTAGCTAGTATAAATATGAGAGTAAAAATGTTGCACTTTCGTGCTTATCAATTGCCTAAACGAAATATTGGGTGAGGTTGTTAGACCCCCCGCTTTTTCAGGAAATATCAATATTGCGGAATATACAAAGATTCATTCTATTTTTCATCAAAATTTGCATAATGATATCATAGACTTAAGCTTTGTCATCAAAAGTTCATTCTATTTTCCATCAATATTTGCATAAAGACATATAATAGACTTAGCTTTTGACATATATGGGATAATCATAGTTCACGGACGTAAACGCACATATCCCATAATATTTTTGCAATATGTAAAACCAATAAAGATTAATACTGCAAAATCATCTTCCAAATAAACTTTAGAATTTAAATAAATAAATCTAAAAACATTGCAAGATGAAAAACGTTGGCAATAGATATGTGTACTCACAATAATTGCTATTCCAAACCCTAGTTATCCTTCTTAAAATAGAAGAATAAATTCTCATAAGAAGTTTCCTAGACATGAAGGCCTTTGAAAAAATTCTTTATCGTCCTCGAACTCCTTGTCGTCAACAGCCATTGGAACATAAGGTTCATGAAGAAAGGAGTCAATTCCAACAAACCTTATTGACTGATGTCGAACAAGGGCCTTCTGAATTTCAAGAGTCCTTAAAACAATAGCCTTCATTTGCTGCATCTCCTTTCTTGTTTCCTTCAACTCTTCAAGAACACCAGAAAACTTCAGAAGATTTGAAGGGACAACCCTTAGTTTCCTCACATTCCTCTTTTTTCTTTTCAAAGTTGAGGGAAGAGGAGATATGTCTTTTTCTTTCATGATTGATGGCTTAACAATCATATTAACATCTTTTTTATCCGAAGTCATGATGCTTGGAGTCTCCATACACATATGGGTTTGTGAGAGAAATTCAGAAAACAAGCTCTACAAGCAATACTTGAGATAAAAAGAGTTTTCAGAAAAGGAAAGAGGAATGTAGGGTTACGGAACCTTTATATAAAGCAAGAAGTTGCACGTACACACAAATCACAACCTTAAAAAAGGCAGAATTGTCGATTTTAACCCTTCTTTAATACAAAAATAAAGACCTTTTCAATACCAATTTATGATATGAAAGGATCAACCGAAATTTAAACAAAACAACCAAACAAAAGAATAAAAACAAAAAAAAAAATTCTTTTTCTAAGACCTGAAAAATGCTTAACTGTTGTCTCTTTGGAATCAGGCACTTGAGACAAGAAGCATAACCAACACAATTAAGCTGTGTTGGGGTGAACAATAATTTGTCCACCATGACCTGTTCGAAAAGAGTTCTTCAAATTCTCTTTCACAGAAAGTTCAGACCATGTTCTTTTCTGTAGTGGTCTAACATTTTCTTTAGAAATTAACTTCTTCGGAGAAGAGTTGGGTTTACTTACCTCAGACGACTTCTGAACAAGTTTTAGCGTGTTTGCTGATCGATTTACTCTCCGTTGAAGTTTGTTGACATATCTTATTTTATGCTTGTACTTGAAAAAGCTAGAGAGTCCATGACCTTTAATAGTACAATAAGAACAGGTCAATGTGGAGGATGATTCAGACACCATAGCGGAGCAAGCTGCTAGACACATTGTAGTACCTGAAAAATCAGAAATAGGATTTCCAGTAGACAGAGAAAAATCCATTTTATCCTCCAAAGTGGTTGAAGAAGTTTCTCCAGGAAAAATATCCAGATTGATGTGAGTATTGCTACAATTATCAAAATCAATATTTTTGGCAAGAAGTGCAACACTTGATTTTTCATCTTCATTTGAATCATAGTGATCAGACATTTCATCAAGGGTTGCAGCAAGACCTTTGTTCACAGTGTATTTTCTATGATTTGGACACTCATTCGAAAAATGACCAAAACCTTTACACTTGAAGCACTGAGGCATATCCTCATCATCAGTATCGACTGTATCTATGTTTTTAGGAAGTACACAGTCATGAGGTTTAACTGATGATCTAGGTTTATCTCTAACGAACCGTTTACTTCTCTTCAAAAAAAGATCTCTAAACTGTCTTGTGATCAGAGAGACTGAGTTATCAAGATATCCATCTGACGAATCAGTCTCAAAAGGATCATCCACAGAGTTGCCAACACATTTACTTTTGTCGAGTAATTTTATGTTCTTTTGTGCTTTGAAAGCAATATCCTTTCCAGATTTGGAAGTATGCTCATGATCAAAGATCTTTAACTTCCCAACCAGAGTATTTCTGGATAAAGTATTAAGGTTATTTCCTTCAACGATGGCATGTTTCTTAGAGTCATATTTGGCTGGCATTGATCTGAGAATTTTCATCACAATGTCCTTTTCAGGAATAGTTTTACCTAATGCAAAAGATGTGTAGTTGCAGGAAATCCTACACTACACCCCTCACAATAATCCACACAACTAAGACATCTTAAGATGAATAACAATGATTTTATTGATTACTTCCTTGTAATTTTACAAGATAAAATAGAAAAGAGCAAAAGAAATTACAATCACCACAAATTTTCTCTCTCCTAATGACTTGACTAACACTCTGAAAAAGAATCCCCCTACAACAGACTTATTCGACTCTTTATATAGGGTAGTATACAATGGATGACAAATAAAAGTCATCCTTTATTTTCGGGAACGACTTGCGAAATATCGCAAGTGTACAAGTATACAATCTCGCAACTCTCCTAAACTTCGCTAGATCTTCACACTTTTCTCATGTTTTGGTTGTCGTCATTCATTGCGTCATTTATATTACTCTTCTGCGACACCCTCGCAATGCTGTTGTTTATTAATCCCGCAAAGTATTGATGTCGCGATATTCTGATCCTACATCTTGCCTCTTCTTATGTCTTCTCTGCGAAGAAGAGAATGTCATGAGAACCAATATTTTGAAATGCCGCAACTGTTCATCTTTATCTGTTTCAATCCCGTACTTTTACACGGAATTTATTACACATGTTTCTTCTTCCACTCTTTTCTTGACACGTCTCTTTCAACCGTTTTTTCTTCACCATTCACGTCCCATCTCGCATTAAATGCATTTGTTTTCTAGAGAATTCTTCTCTCTATATATAGTTTTCTCACCCTTCTCTTCTTCTCTTTTACCTTCCCTCTGCAACTTTTCTTCAACTCTCTTCCTCCGCAATTTGCGTTTCTGCTACTGTAAATCTTCCTTTTCTTCTTTCTCTTGATCTTCAATTCTCTAATCATTCCCATATTCTAAGAGTGGCTCCTTCTGGTCGTAAATATGAAACCCTTTTTGATGAAACTCAAAAGAAATTACAAGATAAGGGTTTCACCTTATCTACTATTCCCAATCAAGAATCTTCATCTATTCTTTCTGCAAAGTTATTTACTGATCATCAGTGTGATGATCAGAAAATCATAATCTCGCTAGGTCAAATCCTCGCAGGTCTTCCCATTCCTCTGTACGATCCCGAACTTCCCTTGTTCTATGAAATTCTTGCTCATGAGAAATTCTCGCGAGCTATTTATCAATTAAGTGGTGATTGCATCCGTCTAATACTTGAATTCGCCAACCACGGCGCTGGTAAGGGATCTCTATATCCTGATAGTGTTAAAGATCCTAACTTCGCAAGCTTAGAGATAGCCGCTGAAAAGTACACTGTAGAAAACTTTTTTGAAAATTATCAAGTAATAAACATGAAAAATGATAAATCTCGCTGGGGTGCCCGATTGAAAAGAAAAGAGAACGTTTCCAATGATAAGATACTCATGCTAGATATTGACTGGCATTCTGGCAAGAACAATGTTCCTCGCTACTCTAAAGATGAGAGATGGTCTGTCTTTCCACTTTTTTTGAGTGAACCTTACATTTCAGGTTCCCATGTACTCCCTGCGAATCTCGCAAACTACCATCCTTGGGTATTTAATTGGCCCGAGAAAGCAAAAGAGGTATACTTCCTAACTTTTATCTATTTTACAATCTGTATTTTCTCTTATACCTAATCTTGCAAATTTTTCAGATTATTAAATTGAGAAGGAGCTACAAAAGAAATCCAAAGGCGAGTACTTTGGCTACACTTCGTTCAATCACGGATGAAGTAAGAAATATTTTTCCTTATTAATTTTTAACAATATTGTTGCCTCTGTTTCTTATCTTCATTCGTGTGCGAAGTTTGGCGTTGAAGAGAATGATATTTCTGAAGCTGCGAAGGTTAAAGGCAAGAATAAAATCACTCTTCGCAAGGATAAATCTTCTGCTCCATCTTCTAAAAAACGGAAAATCCATCCCACTTCTCACTCTAATTCCCAAACCATCGAGAACTCTGATGAAGATAATAATGAGGTCGATACTTCTTTTGCGAAGGAGAATCATTCAGTTGAGTCTGCTATGGCGCAATTTTCTAGTGTTTTCTCTGATTCTATGCAAGGAATGGGAGATGATCGTTTTTCTGCTACTTGCGAAGCTCTCGCAAATATCTGCGATGCCCCTCTGCTAGTGGATAATGATTCTTTTTGTGGAGTTTCCCGGACAATGACTCCCAGTTTCTTAAATGCACTCAGTGCCTTGGTATGTTCATATTTCTTTATATCTTTGTGATTTCGATTATAAACCTTATCTTAACAATTCATTTATTTTCCTTTATAGTCTGGGAGAGCTTCTTTCGTCGTTGCCTCAGATCTTGAGAAGAGGCGCAACAATCTCGAAAAGAAAAATCTTCAACTTAAGGAGAAGAACAAAGAACTAGAAGTTGAAGTTGCGACATCTCGCAAGAAGGATGAAAGTGAAACTGCCGCTCTTCGCGAAAAAATTCAACAGTTGGAAGTTGAGTCTTCTACCCAGAAGGATAAAATATCTACTCTTCAAAGTGCTAATCAATAACTTTATGGTATAACACCCTTCTCTTTTCTTCATTTCTACTTTGTCATTTATTTATTTATTTATTTTTGCCTGACTTATCATTTTCGCAGACATTTATAATCTTTCTGACGAAGCCATCCTTCTCCATTCCTTCCCTGAACCTATGGATGATGATGCTCTTCTCGCTCATCTCAATGAATCTTTAAGTAGTTCTTCAAACAAGATTAATTCTCTCTCATTAAATGAACTTCGATCCAAATTTCATCTCTTAGAAATTGAGCATAGATCTAGTTTAGGTTTAGCTAACCGATTTAAACGTTTACATCTTAGCTCCCACGAGAGTAATAATATTCTAAGGAAGAAAATTAGTAGCCTCATATATGATAAAGATCGCATTGCTAATCAAGGTGCACAAGCATTAGCGAAATTCCAAAAAACTCTTCTTGAAGTCCAAATTGAACGAGATGAATCTCTTCGCCAAAATGCCATACTTAATGAGCGAGAAAATCAAATTCGTTCACTTCTTGTCATAAACAATGATGATGAATTCGCTTGGGCTGCGAAAGTTCTAGATAATGCCAGAAATAACTTAGGTATTAGCGTCAGTCTTCATGCTGAGCATACTGCCTTGGTTAAAGATATGATTTCTGACAGAGAAGGTTGTTTATTGTTCTTCATTACTTTACCGCCTCTTTTTTGTGAAACTACTATTAAGTTGCTAACTCATTGTCATTTGTTCGCAGAATCTGAGAAGAGGTTTCAAACTAGAATCAAGGAACTTGAATCTGAGAAAGCACAACTTGCAAAAGACTTCTCTCTTCGCAATGACAAATATTCTAAGATGAAGAAGCAATTACAAACTACTGTAGCGAATTTTAATAATGATGTTGTCCGTTTTCGCAATCAAACTATTGAGACAGTTTGCAATAACCACAACATTCCTCTTTCTTCATATCCTTGTCTTCTCGATGAAATTCCTGAAAATATGCCTTCCTCAGATGTCTCTGATAGTGATGCAAGCGAAGAAGAGGAATCTGGTAAAGAATCTGATGAAGAAGAAGAATAAGTTGAAAGATTTTTCCATTTTCCTTTTTCTCTTCTTGTAATGCTTGTACATTTATTCTTCTAGTCTTCCATTTTTGTAATCTCTTACTGTAAACCTATCATATGAAAATAAATAACAAGTTTTTACTCTAATCATTCCCATACTTGCCTCTGTTATTTATTTTCATATGAGAAATTAAGTCGATAATCCTTAAGCAATAATACTTCTTAGTTTCGCAACTGATGTTGCTAATTCTCCACAAATAAATGAAGAAATATAGCCGTATTCGCAAGCTTATTTGCTTACTCAATTTCTTGTGTTATCTTATCTTCATTTATGTCGAAATTCATCATTGCGACAAGATCGCAGGACGTCTTTACATTTTCATGTATTGACCCATTGATCTTTCCTTATCATTGTTTTTGTGTGGTCTTATTTTGCCTTCCTAGTTAAAGGTCTTATTTCGCCACCCCTCATTTTGCGTCAATATGACAGGCCTAAATATTCTTACGAATATAAAGCCCCATGACAAAAAATCGCGGGGACGTCGTTACACTTTCATGTAACGACCCATTGATCTTGTCTTATCATTTTCTTAGTATTTTTGCCTCTGCAGGATATTTTTGTTGCGACAATATGACAGGTCTAAAAATTCTCGCGAACTTGAAGTCCCGTGACATTGCCGTCTTGCGACGAAATCGCAGGACGTCTTTACACTTTCATGTAAAAACCCATTGATCTCGTCTTACCCTCGCGTTAGTATTATTGCCTCTTCAGGATCATCGCACAAATATAACAAGCCTAAATTTTCTTGCGAAAATAGAGCCTCATGACATTTGCGTCTTTTGACACTTATCAGCTCCCTAATGGAGGGTGCCGCCTTATCATCTCCCCGTTGCCCCTTCAAGGAGGCGTACATCGGCCATACAAGACTAGCTCCTCCCATCCGGTCTTAACAACAACTAGTTGTTTTCGCAGCCTCTTATCTCTTATACCTATAGGGTTTATGGTTACGAGACTGCACCCTAAGTGGAGTTTTCTTCGGGCCGAGTGCAGCATGTGCCAAGACTTGCCAAGAATGGCCGAGACACTTCAAATGCCCCAGGCACTCTTGGCTCAACCGTGTACCTCGGCGCCTTGGTCATACACTGACTCATTGGAAGAGACCCTCGGTCGTCCAACCAGGGTATAACCTTATATATATAGTTGGAAATCCAAGGCATCTCCCCCGGATAGGCTTTCATGGGCCCCAAATCTTCATGACTCAGGTTCCAGGGGCGGTGTAACCTTTTCCCTGAGCCATGTCAAGAGATACCCCCTTATATGACGCACTTTAGGTCTTACATTTGCCTCTTACGAAATATCATTCGCGAACTAGGGTGTACGCCATAAAGGTTCGTCCCATTCACTCACTCATTCATTTCTGTCAATTCTTGTAATCATTCATTGATTTTTGATTATTTCTTCTCGTCTTCTTTGTGAAATTTTCACATAATCTTGCTTCATTTGCTGTGATCTCGCTGTAATTATTTAACTAAACTTTCGTTACATTCATGAATCGCGAGACTCTCGCGTACTCCTTCTTCGATCATCATTTTTTTTTTTTTTTTTTTTTTTACAACTCTAAAATCAATTACTTACTTCTTGCACTTCTTACTCCTGCTGTTCTCTGTTTTTTCATTCAAATTTCCAGATATTTCTTTCCCTTTTGCGAGACCATCGCAATTTCCAATTGTCTTCAAGCATTGATTTCGCAAGATATCTTCATTTCTCACTTCTATTGTGTCCACCATCAGTCTTTCTTTTCTTTGTTCTTGTTTGATATTATTTTTCCAATTCTTCTGTTGAATAGCCCTTTCCTCGCAAGACTCCACATCGACTTCATAGCATTTTTGTCCCCCAGCCCAATCCCCTTTTATAACTCCAACACAACTGGGATGTGGAAATTTGATGCAGTGGTGGTAAGTTGATGCTACACCCAAGATCTCATGTAACCAGGGTCGCCCAATTAATACATTATAAGGGGATTCCACATCGACTATGCAAAACAAGATTTCAGTTGATAATCCATTCAATGGTATTCGCATGCGAGCTTCTCCTTTAGGTTTACTAGCAGTACCATTAAAACCATAAATCTTATATGTTGAAGGTATCAAATCTTCATCTTTGCCCCCCATAGTCTTGTAGGTGTGATAAAAAAGGATGTTTACAGAGCTTCCAGTATCAATTAAGATTCTATTTATTGCCCATGAATTTTCTGCATCATCACTTTCATCATCAACAGGTTTTGGATTAATTTCTAATCTTACCACTAATGGACTGTCATGCAACTCGCCACCTACTGAGTACTTCTTCATGGAAAAGAAATAATCTGCGCTTGCCATTCTTTCAGTGGCGATGACTTCGCGATATTAATAACTTCTCTATTGTCAACATCTCTTGCGAAAACTCTACTGAGAACACTATCATGAAAATTTTCAATTGTCCTGTACGAATGTACGATAGAGTTGCAGAACAAGTTTTTGGCCTTCGTTCCAACTTCTACTACAAATGTCTCTTTCCCTTTTGTCGTATTTACTCTGTGATTTTCTGGAGGTGTTGGTAATGGTTGAGTCTTCTCTTCACATTTTAAGAATTGGTTTAGCTTCCCTTGATCTATCATTCTGAGGATAATTCTTTTTATATTCCTACAATCATTCGTTAAGTGTCCATGAAAATGGTGATAGGAACATATTTCATGACTTCTGTCACCTGGAGGTGGTTCATTCCCCATGTTCCATGGTGCAGGTATGTTTTCCATCAAGATTATAGCTTCCCATATCTTCTCCACGCTAGCGTTTAATGGTGGCATCTTGATTTCTTCCCATACGACTCTATGACCTTGCTGTCCTCTATGATAATTCTGCCTCTGACCTCCATAAGTCTCTTGTGGATTATGCCTATGTCTTCCATAGGTTTCTTGCGGTTGATTAAGCCTTTGAATTTTATTATTTCCGCCACGGTTGTAGAAATTTCTTTCTCTTTCAAATTCTTCCTGATCGTGACTCCCCATAGCTACCAATTTTTGCTGACCATCATTTGGTATCCTCACTCCTTGTTGACCTTGCGAGGTACTCGCCACAGTGTTTATCAATTTGGGTAACAAACTTGCATTCGCAGCCCCTGAACTTGTATTCGCGACAGGGTATGATTCCATCTCATTTTGCTTTTCCTCTAGAGCAATATACTCCTCTTGAAGCTCTCGCAACTCAGTCATGGTGATTGTATTCTTGACTCTAAAAATTTGAATATACAACAGATTTGTCGCGAACATAGCATTAATGAATGATAATATGAGATATCTCTCCTCCACTCGGCCAGCCATTTCGCTACACATTGTCTTCCATCTCACAGTTAGATGCTTCAAACTTTCACCAACCCTTTGTTTTAACCCAAATACATCTTCAATACCTGGTCGCGAGGAATTATTACTTATATATGCCCCTAAAAATATAGCCTGTAAGTGATTGAAAGATGTTATTGTATTTTTTCGGTAGCCCTTCAAACCATTTCAAAGCTTCTCTCCTGTCAGACTTGATGCAAAATATTTGCACAATATAGCATCATGATTCTCCCATTGTAGCATACATCTCATATAAGCTTTGATATGTTGTATCGCACAAGTTGTTCCATCAAAAATGCTGGTTAATGTCGGTAAATTGCACTTCGGTGGTATTCCTCTTAATTGTATCTCTTGTGTGAACGGAGTTTTCAGCAAACTTCTTCTATTGCTTCGTCCAACTGTCTCTTTCCTCCTCCCCTTTTACTGTTCATCATTCCTCTCATTTCTGCCAGTTCTCTCAAAATTTGCTCATTTACATCAGAATTTGAATCTACTGGTCTTTTTAGTTCCGCTTCTCTTCGCCTGCAGAGTCTGATCTCCAAGTATGCACGCTTAATCTATCATAATCCACAGTTCTATCCGCCACTGGTTGAATTGGTGATTGAATTTGATTTTCTTCATCATTCCTTATGTTCCTTCTTGAGGATTATCCCATTTCATTTCTCTCTTCTCCAGCAAGTCTCCTACTTCTCCTAACAGTTGTTGGTTGCTCAGATGCATTTCTCCTTCTAACCATTTCTTAATTTTGGTAAACTGTTGAAAATTATATCAAATTCCTTCTCTACTACTCCAAATTCTTTCAAATCACGATGTCAATCCTTACTCAAACAGCTGTTTCTAGCGCCAATATGTAGTTGCAGGAAATCCTACACTACACCCCTCACAATAATCCACACAACTAAGACATCTTAAGATGAATAACAATGATTTGATTGATTACTTCCTTGTAATTTTACAAGATAAAATAGAAAAGAGCAAAAGAAATTACAATCACCACAAATTTTCTCTCTCCTAATGACTTGACTAACACTCTGAAAAAGAATCCCCCTACAACAGACTTATTCGACTCTTTATATAGGGTAGTATACAATGGATGACAGCTAAGCTGTCCTTTATTTTCGGGAACGACTTGCGAAATATCGCAAGTGTACAAGTATACAATCTCGCAACTCTCCTAAACTTCGCTAGATCTTCACACTTTTCTCATGTTTTGGCTGTCGTCATTCATTGCGTCATTTATATTACTCTTCTGCGACACCCTCGCAATGCTGTTGTTTATTAATCCCGCAAAGTATTGATGTCGCGATATTTTGATCCTACAAGATGTATTAAAAATTTCAGACACTTTGTGATTAATCTCATCAAATAAATCTTCATCAGCCATACGAAGGTTATCCCAATCCGAATTTAGGTTTTGAAGCCTAGCTTCCTTTTCAGAGGAATCCCCTTCGAATACAGTTTCTAAGATATCCCAGGCTTCTTTAGACTTAGTGCACGTAGTCACATGGTGCTGAAGATCTGGGGTAATGGCATGGATGCATTTAATCCGTCAGAATTTTGCTTTGCAGCGAGAATCTCGGCAGGATCGTATGCACCAATATCCTTTGGAACAGTTACATCGCCTTCTGTAACAGCCGGAGGATCATAGCCATTAACTACACGAACCCATGATTGAAAAAAAAGCACGCATATCAATTTTCCGCCATAAGTAATTCGAGCCATCGAAGACTAGTTGTACGTTTATAGAGATAGCGTTTCTGTCCATAGTGTCAGATTGCTACAAACACAAACTTATGAGGTCTTTCCTGCTCTGATACCAATTGAAAAACCGGGGGTCTAACAACCACACCCAATATTTCGTTTAGACAATCTGTATGGACTAACTCCAATATAATTCCAAGAGAATCAACTAGACAGTCAGACTCAATCAATGGAAATATATCCAAGAGTTGTATCTTTGTTTCTTAATGTAATCAGCAAATCAAACAGATAGAAATCCGTGAGCCTAATTATTATAAAAAAACAACTTGAACGGTACCAAAGACCAATGTTCAAGTGTCAATCAATTTCAATCAACAACCAAAGGTCGGATTTACCAATTGATTGAACTACGCACAACCTGTGATATTTCAATTATATAGAAAATATAATGCGGAAAAGAAATAACACGGACACCAGAAATTTTGTTAACAAGGAAACGCAAATGCAGAAAAACCCCGGGACCTAGTCCGGATTGAACACCACACTGTATTAAAATGCTACATACACTAGCCTACTCCAAGTTAACTTCGGACTGGAATGTAGTTGAGACCTAATCAACCTCACACTAATCAAGGTACAGTCGCGTTCCTTACGCCTCTAGAACCACGCCGGATTCTACGCACTTGATTACCTTAGCTGATCTCACCCACAACTAAGAGTTGCTACGACCCAAAGTCGAAGACTTGATAAACCAATCTGTCTCACACAGAAAAGTATATTGAGTAGATAAATCTGTCTCCCACAGAAATACCTATGAGTTTTGTTCCGTCTTTTGATAAATCAAGGTGAACAGGAACCAATTGATACACCAGACTTATATTCCCGAAGAACAGCCAAGTAATATCAATCACCTCACAATAATCTTAACCGTATGGTAGCGGAACAAGATATTGTGTAATCACAAACGATGAGACGAAGATGTGTGACTACTTTTTATCTTACATATCGGAGATTAAATATCGAGAAAATCTTAGAGAAGATAGTACTCAATACGATAGAACAAACTAAGATCAAAACACACAACTACAGAGAAAATAGTTGGGTCTGGCTTCACAATCCCAATGAAGTCTTCAAGTCGTTAACCTATAATGGTTTTAGGAAAAACCTAGGTTAATGGAGAATCGACTCTAGTTGCAACTAGTATCATATAGGAGGTGTGGGGATTAGGTTTCCCAGTTGCTAGAGTTCTCCCTTATATAGTCTCCAAATCAGGGTTTGATACTTTGGGACAAAGCAATCAATATTTATCGTTAGATGAAAACCTGATTAGATTCAAGCTAATATCTTTCAACCGTTAGATCGAACTTAGCTTGTTACACACAAATGAAATGCACCTTCATTTAGATATGGATAACCATACCTAAACGTGTACACTTAGTTGGCTCAAAAATAGTTAACCGAAGTTAGCCATATGAACACTTTAATATCAACCTTGTTCATCTTAACAGAACTAGTTCAACTGAATCAAATGAAACTAGTTATAGAGTTGTTCAATTGTTTATATTCTCATAGAATTATACAAGACACAATTGAAGCAAAATCGGTTTTGATTCACTCGAATCAATTCATGAACATTATAGCCACAGTTTGCAAAGATTGCATTCCTTATTAAATAAATGTATTTGTTCATGAGTATGTAAACATACATTTCCGATTTTAGAACTTAACCCACTCAAGTATGCAAACATGTACGCATACCTTAGTTCCCAGACTTGGCCTGTGTTCGCCAGTTGCAAACGTGTACGCATACTGTCCTACACCACCAAAACTCAGTTGAAGTGAGTATGCAAATGTGTACGCAAACTTTAGTTCCCGGACTTCAACTGTTGAATTTAGTACGCATACGGGTATGCACACTAGATTCCCGGACTTGGAATACCTTGCAATAATTAGCATACAAGTACGCATACTATGCTATATCCAATCAAAGGTTAATTGTTCTAAACTCCCATTTCAATCATTGAAACATTCTTAGAAGACGACAATAACTGTCTCACACAAACTATTAGCTTCAAAGCAATTTTCAAGTGATCAAATTATCAATACGAAACATTCTGAGTCTACACCAAATGACCGTCTCACACAAATCATATAAGATGTTACCATGCGTTTTTTACATGATCATCTTTTTACTTTCGTAAAAAAATATAAGATGACTTGGTTAAAGCGAAAACTCACCAACACATATTTCGAGAAATAGATAAGCGAGTTAAACTCAGCTCGAAATACCAAATGTGTATAATCATGAAGTCTATATATCTATACGACTTTTGTCTTAATAGGAGATAAAATAGAAATAGACTTTCCAAGTGATAGATGAGTTCAAGTTTCCACATACCTTTTGTAGATGAAGTTCCACAAGCTCCCCTTAATAGTTCTTCGTCTTCAATCGATGAACGTTGTGAAGTCTAAAGCTCAACTACACATTCTATCCTAATTCGAGACTTAGCTATAAGTAGACTAGAAATCTAGACTTATAGTTTTGGCAACTAAACTTGACAAACAAGATTGAGATAGCAACGCTTGCGAGTTCGACCGAGCAGTGCTCTAGCAATAACCGATAAAACAATCGTTTCAATCAAAGAGGGAAAAAATACTGGTTTTCTTTGGATCTTATTGTTTACATTCTTCTCATTTTTCTTTATGGATTAAACTTTTTTTTGTATTTTATCAACGAATTCATCTCATCCGCGGGCTCTTTCTATCTGTTATATAGTAAGTGTTGCAACCAAATAGTTGTTTTATTATAACTCTGATCCAATCCACATAGTAAGAAAAGAAATAAAAAATAGCCGTTACTTTGAAAACTTTCATAGCGAAGAAATTCAAAAACTTGAAAACCAAAAGAATCGTCTCCCCGTCAGATTTCTAACCAAAGGGAAATCCATCAGATCAGAAGAATCTTCTTATTCTCTTTCTAGTCTTCAGAATCTAACGTGAAAAACGAAATCTTCTCGATTTCTATTACATCATCAGCAACAGAAGTGCATTCATCATCAAAAACTCCCCCAAATTTAGAATCCCAAATTACAGGTAAATTTTTTATCTTTGATTTGTTCCTTATGTATCTGTTTATGGGTGAAAACTATTTCTGCCGGTTTTGGTAATTTGGGTGTGTGTGGATGAGAAATGAATCTAAACCCTAAACAAATGCACTGCATGGGATTGCTTGTAGATTCGAGAAATCAATCTGTGCAAATCCGGCCTAAACCAAGAAATGGCCGTTCCAGACTTGTTTCGGTCACAAAGTGAAGGGGATGGGGTTGATCTTAGGGAGGGAAGCGAAGAAGGTGTTGAGATTGTGAAGGTGTTAGCTATGTATGACTTGTATCAGAAAGCTGAACTGGCTTGCAGGATGTAAGCTATCAGTTCTGGTGTTTGAATACGATGGTATCAACACTTGCCTCTGTTTTCTGGACTTGTTCTTCTTTTGGAAATAGGGAGGAGAACCTATTTATACAATCATTTGAGCCTTATTCATGTCTCTCGTGGGAAGTGGAGGAAGTGGAGTGATGGAGTAGTGGAGTTGTGTGTTAGTGTTACACTACCAGTCTTGCCCACTTCTCCTGTCATCTCTAACCGTCAATGACTTCCTGACACGTTCTTGTGATGGCGCGTTGCACGCTGTAAACCGCCAGACCAATACCCCAGTATGTATCCCCAAGTTTGTAACATGATTGATGTCTCGAGTGTGTGGATCGTGGGACCCACAGAAAGTAGCATGTAATGCTAGATTAAATAACTAAGTTATTTAGGAAGTCGATACTTGTGAAGTACCGTGTGTATTCTATGCAGGTACTGCATCATGATATGGTAAAGTGACGGGTGGTGATCACCATGACGCCTCACTGACCAATTAACTCCTGACCAGGGTTGTATAACCAAGCCGGTGAAGTTGGACGGACGAGATGATCTTTGAGACACTCATCTGCGACCGTTGGTGGAATTAGGTTGAAGAGGTGCGCAAGCATCACTCTTCAGATTGGTCGAATCCAAGCTTGGGATACAATTTTGGAAGGGCCGATCATGCATGTGTGTAGACGACATGACGGTGTAGGCGCCCATACCTCATTGTCTCGTGAAAGTGTGATCTGGGCCACTCAATTTTTCCGGCGAAGTTGAGTGGTCGAGATCAATTTGCAACAGAAATTTGGTGCCACAAAAGCCGCGCATCATGCCCACTTCGGGCGCGCGTTTCAAGACGACCAAGCTTGGTCGGTCTTGGCCGATTAGTCTGGTATACAGACGGCGAGCTGGTATACACGTCCATACCTAAATATCCCATAGAAACGTGATCTAAGCCATTCAATTTGTCCGGCAAAGTTGAGTGGTCGAGATTAGTTTGCAATCGGGAGGTGCGACCATGCCTAGTTCGGGCGTGCGAATCGAGGCAAACAGGCATGATATGCCTTGGTCGGTCGGGTGTGGAGATAGATGGGCCCACGGTGGTCATGTTGATATGCACCAGACCTGCTTAGTCTAATCCTGGACCCTTCATTCGTGCATGAGAAAATGGACGCTCGTGATTGTTCAAACCCTAATTAGGGTTTCACCGGCCGTGCGTCATGCCTTGTTTGGGCGCACGAACTGGAACGACCAACTATAGTTGGTCCTGACCGATCGGTCATGTAGGTGGGTGGGCCCACAGTGTTTGTGTTGACATGCTCTGGGCCCTTTGAATCTACATCTACACCCTCCATCTATGCCTGCGAAGATGGATGGTTGAGACTGTTTTGCGATACATGTAATGTGCCGCAAACCCTAATTTAGGGTTTTTCGTCCATATTGCTTTGGATTGGACGGTTTGGAAAGCTATGCCACCCTTTTGGGGAGACCGACCATGCGGGGCCCGCGTTGGGTCGGCAGTGAATATTCCATTACCTTCTTGGGGTCATGGATTCAATCTAAGCCATCCAATCATGCTGGTGAAGTTTGATGGTTGTGATCGTTTCTGAGACTGATATGGACAGTCCAGGTTCAAACATGCTCAATCGGGCTAGTATAACACACCGAGAGATGTATGCTCAATCGGGCTAGTATAACACACCGAGAGTTGTATGCTCAATCGGGCTAGTATAACACATAATCGAGAGTTGTAGCCTGTATGGGTATTTCGTACATGCTTCATTATTAATGCTTGGAGGTTCGTGTTGCTTTGCTGAGAACAACAATCAGTCGTCATGCCGCACCGGTAATGAGTACAGGAAATACAAGGCTAGTTATGCATTAATTAATAATGATGTAAATTCACAGGGTATATGGGATTGTTGCCACATGCTCCAACCTGGATGAATTTCGTGTATTTAATTCACAGAATACTGGGATTGTTGCCACATGCTTCATTCTAGGTGAATTAGTAAAGTAAAGAAGTATTCATCACTTATTAATGGGTTTATCTTTTGCAAGATGTTAGCGCATAATTTTGGCTTTTACAATTCTAGCCTTAAATGAAAATCCACCATCAACATTAAGTCCCCTGCCTAGCACATGATTGTTATACTATCGTGGGGTAGGCATTAGATGGTGACATATACAACATAAGAAAACAAGATAAAGGAAGTCTACCTGGAGGGATTCTGACCAATCGTGGGCAATCCTCCATGCGTGCGTGACCACAGGCCTTGATGGGACCGGCTTCCTCCCTTAGGTGTTTGAGCTAGGAATAAGATTCTTCTTCTACTGGGATTCCCCAGCGTGGGTGCTTACACACTGCTGGTTGAATCGCTCGTATCCAGATGCTCCCCCGATTCTTGATTAGGGTTCAAAAGAAAGCCTGACTTGGTCGGTGTTGAATCCCCATATATCGTTCAGGCTTCGCCGTAATCGTTTTAGTCTTCCTTTAGGGTTTCTTCAGCATATATGCATGTGTAGAGATTTTGAACCACTTTTACGATTTTGCAATAGGGTTTTCTCGAAGAAACTCTGTTTTCTCATCATGTCGAACAACAGTGGATCGTCTTCTTCATACCATCCAGGATCTTCCGTTAAACGTGCACGACCTGCGTCTGAGCTTCATGATGAATCCCCTGCTCGTGTTCTCCGAGTCAAGAAGATCATACCGGTTCGTCTCATTTTCCTTTTCTGAACAATTTCTTATTCTTCATAATGATCAGGTGAATAATCCTCTCCTTCTTGCAGAGATACCCCACCGGAACATGTGTGACAGTTATCGATGATGACGACTTAACCAGTCCTCTTCCTTCAAACTCAAACACGCCTACCCCGTGGACCTCGAGGATGCTGATCTGGGTATCTCATCTTATGAATACCCCAATGCAGGTCTTTCATTCGATGTTCGCATGAAATGTTTATCCTCCAGCTACCGAGATGTCGGTGGATTCTTGGTGCGGAAGGAGTTTGTACCTTTGTACGCAAAGTTATGGAGAAAGTACGGCCATATCGCAACCAGGAATGTGGTCCGGCACTATTCATCTGCTTTGGTCACCACGGTAAACTACCTTCTTCCCATGATTGCTGAGATGGAGAATATTTCTATCCGTAACGTTGCCGAATCAAGCCTCGAAAAGTGGGAGAATATGGTATCTACCTGTGAATCCATGGAGTTCAACGTGGGCTGGTTGCGGCAGCGTCTTGATATCATCAAGGTTGATCGAGCTGGTATCCTAGTAAATGTTGTTCCTGCTGCGAAAGCTATCTTGGAAGAGGATAAGGCTCTGGATGCGGAATCAAAGAAGGTAGAGCAGGCAATACAGGACTTGAAAAAAAGGACAAAGAGATATCAAGCTAGACTAGAGATGATGCTCTCAAGGAACTATAATCTGCTAGATGGCCTCCTCTAAGTCGTCAGCTGTATTCCCTCATTGTTAATGACGTTTATGTCTGAAGTTTTCTTTTGAACATCTTCGCGGAATAAATTGCATGGGTTTTTGATTGGTGAAACGGGTTTTTTCATTAATGCATCTCTGAATATAATTGATGATTCAAACATGTAATGAAAATAAATGCATGTATTGTAGTGTCATAAGACAGAGCGGACAATGGTCAAGCATGATATGCCTTGAGCCATTTTCCATTGATGACCGCTTCCAGCTTGCCCCCGTCCACCTTAATGATCTTGTAGTAGCCAGTATTGTAATCCTTGGTGATTGTGTAAGGACCTTCCCATTTCGGTGAGAATTTTGGTACGGACATGTCTTGTTGGATGTGCTTGGCCGTTTTCAAAACCAAATCTCCCACTTTGAAAACACGTGGTTTCACAGTTTTGTTGTATGCCCTGGAAATTCTATTCTTGTACACCTGAGTGCGTTCTCATGCTTTGTTTTTTCTGAAATCCAGAGTGTCTAACTCCGCTACTCTAGAGTTAGAGGCTTCAGCCTCGTTCCAGTGGATCTCGGTTGCCGCTGCAATCCTGGCTGATGGGATTTTGATCTCTGCTGGGAGAATTGCGTCCACTCCGTAAACAAGTGAGTATGGGGAAACTCCAATGGAGCTTAAGGTGATGTCCTAAGTATGCCCATAGTGCCATTGGTAACTGGTCGTGCCATTTCCTAGGATTGTCGTGTACTGTTCGACTGATGATCCAGATCAATGTCTTGTTGGTACTCTCAGCTTGTCCGTTCCCTTGAGGATAGTAGACGGTGGAGAAGACCTATTTAATGCCATACTCTTCAAATAACTCTCGTACCTATTTATTGACGAAGGGAGTGCCGTTATCAGTGATGATATGCTTAGGCACACCAAAACGACAAATGATATGTTCTTTAATGAAAGCCGCAATTGTTTCTCATGTAGTTCCTCGTAGGGGAACGGCTTCTACCCATTTGGTGAAGTATTCTGTCGCGGTTATGATGTACTTGTGCTGCTTCGATGATGGCGGATTGATTTTCCCGATAATGTCCAGTCCCCATCTGTAAAATGGCCATGGACTGCTTATCGAGTGCAAAGGGGTGGAAGGCGCGTGAACAAGGTTCCCATGAATTTGGCATTTGTGACAGCTTTGAACAAAAGCGGCCGCGTCATCCTCCATGGTCGGCCAATAGTATTTCTCGTGTATCTGAAGAAACAGTTTCTTCTTCCCTTGATGTTCCCCTTCATGTGTTTCCTTCAGCATGACTGGGATTTCTACCCCAGCCAGGCATCGTAATAGATCACCTCCGAAGCTCTTGCGATACAGGATCCCTTCGTAGAATACGAACCGCTTGGCCTTTTGCTTTATCTTGATGGCATCCTTTTGATTGGCAGGAGTTTTTCCGTTACGGAGATAGCTAATGTATGGCTCTCTCCAGTCCCCAGTGTGGTTCACATTAAAAACTTCCAATTGATGTGGCGGTGCTTGGCAATTTGAGCAGGACTTCTGAAGTAGTCTGGATTGAGTCTCCATTTCTGGCCAGTAATAGCCCAGGCATTGAAGTCGTCGGTAAAGCGTTACTACCAGTGATTTTCCACAAATTTCATTGTGAACACGACTCAGCTGTAGTTGTGCTTCGTCATCCCCAAGACATCTTGACAGGGAACCATCCTTGTTTCGATAATACAACACACCATGAAGCATGAAGAAGTTCTGCAGGTTTTTGAGACTGACCTTTCCTTGGGAGAGTGAGCTGCTGAGATCTTGAATGATCGAAGTTCGCCAATCATCGGTCTTGGTGTCTTTGTATTGTGATAGCCATGTCGATTCTATGGTTCTCCTCTTTACTGTCAGGGTTTCTTCCAAACCCTCGAACTTCAATTTGGAAGCCAGTGTTGCTAGACAATCGGCGTGTTTGTTGTTGCTGCGACCAACATGGGTTATGGTTACATAGGCAAAATAGTTTAGTAACCTCTGTGCTTCTGATCGGTATGGAGCTAACGTTACTTCCTTCAATGCGTATACTCCATTCATCTGATTCACCAGTACTTTGGAGTCACCTCTTATCTCCAGACGTGTGACTCCTGCTTGTTTAGCTATTGACAGCCCTATGAGGAAGGCTTCATACTCTGCTGAGTTGTTGGTGCATTCGAAGTCCAGCTTGAAGGAGTGTGAGAATACTTCCCCAGTTGGACATACTAATACCACGCCCGCTCCTCCAGTATTACTGCTAGGGGTAGCAGAGCCATCAAAATACAAGGGCCACACTTCTTCTTCCAAAACAGAGATGTCTGGAAATTCTCCAGGAAGATCCTCGTGTAGCCCTGTAGTGCCTTCTCCAAGGAATGCTGCTAGTAAGTATGCGACTGGTTGACCCTTGGTAGCTCTAGGTGACGTACATGTTATGTCCAGCTATGACATTTGGAGAATCCACTTGCCTGTCCTTCCCGTCAAGACCGGCTTTGAAAGTAAAAACTTTGCAGGATCATATTTAGACACGAGTATCACCTTGTTGGATAGTAGGTAATGCCTAAACTTCTGAATGGAATGGATCAAAGCTAAACATGCTTTCTCCGCTTTGGGATATCTGAGTTCAGCATCTCTTAATATTCGGCTGAAATAGTATATGGGACGTTCGATTCCCTCGTCTTCCTGAGCGAGTAGAGCCCCTACGGCGGTGTCACTGAAGGCAGTGTAGAGACACAGCGGCTTCCCTTGTACATGAGACTTCATGATGGCTTGAGATGACAGTATTCGTTGAATCTTTCAAAAAGCTTTCTGCTGGGTTGCGGTCCAAACGAAGCTGGCTCCTTTCTTCAGCAAGGGGGTGAATGAGGCGGTAAGTTGGGCTAGACCAGGTATAAAACGTCGAATGTAATTCACCTTGCCCATGAAACTCTGGAGATCCTTCACAGATCGTGGAGGTGGCATTGTGAGGATAGCCTGAGTCTTGGACGGGTCTACCTTAATCCCTTCTGTAGTCACTTGGAATCCCAGAAATTTACCTGAAGAGACACCGAAAGCGCATTTCAAAGGATTCATCTTCAACTTGTATTCTCGACACCTCTCAAACACTTGCCTTAAGACGTTGGTGTGATCTGCTCGAGCCCCTGACTTGACCACGATATCATCTACATAGTCTTCTACTTGTTTATGCATCATGTCGTGGAAGATTGCCGTCATGGCATGTTGATACGTTGCGCCGGCGTTCTTTAAACCGAATGGCATAACAGTATAGTAAAAATTGCCAAGAGGGGTTCGGAAGGCTGTCTTACTTGCTTCGTGCTCATACATCCTTATTTGATTGTAGCCGCTGTAACCATCCATGAAAGAGAACATGCCGTGTCCGCTGGTGGAGTCTACTAACATGTCGATGTTAGGCAGAGGAAAGTCGTCCTTGGGGCAGCACTTGTTCAAGTCTCTGAAATCCACGCAGCACCGAATCTGTCCGTTTTTCTTCTTTACTGGGACCACATTAGCTAAACAGGTCGGATGATGAATAGGTCTGATGAAGCCAGCAGCTAGCAACTTCTGAATTTCGTTCTTGATTTGTTCTTCCACTTCGTGTCTGAATTGCCTTGGAGATTGTTTGATTGGATTGGATCCAGGTATGACATGTAGGTGATGGGTGACCAATTTTTCATCTAGACCTGGCATTTCCTCGTATGTCCAGGCAAACACATCTTGGTACTCCTTGAGTAGTTGGACAAGACCCGTACGTTCGTCCACGGACAGAGTCGAACTGATAGAGACAGGCCTGGAAGATTCTTCATTCCCGATGTTAACAGTCTCGAGCTCGTCAGTCGTGGAGTTTGTGCCATCTTGTAGCTGTCGTGGGGCGTCCAATACCTCATCTTGTGTTTCGTCGTTCTTGCAGCATTAAATTGGGCGGCGAGACTGGGTGCCAGTCTCTCCTGCTAATTGCTAACAGCGGCGTCGGTATATTGTCTTCCCCTTCTGATCACGACTTGCCTCGAAAGTGCGTTCCCTTTTGGTGTGGGCATGGGTTGAAGCATCTCCGGATAAAGATGGACGCCTCGTCAGAAAAGGTGTGTCGTAGTGTTTAGCCCCCAGTGATGCAAGTCGGTCTTCTTCCTGGATTGAAGCCCACGTGGGTAGTGGGGTGCACAGGATTTTATCTGACCTTCCCTGCGGAGTTTCTTTTGGCTCGAACAGTTCCACTCCGCATATTGGTGCGTACGGAGACAATGATGCAGGAATACGGATGACTTCCTCATTTAGCATGGTCTTCAGGCACTGGTGATACGTTGAATGGATGACCTTATTGTCATGAAGCCACGGTCTCCCTAGTATCATATGGTAGTCCGGCTCATTTTCTATGACTTCAAATTTCACTTTTGAATGAACGGGTCCTACTGATAAATTCAGATTGACATACACGTATGTCTTGGTCTGGTTTCCTTAGAAGTCCGTCATTGTGGTGGGCTGCCGTACAATCTTGCATGGGCTAACCATGGGCTGTCTGAGAGTCTTGAGAGTAATCACATTCGAAGATGCTCCTGTGTCGACGAGGGCCCTCCTGAACTCTGAACCCTTGATGCGTGCGGTAACATGTAGGGCCCGGTTGTGACCTTCCTCTGCCATCATGTCATCTTCTGTAAATGTAATATTATTTACAGATTTTTCCGATGTAGTTAGGACTTCTGGACGTGAAGGAGTCAGGTGTACGTCCAGAGCTATCAGCAAACGTCTCTTCCCGTTGATTCTTCGAGAGGTGCAAGAGTTCACACAAGCTTTCCACTAGAGATGCCGCTTCCTAATCCACTGGTCACTTTCTTACTAAATTGTAAACAAGTTTATGAATATATGAATAGAATTCGTATTTAATCTGTTATCATCAAAAGCCTTAGAATACCTTATTGCAAGGATACTCCGTAATTTCCAAAGTTATCAACACACACATTAGGGCCGCGTATGTGAAATCTACCTAAAGAATAACCTAACGCCTTGCATATAATCAAGTTCAATTCCTAGGAGCATTAAGTTTCGTAATAGGCTAATCAATGCAATTGTAATACATTGCGCAAACAATTCGAACAAAGGTCAATTTCTACATATGACTACGAGGATGTATCACTACAACCTAGAATCATATCATGCTACTCGTATTCAAGGTTATCGCTAGATGAAAACCCTAAAATAGCTATAGATATGGATGTGAGTTCAATCAATTCTAGACTCGACTAAACAAACATTCAATCATATTGCAATCCATCAATCATGCAATTATTATAACCCGTAGAAGTCAAACGATAATATTGAGAGAAAACTAATTCATAAATCATAACTTGGTTGCAAAATCCAACTACATCTTCAACCAATAATAAAAACTTAGTTACTTGTGTTTTTGGAAATCATCATAAAGAGTTTAGAAGAACCTATCATGTGAAACCCTAGAAAACAAGTAGAAGTCTCCCTAATGGAGATATATCTAGTCTAGGTTTAGAAAAGAATTTTCTATTTATATGCTTTTCTCCCCATAAGGATACTTTCCCAAAATTAGGTTGATTCTTCTCAAAACCCGTCTCCAAGTTGGTCCACCAAGCCCAAGGAGTGAAAAATATGTCTCTGGAATTTTGGGTCCAAAAGCGTCGCGCGAATTGCCGACGTCATCGCCGGAATCCGCCATCGGCACCGGAATCCGGTCACCGAAAATCATCTCTCGGCCGCTTTTGTCATCGGAATCGTCATCCCGCCGAGTGCACACTCCCGTGACTCATCTCCATATCTCTCGCAATTCAAACAATCACAAAATACCATCTAAACCAATTCCCAAAACGCGCCTAAAAGCGTGGTCCGTAGCTCATATGTCCGGCCATTAATTATTGCATCCGACTCATACCCCCTCGCGATTCACCAAATATTACGATCGACACTTTAACCTCGAAATCCGGCTACCGGAACTATGCTCACCGGCTTACCAATTTCGCTCATTTAGCTCCATGTTTTTGTTCGAGCCGTCCACAACTCAACTAGCTCCATACACAATGCCACCAACTCAGTCTGCTTAACTCAACTATCAGTTTCTGTAACACAAGCCATTGTTGCACCTGCATCATAGCCTTGAGCCAAACCCTTCTTACACCCTCCTCCTTGCTAGCTTCTCGAGCAACATTGCTTTTACTCGTAACTCCAACCGACCGCAACTACCGGTTCCATGGCAATCACACACCGCCCGAACCTTCGATTCCCTTGTTCTTGTCCACCCCGCAACCATCTCGAGGAGATTCAAGCAGAGGCAAATCATTTGCAATTCGGTCCATTGGAGCGAGATAACAAAGAATCCAACCATTGCCGCTCGGCTTCACCACCAACTCTTATATGATCACCAAGACTACTTCATACCCATATTTCGTCTTCTGCTTCATTTCCTTGATTTTAGCTCCATGTTCTTAGCATCATCTCTGATGCCCTTTGCTATGCCATCACTTCGCTTCATTTGGCCGCAATCACTTGAGCTCAGTTCCTATACCAAATTCAAACCATCCCATTACCTCCTGCTCATACATTCAACACAGAATACACAACAGCATCACTGAGCCAGCTTGAACTGCAATTCTCCATACTCAGACTTCACAGCATAACTTCACAGAAGTCACCGCCATTATGACCTTGCCAATCAAACCATTGCATCAGCTGCAACCGCATTTCCATTCCATCCATTGTACCACCACTACAACACCATTATCTTATAATTCTCCAGCTCTGACATTCATTTCGATTGCCTGTTGCTCATCTCAGTTACCAAACTCCAGCTGAGAGTCAAGATTCAGCTTCATGCCATTCCCATCTCTGTCTAAAGTTACAACCAAAGTGCACTCTTCTTCGACTGCCAATGAACCTCCTATCAGGCATTTTCTCAAACAGTAGGTGTGCCATATGCAAACTGAAAATGGTTGTGTAATGGCTGTACAAAGCCACACAACCCGCTCCTTCCCTGCAACCATTACATTTAACACACATAACTCCAATCATTCAAGCATGCAAATCAATGGCATAGCTTGTTTTCTCTTGGCATCAAATACATTCAAAACCAAACCAAACCGGTATAAAACCCTTTCCTTTAACCGCCGACTTCATTCTAGTACAACCCATGTTCTAGCCTTTGTGAACTCTCGTCCGAACACGTTGCCTTACATGTTCGCTTAATGTTGAAAATCTTGGCCTCGATCATCTCGGCTCGTTAAGAGGAATGGAATTCTAGAATAATCCGATTGCACTTGGATTCGACCATGGTGTTATAAAGGGTGAGGTGCCCCCGAGTAATTAAACCAGGCGTCCTTAGTAATCTCATTCAGTTGTCGGTCTTGTAAGACCGGGCAAGTGCGATTTCCTCCTCATTCTCGTTGTATTCGTCGCCCCGAGGAACCGACAGCGTAGCTTCGTTTCGCCCATAACTTCATCATACGACATCGGATTGGCCTCATTCTTTCGCCATTGGTTTCATATTTTCGTGCTCTTCAGGATGATGAGAAGAAATACTGGATTTAAGCGAGTTCCACTTCCTTTTTCTCCAATGACTCCAAACACCTAATAATACTCAAAAGCGAACATAAGATACATAATTTACAAGAAAACTCGCAAAGAAAGCATAAACTCTACATAGTAAATACGGTGTATTCTACACCTATCAAATTCCCCCACACTTAGACTTTGCTAGTCCTCGAGCAAATCAAACCAAAACAATAAAATACAACAACTCCGTGTACGTCGAGGCTACGGTTAATTTTAGCATAAATAACGAGATATACCTACAAAACCTATATTTCAAACTCATGACAAATCAATGAACGAATCCAAAATGACTACGGAGGAGGTACCTTGAAAATTCAATTAATATATTAGTAAATAAACTCTAATTAGATAGTCGAACAAGCCACATTACTCAAACTAACAAACCACAATCACAATGAAAAGATTGAAGATGGATATAGATGTAGATGTTGGCGAATATTCTCAAGTGTTCGATGTTTCCCATATCTATTGAAGGTCAACCCTAAGACCAACCAATCTCGAATTGAGCTGATTGAATGGTATATAATCAAATTGATTTATACAAGGGAACCAAGAGTGACTTAGACGGCATGATTAGATCTTTTGGATCCAAGCGCATGCTTCTTGTCGCAAGTACATGATAGTTGCCTTGGATCCCAGCATTCCACGCTTGTTTAGGCGACGGAGACAGGGACTACGTTTCACACATACTGCTATTCCCAAGTGTCTTTTTATTCCGTTTTGGTCTAATTGATCGGTCCTTTTTTTTTCTTTTCATATATTTTTTCATTTTTTTTTTTCATATATATTTTTTTCATCATTTTTTTTTTCTTTTTTCTAGTAACTCAATCACTCTATTTCATCCTAGCAGTAATAACACGTCGATGTTTAGTGACCCACCAAAGCACTTAGAGAACAATAGATAAATATGGAAAAATAAAAATAGAATGTGATATGGTGATATTCCGAGATATGGTAACAACTATCATGTTAATTTGTGATTTCGAGCTATATTCTTCCCTTTTAGTTAATTAGTTCCTCAACTCCTGCATTCAAAATGGTTCCATCCACTAATGGTGTCAAAAACAAACTATACAACAAAGTTCTGAATTCTGACATAACAAGATAAAACGCAAAAACTGTGCAAATTGGTAAGGAATTTGGAAAAAACTCCATTTCACAAAAAATCTACGTGTTTTCTACACAGTGTCAAAATTTCACAGTGTTTTGATAAACGGTTGACAGTTATGGTCTCTGGACTGAACTACGCGCAGTCTGAAATTTTCGTGTGTAATTCTCTTCTAAGATAATTCCGGACTCAATGAAATTAAACATGGGGATGAAAAATAATATAAAAACAGTAAAAAATAAATAAACGAAACAAAAATAAAAAGCAAAAGGATAAGAGATACAAAACCGGTGGGTTGCCTCCCACTTAGCGCTTGTTTTAAAGTCGACGACTTAGCTCCTTGTAAGAATCCTTCCATAGAACCTGTTTTGAAACACTAACTTCACACAAATATTAGTAATATAAAACAAAAGTGAAGCTATGAACCGATAAAAGTTTCCCCACACTTATTCTTGTCCACACTTGGAAGTGTATAAAGAATATAGACAGTCGGGTACTTCCACGGTTTCTTGTTCCATAACCTGCATAGTATGAGAATCAAGTTTCTCTAATGGCGGAAAACGAGAAACAAAGTCATTCAACAATATTCTCGAAGCACATACATTCAAACCAATAAGAGGTAAAGGAGAAGAAACAAAAGGCAAAGGGTTAGATAAACCTTGCACAATCTCTTGTATCACGGAATCCTCTTCATCCTTGAAAAATTCAAGTGAATTATTCACCTCTTGGATATCATGGTCCTCTATCAAACCTTGCAACCATTCTTCGTCCGTTTCTGCCTTAACCAAAGTCTCGACATAAACATCATCATTACAATCATGCACAAGTTCAATTGGGTCTTCCACAATGTCGGTCATAACGGTCACATTCTCAACATACTCCTCTTTGTTGTAAGGCACATACTCTTTTGCGGATCCAAATTTTATCATAAGGAACCTTTTTAGAACACTCGAAAATGCATCATCCTCAAGCTCCACCCTTTGAATAGGCTCTTGATCATTATTAAGATCAATGCTTGAGTAATCTACACAAGTGTCGACATAGTCCTCTTCGTCTTCATCTTGATCCCAAAAGACTCCATTGTACACTCCTCGGGGATGTCACCATGAGTTGGTTCAAACGATGTATTTTCATAATAATCATCATCACTATCATAGTCATCATAACATTGGTCCTCGATGAATTTAGTGTTGCTAATATCGAACTCATCCTTTTGAATAGGTGAATGATCATTATTACGATCAAGAGTTGAGTTAACTACACAAATATCAACAAAAGTCCCCAAAGGTTCTCCTTTTCAACATAACTATTCATTTCCTCCTTGTATTCTTCAATGCCTTGTCTCCATTTGTTTGTAAAGCTCATTCGACAAAGAAAAAGTAGAATTACTTACTTCAGTATTGTTAGGCCAATTATATTCCCTTTGAATGGGTGGATGATCATAACTACGATCGAAATTGGGCCAAACATACCATGAGCACATTCAATGAAATGGGGTTGTCAAATCCATCTTTGTCCTAAATTTCATCTACCAAACTAGAGGAAAAATTAATAGGAGAACAACTAGTCTCCCCTCCTTGTTTGCTCACAAAGTGAAGGAGATATGTATGGAATAATCTTAGGGAGGGAGTATTGATCATAGCCAAAGGATTGGTTTTGATTATACTCCCATAAGTGATAATTGTTATGTTGTTGAGGTTGAAAGCTATTGATTGCTCCAATATGCTCCGTCCATAGCAATTGGTACTTCTCAAAACTCGTAAGAAAAAAAAGAATAAAAATAAAAAAATAAAACAAAAACTAAATACAAAAATAAGAAACCAAAACAAGTGACAACCGTTGCCTCCCCGGAATCGACCAAAATTTGACCGGGTTGTCGGCGACACAAATATAATTACACTTTCTTACTACTCAAAATATAAATATAGCAAGGGCAAGAAAGGTGTTGAGAGGTTGTCAAATTGTTATGGTTTCCTATATAAAAACCCGGAAGAATTTGGGATTGTGTAAATAAAAATAAACAAAAAGCAAATAAAGTATGCAAATCAAGGATGTGAAATATTGGATAAAGGTTTCATCTTCAATTGTAAACAAGTTTATGAATATATGAATAGAATTCGTATTTAATCTCGCTATCATCAAAAGCCTTAGAATACCTTATTGCAAGAATACTCCGTAATTTCCAAAGTTATCAACACACACATTAGGGTTGCGTATGTGAAATCTACCTAAAGAATAACCTAACGCCTTGCGCTAATCAAGTTCAATTCCTAGAGCATTAAGTTTTGAAATCTAATCAATGCAATTGTAATACATTGCGCAAACAATTCGAACAAAGGTCAATTTCTACATATGACTACGACTGGTATTCAAGGTTATCGCACCCTAAAATAGCTATAGATATGGATGTGAGTTCAATCAATTCTAGACTCGACTAAACAAACATTCAATCATATTGGAATCATGCAATTATTATAACTTCAAACGATAATATTGAGAAAAACTAATTCATAAAAATCATAACTTGGTTGCAGACTTGTGTTTTTGAAATCATCTAAAAAGTTTAGAAGAACCTATCATGTGAAACCTAGACAACAAGTAGAAGTCTCCTAATGGAGATATATCTAGTCTAGGTTTAGAAAAGAATTTTCTATTTATATGCTTTTCTCCCCATAAGGATACTTTCCCAAAATTAGGTTGATTCTTCTCAAAACCCGTCTCCAAGTTGGTCCACCAAGCCCAGGAGTGAAAAATATATCTCTGGAATTTTGGGTCCAAAAGCGTCGCCGGAATTGCTGACGTCATCGCCGGAATCCGGCCATCGGCACCGGAATCCGGTCACCGGAAAATCATCTCTGGCCGCTTTTGTCATCGGAAACTGTCACCAGCGAGTGCACACTCCCAGCAGCTCATCTCCATATCTCTGCAATTCAAACAATCACAAAATACCATCTAAACCAATTCCCATTTCTTGCGAAAACGCGCCTAAAAGCGTGGTCCGTAGCTCATATGTCCGGCCATTAATTCTTGCATCCGACTCATACCCCCCTCGCGATTCACTGAAATATTACGATCGACACTTTAACCTCTGAAATCCGGCTACCGGAACTATGCTCACCGGCTTACCAATTTCGCTCCGTTTTCGCACTGCGGCTGCATTTTTGTTCAGGCACTGTCCACAACTCAACTAGCTCCATACACAATGCCACCAACTCGATGCCGCTTAACTCAACTATCGGTTTACGTAACACAAGCCATTGTTGCACCCGCATCATAGCCTTGAGCCAAACCCTTCTTACACTTTGTCCTCCTTGCTAGCTTCTCGAGCAACATTGCTTTACTCCTTAACTCCAATCGACCGCACCTACGGTTCCATGGCAGGCATCACACACCAATTGAACCTTCATTCCTTGTTCTTGTCCACCCCGAACCATCTCGAGGAAGACATCAAAAAGCTACAAATCATTTGCAATTATTCACATTGGAGCAAAGATAACAACAACACTTGCCTTGCTTGCTCGCCTTTCACCACCAACTCCCGTTATATGATCACCAGCACTACTTCATACCCATATTTCGGATCTTCCCGCAATTCATTTCCCCGGATTTTAGCTTCCTGTTCTTAGCATCATCGAGGAACCTTTGCTATGCCATCACTTCAAGCCTTCATTTGAGCCTTAATCACTTGAGCTTCGGTTCTATACCAAATTCAAACCATCCCATTACCTCCTGCTCATACATTCAACACAGAATACACAACAGCATCACTGAGCCAGCTTGAACTGCAATTCTCCATACTCAGACTTCACAGCATAACTTCACAGAAGTCACCGCCATTATGACCTTGCCAATCAAACCATTGCATCACCGCAAACCGCATTTCCATTCCATCCATTGTACCACCACTCAACACCATTATCTTATAATTCTCCGGCTCCGACATTCATTTCGATTGCCCATTGCTCATCTCGATTTTCAAACTCCAATTGAAAGTCAAGATTCGGCCTTCATGCCATTCCCGTCTCTGTCTAAAGTTACAACCAAAGTGCACTCTTCTTCGACTTGAACCTCCTAATTCTAATACAACCCATGTCTAGCCTTTGTGAACAGAACACGACCCTTGGACCTTACATGGTTGCATGAATGATCTTGGCCTTATCTCACGGAAAGTGGAGGAAGTGGAGAAGTGATGGAGTAGTGGATTCGACTTGTGTTATAAATGGTGAGGTGCCCCGAACCTAATTAAAACCAGGGTCCTTAGTAATCTCATTCAGAGTGTGTGTTGTAAGACTGGCAGGTCAACTACCGTGTTGCCCACTTCTCATGTCATCTCTCTATTGGTTTCATATTTTCGTCTCTTCAGGATGGATTTAAGCGAACGTTCTCCAATGTGATGGCGCATAAGATACATAATTTACATGTCATCTCTAACATAAACTCTTAATGAGGAGATCAGCAATGACTTTTCTTCGAAACGTTCTTGTGATGGCGCGTTGCACGCTGCACGCTGTAAACCGCCAGACCAATACCCCAGTATGTATCCCCCAGTTTGTGACGTGATTGATGTCTCGAGTGTGTGGATCGTGGGACCCACAGTAACATGTAAAGCTAGATTAAATAACTAAGTTATTTAGGAAGTCGATACTTGTGAAGTACCGTGTGTATTCTATGCAGGTACTGCATCATGATATGGTAAAGTGACGGGTGGTGATCACTATGACGCCTCACTGACCAATTAACACCTGACCAGGGTTGTATAACTAAGACGGTGAAGTTGGACGGAAGAGATGATCTTTGAGACACTCATCTGCGACCGTTGGTGGAATTAGGGTTTTTGAAGAGGTGCGCAAGCATCACTCTTCAGCTTGGTCGAATCCAAGCTTGGGATACAATTTTGGCAGGGTCGATCGTGCATGTGTGTAGACGACATGACGGTGTAGGCGCCCATACCTCATTGTCTCGTGAAAGTGTGATCTGGGCCACTCAATTTGTTCGGCGAAGTTGAGTGGTCGAGATCAATTTGCAACAGAAATCTGGTGCCGCAAAATCCGCGCATCATGCCCACTTCGGGCGCGCGTTTCAAGACGACCAAGCTTGGTCGGTCTTGGCCGATTAGTCTGGTATACATACGGCGAGCTGGTATACACGTCCATACCTTAACATCCCATAGAAATGTGATCTAAGCCATTCAATTTGTCCGGCAAAGTTGAGTGGTCGAGATTAGTTTGCAATCGGGAGGTGCGACCATGCCTAGTTCGGGCGTGCGAATCGAGGCAAACATGCATGATATTCCTTGGTCGATCGGGTGTGGATATATATGGGCCCACGGTGGTCATGTTGATACGCACCGGACCTGCTTAGTCTAATCCTGGACCCTTCATTCGTGCAGGAGAAAATGGACGCTCGTGATTGTTCAAACCCTAATTAGGGTTTCACCGGCCGTGCGTCCTGCCTTGTTTGGGCGCACGAACTGGAACGACCAACTATAGTTGGTCCTGACCGATCGGTCATGTAGGTGGGTGGGCCCATAGTGTTTGTGTTGACATGCTCTAGGCCCTTTTGAATCTACATCTACACCCTCCATCTATGCCTGCGAAGATGGATGGTTGAGACTGTTTTGTGATACATGTAATGTGCCGCAAACCCTAATTTAGGGTTTTTCGTCCATATTGCTTTGGCTTGGACGGTTTGGAAAGCTATGCCACCCTTTTGGGGAGACCGACCATGCGGGGCCCGCGTTGGGTCGGCAGTGAATATTCCAATACCTGCTTGGGGTCATGGATTCAATCTAAGCCATCCAATCATGTTGGTGAAGTTGGATGGTTGTGATCGTTTCTGAGACTGATATGGACAGTCCAGGTTATAACATGCTCAATCGGGCTAGTATAACACACCGAGAAAGATATGCTCAATCGGGCTAGTATAACACACTGAAAGTTGTATGCTCAATCGGGCTAGTATAACACACCGAGAGTTGTAGCCTGTACGGGTATTTCGTACATGCTTCATTATTAATGCTTGGAGGTTCGTGTTGCTCTGTGCCGAGAACAACACTCGGTCGTCATGCCGCACCGGTAATGAGTACGAAATACAAGGCTGGTTATGCATTAATTAATAATCTTTGTAAATTCAAAGGGTATTTGGGATTGTTGCCACATGCTCCAACTTTGAATGAATTTCGTGTATTTAATTCACGAGAATCTTGGGATTGTTGCCACATGCTCCATTCTAGGTGAATTAGTAAAGTGAAGAAGTATTCATCACTTATTAATGGCTTTATCTTTTGCAAGATGTTAGCGCATAATTTTGGCTTTTACAATTTTAGCCTTAAATGAAAATCCACCATCAACAGTATCGTATGTGAAATCTTAATTATGAATTAAGGTTTTGATCTGAAATTAAGAGGAAAGAAATAAAAAATAGCCGTTACTTTGAAAATTTTCAGAACGAAGAAATTCAAAAACTAGAAAACCAAAAGAATCGTGTCAGATCTTCTAATTAAAGGGAAACCCATCATATCAGAAGAATCGTCTTATTCTCTTTCCAGTCTTCAAAATCTGACGTGAAAAACGAAATGTTCTCGATTTCTATTTCATCATCATCAGCAGAAGTGCATTCATCATCAAAAACTCCCCCAAATTTAAAATCCCAAATTACATGTAATTTTTTTATCTTTGTTTGTTCCTTATGTATAATATGTGAACTCTAAATTATGAATTAAGGTTTTGATCTGGTGAGTTTTATAATTATACAAAATTAGGGTTTTCAAGAAATTTCGAATTTTGTCCAGAGGATGTGGTTTAGGGTTAAAACTTGAAGCTTTATGGTTCCTGAGTAGTGGGATGGTTGTTTCTATAGTGATATGCTCTTTCCCTTTGTTTTTGCATGGTTCCTTAATGATTTTTTTTTTTTTTTTGATCTGGAGTGACAACATTCACTAATTTTAAATGGAAATAATATCAAGAAAGACTGACAGTTCGGTAGGACTGCCACGCCGTAGAAACTTATTTGGTAAACTTATCTGTGGAAGAAAGGACTAAGTATAACAAATTGGTGAGAGAATTCCAGAATGGCATCAGTAGTTGGGGTATCATTCCAAACAAATCATTCGAGCATCTTAACATCTATTTTAAGGCTTCGCAACATGTGCAATGGCTTGGTGGGGTTAATTGACTACTACAGCAAGAAAGGTACCAAAGTTCACCTTTTTTTCCGTCCAATGTATTGCCTGTTATGAATCTTTTTCTGGTATATGCCACTGAATTAGCATAATCGAAGCATAGCCATGGTATATCGGGCCTAATATCGGGAGTCGGAAAGAACATAGCCACTGAAAATCCCTAATTGCTCATGTGGTATTTTGTGAAAATTCTGATAAGCATAGGTAGGATGGGGAAGGCATTTGGCTGAGTTAACATGGGTTTAATGTTTCTTTGGAAATGAAATAATGGGCTAATTTTCCTTGAACGTATGCACATGACTTTTATATTGATTGTCATTATTTTTGCTGCCACTTATTGTCGTTCATAATTCCCATGTTCTTTTACCATGTTCTGTGAAATTTGTTGCTAAATGTGACAAATGTAGTCTCTTACTTGGTAACTATTGTGTACAGTAAGTTGTTTGATAAGACTACGTTTTATGGAACATATCAACGGTGTTGACCCGATGCGTCACTCAAACGTATTTGGTCTACTTGGTAAATTATATGGGTCAAGCCTCTCAAAATTATGGAAACCACCCTGGCTAGCAAGTGAAGGGCGTGATGTGCACACAAGTCCAATGGAGGCCAAAGGCATTGGATAATCACAAATTATTTATTATTAGAGATAATATATTTATTTAGGAGTTTTATTATATTTTAAGTATTTAATTATTTTATTTAAAGTTTATATTTGTTTGGAATAGTATTTTAGGAGTAGTATTGTTTTCTTATTTTCCAAGTAATGTAGCCTATATATAGGCCTTATCAATTGATTAATCATAAGAAGAAAATTATTTAGCAAATTGCTACCCTTTGGTTTATTGATTTCTTTGAATCATGACCTTTTGAGCTTGAGCTGCTGGCCGTTGGTTAAGAAACAAATCGTTTCTTATCAATTGGTATCAGAGCAAGTTCGCTCCTATCCCAACTTCCGCAGCTATCATCAATCATCATCTCCATCTTTCGCCATATCAAAAAAAAAGAAAAAAAAAAAAATTGTCATCGCGTCAATTGTTTCGGTCAATATCAAGTTGTTGCAGTTACTTGCTCACATCGAGGAGATCAGGAACGTGAGGGTCAACAGTGTTATTGGATCGGCTGTTATCAGTTTTTTTATTTGGTAAGTTAACATCCTATCCTACTTGCACCATCATCATCCGTACAGTCATCCCACTAAACCTAGCCTCCCACCAATCCACCCCATCCAGCGTGTTTTAAGTTTTGGAAAACTTTGTTTTCACCAAACCTAAAAAGAACCGACCAGTACACCTACTCCTTAGGTCCAACCATTCAGCCCATTACCACGTTTAGCCCAACGGTAATAGCCCATCTGTCTAGCCGAAGAGGCAAGCCCAACGATAGCTTTTGCCATCCGTCCGATTCCTACGTCAGTATGTACCAAGAAACCAGCAGAAGATTGTTATGTCAACAATTCGACGGTAAAGATCCTGGAGGTTGGTTATTTCAAGCACAACTAATTTTTGAGTTCCGCAAAATTCCATTGAAAGATTTTGTGAAGGTAGCTAGTAATCACCTTATTGGTAGTCCGTCCAAATGGTACAAGTGGATGCAAGATTATATTTCGGGGTCTTGGGAGAATTTTTGCTTTACTTTATTGAAACGTTTTGGAAGTGAGGATCCAACCCTTGTGTTAGCTAATTTGCAACAAAATTTAGATAAAAGCCGCGAATATTGGAAGTCTGCTTTCCAAGAGTTTAAAGAGCATCAGGGATCTAAAGTCGTGAATCCACAACCTGTTGCAACTACATCTGATTACTCCACCATTGAAATTCCGAAATCCAGTGAGATTAATTTTTCTGATACCGTCGATGTTCCTTTGGAAGTTGTCCACGAGGAGAACCAAATTGTAGGTGGGTCAAAATCAGACCTTGGGGGCAAGGTCCTATTTAAGGAAGGTGGAATGATAAGTTCATATGTGGAGCCAATATCAGTGTATATAGTGGACTTTGAGGGCAAAGTCCCATTTAAGGAGGGTGGAATGATAAGACCACGTTTTATGGAACATATCAACGGTGTTGACCCGATGCGTCACTCAAACGTATTTGGCCTACTTGGTAAATTATATGGGTCAAGCCTCTCAAAATTATGGAAACCACCCTGGCTAGCAAGTGAAGGGCGTGATGTGCACACAAGTCCAATGGAGGCCCAAGGCATTGGATAATCACAAATTATTTATTATTAGAGATAATATATTTATTTAGGAGTTTTATTATATTTTAAGTATTTAATTATTTTATTTAGAGTTTATATTTGTTTGGAATAGTATTTTAGGAGTAGTATTGTTTTCTTATTTTCCAAGTAATGTAGCCTATATATAGGCCTTATCAATTGATTAATCATAAGAAGAAAATTATTTAGCAAATTGCTACCCTTTGGTTTATTGATTTCTTTGAATCATGACCTTTTGAGCTTGAGCTGCTGGCCGTTGGTTAAGAAACAAATCGTTTCTTATCAATTGGTATCAGAGCAAGTTCGCTCCTATCCCAACTTCCGCAACTATCATCAATCATCATCTCCATCTTTCGCCATATCCAAATAAAAAAAAAAAAAAAAAAAAAAAAAAATTGTCATCGCGTCAATTGTTTCGGTCAATATCAAGTTGTTGCAGTTACTTGCTCACATCGAGGAGATCAGGAACGTGAGGGTCAACAGTGTTATTGGATCGGCTGTTATCAGTTTTTTTATTTGGTAAGTTAACATCCTATCCTACTTGCACCATCATCATCCGTACAGTCATCCCACTAAACCTAGGTTTGGTAGCCTCCATCGCTCATTAGCCTCCCACCAATCCACCCCATCCAGCGTGTTTTAAGTTTTGGAAAACTTTGTTTTCACCAAACCTAAAAAGAACCGACCAGTACACCTACTCCTTAGGTCCAACCATTCAGCCCATTACCACGTTTAGCCCAACGGTAATAGCCCATCTGTCTAGCCGAAGAGGCAAGCCCAACAGTAAGCTTTTGCCATCCGTCCGATTCCTACGTCAGTATGTACCAAGAAACCAGCAGAAGATTGTTATGTCAACAATTCGACGGTAAAGATCCTGGAGGTTGGTTATTTCAAGCACAACTAATTTTTGAGTTCCGCAAAATTCCATTGAAAGATTTTGTGAAGGTAGCTAGTAATCACCTTATTGGTAGTCCGTCCAAATGGTACAAGTGGATGCAAGATTATATTTCGGGGTCTTGGGAGAATTTTTGCTTTACTTTATTGAAACGTTTTGGAAGTGAGGATCCAACCCTTGTGTTAGCTAATTTGCAACAAAATTTAGATAAAAGCCGCGAATATTGGAAGTCTGCTTTCCAAGAGTTTAAAGAGCATCAGGGATCTAAAGTCGTGAATCCACAACCTGTTGCAACTACATCTAATTACTCCACCATTGAAATTCCGAAATCCAGTGAGATTAATTTTTCTGATACCGTCGATGTTCCTTTGGAAGTTGTCAACGAGGAGAACCAAATTGTAGGTGGGTCAAAATCAGACCTTGGGGGCAAGGTCCTATTTAAGGAAGGTGGAATGATAAGTTCATATGTGGAGCCAATATCAGTGTATATAGTGGACTTTGAGGGCAAAGTCCCATTTAAGGAGGGTGGAATGATAAGACCACGTTTTATGGAACATATCAACGGTGTTGACCCGATGCGTCACTCAAACGTATTTGGCCTACTTGGTAAATTATATGGGTCAAGCCTCTCAAAATTATGGAAACCACCCTGTCTAGCAAGTGAAGGGCGTGATGTGCACACAAGTCCAATGGAGGCCCAAGGCATTGGATAATCACAAATTATTTATTATTAGAGATAATATATTTATTTAGGAGTTTTATTATATTTTAAGTATTTAATTATTTTATTTAGAGTTTATATTTGTTTGGAATAGTATTTTAGGAGTAGTATTGTTTTCTTATTTTCCAAGTAATGTAGCCTATATATAGGCCTTATCAATTGATTAATCATAAGAAGAAAATTATTTAGCAAATTGCTACCCTTTGGTTTATTGATTTCTTTGAATCATGACCTTTTGAGCTTGAGCTGCTGGCCGTTGGTTAAGAAACAAATCGTTTCTTATCATTGTTGTTTGTCTGTTTCATCTAATACACACATGAGATTAATGTTGGTTAGAAATAAATTTAGATGATTTCGGCAGACTATAGATTGAATACTTCTGGTAAAGGAGTACTATTCTTATGAGATTCTTTATTTTGCAGATGTGCGTAAGAAATTGTTATTGAAGCTCAAAGATAAATCTGACTCGGTGTGTGCAATTTGCATTTCTCAACCAGTGGGTATCATCATCACATTCTGCGGTCACATCTTTTGCAGAAATTGCATTTTGACAGCGATGGATGATCAAAAACAGCCTACATGCCCTATTTGCCGTAGCCCTCTTTCTGGTTCCGACCTCTTCACTGCCTCTTCCTTGTCGGAAGAATGTACTGAGGCCTATCGGCTATCCCTCTAAAGTTTCTGCCTTATTAAGACTTCTGATAGCCTCTGGAAAGGAAAATCCTTGTGGAAAGTCAGTTGTCCTTTCTCAGTTTGATTCAATGTTACTTTTCCTCGAACGGCCACTAAAGGATGCGGGTTTTAAGGTTTTGAGGATAGATGGATTAATAAGTGCAATAGGTAGGGCTGAAATAATAAAACAATTTGAATTTCAGGGGTCGATGTTCCGTTGTTTTTGAAGAAATTCATCCAGACCTAGTCAATTTATTAAGACAAATAAATGGTTTCTTAAATTCCACTCAGTCAATAAGGAGAATCAAAAGAAAATATCAGTCAACAATACTTGGTCCAACCTGAATTCCGACTGGATAATATTCATTGATGCATCTTACAAAAAAGAAGACTCTTCGATGGGATATGTTTTCATCTTGTATTTTGTAGATGAAGATAGTTTCATGCACCTCTCGGCGGGTTCGGAGTGGGCTACGTCAGCTTTTCATGCGGAAGCAAAATCCTTGCTGAAGGCAATTACGTGGCTAAAGGATAACATACTATCAAGCGTGGTCATTGCAACTGACTATAAAGCTTTGGCAGACAAATTAAACAGGGTGACTTCAGAATCTCCGTGGCCGGCAGAAAATACTTTGTAGGAAATAAGAATAATTCTGGACGAGCTCCCCCAAGCTAAAGTGAAATTCATAAGGAGAAAAAACAACAAGGCAGCAGACTACATATCTAAGGAGCCTAGACTAAAAAGGTTACAACACATGTCGGAAAGCCTACATCAACGAGTTCACAAATCTAGCATAGACTATAATTTGTTTGATAAAGATGATTTTGTAAATCTGTTGTATTACATTTGCTAGCTCTAATATATGATCTTTTCCATCCATTTTTTTTCCCAGGGGTCAGAGTCTTCAATTGTGCTTCTTGCAAGCAGGGCCGTACCAAATTATTTAGGGGCCTTAGGCAAAAACCAAAAATGGGGCCCTAAAAATATCTTTTTCGCCAATTGTTCAAAATACTTTTTTTGTATAACACAGTAAAATTTGCAAATGAAAACTATATAAAAATAGCTAATCCACTCTTGCATATTGTTACTCCAAAACCTACACAGGGAAAAGCAAGATATCACAGAAGAAAGCTTATTCCATATGGATAACATCAACACATAAGCAACATCAAAATTCAAAAATCCTTGTTTAAAAACTCCATATGAGAATACTGTCTCTTTAGGGTGATCTTTGACAGTAATTTGTAAATGATCGCACTACGTCCCAAATGCGCTCTTCTTATTGGTAATATGTTTAACTAATTATGGCTTTGTGCTAGTTACAACTTATATACCAACCTTGATCTTGCTGGGATTACACACTTTCATTTCTGGTTCAATCCTGATAAATTTACATACATTCATATCATAATTTGCAGTTTTGCACCATTACACGTCGTAATTCAAAGAAGAATTAAAGTCGAAATTAAACAACCAAAATCAAAACAATTAACAAAAAAAAACACCATGTATATTGTATAATTCCTCCACCTCTTTTAATTATTATGAAACCCTAACTAGTAATTGACTAAAATTACTAATGTCTACTGCTAATCTTAAAAAATCAATACCCATATCAACGATATCATGTATATTTTAACCTTGCTAAATTGGGGCCTATAGGGCCTATCAAATTTTCCTTCCCACACCACCAAATTACTTTAGGCACCCAAATTACTTTGGGCACCCAAATTACTAAGAAATACTAATTTACCACCACATTAATTCCTAAAACTCTCTCATATAAATACTAATCTTTCCATTTTCAGTAAATCCAAAAACAAAAAAACCTAAACCTAATTTTTTTCTTTCTATTTTCATCCTAATCTTTCCAAATTCTCAAAACCCTAATTTTCATCTTCTTCTCCAACGAATCTTCGATCCACACAAGAAAAAGGTAAATCTCCATCAACCCATTCTATGATTCTTCTTATCTTATTGATTCACATGTTTAAATCTTCGTTTTTTCCAAATCAAAACTCTGATTACACCCAGAATCGGTTTTTATTGACATATCGAATAAACCAATTCTGTGTTTTGTTTTCGGCCATGAAGAGCATGCACAATAATCGGTTTACATGATGATTAACATCAACCGATTTTGTGTTAGAAATAAAATAAGAAAATACATCACCAGAATCGGTTTATATATGTAATATGTATAATCCGATTGCATAGGCTTTTCAACTTCCTTGCCAGAATCGGGTTTTATACATGTACCACATAAACCGATTATGGTGGTCTCTTCAGAATCGATCTACTTTTGTTTCTTTATGTACCAATTTTTACTTGATTTTTGTTAAATTTTGGTGTAGAATGGACTTCGGACACCTAGCATTTTACAATCGAGAATTAACCTTGGAGGATGCTCTGAGGAAACCACAAAGAGTTCCAGAGAGAAGCCTATATAAGTTTGCTTTCGGAGGTGAGACCAATCTTGAACAAGTGCTGGCATTGATTGATAAGCTGGCACTAGAAGAGCTTGTTGAGGTCATCAGGTTCGCTCGGATGAGGCGAAACATTATTTCAGCTGAAAGGGATCGCCACCAGGCATTGGAAGGTATGTTTGAAGAAATGGTCAATCTCTTGCGCAATGGCTGATCTTTGCTGCTTTGGTGGTCTTTGCAGCTGCTCACGATCTTGGTCTTGGTGGTCGTCTTTTCTTGCTCCGGATGTTGTTCATCTTTGCAAATTCTCCTGGTGCTCCTTAAGTTGTTAAGTTTAACTTTTTAATATTAAAACTTTAAGTTTATAAGACTTGTGGTTGTTTTTTGTTTTAAGTCTTTTGGGATGGTTTATATATGTAATATGGGTGATCTTTGTGTGGTTGATGTTTGTATTTCAGATGATCTTTGTGTTGAAATTAATGCACTTAATGTTTAAATTGATTCTAGCCTGACATGCCAAAAATCGGTCTACTCGATATGTCAACATAAACCGATTGTGCAAGCAATTTTTCCTGGATGTTTTTCAAGCCAGAATCGGATCACATATTAAAATGTATAAACCAATTTGTGTCGGTGAAAATTCAAAATCTAACATGTCTTTAATCGGTTTACGTTGGTCGCAAGAACAACCTATTCCTTGTGGCATATCAACACAATCGGGTTTTACAGACCTTCTAAAATACCGATTATAACAAATTATTTCACGTTTTTTAAAAAAAAATAGCCGTTAGGGACTTTCTCTATAAATAGAGACCTCACCCTTGGACCCCATTTGCCCCAAAATTGATCATTTTATTCCCCCTCACTCCAAATACTCCACAACTACTCATTTCATACATATACATACAAGAAATGACATCGTTTGACTCTGCAGAAGATTTGGCAATCACCAAAGCATGGTATGCGGAAAATCCACTTAGACGTCAATCCTCCGAAAGGGAGGATTCCACAACCTTTTGGGCTAGGGTACACAACAAATTTATCCAGGAGTTTGGGAATACTAATGCAAGAAGTGTCCAAGCAAACCACGCTAGGAACCTAGTCATTGAAAAAGCGGTACTTGCTTTTTTGGCTCTCCAACCTCGGATTTTTAACACTCGCCCCTTCACCTTGTCCATTGCACAATTTGTAACGTAACCCAAGTTGTTTTATCTTCCAATGAAACACCACTAACAAATGTAAGTTTGTTTTTGTGTTTTTGTAGCATGAAGTCGTGAAAGCGCGCTACTTGGAGGAAAAGGGGGAGGCATTCGATTTCGATGCAAGCTATCACTTCTTGGCAGAAAGAATCCCGGAGGATAACCCGGAATACTTGGATGTTGTATCGTCTTCGGAGGAGGAAGATTGATGGTTTTAGAAATTTTTGTATAGGTTTTGTGGGTAGACCTCTATGTAAACCGTCACGAGACTATAACTCGTCCACTAGGGTCGCCTAGGGGTTTAAAGGCTTGATGCATGTGCTAAATGCATCCTACAATAATAATGCAATGAATGAAAATTGGTAATGAAAGGAAACAATCGGTTTATATATGTTATAAGTAAAATCCGATTGTCGTAATCTGATTATAAACATGTAAATGTTAACCGATTATAAATGTCCTCTGTTAATTCTTAAACACCAATCCAGAATTGGTTTACAAGTGGATGATCATAAACCGATTCTGTGAACTGTTTATGAAAAAAAAATCAAAATGTTTGATGTTTTGATGAACTCTCTAACATTAGTTAATCTCACATCCAAAACATAATTAACCCATAATACGATTAATTAATGCTAATTAATCAGGTGTAAAATAGGTACTTAGGTAATTATTTTGATAAGGGGTGGTGTGTAGTGATTTCTAGTAACCTTTTTTGTCATCTAGCTATAGGCCCCAATTAAGTCTTATAGGCCCCAATTTAGCAAGGATATTTTAAACATAAATAATATATATTTATTATCTAATTTACACACCAGAGGTTTTAGTTGGCAGCCGAGCGACAAGCTGAGCGCCAACACTGTAACATAAATTAAAAATAAATAAATAAATAAAGAGTAATACTAATCGATGAACTCACCAAAGAGAATGTCAAGAGATGCGTAAACGAAACCAGTTTGTGTAAAGTAATGGGATTTAGTCTGTCACTAAAGCATTTGGTCTATAGTAGTTTTTTTTGTTTCTTTTTTTGCTCTGACGGGCGATACATTGTAGCACATATATACCCAATTTTTTGAGGGCCCGTTCAATTCGGGGGTCCTAGGGCGACTGCCTATGTCTCATAAGGATTGGGTACGGGCCTGCTTGGAAGTATTAAAGCTACAGTGTTGATGGGTAAAACGCGGGAAGGAGGAACTAGCCCTAATCACAGAAAGTACTCCCAAGGAGAAGAGGGGTTATGGGAAGTAACGAGGAATATAATCATATCTCAAGAAGTGTGCCCTCTTTCCCTTTTATAGTGACCATCTTATGGATAAGTTCCCATAATATTAACATATTACTAAACTACCATTTCCCTTTCCTTAAGTTAATATTAAACCCTAAAAGGCTTTCCTCTTGGGCCAAAGCCCAACCAATCTTAATGTAGTCTTGGATGAACTATAACTATCCAATCCTAGTGGATTAGGCCTGTCCCCTAGTCTCTCCATCTTAAAAGGAACCCTTTATAGGCTAAGAAGCCATCTATTTTAGGATTGGTTATTTTCATGTATCAACATTAGTCCCCTGACTGTTTGACCGGTCAAAGACCGTGTCAACAGTCACATGTTGATGTGACGGTTACAATTGGGAGTTATGGGCGGTTTAAATTCACGACTCTTGGGATGCTACGGTTACTGGTCTGCCCAGTAACTGCTCCTTCTTTTACCTCCTTACAAATAGAGGAGACCTCGCCCCTGAATCCTCATCTTTTCACTCCCACCTTTTCTCTCTCCTCATCTTCTCTTTTAATCATCATGTCTAATGAATCGCCTATCCGCGACTCGCCTCCCAGACCAGAGTCATACACACTTGAGGAATTTAGGAGTAGTCCCCATCTTAGAGATAAGCTACGGCCGCCTGCTGCAGATGATGGTACAATTCTTTTCCCTGCTGATGACATCTAGGTCGCGCGCATGCTAAATCTTCATCCTTATCCTCCGTCTGGATCCGAGGGCTGGCTTATCCATCCTCAAGCGGAGTCGCCTCTTATACTTTCCTTTGAAGATACACCCCGTTTGGCAGTTCATCGGGGGGGATTATGTTTTCCCTTCAATCAACCTACGCTCATCCGCCGAATCTCATGCCGCTTGGGAACCATGGATAGATTATATTCGTTCCAAACCGGATAATGCGAGGATTATTCTTTCTTTAGGTATAGAAGCAGCTTTAGAAGCATCAAAGTTTAGGTACGTCCGGCGGGATCATGATAACATAAACCGTTTATGTGCGCGTTGGGGAATCGATCCTCGCACGTTTCTATTTTCTTGGGGCGAAGCGACCCCTATCTTAGAAGATGTAGTGGCACTTACCGGTTTACCAATTCATGGAGATACGGTTTTCGATAGTTGTTGCCTAATTTCATAGCGTACCGGCTACCGAAAGAGCTTAAAGTTGAGGCTCCGAGTGAAATAGAGGGCACGGTGACGAGGTGTCAAACTCGCAAAAATAAATTTCTCTACTTCTCTTTAACTAGCAAGTAGTATAATGTAAGTAGGATCGTCCCAAGGGAGGTATGAAGTTCAAGTTGTTATGCAAATACTCTTAGCAAAGATGATTTTGTTGTAGAAATGCTTTGAAAATTGTAAAATGTATTCAAATATGAGATGTAATTGATTAAAGGTTCATTCTAGACCACGGAATACAAACCAAATTGATAGATAGCTATGTTCTTCACATTATCATGTTACTAACAACCCTAGAATAATTAGTACGCTCAACTATTCCGTTATTATCTCCTAGCTCACCGGATACGGAAGCGCTCGACTACTGGTTCCTACTTGCCAAGTTTCCTAGAGGTACGCTTACTAGGTTTGACTTAAACAAGTGCTCTAAGTTCTGTGAGATAAGGTTGCTCCTAGTGATGAACTCAAAAGCATGAATCACCTACTAGTGTTGATTTCTACATATAGGTACTTAACAAAGTCCCATCATCAATACCTATATATTGCTACTTGCGTTTATCTTCTCTAGACAATTACGGGTCAAGAAAATCTAAACTAGCAAATAGATTAAGAATTAATGATTCAATTTCGAACTTAAACCCTTAACAAATAATCCATAGACAATATTAGCATGGTAGAAATCAATCAATAACATTAATGAATGCAAGAGAACAAGTTATTTCATATCAAATATAGATTCATATTTCGGGCTTCGAAATCGCCCTTAATCAAAGAGAGTTTTAGTTACTCATAATATTTGAGTTCATCATCAAATAATAATGGAAATAAAGTAAAGAAGATGAAAATATTAAATGAAGGCAAACCCTAGCTCCGGCTCTCTGCAAAACTCCAAGAAGAATACGTGATCCCCAAAAGAATAGAAACTTCTTCTTTTTATAGCCTTCTCACTTTCCAAAATTAGGTCTTCAAAGTCCATCACCAAAAAGTCCACCAAGCCCACACAAGAGGAACCCATGTAGTAAATACGCCCCAAAACGTGTCGCCGGAAAACTGGGATAAGTGCCGGAAGTTGGCCGGGATTGTGCCGGAAAATAACTCAGGTGAACCCCGTAAATGTAATTCAGGTGACTGGTCAAGCTAACAGTCAACCGTCAAAGTAAACGGCTGACTAACGGTGTTAATTGAGTCAGGTCTGAGTTGGAAGGGTGAGTCGGAGTCAGCTCAGCTGACTGGTCCATTCTGTCACAGCTTAAGCCATTGCACAGGCCTAATCTGTTGTTGCGCCATGATAGAAGTGCACTATGCACTGTATCCTGCACTTCATCTTAGCTTCAATTTCTTCTTTGTCTTCTCAGCAACAATCACAGCACCATCTCAGCTTATGAATCTAGATTGCAATCTCCACCAACACTTTCTGTATTAACCTGAAGCAGCAACAACTCCATAAACAGCCGCAGTCTCATTCTCTCCCTACGTCACAGCAGCTCAAACTTCTAACACCACAACCAACTTCTACAAAGCAACACCCTCAGTTCCATATCCATTTAGCTCTTCCTGCCATCATATCTTGCTTCTTCTTCCATTTCTTCTCTGCAACTCTTCCCTGTAATACATTCAGCTCCATACACAATCCCTTTTGCTGCCTCAATTCATATCCCATGGCCCTAATTCTTGATTGCATTTCAAACCAACCAAAAGCACCTATTCCACCTGCATCATTCACTGCAACTGGCAGCAAAACTGCACATACATGGCAGCTCTCTTGCAACTCCAATGCCTTCAAGATAATCACAGCACCATCCACTTCGCTCAAATCCCAGCTGCATCTCTATTTCTCAAATTCAACAAAACATTACAGATCCATCTGCACTGTCATATCATCATCAATGCCTTTCTCCTTCCATCACCAACAAGCACCACCTACCTGAAATTCCATCTAGCACAATCACATTGAAACAACATCAATTTTAATGTCTTCTCAGCTCAAATGAGTTTCATAATCCAACCAGCACCAGTGACTGCACCAACTCATATATCATATAGCATTCTACTTCATCAGGTCCCCTGCAAAACACCAACAACATCACCACTTCATTCCAGCCTTGCCTGCAATCCATGGCTTCACAATGCTGCATAGCAGCAGAGACTTGAATCTCTTCTCTTCCTCAACTGCTCTGTGTGTTCTAGCACCAGCAGAAACAAATCCTAAACATACATCTAACCTGCAATTCATGTTCACAGCTCAAACTCAAAACCCTTCCTTCTTCATACATCACTGAGTAATTTCAGTTCTTTTTCCTCCATTGTTCTTGCGAAAGTTCCCAACCTCAGCAACATTAGATCACCAATTTCAACAACCCTGTCTTCAGTTCTTCTCTTCTTCTTGATTCTCAACAACAACCACAAACCCATGTTAACCAATTGCTCGAATCGATCTCATCAGTAGCAGCTCTCAGATCCCCTTTCTTGAGTGAATCGACCCATCTTAATCTCCACAGCCATCAATATATTCCCAATTCGAAACCCATCTCCTGGAAAGAACCCTCATCTTAATATCTTCAAATTAAACCCTAACCTCAATCTTTATCTCTGTCTCAATAACTACATCAGTTCTCGAGCATCTCGATTCTTCTCAGCATCAATTTCTTTCTTTCTGTGAGTTTTAGCGCAAGCAGAGAGAAATAAAAGCTAATGATATATAATCATTTCCTATCTGAATTCTAGGGTTGTGTAGGAATAAGGCTAGTCGATATAGCCACCCTTTTGAGGTAGATAAGGGATACCCAGGTGATGATTTGCTTGTCTGTTCCAGAGAACTGACATGCCTATTCTCCTTCTTGTTTAACCGTAGTTAACTTCGCTCGCATGCGAATTGGTCTTTTTGCTCCAATTGGACGCTTTCTCCTTTGTTCGAAATCTTCCACCAACAACATCCGTCTCTTACTTCTCAGATTCACTTCTTCTCTTCAATGTCTCTTCATCACTAAAGCAGTCATGCTTTTCAGACAGATAAGTTTGCATCACTAAAGCCGACATACTTTTCAGACAGAGATGAAGAAATAGAAGCAAATAGTGAGAAATAATCCGCCTCCAACAATGTTTGCACATGAGATGAGGCTTTTGCGCTGTTTCTTCTTCTTTTATTCCAAATGACTCCAAAGTACCTAAATACTCAAGAACAACCATTAGATACATATTTTACAAGAAAACTGAGCAAAGAAAGCATAAACAATAGATAAATATTAAGGTGTTTTAGACACCTATCACACGGTGGATAAAGGGAAGGGTAAACTACTGCGTCTACTTCCCGTGATTCTCCCGCTAATATTCTGTCTTCTTCAAAACTCATGGCATCCGCCATGAAAGCTGCTCGGACAAAACCGTCTACTGCTGAAGATTCCGATGATGTGAGGGAGGTGAAAAGCGACCAGAAACCCAAGTCTGGGCAACCCCGAGCCTCTTTCTCCTATTGGATTAAGTATTGGGCTCCTTTACTTTCGGGCCCCCGCGAGGGTGTTCCTCCTCGAGAAGGGGAAACGGACAGAGCGAAGCTGGCAGCTTTCCTTCTTTTTTGGCTATGTCATGACGTATTCGAGTACAGTCCCCGGGACACTATTAAGAATGAGCTTATCCCTATGGCCGTATTGATGTCTCGCGGCGTGGCATTCCCGCTCGCCCCTCTGTTCTTTGACGGTCTCTATCATCACTTGGATTTGATGGTGCGTGATATTCGTCGTGTGGACGGGTCCCATGAGGTTGGGACTTTCCTCCCTGCCAATTTCATTCAAGCATGGGCTTGGGAGCATTTTCCAAAATACAGACCTCCTCACCTGAATCCTCTTGATCTCTCGCGATAAGAGGAGGTCGATCAAGAGGACGGTTCTAAGCGTCTTGTGACGGTTCCTGAGTCCCATCCTCGGATGTGTCTTTACCATAAGAAGGGTTTTCTGCCCAAGGAAAAGCTCAAGGACTATATGGATAAGGGTGCTGATTTCAATCCTGTCACCTATCAAGACGGTCGTACTGGTTCTCTTCATTATAATTTTGTTATTCAATCTCAGAGGAAGATGACTTCTGCGGATATGCCTTCCGCCGATGACTTCAACATCATTGTTTCTACTTTACCCGGACGTCTTCCTAGTTTCTATGGCGGGAAGTTCTCATCCGAGACGTACAATACTATTCGTGTGGCTTGGAAACTAGGATTTTATCAGGGAGTCCCTTACGACCCTCCCCTTCCTTCCTCGATAGAAGAAGACAGAGAAGTCCGGAAGAGTTTTGATTGTTTTGTTTTCAAGAGTGGTCTTCGGATGAGTGATCGCCAATGCTATTTTGATTTCTACCAACCTCAGTCCCGTCGGCATGTTAGCGTTACCAATGAGTGGCCTGGGTACCGCAATAGAGTTAGCCGGAATGTGTTGAACCTTCTCATCAAAGAGCCATATGCTCCCCCAGCTTTAACTAAGGATGATTTCAAAGAGATGCACGCGTCGGGTGGCGTGAAGTTGAATACCGAGACTGCCAAGAAGTATAAGCTATCCTCCAGCAACAAGGGTCGCCCTCTTCGCCCGCTTTTTACCAGCTGGTATCCTCTTCCGGGTGACGAGTCTTCTCAAGAGGATAGGAAGGGTAGTGCTTTACCTCTATCTGGCTCCAAGAAAAGAAGGTGTACTCAACCAATTAAGCCCTTGGATATTCCTCCGGTTGCGTCTCCTCCTGCTAAGGTACCTTTCCTTTCTCTTCCTCTGTTATTTTCAGCCGAATCCTACGTTTAGTCTCTTTATATTTTTTTGCCATATTCTTTTAGAACTCTCCGCCTATTGGCTGCAAGCCCAGGGGACTCCTCTTTGAAGAGTACATTAACCTGCCTCTCAATGAGTGGAGGGTTGATCGGCTGGCTAAGAAGATGAAGCGAGATGTTGGTGTTTTACCTATTCTGCGGTTACCTTCCATTCGTACTGCTAATGTTTCCCCTCCATTTTCCCCGTAGGCTCCAAAAATGGGGTAATCATCTGCAAGTACCTTCATTGAGCGTGTGGACCGCCAACTAGGCCAATCAGTTAGTCAAAGTAGTCCTGAAATACTATCTCCCCGTATGATTCTATAATCCACTCGCCCTTTAATTGTAAAGACAATTCAAGATCCCAATCATCCTCTTCACACTCCTTCCGACATGTTAGGTGCAGGGGACGAGTCTGAGTCAGATCATTCTATTCATGATTATTCCCAAGAGGGCAGTGGTCTTAAAGGCAGCGCCAAAAATCAGAGCTCTTCCCTTTCTAAGTCCCGTGAGTGTACTATGTTCTTCCTTGTTAAGTTGCAAGTACCGACACGTGCCGGTCGAAATATTTCTGTTGTGATTATTAAATGCAGCTAGTGATATATATATATATATATATACGTCTTCACTTCCTATATTCTTTCGATAAGATTATTTTATTTTCTCTTTTCCTTTTCCTTTTGCTTTCATCTCTCATTAGATCACTCGGAAACAACTGAGTCAAGTTCTTCTTCTTCTTCTTCTTCTCGCCGATCGGTTCACTCTCCTGCCAATCCTCTCCTTCCTTCCGATATGGTATAGGTTACGCATTTTAAATTTTATTTCCTTGTCGTGTTGGAGTATTTTGCTTATGTCTATTTTTTCTTTCTTCACAATATGGGAAAACGAGATGGTGCTCATGGTAAGGGGAGCGACTCGAACCAACAGGTTAAAGGCAGTGAGTCAGGGAGTGCCAATGATAAGCGACAAAAGCCTTCCAAGCCGACCCCTAAGGTTTCTCGTAGCGTAGATGCTGATGCTGAGCTAATGGCTATTCCGGATGATCCTCGGTTCCGATATCCTCATACTATTTCCGCGGCGGAGGCTGGTGTGGATAACCGCTACGAGTTGGTACATGGGTTTTGGGTCCCTTCGTCTAAAGCAGCCACCTATCGGCGCATAGTGGAGAAGTTCGGACACATGTGTGTTCATGAAGAAATGCCTGTCAACTCTCTGATCGTGGCCAACGAGGATTTGCTCGACATAGCGGAGGGCCTTTCTCTGGTGGAGGAAACCCCAGTTGATCCAGTCACATTGAGGAAGTGGTACGCCACCATCCAAACTTATCTAGTTCTTCGATTCCCCATTCAATGGCTTAAGAACCTATTGGACCTGGCAAAGGCGATCCACAGTGCGCAGACCACATTGCCTCATGAGATTGAGTAGTTGGAGCAGGAATACAAGCGTTTGCTCGATGTTGCCAATGCTAAGAAGGAAGCATATGACCAACTGATGGCGGATGTGGGTCGAGCTACCAAGGATTTGAAGATCGCCCGGGATGATGCTGAGGAGGTCAATGGGCGCCTAACTAGGAAGAGGGCAGAGATGGTCGCTTTGGATATTTTCTGATAATGATTTTTGAACAATAATTTCTTTGTTTTTTGTTTTGGTTGAACAGAGGATTTTGATGGTTTGCTTTCATTTTGCAAGACATATTTACTATTTGATTACCTGCATTTATTATTATGGTTGGGTGGTAATTAATGTGGTATTACTATGTGTTTCTATAAGTAGGGGTAAGTGGCATTGCCTTAGTTAGTATCTTTCAAGATTGTTTCAGTATTTCATCTTCCTTTTAGTTGTTAGCTATATTTTGCAGCGGATGGTTCATCGCCTACATGGTTATACTTTGGCTTTGGCCCCTGTGCCAATACTGGCTATCCCTTATGAAAGGGATCATGAGCTAACTCGCCTGTTGTTGGTAAAAGCTGAGGTGGAGATGCTTAGAGAGGTTAGAATGACAAATAGAGTGGCTACGCACGTGCAGTTTGATGAACAATATGAGACATATTCGATGGCTCAGAGGTCGCAGACGTCCAGGCGCCTGACTCTGGCTGTACAGCGCGCGCTGGATGATACTATAGCTACTCGAAACAAAGTTGAGCGACTGTTTCAGGAATCGCTAATTATGACAACTGATATTGAGCAAGCGATAGCTGATTGCCGTGATTTTATTACTCATCAAGCGGGTCCGAATCTCCGTGGGTGTGTTTTGACTTTGTGTGTTGTATCTGCTCTTATTCGTCTTGCCGATATGAAAGCAGAGCTAGCGCGTTTGTTAATATTGAAGGATGAAGTCGGGATGCTACAGACTCATCGATTGATTGCTCTAGATAAGGCCCGCAAAGCTTATGAAGAGCATAAGGAGACACTAGACATGGCTCTAGAGGCCCGTGCTTCTAGTGAGGTTATGCACAAGATTCATCAAGTATTAGAAGAGGTGCGTAGTGCTTACACCGATTCCACTACTCAATATGGCGAGGCACAATTGATGATGCAGAACTTAGATGAAGACATTTCTTACTGCCTCTCGCTTATAGCTGAGCGTTCTTAGATGGGTTACTACCAGTTTTTTTTTTTTTTTTTTTTTAGGGATTCGTAAAATCTTTATCTTGGGTATTGTGTTGTTTAGTTATATATATATGAGAGTTATCTTGGTTAATTACATTAAATGTTCCTTAAGTTCTTTTATTTCATGGCTAATCGTGTGAGGTTGGTTCTGGAGGTAAGGTATCTAAATCGCCTTTTGCAAGTAATGTGTCTTGCGCGTGATACTTTTGAGATCGAGAATTCGTGTTGGCATGAACGATTGGCAGCCGCGGATCATCTTGTGATGAAGACTCAGAGTGAAGGCGGGCTACCTAACATAACCCTTCTTGAATATCGTGGCCACTGCCGCGTGCAACGTCTAGTTACTCATTTCCAATGCGTTGAGGCGGATCATAGTGTTAGATCTATTGAGATGGCTCTTGTTGATGTTCATAGGGCACTTCGTGTGCTGTAAATTTTTTTTTTTTTATTTTTTTAGGGGTAAGTGAGGTTATGATAGTAATTATGCAGTAGTAAATGCCTGGATGTGTATATTTTCGATATAAATAAAGTACGTTTACTGTTGTGTTATCTTTACTTCTTTGATCTGTTCACAGTTTATATACTAAAAATCTCTGGATGGCTCATCTTTTGCATGGCTATGTGATATCTTTGGCCTCTGTGCCAACGTTGGTGATTCCTTATAGAAGAGAGTCCGAATTAGACCGCTTGCTACTTGTGAAAGCTGAAATAGAATTGCTGAGGGAGGTAAGAACAACGAGTCTTGCAAAGGCGCACGCGCGGTTCGATAAGCAGTGCAAGGTGTTTTTAACGGCTCAGGAATCTCAAGCATCCGGACCAGTTTCTTTCGGGATTCAACGTGCACTAGACGATGCCGTCTCCGCTCGTCAAGAGGCAGATCGACTGTTTCAGGAAGTAAGCCTTATAATGACAGATGTTGATCAGGCTATAGTAGACTATCATGCGCATGCTTCCCATCAGCCGGGTCGTCGCCTGCGTGGTTGTGCATTATCTTTATGTGTGATATCCGCTTTAGTGCATCCTTCTGATAAACGAGTGGAATTAGCGCGCTTATTGGTCCTGAGGGATGAAGTGAAAGCTCTACAAACTCATAGGCTAACTGTGCAAGATAATGCACGTCGAGCTTTTGAGGAACAAAATGAAACTTCTATTATGGCTCGCCAAAGGAATGCATCCGAGAAGATTAAGTATGAAGTAGATCGAGTGCTAGGGGATATGCGAGCTGCTCTAACTAAGGCTACCATTCAAAGTGAAGAAGCACTTGTAATGATGGAAGATGTGAAACAAGAAATCACACGCTACCGTGTGCTTATGGCTGAATCATCTTAAATATATATATATATTTTTAGCCAATCTTAATGTTCTCCTCTCTTTAACTGAATCATCTTGAAAGGTTCTCTTCTCTTTTTTATATAGCCTAAAGGTTCTTGGATAAGAAATGGTTAGTAATTATGGAGGAAGCAATTGATGCTTTATGTTTAGCTCCCAGAGAACAAAAGATTGAACTACTACGAGCTATTGTTATCGAAAATACTCGACTTTCCCATGAGTGTGAAGAATTGTTCGAAGTTAGTCAAACACAATACTTTGAAGCGATGGATTTGCATGTAGATCGATTGAGTACTTGCCGTCTTGACCCTTCAGTAGAGAATGTGATGGCTTCAGACGAAGCATTTGAAGCGTTTTGTAATGCTCGCACCCGTATGGAACATATAGAGAATGACTTGGCTGTTGCGCGCGGTAGACTGATACGCGCAAACTCGGTGTTATCTTCGGCTCTTTGATTTGACGGAATATTTGTCTCATCCTCTTTATGTACTATCCCAAGTATTCTGTGAATATGTCAAATGTGTTATCTTTCTAAGGTTCCAATGCTTCAGTAGGATTATATTTATTTTATACTTTCATTTTCTCTGTTTTGCCTTCAAAACTAAAGTTCATCTAATGTTGTGTCTGTGATTATCCTCTAAAATCTTAATGTGTTTCGAGTGCAGCCCTCAGCTGGCTTTACAATTATTATCGCACTGCATTGGTTATGCATAAAACTTAGCCATTTCTGTGGCTATTGGTGCACTTCGGGCGAGACATAAAGAAGACTTAAGAAGTGTCGCGAGATTGAATAGTTGTACCTTCGACATATGGGACCCAGAAAATAAAGGATTGGTGCACTTCATTGGGTGGGAATTGTTGAGCAAGTCGTTAAGAGAAAGTTCAAGAGTGTTTTATTTGCTAAAGTGTAATCCTAGCTTAATCGATAAACATTCTGATTATGCAACTTTGATATTGGTGCGGGTGCATGCACGAAGGAAGGAAAAGGCATATTGTTGGGAGAACTGCTATTGGTGCTTTATAAAGACATCTTCGCGTGGGATTATGGATGAAATGCATTTCATTCTCGGGCTATTCATAAGACAGCAAAATACCCTGATTATGGTTATAGTTCCAAAGAAGAACAAGGGAATAAGGATTTGCAATTTCAGATAAAGATAGTTATTTTATTATTCTTTGGATATAAAGGTTACAGCAGTCCATGCTAGTAAAAAGTAAGAGGCTCACGTGCGAGACTTTGGTGCACTTCATTGAGTCGTGCACGTTGACCGGAGAGAAAGTAAAAACGGTTATTGGTGTGATAAATGTAAACACGGGAACCATATGCCATTGCGAACGGGCCAGCGAGGAGTGCACCCTAGCCCTTTGTTAGCATTGAAATATTAGTGGATGGATCATCAAATGGAGAAGGTAAGGAGTGGGAATTGTTATGATTTCACGTTAGACTATTGGATTTGCAATAGAAATGAAGCAAAGCTATTGGTGCACTTCCATCCCTGGGTTGTAGAAGTGTTGTCGGCACGGATCTGTAAAATGGGAATAACCTAGCCATTCAAGTATGATGACGTATTTAATAAAGAAAGAGGAACATATAATGGTGGTGGTAGATGAGATCTGAAAAATGTAAGATAATGAAAGATACCAGTTAGAAGCACACAAGTTAAAGAAGCTTTATTAGATGGCATCTTTGGTGCTTTTGATGGACCTTCGCTTGAGTCATAGTGGCCATAATTGGCCATATATGCGTTTTAAGCCACGTACATGCACCGCTGGTGCCTTTTGGAAAATGGGGTTTAGATATTGTGGGACCATTTTTACCGTGGACAAAGGAGATACGTATAACGGATTATTTCAAAATGGGCCGGTCCCGACACATTCGTGATAAGGATATCTTTACTTTCATATTTGAAAATATCATATGGCTATTGGGCCATGCACATAACCACTTGATTGAGCAACCAAAAAAAGTTCTGCCCTTTTATTCCAACCCGTGGCTATTGGGTCAAAGAAGTAGTTGGTCTGAGGGCATATGCACTTCATTGGGTCGGTGTTCATTGAGTCGTGATAAGGGCACAGAACTTAGCTTTGTTTTCCTTAGGCTGGCATGCGGAACCTAGCCCTTTAGCATAATAAGTTTCTTATGAACATTATGCCGGGTAGTAAAGCATGGCTATTGGTGCACTTCTTTGGGCCATGCACATAACCTAGCCCTTTCTCGGGACTATTGGTGCACTTCATTGGGTCGTTATACAACCAAAGGCTATTAACCTAGCCATTTTAACTATAGATTTTGTTCCGTGGATATTGGTGCACTTTCATTGAGTCGCGTGTGATCACAGAACTTAGCCCTTTGAGAATGACAAGCGATAAGAAGTAGCGAGAAAGAAGAGAAGAGGATGAAGAAGGAAAACGAGCTATTAGTGCACTTCGTTGGGCCATGCCATGCAACCTAGCTCTTTTCGGGGACTATTGGTGCACTTCATTGGGTCGTGCACGGAACCCCAGCCATTTCATGTGGCTATTGGTACACTTCATTGAGTCGTGCACGTGACTTAGTTGGACTCAAAGCTATTGGTGCACTTCATTGGGTCGTGGAGAGATCAATTGTTGAACCTAGCCATTTTCAATGGACTAATTAATCAAAATATAGGCTATTCATAATGATTCAAAAATGTAAGATAAAGATAGTTATTTTATTATTCTTTGGCCGTCCGACATATATTTAGTTACATATGCATAATAAGTTTTAAGCCATTTACCATTAATAGGGGTATTGATACGTGAGCCATTCATCCGCTTGAGATAATAATATCCGCTTTAAGCAGCTTAACTAATCATGTAGGGGCCTTGCCAATTCGCAACAAATTTTCCTGCCTTTTCATTTCGCTAGACATGTGGTGCGATCTTCATGACTATATCATTTATACATAAAGTTCGTTCTTTTACCATCTCTGGTTATAATATCTTGTCGTCCTTTGCCTATACTTGTCCGCAAATCGCTCGGCTTTGACCCATCGTTCTTCTAAGGTATCAAGGTGAGCCAATCGGCTAACCTCGTCTGGGGTAGTGAGATTGGCCATGGCTACTCGTGCGGAAGGAACAACAATCTCCGCTGGTAATATTGCGTCTTCTCCATACACCAAGGAGTAAGGGGAGGCGTCGGTCGAGCTTCTCTTGGAGATGCGGTATGCCCATAGTGCGAGGGGTAGCTGCTCATTCCAACTCCTATGATGATCATGTACCGTGCGACTTAATATCCTTAGCAATGTTTTGTTAGTTGTTTCTTCCTGTCCATTCCCCCGAGGGTGGTAGACAGTCGAAGTATGGAACTTAATCCCATATTGATCCAACAATTCTTGCACAGTCTGATTAACGAATGAAGTACCATTATCCGAGTGGATAATCATGGGTGCGCCGAATCAGCATATGATATGTTCTTTGATAAATACAAATGATCGTGGCACCTGAATAATCTCGAAGTGGAATCGCCTCTACCCATTTGGACGAGTATTCGGTTGCGGTGATGATGTACTTATGTCGTACGAATGAGGTTGGGCTTTGTCCGATAATATCAAGCCCCCAGCTATGAAAAGGCCAAGGGGTGACAACACTGTGCAGCAGAGTATATGGGGCGCGGATTAGTGATCCGTGGCTGTGACATTGCTGGCACTTCTTCACATGTTCGGCAGTATCAAATTCCACCGTGGGCCAGTAAAACCCTCCTTCATATAATTGTAGGAAAAGTTTCCTCATGCCTTGGTGTTCCGCATTATGAGTTGTAGCCATAACTATCTCCGCTCATTCTTGTGATAAGCAGCGCGGTATCTTATCTCCAAAACTCTTTCTGTAAAGGATTCCTTCACTAAAAAAGAAACGCCTTTTCCTTTGAATTTTCAGTAGCGTCTTGTCCGTTTAATGGAAAGCATTCGTGCTGAAGGAAATCCATGTAAGGTTGTCTCCAATCCTCAATCTCTGCACTACATACCTCTGTTTGTTGTGGTGGCGCTTGACAGTCTTCGCATTTATCCAGGATCACTGCCGCTTGAACTGCCATGTTTGACCAGTATACACCCATCCTCTGCAGTCGGCGGTATAATGGGATTCCCCCCGTCTGTCCGCAGGACTCTTCATGAACGCGATTCAATATATCTTGCGCTTCTACCTTTCCCACACACCGCGATAAAGCACCTCTGGATGTTCGGAAGTATAGCGCTCCTCGGACTATGACAAATTGTTTTAACACCTTAACGGGCAACAACTGATCATCCGCTTCCTTGGTTAGATCCTCAATATATGTCATTCTCCAATCCTCTTTCTGTTCGAACATTGCGTCCTCTTTCCATGTGCTCGGTAACGCCCTTCTTTTTACCGCTACTATTCCTTCGTCGGCTTCATTTAATTGTAGCTTTGGTGCTAAAGTAGCTAACGCATCAGCGTGTTTGTTAGTGGACCTCCCAATATGCTCAATAACGGTGCTTCCTCTTTTTGCTATCAATTCTTGGGCTTCCACTCGGTAGGGGGCTAAGTGCGCCTCTTTTACTTGGAAGTCGCATGATACTTGATTTGTGACTAGCTTCGAGTCTCCTTTGATATCTATTGCTCCTAAGTTGAGCTCTTCAGCCATGCGTAATTTAAGAATCATCGCTTCATATTCTGCCACATTATTGCTACATTCAAAATCTAGCTTGAAAGAAAATGATAATAGTTCTCTTTTGGGTGTCTCAAATACTATTCCCGCTCCTCCATAAGAGCCATATGATGATCCATCAAAAAAATTATCCAACGTTCTTCCTCCTCGACTTCTGCGACTTCCCCAGGTATATCATCACTTATTTCTGTCATGTCCATACCTGGGAACGCGGCCAATAAATCTGCAAATGCTTGCCCACGTACTCCTTTAGACCGCTGATACTTTAGCTCGAATTCGAGATAATCAGAGCAACCAGTGAAACTGTCTGCCGAATAAAAACTGGTTTTGTTGCTAGATAAGCGATTGGATTAGCGGTTGCCACCACTATGGTTTCATGAGCGAGTAGATAAGATCACAATTTTTGCGTAGCATATATGAGCGCTAAGCATGCTTGCTCTGCTTTCGAATATGTGAACTCCGCATCTCTAAACCCTCTACTGATATAATGGATCAGGCATAGCTGATCATTTCCGAGATCTTGAGCCAATAGTGCTCCAATCGCTATGTTGGTAAATGCTGTGTATAGATAAAGGGGTTCACCTTTGACAGGAGGTCGTAGGACTCGTGCACTGATTAAACATTCTTTGAGCTTCTGAAAGGCTCGCTCTTGATCATCTCCCCATTCAAATTGCTTGTTCTTCTTTAATAGCGGCGTGAACGCGGACAGTAGTTGTGCCAGCCCGGGAATAAATATCCGGACGTATGACACTCTACCTATGAAAACTCTTTCACATTTGCGGGTGACCTCATAGTGGTTATTGCCTCAACCTTATCTCGGATCGATCTGTATTCCTTTGTCCTGTAACAACGAACCCTAAGAATTTTCCGAAGTGACTCCAAAAGTGCATTTGAGAGGGTTCATCGTCAAGTGGTACTTTCTGCATCTGTTGAAAACACGCCTTAAGTGGTCCAGGTGATCTTCTCGTGATCGGGATTTCACCACAACATCATCTATGTAAACCTCCATAATTTGATGCATCATGTCGTGGAAGATGGCTAACATTGCTCGTTGATAAGTCGCACCCGCGTTCTTTAACCCAAACGGCATCACAGCATAATAGAAATTGCCATACGGGGTCTGGAAAGCCGTCTTATGCGCATCTTCCGCAGACATCCCGACTTGGTTGTATCCACTGAACCCATCCATGAAAGAAAACATACCATATCCGCACGTGTTATTCACCATTATGTCTATGTTTGGCACTGGGAAGTCTTCTTTAGGGCATGATCGGTTCAAGTCTCGATAATCCACACAGCACTGGACTTTTCCATTCTTCTTTGCTACTGGTACGATATTAGCCAGCCACACGGGGTGTTGGATCGTCTTAATGAATTTGGCTTTCAATAACTTCTCCACATCTTCCTTGATTGCCAATTCTATTTTCTCTAGAAAATTACGACTTCGTTGCTTAACTGGCTTGTACTCGGGTGAGACGTTGAGGTTGTGCGCGATCAAACTACTATCCAGACCAGGCATTTCATCATACATAAATGCAAACACATCTCGGTATTCGCGAAGTAGCTTAATCATCCACAACTTCTATTCCCCTTTTAGACGCTTACTAATGTGCACACAACGGGGTTCGCCCTCCGAGCCAAGATTCACCTCTTCTAACCCATCGAGGGTCGGATCGATTTTCACCTTTTCTTCATGCAAGTTTTCTATTATTTTTTCTTTAAAGAGATAAGAGACTCTACCTCTTCCTGTGAATCCTCAATTATTGGGGTTGCCTTCATCATTTCTTCATCCGCCGATGACATAGCACAGTCATGTTGACAGTTGGAGGCTTAGACATGTTCGCCCTCTGGTCGCGAGAAGCGTTTGAACTGGATATTCTTTGTTTCGGTTACAACTTTCTTATTTCCTGTGACAGGTCCCACCCGTGATGGACTAAAGACTAACTTAGTCTTTCCTTTTGCTTGCTCTTCAGGTTGGAATTCTTACCATTTTGGGAGGGGTGTTAGATGCTCCGACTGTTCTCCTTGATCCATGACCGGCTGCGTGTAGAAAACTGCATCTGCCATGTAAGATTCTTCCGGTCCGAATGGGTTGCTCGTGGCTAGGATCCGGAATTGCTTTCCTCCAATATTAGTCTTACCACATTGGTGATACATCGATGCTACTACCTTGTGATTCAAGAGCCATCCTCACCCTAGTAGGACACGGAAGGTAGTGTCGTCCTCCAGCACGTAGAAGGGAGTGAGTGCTCTAATAGGCCCGATTTTCATCATCAAATGCACTATCCCAATCGCCTTCTGAGTGTGTCCTCCAAATTCTTTCACAGTCGTTGCGCGCATCTTAATTGCTATTTTTGACACTCCTAAGGACTTCAATGTATGTAGTGAAATTAAGTTGAGGGAAGCTCCGCCATCTATAAAAGATCGCTAGAGGTTGTTTGTTAATAAGAGTCATTAGATATAGGGGACGAAGGTGCTCTCCCAGGGTAACATATATCTTCATCTCAAAGTGATAGCTTCTCTCAGGTATTGGATTGTACACCTTTCCGGATGCAATTGCCGTGATAGATTTGGATGCCTCGCGGATTTGATTCTCACTGAAACCAAGGGAGTCAAAAAACTGCTGAGCCAAGACAGTTTGAGAAAATTTACTAGCAATTTCATTCATATCCGGAAAGATAGCTGTCTCAGAAGCTTCGCACGCTTCTTCTTCTTTCACATCCTCCCAAGGCCTCCAAGCTTCTCCCTCCGTGGGTTCATGTGAGATCATCATAACCTGATGCTGAGGAAGCGGATCGCTCTTGATGCTTTGTTCCCCTATATCTAACTCTCCTCTAGCTCGCTTTCGTTTCACAATGTAACGTAGGGAAAACCACTCTACAGTCGGATGATGAACTCTCCTGTGATAATGGCAATATCACTCGTGCGTCTTATCTGCCGCGGTAGGTTCTGCGGATACGGGTGGTAGAGTTTCTTCCTTGTTTGCCACCCATTGCTCTAGAAGCCCTATTATATGTTCTCTGCTGCATGGAAATGGTGGTGGCGGATTGGATTTTCCTCCATCCGTTCTCCCTCCTCTTCTTCCGGACTGTCCTCCACGGTAAGAGCAGAAAGCAGCCCCTTCTTTCCCTCTGTCACTTCCTTGATCGTTAAAAGTTGGTGTGGATGCGGCATTAACAGAGTGTAACTGCCAAGTATGTCCGCTCGCTCCAGAGTTCATAACGTCCGCACAATTTGATATCCGGGCTGCAGCCTCCTCGACTTCTATAAAGGTTTGAAATTTGAAATTCGTTAAGTTTAACCGAAAAATGGCGTCCATTCCTCGGATGCAGATCTCCACCAAGCGCTCTTTTGGGATGTCTTCATGACATTCTAGCATGAAATCTCGGAAGCGAGTGATATACTTTCCGATCTCTTCTCCTACCCTTTGGGTACATCTTCCCAAATCTATTGTTGTGACCCTTCTTTGTGCAGAATAGAATTTCTTCAAAAAGAGTTGCACCATGGCGGACCATGAGCTAATACTTCCAGGTTTCAAGTTATCGTACCAAGTAAAAGCGTTATCCGTGAGTGACTTTGGGAATTCTCTCATACAAAGGCTTTCATCTTGAGCATACGCATTCATTGCTGATATAAAGCGGCTCACATGCTCTCGCGCGTTTTCTTTTCCTCCATATGTTTTAAACTTTGGTGATGTGTAATCCTCAGGGTATAGGTAATCGGAGACCTCCACAGAGTATGGTGGTTCCAACGAATCATAAGCATCGTGCTTTGTTACTCAGTAATTAGCTTCCAAGTTTTTTGCGATCGCATCTTCCGTCATACCCGAAATGGTACCTCTCGTGCTGACTGTTTTAGTAGTTGTCACGTTATGTTTTCTCGCTCGCTTCAGACGTCCGTGGAACTCCTGCTGCTTCTTAATGGATGCGTATAGCTCCTCTTGTATTTCAGACATCTCTTGCTCGCTTATATCAACTGTAGCTTTCTCTTTTCTCCTTTCTTTTGGGATGAACCTGCGCCGTGGGATGCTCCTGCGCCTTGTTCGATAGGCGTAGTGACTACCGCTCGGAAACGTATCTCATCATCACTTTCTCCTTGCACGTCCTCTACAGAGACGTGGTCCGGGTTAGGGAGTACTCCGCCCGCTGGTACTTCCTGGCTCGCACTTGGGAGTATCATGCTGGAAAATAAGCTAAGAACCTCCCACTGTGGTCGCAATATTGATGGGTAAAACGTGGAAAGGAGGAACTAGCCCTAATCACAGAAAGTACTCCCAAGGAGAAGAGGGGTTATGGGAAGTAATGGGGAATTTAATCATATCTCAAGAAGTGTGCCCTCTTTCCCTTTTATAGTGACCATCTTATGGATAAGTGCCCATAAGATTAACATATTATTAAACTACCATTTCCCTTTCCTTAAGTCAATACTAAACCATAAAAGGCTTTCCTCTTGGGCCAAAGCCCAACCAATCTTAATGTATTCTTGGATGGACTAGAACTATCCCATCCTAGTGGGTTAGGCCTAGTCCCCTAGTCTCTCCATCCTAAAAGGAACCTTTATAGGCTAAGGGGCCATTTATTTTAGGATTGGTTATTTTCATGTATCAACATACAACGACTGGTGTAAACCCTTTTTTTTTTTTGATCCAAAAGTGAGATGTTATTGATTATTGAAAAGAAGTTGGGGGAATGCCACTCAAAGCCTCTTCAAGCTGATTACAGATGAATGAAGGTGTTGTATTTTGCCATAATTCAGTCACCTTATGCTTCCTAGAGTGTTTTGCTAACAAGTCAGCTACATTGTTGCACTCTCTTATTACATATCTGACTTTCTACATTCTAAAACGACAAAGATAAAACTTAACATCTTTAATAATGGGTAGATGTTCCCAGTTTATACTTGTGTCAGCACCATTGATTGCAACAGCTACATTGGATGAATCTGTCTCCAGAATGATGCACTTTAACTGCAGACTCATCGCCCAACACACTGCTTCTAATGTTGCCATACACTCCCCTTCCTCAGCACTTAGATATCCATCTTTGTAGATACATTTCGACTATCGATGAGTCCCTGCAAAATCCCTGATTATTATTCCAATGCCGCGTTCATTATTTAATAACTTGTAAGAGGCATCTAGATTAATAGTTAGAAAAGGTGCAGTTGGTGGTGACCATATTCTATTCCTAGGCATAGGTTTAGTGGTCCTAAGCATGGCAGATATAGTAGTATTAGAGATGACACAATGTAGAAGATGTTAAGATCTTCTAATACATGAGTGTGGGCTAGGCTTGATGTTATCAAATACTACATTGCATCTCTCCTTCCATATTTCCCAAATAGCACAAGATATCTGAATGATCCATGCTTCCTCTACTTGATTGTTGTTATCAAACCAGCTTGAAACCCATGATTGTAAGTTATGTGAGCTTTCCATGGAACTTAAACCACCTGGCACAGAAGTTAAGACTGCCCTTGCGAAGGAACAATTCATTAATAGGTGATCAGAAGTTTCCAATTCCTGCTTACAGAATTGACAAACTGAAATCTCTCAATCTGTATTCCTCTTGAGTCTTTCACTTGTGGGAGCAGTATCAGTGAGACATTTCCACAAAAAGAGCTTGACTTTTGAAGCAGTCTTCACCTTCCATAACTCTTTCCAAACTATAGTAGAAATTACAGTTTGTTGTTGAGTGCTATGCTTGATGTCTCTCAATTTCCTGTAAGCTAATTTAATAGTGAACTGACCACTATTGGTAAGTGTCCATACCATGTTATCTTTTGTATTCTGAGGGATTCTTATTCGCAGAACCTTAGCAGCAGCATCAGCATGAAAAAGTTCTTGGATGATTTCAGTTCTCCAATGCTTTGTCTCTGTGTCAATTAGGTCTGATACAAGATTATAGTCCTGTATGTTTAAGGAAGAGTATGCAGCCGGGACAAGAGTATCTTCAAGCCCTAATACCCATCTGTCACTCCAGATCATGATGCTCTTCCCATTATCGACCTGCCAGAAGCTGAATTTCTTGATAAAGTCCACACATTTATACATGTTTTTCCATGCCCAAGTAGCATTCTTGTTTTCAGGAGCATGTAAATGAGAGGAATGAGGGAAACACTTAGCCTTTAAAGCTTTAGCCCATTGTTGGTCTAAGCATTTTACACAATCTCCATGCAGACCTTGCCAGTAGAGCTTGATTGAAGCACTTCATGTCACTAAATCCCAGACCTCCATTTTGTTTATCAGTTCACATCTTAGACCAAGAAATAATAGTTATGCCCTTTACTTTATCCTTATTCCACCAAAAAAGTCTTTGTACTCTCTCTAGTTCATCAATGGTGCTATCTGGCAGTTGAAAAGTACCCATTTGATGAAGTGGCATTGCAGTAAGAACATGTTTCACTAAAGTTGTTCTTCCTGAGTGATTGACCAGCTTCCCTTTCCATATGGATAACCTTGTTTTCATAGTCCCAACAATTCTAGAAAAATAATTTGTCTTTCTTCTGTTTAATAATAAAGGAATACCAAGATAAACCTCTTCCATACTCATGCATTGAACTTTTAATCTTCTTGAGAGCATTCTATAGTGACTTGGATGGAGATTTTTAGAGTAGTGAACAACTGATTTTTGAAAGTTTATTTGCTGACCTGAGCTTTCACTGAATTCTTGGATCACATCTAGAAGGTTATTTATATTGTGTATATTTGCTCTGGTGAATAGAAGACAGTGATCTGCAAATAGTAGATGTGTCACTTGAGGAGCATTTCTGGAAATCTTCACACCTTGGATTTTGTTGATATCTTCTGCATCAGCCATTGCCGTTGTGAATAGCTCCATGGGCATAAGAAAAAGGTAGGGTGACAAAGGGTCACCCTGTCGAGTCCTCTTGTAGGCTTGTATGGAGAGCATAAAGAACCATTCAGTTTGATGCTTATTTCTGAAGTAGTAATGCACTCTTCTATAAGATCACACCATGTAATTGAGAAGCCCATTTTTAATATTATTTTTTTTAAGAAAAACCCACTCCACTCTGTCAAATGCCTTTGACATATCCAACTTTAAAGCCATGTAACCTTTTTTACCTTTTTTCTTCTTCATACTGTGAATAATCTCTTGAGCAAGGAAACATTGTCTGAAATTTTTCTGCCAGAAATAAATGCGGTGCATTGGTGATATAATTATGTTCATGTACGCTTCGGTCTTGTTGCCAAAAATTTTGATCGGTTTGTAAGTTGTATTTCACAAGGCAATGGGCCTATACTCAGTTGGAGTTTGTGGAAGTTTCACTTTTGGAACCAGGGTTATATTTGTTTTGTTCATACTCTTCAGCAGCTTGCATGTGGAGAAAAATCTCTGAACCATATCTGTAACATCTTGTCCAACTATGTCCCATTGAGTTTGAAAAAAGCCAAGAGGAGACTGGTGTAAACCTTACGGCTGCATCCAGTGTTATCTTGTATGAGCCTTGGTGGGACCATGCGATTGAAGAGAATGTTTTTAAATTCTGTGTATCGAATAGGACAAAATGAAGATGTCATCATTGTCAGGATAATAGTTCAGAACACCATCGAGGAAAGGATATTGGACATAAAACATTATAGGAAGTCACGGTTCGAGGAAGATCACAAGGATCAGAAAGAAATGGACAATGATGATGTGCATGACCTACTGGATATATGAACAGTTCTTTCATGTACAGTTATAATGATTAGGTAAATTTGTTCATACAGATCTCACGCAAAAGATGACACCACTTCCTTCTCTTCTGTAGTTATGATCTGTCCAGACAACTGATATGTAGTTTTTTGGAATGTCTTCGGCTATTTTTTGTTTCATATATTTTTTATAAGTAGAAGGGAATTAGTTCAGTGCAAATTCTGTTTGCAACTGCTTATACAAGAACAACACTATTTTCTGAGTATGCAAAGGCAATATTCAGTAGGTATACTAGCAATTTTTGTTCTTTTGTTTTTTCTTATATTCTTTGATTTTAAGCAAAGAGTTTACATTGTAGAACTGCTTGTGAATGGCTATAACTACTTGTTGTTTCTGTTAAGTAATTGGAACTATTTTATGTTATCTTGATCCCCTGGAAAATATTTTTGCGAGAACATTCTTTCCCTAAACTAACCAATTATGAACAACCTCATCAGTTGGGCGAAGATTTGGACTACACAAAGTTATGAAACCTAGTTAAGGAGATTTTGGATACCCGTATTAATGTTGGTTGTACAATTGATTCTAGAAATCCTAAATATGTACCCTAGGTCCAGATGAGATAGATAGTGGTGATGTTGAAGTTCCTCTAAATTACGTTCATGGTCTCGCTGAAGTTTTGGGTTCTGTTGAGAGTTAATGTCATGTTCCATTTTAATGTCATGACAATGCATCTGTTTTAGTCATGATAATGCATACGTTTGTAATAGAAGTTGTATGGACAAGAAAAGTCCACATGTAACTCTTGGCTTGGGTCATATATTGACCAAGTGAAGAAAGAGAATGGAAGAAGAAGATATTATCTTCAAGTGAAATCAGTGAGAGTGAGAGAACTAAAATAGCTCCCACTTATCCATTAACAAAATCATCTTAAACTCTTGTTTTTAATCACCCAAATTAAACAACAGTTGGTATCAGAGCCAAGATCAATTGAATCCGATCTTGGTAGTAGGAAACAATCAATCAAAAAATCAGCAACATTCAAAGTTTTCAAAAACTAGATCTAGAAAAGAAAAAACACAATTTTTTAATCAAACTTAAATCAAATCAATGGCAAGTAATAGCAACTCAAATATCTACATTCAACACTTTGGCCGCCGAGAAAGGTATCGGTAGGGTGATCAAAACTTTGCCAAACCATTTGAGAATCTGAACCGTAAAATACGAGGTTAGCATTATCATTCAACATTGCGTATGATACTGGTTCTTTTATGTCGGGTATTAATGGTTTCTCTTTGTTGCATGACATTACCCTCAGCACCAAACTTCCATCGTCTGTAAAGTGAATTGAAGATGGTTTACGAATGACGTCACCATTATCTGTCCAAACTAGGGTTTTGAGTGGAGATTTTACAAACCATATTCCAACGACATATCGATCTTGACAATATAATGAAGTGTTGGAGAAAATGAGTTTTATAGTAAAAGATATTTGGTCCTGGTGTGGTTTGATCTAGTGAAAAGCAAACAAATGTTGCATTGAGAATGGAAACTATTGATGAAACATGGTTATGGCATAAAAGACTTGGGCATTTGAATTTCAATAGTCTCAAGGTGCTTTCCAACAAGAACATGGTGCAAGGACTTTCACAACATATCAACCACAAGGATGGAGTATGTGAAGGTTGTGCACTTGGGAAACAACATCGCCAACCATTCCCAAAAGGTGTAGCATGGAGAGAAAAAGAACTTCTTGGTTTGGTACATACCGATATGTGTGGACCAATGAAGACACCAACTCATGGAGGTAATAGATATTTCATCTTATTCATTGATGATTTTAGTCGTATGACTTGGGTGTACTTCATGAGACAAAAGTACGAAGTTTTAGCATCTTCAAGAAGTTCAAGAGCCTTGTTGAAAAGCAAAGTGGTCACCACATCAAAGTTTTGAGAAGTGATAGAGGCAAAGAATACAACAACAAAGAGTTTGATAAATTTTGTGAAGATGAAGGCTTGGAAAGGCAACTAACTGTGGGTTATACTCCTCAACAAAATGGTGTTTCCGAGAGAAAGAACCAAACCATGATGGAAATGGCGAAGTACATGCTTCATGTGAAGGGTATGCCTAAAGTATTTTGGGCCGAAGCCGTTAACACCACCGTCTACTTGATGAATAGGTGTCCAACAAAAGCCGTATGGGATAAAACTCTAATTGAAGCATGGGGTGGAAGAAAACCATCGGTAAGGCATCTCAAAGTATTTGGTAGTGTGTGTTGTTCTCAAATTCCAAAGGTGAAGAGAACAAAGCTTGATGAATCAAGTGAGAAGTGTATATTTCTTGGCTATAACCTCTAATCAAAAGGTGATAGGTTGTATAGATTTAAGAGCAACACAATGATCACAAGCCGTGATGTGTTATTCGATGAGGGAACTTCATAGAATTGGGAAGAAGGAAAAATTGAGAAGAGAAACATCATTGTCGATGAAGAGCAAGAAAATTCAGCAAAAAATGAAGTTGAAGATGGTGAAGAAAATGAGGAAGAACTACCTCAAATAACTCCAAATACAAGACAAGGAGCATCTCCAAGTATCTCTCCAAGTACTAGTGCATCAACATCACCACTGCCGGCACCAAAGAAGATGCAAAGGTTGAGTGAAGTGTATGAAAGATGCAACTTTTGTACGGTTAAACTAGAAAATTTTGAAGAAGCATCAAAAGAACCGGTTTGGATAAAAGCTATGGAAGAAGAAGTTTTTGTATTGACGAGAACGATACATGGGAGAAGGTAACAAGGCCAAGTGACAAAGAAGTTATTAGTGTGAAGTGGATCTATAAGGTGAAGTACAATGCGTATGGATCGGTTCAAAGATACAAATCAAGGATGGTGGCAAAGGCTACTCATAACAACACGGTATCGACTACAATGAAACGTTTGCACCGGTTGCTCGTCTTGACACCATTAGAGCCGTGATTGCTATGGATTCCCAAAAAGGTTGGTTACTTTATTAACTTGATGTCAAATCGGCATTTTTGAATGGAGAAATCCATGAAGAGGTCTATGTAGAACAACCACAAGGTTTTGTGGTGGAAGGAAAAGAAGACAAAGTATACAAGTTGAAGAAAGCTTTGTATGGCCTCAAACAAGCACCAAGAGCTTGGTATAGTGAGGTAGATGGATACTTCAAAAGGCAAAACTTCAACGAAAGTAAGAGTGAGCCTACACTATATGTGAATACAAAAGGTACGTCTATTCTCATTGTTGCATTGTATGTTGATGATCTTATCTTTACGGGTAATGATGCTCATATGATTGAGCAATTCAATAGAGAAATGATGATGAAATATGAGATGAGTGACATGGGTTTGCTCAAGTACTTCCTTGGTATTGAAGTTCATCAAAGTGAAGATGGAGTGTTCATTTCTTTAAGCAAGTATGCCGAAAAGGTGTTGAAGAAATTTGGTATGCTTGGTTGTAACCCCACATCTACACCACTTGTAGTGAATGAGAAACTCAAGAAAGGTGATGGAGGAAGAAAAGTTGATGAGACTTACTATAGAGGTCTTATTGGAAACTTGTTGTACCTTACACACACAAGACCCGACATCATGTTTGCTTCAAGTATGCTTTCTAGGTTCATGAGTTCACCTAGTCATCTATATCTTGGTGCGGCAAAGAGGTTGCTAAAGTATATTCAAGGAACTATGAATTTTGGAATCATGTATTCAAGAAATTTGGATGTCAAATTAGTTGGCTATTATGATAGTGACTTGGGAGGATGTATTGATGACATAAAGTGTACATCGGGTTATGCTTTTTCTCTTGGTTCAGGTATATTTACATGGACATCGAAGAAGCAAGAAATCGTAGCTCAATCCACGGCGGAAGCGGAGTACATTGCGGCATCAATAGCTACATCTCATGTTGTATGGCTAAGAAGAATAATGAAAGATATTCAAGAAGAGCAAGAAGAAATCACCGTAATTTTTTGTGACAACAAATCGGCAATTGTTCTGTCCAAAAATTCGGTTGAGCATTGTAGAGCAAGGCACATTAAACTCAAGTTCCATTTCATTCGAGAAGTGGATGAAGATGGTGAGATAGAACTCAAGTATTGCAAGACGGAAGACCAATTGGCGGACATATTCACCAAGGCACTTCCCAAAGGTAAATTTCAACATTTCTGTGAACTACTAGGAGTAGAAGAACATCACATTAAGGAGGAGATTGTTGAGAGTTAATGTCATGACAATGCATCCGTTTGTAATAGAAGTTGTATGGACAAGAGAAGTCCACATGTAAATCTTGGCTTGGGTCATATATTGACCAAGTGAAGAAAGAGAATGGAAGAAGAAGATATTATCTTCAAGTGAAATCATTGAGAGTGAGAAGAACTAAAATAGTTCCCACTTCTCCATTAACAAAATCATCACAAATCCTTGTTTTTAATCACCCAAATTAAACAACAGGTTCTGTAGTTAGATGGAAATATTATCAAAAAATAAAAATTACTGATAAGATTCAGAGAGCAAGAAGAACATGATGGGAGGCGGTTACTTTAGTTGGAGCCGGTGACAACGTGTGTATAACAATCCAGAAAAAGTTCGAGCATTTGGGCATTGCGTAAAAAGACGACTTAACGTGTTAGAGCACTGCTAGGTCGAACTCGCAAGCGTTGCTATGTCAAGTTTAGTTGCCAAAACTATAAGTCTTGATTTCTAGTCTACTTATAGCTAAGTCTCGGACTAGGATAGAAAGTGTAGTTGATCTCTAGACTCCACGGTGTTCATCATGCAAAGACGAAGAACTACTCAAGGAACTGGTGGAACTTCATCGACAAAAAGGTATGTGGAGACTTGAACTTATGTATCACTCAAAAGTCTATATACTTTATCTCCTATCTTGAGACAAAAGTCGTATTGCTATATAGACTTCGATTATACACATTTGCTATTTCGATCCGAGTTTATCTCGCTTATCTATTTCTCGAAATATGTGTTGGTAAGCTTTCGCTTTGGCCCAAGTTCATCTTTACTGGTGACTAAAGTCATGATGAATATTTCAATTACTTGAAAATCGCTTTGATGAAAAATAGTTTGTGAATAACAACTATATAACATCCTCTAAGAATGTTTCAATGATTGAAATGAGAGTTTAGAATATATAACCATGTTTAGATATAAACATGTATGTGAATTCATACTTGTGTAAGTCCAAAATCCTTGAACCAAAGTATGCGTACTTTGCTGCTCGGGACAACCGGAGCTAAGTCTGCGTACATGTACGCGTAGTGTCGGAGTTCACATACCGTGAATTTCTGCTGGAGTTTGTGAACTGAAAACAAGCTCAGTCCGGGTACTTAAGTATGCGTACAGGTATGTGTACTTAAGTGTGTTATTTTCAAAACTTGTTTAATTCGTGAACTAAGACATTTATAAATTAAGGAATGCAATCTTTGCAAACCGTGGCTATATTGTTCATGAATCGATTCGGGTGAATCAAAACTGTTTTTTCTTCGATTGTGTCTTGTATACTTCTATGAGATCCAAGCAATTGAACAACTCTCTAACTAGTTCTTTTGAGTCATTTGAACTAGTTATTGTGAAGATGAATAAGGTTGATATGAAAGTGCTCATATGGCTAACCATTGGTTAACTACTGTTGAACCAACGACTTGTACACGTTTAGGTACGGTTACTCAAACCTAAATGAAGTTACATTTCATGTGTGTATAACAAACTAAGTTCGATCTAACGGTTGAAAGATATTAGCTTGAATCTAATCAGGTTTTCATCTAATGGTGAATATTGAATGCTTTGTTACCAAGGTAACTTAGATTGCAAGCCCAGATTTGGAGACTATATGAAGGATAACTCTAGCAACTGGGAAACCTAATCCCCACACCTCCTGTGTGATACTAGGTCCCGGGGTTTTTCTGCATTTGCGGTTTCCTCGTTAACAAAACTTCAGGTGTCTGTGTTATTTTTTTTCCGCATTATATTTTGTTATATAATTGAAATATCACAGGTTGTGCGTTAAGATCAATAAATTAGATAATCCAAACTTTGGTTGTTGATTTAAATTGATTGACACTTGAACATTGGTCTTTGGTACCGTTCAAGTTATTTCTCTTGTATTCAATCGGGCTCATGATTTCTATTTGTTTGAGTAAGGATTGAATCGAGAAATTGAGATATAACTCTTTGATATACTTTTTATTAAGATTGAGTTTGACTGTCTAGTTGATGCTCTTAAAAGTATATTGGAGTTAGTCTATACAGATTGCTAAGCGAAATATTGGGTGAGGTTATTGTACCCCACTTTTTCATAACATACCCGTTAACAACTGAGAATTATGTATGTCAATCATTTGAGACCGAAAAATTAAAGACACGGCGGTGCAAGACCAGTAAGTAAAACCCGGTAGTGCGACAGACGTGCAATAGAAATATAACGGGTGTAGAAGACAAATGCATCAAGCGAAACAATTTATGATAAAATCCACTAATTTGTGCCAACTAGGTAGTGTTCACCATGATCCATTTAAGAAAATGGAGTCAAGAAAATAACACGAAACAATTTCTCCAAGCCCCGCCGGAATGAACTAGAAAATGCTGATGATGAAATGACATGAAATTATTATAGTATTATTATCTGATACAGACATAGTCCACTGCTCATCGGTCCACTCCGATTGAGAGTTTGAGACGAATATATTCCTCATTGCGATTCTGTGAACGTTAGTTCTCCAAGTGGTCTAACGGTATAAATTGTCTTGTGTTTTCTCTGTTTTCATGTAACCGTATTTTCCTTTCTGTTAGAGAGTATTCTCATTTTCCTCTAATGAATTCATGTTCTACAAATGCTACCAATTGAAAGTAACTCATGGTAGTTTTAGATCAGCTTACAGACTCACTGTGTGGTTAACGTCAAGTGTTTATGTTCGTTTCCTAATATACGTGTAGACTCAGCTGTTAGCTCAAGTTTTTCAGTTGAAGAACACAATTGAATGATTCTGGAAATGATCATACCCGTACTACTACGCCAGATAGGACTCTCTCTTAGGAATCAAAACAGCTACAAGGAAATGTGAGTCACAACATCCCAGTTACAAATTAGGGTGGAGAGACTAAACCCCAAGAAGATGTCTGTGTTGATAATAGTCCAGTTATAAACTAAAGACTTAACTTCTACAATGATCTGCTTTATATTTCTAGAAACATTTTTCTAAAGCTTATTGTTCCTTTCTCTCCATACACTCTACCAGATAGCAAAAGGCAAATAACCCCACAAGCGCTTGAGTCTGTTTTTACTTTTCTTGTTACGTCATTCCCATAAAGTTCTTCTAACATCACTCGAGAAGACCTACCTGAATCCAAAACTGCTTAAAAAGTACTGGAAAATCTGATACACAGTTTGACAGTGTAAGAATAAATGAGAGTTAGTCTCATCATGAAGACCACAGAGTAAACATTGTGCATCCTGAGTAATACCAGCATTGAACAAATAATACAAATTTGGAGCACCGTTCTAACATAATGTTCATACCAAGAAAGAGACTTTCACGGGGATTTTTGGATTCCATAATTGCTTCTCAGGGAATGTAAGAAAATCCACTGTTTGTTTCAAGTGCAGAATATGCACTTGCTACAGAAAAACCTTTACCATTATCATATCTCCAATGTTTTTCGTAATCTGCTGCAGATATAACATTACCTGGATCATCAATAAGTTGAATTAATTCAACCACTTCCAAAACTTCACTTTTATTCAGAGATATTGAAAACTTTAAATCCCAAGCACCTTGAGCATAAACCATATCTTTCACCATTGCATCTTTGCTTTTGGAGAGCTTAAATAGTCTAAGAAAAACCAATTTTAAGGATTGGTTTCCTATCCAAATGTCATCCCAAAAACAAGTACCATTTCCATCACCAATAATCACAGAAGAACCAGACATAACAAAGTCTTTTACTTTCAAAATTCCATCCCATAAACTTAAACATACTGACCTGTTAGTCTGTTTTGGAAAGAGAGCTGCAGTTGAACCACCAAATTTTGATTAATGATTCCTCTCCATAAGGCTATTTTTCATTGTCATATCTCCAAATCCATTTAGCATGAAGGGCTTTATTTACCAACTACAATTTCTTTAAACCAATTTCACCCCTGCATTTAGGTAGAGTAGCTGAAGACCATGCAACCCAACTTCTTTTCTTAGAATTAGCACTAGAACCCCACAAGAAATTCCTCATCCGTCTTTCTATCTCCTTGAACACACTAACTGGCATCTAGTACATAGAGAGGTAGTAAACTGGGAGACTAGTCAACACACTCTGAATTACAACTAATCTCCTCCCCTTTAATAAATAAATTCTCTTTCATCCAGGACAATTTACGTGCAACTTCAATGATATCACCAAACCTCTTTGCAATTAGATTTACTCCCATGCTTGATGCCTAGATAATTCATTGGCAATCCAAGGAAAATAATGGTGCTTTTTCCAATTTACTTTTAATCCAGACGGCCTCAAAAGCCCATAAAATGTTTTTTTAGATTTTGCACCTGCAGCTCATTATTATCCAGAAAAACAATCAGGTCATCAGCAAAGTGCAATTGAGTTATCATAGTACCTTGGTTTGTCACCTTGAATCCAGAAATCAATCCTTAAACGGAAACAACTTTAAACATTTGGGATAAGACTTTTGTAACTAGAATAAAGAGAAAATGTGAAATTGGGTCACTTTTCCTGATCCTTTTTTACTTTCGAATAAATTTGTTGCTTCACCTTTCAAGGGAACAACAAATCTAGAAGTTGTAATACACCATTTAATCCAGCTTCTCCATTTGCATCCAAAGCCAAACCTCTCTAGAGTAGTGTCTATACAACCCAATTTACATTGTCAAATGCTTTTTCAAAATCCACCTTGCAGATAATACCCGTCTATTGTTGTCTCAATCTTGAGTCAATTAGTTCAGAAGCAGCCAGAATCCCATCATGAATTTTTCTTCTATGCACAAATGCTCCCTCAAAAATTCTGATATAATTGAAGGTAACACCACTTTCATTCTTTCAGCCAGCAGTTTTGAGATAATCTTATACACACTACTAATTAGATTAATTGGTATAAAATTGTGTAAGAGACTGCACCATTGCATTTAGGAATTAAAGTGAAATTAGTGTAATTGATTCTCCAATAAAAAACACTAGTCAGCTCAAACTCTTTCACTATTTTGACAATTTCCCTAGCATGCTTATAAAACTCCATAGTGAAACCATTTGGACCGGGACTTTTGTTTGCACCAAATGATCCACTACATTTTTAACTTACTCTTCAGAGGTTTCCCTAGATTCACACTCTCCATGACAGAAATAGTCGGCATCTTTAACTGCTCAAAAGAAGGTCTAGACTTGTGCTTTTCAGTGAAAAGTGAAGAATAGAAAGATCTTGTTTCTGTCATGTCCCATGTAATAGTTATGGTCACCCATTGGTTAAGGGCACCCCTAGCTGTAGGTAGTGGTTGTAGTCTCACTTGTGTGAGTGGCACATGTCTTCTAGATGTGCCCTATCTAGTTGAGAGTCTGTAATCTTCTTTGGAAGTGAATAAAATTATTGTTTTGTGTTTGTTCTTCTGCCTCAATTGAGGTTTTATCTTCAATTTCTACAGTGTAGATTATGTAGGATTGAGCTTGATTATCCGTTTGTAGTGTAGATCAGTACAGTTTCCTCAGCTATTTTATGTTTATCATAAGTCATGACTCCATCAATTTTTAAAAAGATAATATTTTTATTGTTGTATTTGAAAGAAGCAATTTGATGCAAATAAGAAGAATTTCTTTCACAATCCTTAATCCACCTTTCTTTAGCTGTTTGACTAATTATTCTAGCTAAATTTAAGGACACATAAGCATGCTCTAGTTTAGCTTGTTACCTAGCTACTACATCATCATCAGAAAAAATTTAGATTTCTTTTAAATTATCAAGCACACCAATCTCCAACTCTAGACTATCCAAGTTTTCCTGTAAGTTCCCAAAAGTCTCTTTCTGCAAATTCTTAATGATAGCTTTAAGAGCTTGAAGCTTATTTGCAAATATATACTTGGTTTACCAGTGAAGATAAATTTATTCCACCAAATTCCATGACTACTCATAAAATTTGAATGATAAAGAATAAAATTATCAAACCCGAATAGTGATTATAGCTTATCTCCAGAATTGCAACATAGCATAATCGAAGCATGGTCTGAAATAGTCCTCTTCAATCGCACTTGTAAAAGTGCTGAAAATGAGCCTGAAAATCTATTGAAAGTAAGAATATGTCTAATATTACCAACAAGGATGGTTGCTGTCTATTTTTCCAAGTAAATCTTCCTTCAGACAATGGCAAGTCTATTAGAGAAAATTTGTCGACAAAAGACTTGAAAGACTTCATATTAGAAATTCCTCCACCAGACTGATTGTTTTCATCAACATTAAGCACTGCATTAATTTCGACCAGGTTGATTGCTTCTACAGGTGGTGATGATTCTCACGAATTAGAGTTAATTCCTCAATTTTTCTTCGCTGAAGAAGATGATGATTCTCTCAATTTCAAATTGCTCCTTCCTTCGGTTTTCTTCGATGAAGAAGAAGATTTGTCTGACAAGGTGAATTCTCTAGCTAAAGAAGTTTCAAATTTGGTTAAATCAATTCACACCACTGTCAATGAACCAAAAGAGGATTCAATTGATGTTGTGAGTTTTCAATTTAAAGAAATCAGCAAAGCTGAAGTGAGTTATTTCGACAACAAGAATCATGTTCAAGTGGTTGAGGTTAGTTTAATCATTCTTCACAACGAATTGAATTTTCAAAATTATTTTTGTATGGGTTTTGATGATTCTTCTAGCATATTTGATCCTGGTAAGTATGCAGTGGTACCACCGACTTGTTTTGGAAAATTGATTCTTAGCCTTGGGTGTAAATCAGATTTGGAGTTTACCGATTCAATAATTCTCTTGTTTGTTAATTATGCTGAAATTCATGTTGATGGGAAGCTGTTTGTTGAAATTACGAAGAGTATAGCTTGTTATTTGGGCAGTGGCAAAGATGATTTTTTCTTACAACTTCAACAAGGTAAGATGCTTATTGCAATGCTTCCAATAGATACTGTGTGTTTGGAGCTCAAATTTTTTTTCAACCACACACAACATACTAGAATGTCTTCTTGCCGTTGTTTCAAGTATGCTGCTATAGTATTTGATTGTGGAAAAGGATTCCAACTTGTTAAGGGGTTATTTTCTATTATTTTTGAATCTGAAGACTATTTAGATGCAATCACTTCTTGTGTGATTGTTATTCTTAGGTACTGTTTCGATTTGCTATTTGGCTATTCAAGTGTGTCCTTGTATGTTATCAACGATGATAATCGTGTTGTTAGCCAGACATTTGACACCATGCCTCAACACAGAAGTATTCTATGGACTACATGGATTCTTCAAGTGCCTAGACACAATAAGTTTGACAATGAACTAGATCTGTCTGCTAAGCTGCTTACTGTTTTTCGATTATGTTTTCCTAAGGTGTTTACTTCTGGTTCTTTCATTCTTCACATGGGTTCAATTTCAATAGCTTACTACACAAAAAAATTTATTCATGATCTTCTTAGTGAGCAGGGATTTGAATCAGATTCTTTATTTTGTGCTTTAGTTCTATTGGTATCTGTTACAACTGATGACATTGGTAATAGCAGTCAGTTGTTTTCGAAATCGTCACAAGGACATAGTCCAACACTGAATACTTATTTTTCTGCGTGGATGCTAATATATGAGATTAAGAATGTTAGTGAGTTGTTTCATCAACTTCTTGAGATGTGGGAAGAGAAAATTTTCTTTTCTAGCTGAAGTATGTGTTGCCTGAGGCGCTTTTGGTTTGTCAGATTGAGTCTTGGGGTGTTAGTTTTGCTCGGCTTCGCAAAGAAGTTTTTAAGCCAGCAATTGAATGGTCTAAACAAGTGATTAAAGTCTTATATTCATATGTTACCTTGGATAGACTCCATGACCACTCTATAAGGATTGTTCTCACAATTGTTAGTAACTGTTTTCGACTTTTAAGGATAGGCTTCTTCTTATCGAGTTCAAGGATTATATCTGGCTTGTACGTGAACAGGGACACAAAGAGAGAAAATTATTCGTGTTATTACTGCTCTGAAGCTTTCAATATGTGGACTAAATGCATACAACAATATCCAATTTATACTTCATTTATCCTATATCATGTGGTGCAACTGTTCAGGGTTATCATTGACAGACAAGACATCGATGTGCACCAAATTCTTTTGAAAATGTTTCGAAAATTTTCAGTGCTCTTAGTACACGCAATCGCTAGAACTCGTTTATATCTTTTAAGAATTGATACTTCTCCACACTATTAATTACTTTCTTCTGAAGTATATGGAGGATATATGATTCAAGAGGAAGTTGTATTGCAAGTGGTACAGTCCAGCTGTAGTTGTTTATATACATTTAACTTTAACATGTATCTTCTTTTCTGTTGCAACCAACTGGCAGAGACGACTTCTAGCTCGACTCATTTCCTTGCAAGGATAGTGAAAAATCAGTTCGGGCAATTCAAATGTTACATGGGAGGCTGGTGGAGTACTTGAGGTGGAAGTTCAAATTGATTCTACCTGGTTTGTGCAGTGTGATAAATATTAGGTGGGTTGATAATATTTTTATCTCAGTGGGGTGTCTTGACATCAACTGGAACTATAAGAGCAACTGACTCTGCGAAGGCAAGGTCCATAATCAAATTGCAATAATTCTTCGGAGGAGCAATATATTTCTGTCAAGTACTATATGGCTTTTCACCGAGTTACCGGAAACACCTATCCGTTTGGGTTATTGTCGTTTGCTGTTTGATAGAGGTAAAATACTTGACAGTGTAATGATGCCACTTAACAAGCACCACTCTTTTGGATTCGAGGCTCCTATGTACCTGCCAGGACAGTGTCATGGCTTGTCAGAAATCCTTATACGGCTGATGGAAAGTTCGCACAAATTCTTCTACGTCAGAAATTCACCGATTTTATATAAAGGCAGAATTCATACAGCGTATGAGCTTTGCAATTCACAGAAAAATGGTCAGTTGTTTGTTGGGCTGGGAGTTGAAATTTTTAACTTTGGGACTAAATGTTTGCTCATGTTCACTCTAATTATAAATGTGTCGATATGGGATGCTTAGTTGAGGTGGAAAGTTATAGTAAATTGTTATGCTAAGCTAAGCTGTGTACTGATGACGCGGGTATTCATAGGTAAACTCGAGAAGAATTTTAGTTTGTTCGAATCCCTTGTAAGAGAAGTGGGAGTTCAGACCATGACTGTTGAAGCTACAGGTTCATGGAGTGTAGGAATTGTTAACTGGATCAGTGTAACTAGTATGGGAATTCACTTCTACATGGGAAAGGTCACCTGCGAACAAGTTGCTTTAGTACAGAAGAGAAAAGGACAAGCTTAAGATACCGCAATATTTCATGCGAAGTGTGCCTTCTAATCGGGTATGCTAAATGTATGAGTCTCGAAACATCGTTACATTCCGCTCAAGGTGTCTTCTTTGGTTGTAATTACAAAGATGAAGAAATATATATTTCCATCCATGCCTTAGCTGAAATAGGTAAAAGCAATATTGTGAAGCATGTGGAAATGTTGAAACATAACAATCCAGCCTCTCATGAGGAGTTGTTATCATCAGTTCACATAATTGGCGACATACTCGATGGTATGTTGGTACTTATACCTGAAAGTCAACTAAATGAAACATATTCGGTTTTGGTGATAAAAATGGAAAGATTTGCGGCGGTCAGAAATTCTATATTTGAAAGAATATCAAGTCGATCTGGTTGATTTTAGTGCAGCAACTACCGTCATGGATGCTCAATGCGGTCGCAGAAATGTCGGTGGATGGTGAGCCTAGTGGTGCAGTGTTTCAAGGCCTCACATGGGTTTCTATTAGCAGTATGGTTCTGGTATTGTAATGGGTCTCTTTCAAAGACTCAAATAACTCTTTAACTCATATCCTTGAGGACAAGGATAATTTAAAGGGGTGGGTATTTGTCATGTCCCATGTAATAGTTATGGCCACTCATTGGTTAAGGGCACCCTAGTTTGTAGGTAGTGGTTGTAGTCTCACTTGTGTGAGCGGCACATGTCTTCTAGATGTGCCCTATTTAGTTGAGAGTCTGTAATCTTCTTTGGAAGTGAATAGAATTATTGTTTTGTGTTTGTTCTTCTGCCTCAATTGAGGTTTCATCTTCAATTTCTACAGTGTAGATCCTGTAGGATTGAGCTTGATTATCCGTTTGTAGTGTAGATCACTACAATTTCCTCAGCTACTTTATGTTTATCATAAGTCATGACTCCATCAATTTTTAAAAATATAATATTGTTATTGTTGTATTTGAAAGAAGCAATCGATGCAAATAAGAAGAATTTCTTTCAAAATCCTTAATCCACCTTTCTTTAGCTGTTTGACTAATTATTCTAGCTAAATTTAAGGACACATAAGCATGCTCTAGTTTAGCTTGTTACCTAGCTACTACATCATCATCAGACAAAATTTAGATTTCTTTTAAATTATCAAGCACATCAATCTCCAACTCTAGACTATCCAATTTTTCTTGTAAGTTCCCAAAAGTCTCTTTCTGCAAATTCTTAATGATAGCTTTAAGAGCTTGAAGCTTATTTGCAAATATACACTTGGTTTACCAGTGAAGACAAATTTATTCCACCAAATTCCATGACTACTCATAAAATCTGAATGATAAAGAATAAAATTATCAAACCCGAATAATGATTATAGCTTATCTCCAGAATTGCAACATAGCATAATCGAGCATGGTCTGAAATAGTCCTCTTCAATCGCACTTGTAAAAGTGCTAAAAATGAGCCTGAAAATCTGCTGAAAGTAAGAATATGTCTAATATTACCAACAAGGATGGTTGCTGGCTATTTTTCCAAGTAAATCTTCCTTCAGACAATGGCAAGTCTATTAGAGAAAATTTGTCGACAAAAGACTTGAAAGACTTCATATTAGAAATTCCTCCACCAGGCTGATTGTTTTCATCAACATTAAGCACTGCATCAAAATCCCCACCAAGAATCCATGGATCATCACAAAGTAATCTGATGTCTTTCAACTCTTTCCAAAATAGAGAAATACCATGAGTTAGAAGCACCATACACATCAGTAAACAACCACACAAAATCATCAATTACATTCCTTAATTTGTATAGAAACGGAAAAAACATGAAGCAAGTGATATTCCATTACTACTAAACTTTCTTTTCACATTACAACGATACCACCAGAAGCTCCTTCAGAAGCTAAATAGGAAAGAGCATATTTTCATTCACAAGTTGGAATCATGATGTGATCGAACACATGCAAGGACATATGTCTGTGAGAAATCAATTTCTTACCTTGGGACATGCAAAATTAGCTCTTACGTATCTAAAGACTTAAAGGCCTAGACGAATAAATCTCCCACGTTGAACGGTGAGCAATCCCTTACTTCCTATTGGCCGAAATAAGCCTTTTTTTAGTTTTGTGAAATGAGTGTTTTGGTGAGGACACTTGGCAACGTATGATTGGTTTAAAAAGAATAGAAATAAGATTAAAAAAAAATCAATTTAGAATTCATAACATGACAATATATAGGTGAGGACACTTGGCAACGTATGATTAGTTTAAAAATTACAAACTCCAAAGGAAAACCTAACTTACCGTGTTTGGCGATTTGGAAATCGAGTACCTACCATATTAGGACCCTTTTTTTTCCAAATTAATATATAAAGGGGAAAAATCCACATATTTCACACATATTTTCTGCGAAAATAAAAGGAATAAATAAGTAAAATATGCACATATTTTCCACCTATATATTTAATGTATTTGTGCCGCCACACCAAATCAAAAATATATCACCACGAGGCGGGGCGAAGCCCCGCGGACACTACGGGGAGGGGCGAAGCCCCGCGCACACCAAATAAAAAATGTATTGCCAGGGCGAAACCCCGTGCACACCAAGTTAAAAGAAAAAGAATACCTGGTGCATAGCACGGGCGCAAATCTATTACAATTAAAAGGGAGGTATGATTAAAAAAGGAAATAGCACATCTTTTTTTTTTTTGGTGTAAAATGGTGTTGGAAGGGGGACGTGGCACATGCTTATTGGCTTGTGACATGTTTGTGACGTGAGGCAGAAAATAAATTACGGAAACTCAAGTCTTCTAGTTCTTATATATTTGTGGTCAACAGACGAGACAGAGGGGAAAGTCGGCATCTGTTACCGAGACAGAGCCAGTAGTTGTAGGATATTTTATTTTCTAGGTTTTTTCTTTTTAGTTTGATTGTTATGGAGAGCTAAACTCTATCTTTTGGGATGGCGGAGGAAGTTATATTTCATGCATGTGGTAATTATATTTAACTCTTTTATGATTTTTTGCATTAATTATTAATCATTTTATGATTTTTATTGAATGAGTCATGCTTAGCTTAAGTGTTTTGATGTATGCTTTCGATTTACAGTCATTGCTTTCAAAAACTCCGCCTTGGCAAAGAATTAGTGTCCATATTTGAGCTATAATTGTCTAGAATTATTATATGAATCCCATGAATGAGTTTTATGGTGGAATCCTGAGTCTGAGTAATCTCTCAATATTGATACAACCTTTTCTTTATTTGCTATTTTAGTATAAGAAATTATATTCCTGAAACCAAATCTTAACAATTCTTTGAACTAAATTTTCTTATCACTATAGAAACTACACCAATTTTGGGCGCCGTCTACGCGAACTTATTTTTAGTTTTTTAGTTTTTTTTTCTAATGATTTTTATTTATTTATTATTTTTTTTAGTTTTTTATTCTTTTGGTTTATTTTACGTTTTCTTGGGTATTTGTATTTAAGTTACAGGTTTTGGATTTTGGATCGAAAAGAAAGTTGAGCTAAGGAGTTTGGTGATTTCGTAAAGACTTGGAGCTAAAGATTAAAGCGAAAAGAACGGGAAAAAAAGGCAACTTTATTTTCATTTTTTTGAGGGTTTTGGTTTCATTTTTCTTGTTTAGAAAATTGTATTAGGGTTTCTTATTATTGTTGTAATTTTTCTTTTCTTTTTGGACTTTTTGGACATTTTGGGACTTTGGACTTTATTTTTAAACCCTAAGGAAGGGCAGTCTGAAATATAAATTGTTTGCAGAGAAATATTGTCTCTGCACCTAGGGTTCGCACACTGACATAGGAGTCGATGGCACGAGTAGACTACAACCGATTCATCCCCCGTCTGGAACGAGAGGTAAGATTCTAGTTATTGTCACCGATCCCTATTAGAAGTCCCTAACTTGGGACTCAGCTTTGTACATCTGAGGTATTACTTGAATCTATTCAGACCCCACAACCCGATCCTCCTGATACCGTCAAGGAGGAAATCCGGCTATTAGAGCCACGTTGTTCGGATGAATCTGTTTGTCAAGACACTCAAGTGAGCGCCCCAGTGATAGGTATTGTAAAACACCTAATTTTATATCTATTGTTTATGCTTTCTTTGCAAGTTTCTTGTGAATTATGTATCTTATGATTACTTTTTAGCTTATCAGGTGCAATGGAGTCATTATTGAGCAAAAAAAATGAGAAATCCTTCATTTGGAGCCGAGTTGAGCCAATCCAACAGTTTGCAGCTTAGTCTAGAGAAGCAAGAATAAGACATTCTTGGTTGGCCCTTATCTAGCCTACTTGGGTGGATATATCCACTTCCATTCCTACACAACCCTAGATTTATTTCTTTTATCATTCCGGTTGCTGTCATGAAATTGAGAGAAGGCGGCCATTGATTCAGAAAAGAGAGATCGAGATTGAAGAGTGATAGAGGAGATGTAGCTGCTGTTTACCGAAGATTCAGCTTACTTTTATGTTCTTATGCTGGTTTGGTCCAGGAATTATGAAGTTAGGGTTTGCGGAAAAATCAAATGGTTGCAAAATGAAGTTGGTAGTGAGATGGTTTCTTTGTGTCGATTTAGTGAAGAAATTGATGGAGTTAGGGTTCTGCTGAGTTTGAATTCTCAATCGAGAACTCAGTTGAAGAAGTAATTAATGAGTTAGAACAAATCAGGAGAAGTGGGTTTAACTCAGATTTGAAGTTCCAGCAGAGTAAGAGAAGAATTAATGCTCGAAACAATCCAGAGAGAAGACATGAAATTAGTTGAAGTTGTTGTTGTGATTTGAAGCGAGAAGATGAATCAGATGGTGAATTTTCCACAAATTGAAGTATGGGTTTGTTGAATGTGAAGATGGATTTGTGTTGATGATGTTTAGTGTGAAGAATAATGGGATTATGATGAAGTTATTGAGTTCAGTTGTCCTAGAAGACAGTGAGATGGGGTTTTTGAGTTTGTTATCTGAACAAGGAAGCTTAAGAGCTCATTGAGCTGAGAAGATATGAATGGATTGGCAGAGCCAAGGGAAGTGGTAGCTGCAGTTCAGAATGGTGGTGCATAAGAACTGAAACTGAGATGAATAAAAATGGTGGATCTGAAATGGAAGAATTGATGTTGTCTGATTTATGGGTCTGTTTTGGATTCAATGGAGATGATACTAAGAGAGTCCATGGGATAATGGCAGTTGAGCTGAAGTGCAGGTTATGATATGAACTGGTGGTGCTTTTGGCTGAGAAGCTACAAAAGAGGCTTAAATGTACGTGTTAGGTTGTTGATTCAGGTGGTACTGCTATGGGTTGTTGGTGCAGAAAATAAAGGAATCACTTGCTGTGTGGTTGTGGAATGAACTGCAGCTGCAATTGCGAGCCATGAGGTTGAGCTGCAGGTTACAAGAAATGGGATGTGAACTGAGATGCAGGTGCAACTGTTGAGTTTGTGTATGAATGCATTGGTAATGCACATGAGCTTATGGTGATGCAGTTGGAGTTAATATTATACTGGGAATGAAACGTTGGAGTTGCAGCTACTGTTGGGTTTGATTTCCAGGTTATAATGCAGCTGCAATGTGAATGGGGAGTATGGATGAATGCAGGTGAATGAGACAGAAGTGGAAGAACCAATGCTGCCGCTGGTAGCTACAAACTGGAGTGGTGAATCGCTGAATTGCAGTTGGCATTACAGGTTAGGTGGTTCTGGTGGTGATTCATCTAGTGTTGCAGTTGCAGGTAAACTGGAATGTGCTATTGAAGTATGGCCTGAGTATTAAAATGTGTGCTAATGAAGCTGGGAAGAACAAGATTGAAAAATGAGATGTCACTAAGGCTGTTGCAATGAAGTGTAAGATGGTAGTGCAGCTAGAGCTGGTTTGCAGTGAACAGCCATCATGGTTGGAGAGCACTGCTGAAGCACAATGATTATGCAACAGAGCTTAGGCCAGTGCAATGGCTCGGGCCAAAACCTTGTCAGTAAATTCAGCTCAGTCAGGCCAGTTAGACTATGACTCGTTTCTGACTCATGACATCATTGAGCTGACTCGTTGGCCGGTGCCCGAGTGGACTTTGCCGGTCACCTGAGCTACCTCCCGGTGGCTTCTCCGGACGATTTCCGGCCATAATATAAGTTTTCCGGCAACTACTTTTGGGGCATATTTTCACTTGGGTTTTTCTCACATATGGGCTTGGTGGACTTTGGGCTTTGAAGACCTAGTTTTGGAAAGAGGAAAGGCTACAAAAAGAAAAAGCTTCTTCTTTTGGATGATATTTTTTCTACTGGGATTTTTGGAGAGCGGCGACTAGGGTTTTCTTTCATTTGTTTTTCATCTTCTTCATTTTATTATTGATTATGATTATGATGAACTCAAAAGCTATGAGTAGCTAAACACATAATATTGGTTATGGGATAAAGTTGATTTCTCAAATATGATATTTGCATCTATGAATTGGTTTTGTCTCAATAAGTTATTGTTTATGATTCATGGTTTATGTTGTCATATGATTTGATTGTTTGTTTGGTTGAGTCAGGAATCAATCCGATTTGCATTCATTTCTAAAGCTATATTAGGGTTTTCAATACGAAAAAGTTGTTTATCCCTGATTCTAAGTAACATAATTGTGGGTAGTGCTTGTAGTGATATATCCTACTAGTCACAAGTGAATCATAACCTTTGTTAAAACGGATTAGTGCTTTTACTCGTTCGTTTGCATTGATTAGTCTCATTCCATAGAACTTAGTGCTTCTAGGGAGTTAAACTTAATTGTGCTTTTACACTTTAGGTTGCTTTTTAGGAAGAATTCACATATGCATCTTTTAATGTGGTTGTGATGAAATCAGGGAATTAGCGGGATATACTTGCGATCAAGGTATCCTAGGACTTTTAGTAAATGAGAGATTAAAATATCAATTCTAGTTATTGATGAAAATACATGTTTGTGAATGATACTATCTCGTGACCAATATATTCCTCTTATTGATTACTTCTATTATTTGATTGCTTTCTATTATTTTTATTGCTTTGCTAAAACAAAAATCCCCCCTTGGTTACCAAGAAACTGAAATTTTATAACAACAAAAGCCTCTCTGTGGGAAGGAACTCTTTCTTACCACATACTTCATTTATATTTAGTAGAGTGAGAAAGTGAAATTATTTTTGACGCATACGACGGCGATCAAATTTTGGCGCCGCTGCCGGGGAGGCATACGTCTTGTTATTAAGTTTTTAGTTTCTTTTTATAATTTCTTCTTTTATCTTTGCTTTTTGTTTTCTTGTCTTGTTTCTCACTTGTTTGCGAGAATTGTTATCAGGTACCTAATCCCTGGCTTCTAAAGATTGGAACTATCCAAGGTACGGGATAGCTACTCGAAGAGGCACAATACTCCAACCAAGTCAAGACACAACAGAAGATCAAGAGTTAGAAGTGGAAGAAGAGTTACAACTAGAAGTAAAACAAGAGGTTCCATTCGTAGACGAACCACCAGTTGAAGAAGAAGAAGCAATGAGTGATGCAAATCGTACACTCAAGGACTTGGCTTCTCATAGGCTTGATGCACAATAATGGTGTATCCAAACTAACTCAACCTTTGAGATCAATCCGGGGTTGCTTCGAGAGTTACCAAAGTTCCATGGCATGGTGAATGAAGACCCAAACAAGCATCTTATGGACTTCCATACCATTTTCAAGGCCATGCTTCCAGCGGAGACTGATGCCGATAGTGCAATGTTGAAAGTTTTTCCGTTTTCTATGGTGGATAGCGCTAAGGATTGGTTGTAATGTTTGCCATCCGGAAGTGTCACTACATGGAACGGGTTGAAGAAAATTTTCTTAGAGAGGTATTTTCCTGCATCGAAGGCTACTCAAATTCGCAAGGAAATTTGTGGGATGAAGCAAAATGTGGGAAAATATTTGTATGAGTGTTGGGAACGATACAAGAGATTAGTGGCAAGCTTCCCTCACCACCAATTTAGTGACGCTATGATTATCCAATACTTTTATGAAGGACTCCAATCAAATGATAGGAATCTCCTTGATGCTGCATGTGGTGGTGCACTAGTGAACAAGACGGTGGCACAAGCTAGAGAGTTGCTTGAAAACATGGCAGAGAACTCACAACAATTCCTGAGTCGTGGTTCGGATGTGCTTCTAAGAAGATTGAATGAAGTGAGAGAGGTCGAGGATCTTCGTAAACAAATGGGTAACATGACAACAATGATGCAACAAGTTGCAGCCGCGGTTATACCAAGTTCTCCTCGATTTTATGAAGATGAGCAAGCTAATGCGGTCTTTCCAAATCAACAAAGACGGTATGATCCCTACTCCAATACGTATAATCCGGGATGGAGAGATCACCCCAATTTCAGCTATGCTAATAAGCAAGGAGCGGCTCAACAACCCAACTTCAACCGACCGAGTGGATTTCAACCACAACAACAACAATTTCAGCAACAACAATTTCCACAACAACAACAACCTCAAATGGGGTCCAATATGGAAGAGATGCTGAAATATTTTATGCAAAGAACGGAGAGTACGTGAAATATTTTATGAAGGAACAAAATGGTAGGAAACGAAAAGGACGATTATGTTGAGAAGTACTTGGTTCTATGGCTATTGAGTTGAATTAATTGAAGGAACAAAATGGTAGGAAACTCCCTTCTCAACCTATCAACTCAAAAGGGGACGTCAATGCTATTATGTTGAGAAGTTTTATTCTCCCCAAACTTCGAGGTACCTATTCCTAAATCTAAAACTCAGGTTTCTACTTATGTTCCTCCTTTACCTTTCCCTCGAAGATTTGCAAGTTCCAAGAAGGCGGAACTAGAAAACTCAAGTTGGTTCTATGGCTATTTAATTGAAGGAACAAAATGTTCCCTTAAAAAATCCAATGCTATTATGTTGAAAGTGGTGGTACACACCACTCACCAAAGGAACCTGCTAGGAGAAAAATGATGATTCTTCATCCCCAAACTTCTAAGTTTCCAAAGTTTCTACTTATGCAAAGGTTCCAAGTTGAAAAGGATTTTAGACGTTCTTAAAAAGATCCATGTGAACACACCACTCATTGATGCTATTAAGCAAGTTCCAAAGTATGCAAAGGTGTTGAAGGACTTATGTACCAATAAGCAAAGGCTCAAAGGTAATGAAGTGCTAAGTGTGGGGGAGAATGCTTCGGAAATATTACAACACAAACTTCCACTGAAATGTAAGGATCCCGGTAGCTTTGACATTCCAGTCACAATTGGTAACACTACATGTGACAAAGCAATGTTGGATTTAGGTGCATCCGTAAATGTTATGCCTGCATCTATGTATAACTCACTTGATCTTGGTCCTCTTAAAAAGGCTGGAATTGTATTGCAATTAGCCGATCGCTCTAATGTTTACCCAATGGGTATTGTTGAGGATGTTCTTGTGCAGGTTAATCAATTGGTATTCCCAGCTGACTTTTGTGTGTTAGAGATGAATGAAGGTTCACTGGACTCGTCTCTTCCATTGCTACTTGGGCGTCCCTTCATGAAAACGGCGAAAACCATTATTGATGTGGACAAGGGAACGTTGACTATGGAGTTTGATGGAGAAACAATACGTTTCAACATTTTCGAAACAATGAGATATCCTAGTGATGTCCACTCTTGTTTCTCCATTGATGTTATGGATACATTGGCACAACAAGTGTTTGAATTGAATGGTGAAGATGCTTTGGAAACCGTTTTAACTACATCCATGGATAATGGTGTAGAGTGTGGTAATGAAGTCAAGGAAGCCCTTGGTGATCTTAATTCACTACAAGGATGCCCGGAAACTCATAATATCTCTTTTATTTCTTTACCATGCAGTGATGAAAAGCTAGTACCTTCTATTGTTAAATCTCCAAAGTTAGAATTAAAACCTCTTCCCGATCACCTAAAGTACTTGTACTTGGGTGACAAGGAAGATTTACCTGTGATTGTTTCTAACAAGCTTAGTGAATTACAGGAGCAAAAACTTCTAAGGGTGCTAAGGAAGTACAAGACGGCCATGGGATGGACAATTTCCGATATCAAGGGTATAAGCCCTGCCGTTTGTATGCACAAGATCCGTTTGGAGGAAGATGCAAAGCCTACAAGGGAAGCACAACGTCGTTTGAACCCCCCCTATGATGAAACTTTTGAAAAAGGAGATACTCAAGCTTTTGGACGTGGGTGTTATCTACCCCATATCCGATAGCAAGTGGGTGAGCCCGGTACAAGTAGTACCAAAGAAATCAGGTGTGACGGTGGTGGAGAATGATAAGAATGAACTTGTTCCAACTCGTGTGCAAACCGGTTGGAGGGTTTGTATTGATTATAGGAAATTGAATGCCACTACTAGAAAATATCACTTTCCTTTACCATTTATTGACCAAATGCTTGAACGTTTAGCTGGACACTCTTACTATTGCTTCCTTGATGGAAATTCAGGTTACAATCAGATTGTGATAGCACCGGAGGATCAAGAGAAAACCACTTTCACTTGTCCATTCGGTACTTTTGCTTATAGAAGGATGCCTTTTGGCTTGTGCAATGCTCCATCTACCTTTTAAAGGTGTATGGTAAGTATTTTTCAGAATATGTTGAAAACATAATCCAAGTGTTTATGGATGACTTTAGTGTCTTTGGTGATTCATTTGACCTTTGCTTGAACAACTTGTCACTAATCCTTGAACGATGTGTTGAAACAAACCTTGTGATGAATTGGGAGAAGTGCCATTTTATGGTAACTCATGACATAGTTTTAGGCCATATAATATCTTCTAAAGGCTTGGAAGTTGATAAATCTAAGATAGACCTTATTTGTGCTTTAACCCATCCCACTACGGTGAGGGAGATACGCTCTTTTATTGGTCATGCAGGTTTTTATCGAAGATTCATCAAGGATTTTTCCAATATAGCATCACCACTTTGCAACTTATTGCAAAAAGATGTGGTTTTTAACTTTGATGAAAAGTGTATGGCGGCATTCAATTGTTTGAAAGAACTTTCGATTTCAGCCCCTATCATTAAACCACCGGATTGGAGCAAGCCTTTTGAGCTCATGTGTGATGCAAGTGACTATGCGGTTGGTGCGGTGCTTGGGCAACGTGTGGGGAAGATACCTCATGCAATTTATTATGCTTCTAGAACGTTAAATGAGGCCCAACAAAACTACAAAACCACTGAAAAAGAGTTGTTAGCCATTGTTTTTGCTTTGGAAAAGTTTCGCTCTTATCTAATTGGTACAAAAGTTGTTGTCTTTTCTGATCATGCAACACTTAGGTACTTGCTAATGAAGAAAGAAGCGAAACCGAGGCTCATACGATGGATTTTACTCTTGCAAGAGTTTGATATTGAAATCAAGGACAAGAACTATTAAGAACACCGTTGCGGATCATTTGAGCCGTCTTGCTATGGACAAGGAAGCTATCCCATTGTGTGAAAGTTTCCCGGATGAACAACTATTCTCAATTGCCTTTGGAGAACCATGGTATGCCGATATTGTCAATTACTTGGTATCTAAGAAAATCCCAAAGAACATGTCTCGTGCTGAGAGGGACAAACTTAAGAAGTTGGGGAACCAATACATATGGGATGATCCATACTTATGAAAAAATTATAGTAACCAAGTAATAAGAAGGTGCGTTCCCGAATATGAATTTAATTCTATCTTGTCCTTTTGTCACTCTTATGCTTGCGGAGGACATTTTGGGTGTAAGAGAACCGCTCACAAGGTACTTGAAAGCGGTTTCTATTGGCAAACCTTGTTTAAGGATGCATATATATTTTGTACAACTTGTGAAAGGTTCCAAAGAACATGCAATCTAGGTGCCCGAAATCAAATGCCACAAACTTTTATTCAATTTATTGAAGTTTTTGATGTGGGTATTGATTTTATGGGTCCTTATGTCAACTCCCATGGGAATTTTTATATCTTACTTGCTGTTGATTATGTCTCTAAATGGGTGGAAGCTAAGGCCACCCCAACTACTGATTCTAAAGTGGTTTCAGATTTTGTGCAAGCTAATATTTTTACAAGGTTTGGAATTCCAAGAGCCATAATTAGCGATGGGGGTTCTCACTTCAAAATCAGGATCTTATAAAGCTTGTTGAAGAAGTACAATGTGTCGCACAAGATTGCAACACCTTATCATCCCCAAACAAATGGACAAGCCGAGGTGTCTAACCGAGAGGTGAAATCCATTCTAGAGAATACGGTGAACCCAACAAGGAAAGATTGGAGCATGCGACTTAATGATGCTTTGTGGGCTTATAGAACCGCATACAAGACACCTATCAGGATGTCTCCCTTTAGGCTTGTGTATGGTAAACCTTGTCATTTACCCATTGAAATTGAGCATAAGGCGTTTTGGGCTATAAAGCAATGCAATATGGAGATGGATGGGGCTGGAAAGCAAAGGAAGTTATAACTCCAAGATCTAGAGGAGCTTCGCAATGATGCATTTGAAAGCTCACGCATTTATAAGGAAAAGACGAAAGCATTTCATGATAACATGATTTCTAGAAAACAATTTTGCATTGGGCAAAAAGTGCTTTTGTTTAATTCTCGCTTGCATTTATTTCCGGGTAAATTAAGGTCACGATGGATCGGATCTTTTATTGATACTAATGTGTTTTCTCATGGTGCAGTGGAAATTCGTAGCATAGCTACAGGAAAAGAACTTAAAGTTAATGGGCACCGGTTGAAACCATATTATGAGAATTTCACTTCCGAAGTTGTGGAAGGAGTTAACTTTGTGGAAGTACTCCCTCTGGAGAAGGCATAGAAAGCTAGGAGATAGTCGGGCTGACGACTTTAAACCAAGCGCTAAATGGGAGGCAACCCATCGGATGAGTATTTCTTGTCTTAATTGTATTTATTTCTTGTCTTGTTTTTATTTTTTCTTGTCTTGCATTTACTTTTTCTGATATTTTTTTTTGTCACATTATCTTGTAGGATTTCCCACCTTGACTTACTTTGGATGACTCAATTTACATTGAGGACAATGTAAAGTTTAAGTGTGGGAGAGTGGTTAAGCATTTGCATTGTAAAAATTTCAACTTTTTTGTAAATTAGTGCATGAAAAACTCCAACTTGTAGTTAGTTTAGAGTCACATAGTATACATGTCGCTAAGATTACATCGAGATTATCATAAGAGTGACTGAACTTAGAGATGACAGAGAACATGATCGGGTTTCTTACTTGTATGAGAGTTAAAGTTGGATTTAACCATGCCAGTGGAAAATAAGATGCAGATTGAATTCGGTATTAGAGTAGTGGTCCCCTATAGTGGAGACTACCCATGTTACATCATGAGAGGCACCGACCTTCACTTCTTTGTACCTGTCTAAATTTGTGCTTTTAGATTATGTGTCACCGTACGTAAACTCCGGGTAGAATGGTGAGCTACCCAACCTCCCACCAAAAGAAGCACTATTTTGATCTCTTGAGTGCTATTTTATCAATCATGATGGTGACATTGAATTGCTAACTTACATACCACTTGTAATCTTGTTCGAAGTTAGCACCATCCACTTTATCTCTCTCTACACCAACAAGTCCATAGAAACACCATCATCATCAACAAGAGGCGCATCACAAATTCGAAGGAAAGTTGAAGACGTTCAAGGTTTACAAGCAACGGTACATAAATGAGCAGTTTTCAGATTCACGTAAAGCAACAAGACAGGGAGCAGAATTTTTACAAGTTGAAGACTATTGTACAAGAAGATTATTAGGATGAGAATTGAAGAAGTTCATGATATCGAGACATACAAGTTGTGAAGAATCGAGCGGTAAAGTACTTACACCAAGGTCTTTGTACTTGTATTTTTATTTATTCTTATTTGTTTGTTTGTATTTTATTTTCTCTTGTCTCAAAAACAAACAAACAAACAAACAAAAAACAAAAAAACAAAAAAAAAGACAAGAGAAAAGTTTATTAGGTCCATCATTAGTTTTAATATTTTGTTTATTTTAATTTTGTATTTACTTTATTTATTTTGCATCTTACAAAAAAAAATAAAAAATAAAAAATATTCATTGCATCATATTTGGTTTGTTTAACTTGTTTTTGGTTTTGTATTCATACAATAAAGCCAATGGAAGAAGAAATATTCATAATGAAGTTTCAAGCAACAAGGAATTAGAGGAAAGAGTTACATTGTCAAGATTCTACGAAGCTCAAGATTTCATCATCAAGAGTTGAAGACCGAAGGCGAAAATGAAGACAAGGATTGAAGGCCGAAGACGTTTCTATGGATGCTGTGAGAGTGGTGCTAACTGCACGTCGAACGGATAACGAGGTAAGTAAGCATATTCTCACCTTCGTTAAGTGGTTGATTTCCTTTCTTAGAGATCGTCAGAAAAAAGGGTTTTCAAAATGAATAAAAGATGTGGGTTTTCAAAACAATTCGGAGGGTTTTGCCTTCCTACCATTCAAGGTGTCGCAGGATTCTCTCTTTATTCCTACCTGGACACATGTGTGACCCATAAAAAGCTATTTATTATTGAGAGCAACTTCATAAAACCCTTTCTTGTGAGGCAGAGTCGAGACTTTCGATCACTCCGAACCCGAATTTCTTTCGATAAGGGATGTTATTTCTCTCTCAACTTTTAAGGATAAGATTGTGTTCATATATGTGTCTAAATTCTTATGACTAGTGTGCAGAATCTCTATGTCTTCTTAGCGCGTTGGATGATATCATTGCGGAGAACTAGTAAAAGTAGGTTTTGTGGGTATATCTCTAGTAAACCCTCACGAGATGAGTCGTATTTATCCTTTAGAATAAGTTTTGTTTGATTTGCTCGAGGACTAGCAAAGTCTAAGTATGGGGGAATTTGATAGGTGTTGTAAAACACCTAATTTTATATCTATTGTTTATGCTTTCTTTGCGAGTGTCTTGTGAATTATGTATCTTATGATTACTTTTTAGCTTATCAGGTGCAATGGAGTCATTATTGAGCAAAAAAAGGAGAAATCCTTCATTTGGAGTCGAGTTGAGCCAAGCCAACAATTTGCAGCTTAGTCTAGAGAAGCAAGGAAAAGATATTCTTGGTTGGCCCTTATCTAGCCTACTTGGGTGGCTATATCCACTTCCATTCCTACACAACCCTAGAATTCAGAGGAGATTTATTTATTTTATCATTCCGGTTGCTGTCATAAAATTGAGAGAAGGCGGCCATTGATTCAGAAAAGAGAGATCGAGATTGAAGAGTGATAGAGGACATGTAGCTGTTGTTTACCGAAGATTCAACTTACTTTCATGTTCTTATGCTGGTTTGGTCCAGGAATCATGAAGTTAGGGTTTGCTGCAAAATCAAATGGTTGCAAAATGAAGTTGGTAGTGAGATGGTCTGTTTCTGTCGATTTGGTGAAGAAATTGATGGAGTTAGGGTTCTGTTGAGTTTGAATTCTCAATCGAGAACTCAGTTGAAGAAGGAATTAATGAGTTAGAACAAATCAGGAGAAGTGGGTTTAACTCAGATTTGAAGTTCCAGCAGAGTAAGAGAAGAATTGATGCTCGAAACAATCCAGAGAGAAGACATGGAATTAGTTGAAGTTATTGCTGTGATTTGAAGCGAGAAGATGAATCAGATGGTGAATTTCCACAAATTGAAGTATGGGTTTGTTGAATGTTAAGATGGATTTGTGTTGATGCTGTTTCATGTGAAGAATAATGGGATTATGATGAAGTTCTTGAGTTCAGATGGCCTAGAATACAGTGAGATGGGGTTTTTGAGTTTGTTATCTGAACAAGGAAGCTTAAGAGCTCATTGAGCTGAGAAGATATGAATGGATTGGCAGAGCCAAGGGAAGTGGTAGCTGCAGTTCAGAATGGTGGTGCATAAGAACTGAACCTGAGATGAATAGAAATGGTGGATCTGAAATGGAAGAATTGATGTTATCTGATTCATGGGTCTGTTTTGGATTCAATTGAGATGATACTAAGAGAGTCCATGGGAGAATGGCAGTTGAGCTGAAGTGCAGGTCATGATATGAACTGGTGGTGCTTTTGGCTGAGAAGCTACAAAAGAGGCTTAGATGTATGTGTTAGGTTATTGATTCAGGTGGTACTGCTATGGGTTGTTGGTGCAGAAAATGGAGGAATCACTTGTTGTGTGGTTGTGGAATGAGCTGCAGCTGCAATTGTGAGCCATGAGGTTGAGCTGAAGGTTACAAGAAATGGGATGTGAACTGAGATGCAGGTGCAGCTGTTGAGTTTGTGTATGAATGCAGTGGTAGTGCACATGAGCTTGTGGTGATGCAGTTGGAGTTAATATTATACTGGGAATGGAACGTTGGAGTTGCAGCTACTGTTGGGTTTGATTTTCAGTTTATAATGCAGCTGCAATGTGAATGGGGAGTATGGATGAATGCAGGTGAATGAGATGGAAGTGGAAGAACTAATGCTGTTACTGGTAGCTACAAACTGGAGTGGTGAATGGCTGAATTGCAGTTGGAATTACAGGTCAGGTGGTTCTGGTGGTGATTCATCTAGTGTTGCAGTTATTGCGGAGTAAACCGGAATGTGCTATTGAAGTATGGCCTGAGTATTAGAATGTGTGCTAATGAAGTTGGGAAGAACAAGATTGAAAAATGAGATGTCACTAAGGCTGTTGCAGTGAAGTGTAAGATGGTAGTGCAGCTGGAGATGGTTTGCAGTGAACAACCATCATGGCTGGAGAGCACTGCTGAAGCACAATTATTATGCAACAGAGCTTAGGCCAGTGCAATGGCTCAAGACAAAACCTTCTCAGTAAATTCAGCTTAGTCAGGCCAGTTAGACTCTGACTCGTTTCTGACTCATGACATCATTGAGCTGTCTCGTTGGCCAGTTACCGGGTGGACTTTGCCGGTCACTTGAGCTACCTCCCGGTGGCTTCTCCAGCCAATTTCCGGCCATAATACCAGTTTTCCGGCAACTACTTTTGGGTCATATTTTCACTTGGGTTTTTCTCACATATGGGCTTGGTGGACTTTGGGCTTTGAAGACCTAGTTTTGGAAAGAGGAAAGGCTACAAAAAGAAAAAGCTTCTTCTTTTGGATGATATTTTTTTTACTGGGAGTTTTGGAGAGCGGCGACTAGGGTTTGCTTTCATTTGTTTTTCATCTTCTTCATTTTATTATTGATTATAATTATGATGAACTCAAAAGCTATGAGTAGCTAAACACATAATATTGGTTATGGGATAAAGTTGATTTCTCAAATATGATATTTGCGTCTATGAATTAGTTTTGTCTCAATAAGTTATTGTTTATGATTCATGGTTTATATTGTCATATGATTTGATTGTTTGTTTGGTTGAGTCCGGAATCAATCCGATTTGCATTCATTTCTAAAGCTATCTTAGGGTTTTCAATACGAAAAAGTTTTTTATCCCTGATTCTAAGTAGCATAATTGTGGGTAGTGCTTGTAGTGATATATCCTACTAGTCACAAGTGAATCATAACCTTTGTTAAAACGGATTAGTGCTTTTACACTTTCGTTTGCATTGATTAGTCTTATTCCATAGAACTTAGTGCTGCTAGGGAGTTAAACTTAATTGTGCTTTTACACTTTAGGTTGCTTTTTAGGAAGAATTCACATATGCATCTTTTAATGTGGTTGTGATGAAATCAGGGAATTAGCGGGATATACTTGCGATCAAGGTATCCTAGGACTTTTAGTAAATGAGAGATTAAAATATCAATTGTAGTCATTGATGAAAATACATGTTTGTGAATGATACTATCCCGTGACCAATATATTCCTCTTATTGATTAATTCTATTATTTTATTGCTTTATATTATTTTTATTGCTTTGCTAAAACATAAATCCCCCTTGGTTACCAAGAAACTGAAATTTTATAACAACAAAAGCCTCTCTGTGGGAACGAACTCTTTCTTACCACATACCTCATTTATATTTAATAGAGTGAGAAAGTGAAATTATTTTTGACGCATACGACAGCGATCACCCAGATAGATCCAGTTGCCTTACAAGAAACTTTGGATCGTGTTTCCATTTTGCTGATCCTAAGCAGTTGTCTCATGTTAGTGGCAGTTTTATTTGGTTTTGATGACCCACAATTGTTCCAGCTATTACTTTATGATTTTATGAGGTGACTAATCATTTTTTAGTCTGGCTGAAGAATTTAAACTTAGCACTTTTTGGGAGGTAACCCATGCTCGTGCAACACGGTAATATCTTTCCTTAACTCTTTTGCTTCAAGTGGTAACAGTTTCTCCTTGTTGATGCTTTTAGTTTCATCTTTAGACCATTGAGGACAATGTTAGATTTAAGTTTGGGGGTATGGGAGAAACTTTTTAGTTGCATTACTAACTCCAGAGCCTAGAAATTTGTGCCAATTAAGGACATCACTAACCAATCTAAGTGGATGGAAGCATCTTGGTTGTAGGAGTTGAGGAACCCAACAATAGAGTCTATTCACAGAGCTCGGGTGTTAGAAATAACATGATAGTTTCGTCATATCTCATTGAGTCCTTATTACTTTCTGTTTTTATTTTATTTTTTAAAAAACTTATATGTTTCTCTAAGTGATTTGGTGGGGCACACGTATCGAATTGTTACCACCGCTGGGATGAAATAGATTGATTGAGTTACTAAAAAAAATGTTTATTATTATTGTTCAATTAATAAAATCGACCGCTGGTTCCCTTGTATATGCCAGCTAAGTTGATCTAGAATTAGGATTGTCGACCACTGGTTCCCTTGTATATGCCGATTGCTTTGATATTAGTTCAGACTAGTATATCAGTCCATTAGGATAGGTTCATCTTGGCAGTGGCCTTCAGACAGATATGGGAAACACCGTTCACCTTAGTCAACATCGAATAAATATGTATTTTTTTCTATATCCATCTTCTTAATTTATCCATGTGATTTATTTGATTTCGAATATGGATGCGACTATCTGAGTAGAGATCTGTCACTCGCATCAGGGTACTTCCTCCTATATTCAATGAGAATATGCCAACCAAGGAGATTCTTTAATGTCGTTCCAATGTTCTGCATAGGTAGCTAGGGTCTGTAATAAAGGTTTTGTGGGTACACATCTGATAAACCATCCAGAGACTATAACTCGGCCACTAGGGCCACCTAGGAGTTTAAAGTCTTGTTGCACACGCTAAGTGCAATCGCGATACCTGCGACAGTGAGTTAGGATTTCTGATTTTACTAGTTAAGCTCGAGGACTGGCAAAATTTAAGTTTGGGGCTGTTTGATAGACATGTATTTGTGTCTTTATTAGCCCCGATAATATATATTGTTGGTGCTTATTTTTGTATTAATTTTGGTATTGATTATCTTTTTGCAGGTACATGAATAAATGGGCTCTGGTGAAACGGTTAAATTGTGTAAAGAAATATGCACTACGAAGAAAATGGATCTAGTCGGCTTAATCGGGTCTAAATAACTTGGAGAAATGGACCGGGCGTTATGGTGTGCAGCTAGATAATTTTACAACCAAGTTAAAAGAAAGAAGATTAATGATCCCTACCGATTTTGTCTTTAATGGTGAGGATAACAAAAATCAGCAAGGTATTACAATAATATATGACATGCATTATGGGAAGTGAAAAAGCGAGGGTCTAACAACCACACCCAATATTTCGTTTAGGCAATCTGTATAGACAAACTCCAATATAATTCCAAGAGAATCAACTAGATAGTCAGACTCAATCAATGGAAATATATCGAAGAGTTGTATCTCTATTTCACAATGTAATCAGCAAATCAAACATATAGGAATCCGCGAGCCTGATTATTATGTGAAACAACTTGAACGGTACCAAAGACCAATGTTCAAGTGTCAATCAATTTATATCAACAACCAAAGGTTGGATTATCTAATTGATTGAACTAACGTACAACCTGTGATATTTCAATTATATAGGAAATATAATGCGGAAAAGAAATAACACACACCAGAAATTTTGTTAACGAGGAAACCGCAAATGCATAAAAACCCCGGGACCTAGTCCAGATTTGAAAACCACACTTTATTAAGCCGCTACAGACACTAGCCTACTCCAAGTTAACTTCGGACTGGAATGTAGTTGAGCCCTAACCAATCTCACACTGATCAACGTACAGTCGTGTTCCTTACGCCTCTAGAACCACACCGGATTCTGCGCACTTGATTCCCTTAGCTGATCTCACCCACAACTAAGAGTTTCTACGACCTAAAGTCGAAGACTTGATAAAAAAATCTGTCTCACACAGAAAAGCCTATTGAATAGATAAATTTGTCTCCCACAGAAATACCTACGAGTTTTGTTCCGTCTTTTGATAAATCAAGGTGAACAGGAACTGTTGATGGGTAAAACATGGGAAGGAGGAACTAGAACTAATCACAGAAAGTACTCCCAAGGAGAAGAGGGGTTTATGGGAAGTAGATAGGGAATTAATGATGATCTCAAGAAGTGAGTCCTCTTTCCCTTTTATAATGACCCTCTTATGGATAAATGCCCATAAGATTAACATATAACTGAACTACCATTTCCCTTTCCTTAAGTTAATACCAAACCCTAAAGGGCTTTCCTCTTAGGCCAAAGACCAACTGCCTTAATATGCTCTTGGGTGAACTAGGACTTCCACATCTTAATGGGTTAGGTTTAGTCCCCAAATCTCTTTATCATAAAAAGAGACCCTTAATGGGTTAAGGGGCCACCTATTCTAGGATTGGTTATTTTCATGTATCAACATTAGTCCCCTAGGCCCAAAATTATTAAAATACTGTTTGACCACATGCATATGTCATGTGTATCCGTGAAGTTACACATCCTTGTGCCATGTGTAATGCAAAGTTACACATCAAAAAAATAGACATCAAAAAGAAGCATACAAAAAATACATGTATCAAAGAAACTGAGAGTTACACATGCGATGAAGTTTAAATCTTTTCCTTTCCTTCTTGTCTTCCTCCCTCCAAAATGGTTGCATATCTCGGCAACGAAATAAACATCCATGGATTAGGTTGGATGAACAAAAAGCCAAAAAAAAATATATTATAGAACAATTGTAAGGAAAAACTATAGAACAAAGATCACGAGAAAATACACATGATAACCTATCTTAGCATGTGTAATCGGGAGTGTCACATACAATATGCATGTGTAATGAGAAGTTACACATACATATAGATGTGTATGCCGCAGTTACACATCCATGCCTTTTTCAACTTCAGAACTGAAAAAGAACTTTGGTTTGAAATTAAAGAGTATGGGATAATATCAAACCTTCAAATGAGCGAAGCTTTTTCCTTTTGGCTCCACATTGATTTATTTATGTAACTTACTAATTTATGAATGTGTAACTAGCAGTTACACATACAAAATGTATGTGTAATCATTAGTTACACACCAAATTTAACATGCGTAACTAGAAGCTACATGTACATTTAGCATGTGAAACAAAAGCATAGCCAAATTGAACAGTATGGAACTGTCATATTACTAAAGTTATGCAGGAAACCTATGAAATACTATGGAAGGGAGTTTAAACAAACATATCATATGATAAGTTAGTATTGAGAGATATGCGAGACAACAACCAAAAACTTTAATTTGTGAGAAATTATGCGAGATAATATGAGATCTAGTAGTTGATTAGTGTTCCTTAACAAATCAAGAATTTTATCTATTGAAACTATTGTATGTTATGCATCAATATCATTCCATATACTACAGATTATACATACAATCCACCAACATAGTTTTTTGACATATACTATATTATTCCATATACCACTACGAGTTATGGGCGGTTTAATTTCACGATTCTTGGGACGTGATCAAAATGAGAAACTCAATCACATTGAAATATTAAATCAAATTCTGAACAAAAGAACAATAAACTCAAATCATAAAGTATATACAATTTCAATATGATACATTCAAACCATAAAAAAACTCAAATAAACTTATCTACTAATTTGCTCAAACAAAAAATTGGATCAAAATTGAGAAAAACTTACTTTTGAGCTCATTCTTTTACCCTCCTATAAATAGAAGAGACCTCGCCCCTGAATCCTCATCCTTTTCACTATCCTCCTTTCTCTCTCCTTATCCTCTCTGTTGCTTACCATGTCTAATGAATCACATATCCACGACTCGCCTCCCAGGCTCGAATCACATACACTTTAAGAGTTTAGGAGCAGTCCCGGCTTAGGATTTAGACTTAAAATTCATAATAATTAATTATGACCAAATTTGCCTAGTAATATCATTTTCCTAAAGTATGGACGGATGATGATGATATAGTAGGGGGTTGTAGTATTTTTCACTTCTAGGATTTTTCCGGCCGATGATATTTGGGTTGTACGCATGTTAAACCCCCATCATTTCCTCCAACCGGATCCTCAGAATGGCTTATCTGTCCTCAAGCAGAGTCGCCCCTTGTGCCTTCCTTTGAGGATTCACCCCGTTTGGAAGTTCATAGGGGAGATTACGTTTTCCCTTCAATCAACTTACGCTCGTACGCCGAATCTCATGCCGCTTGGGATCCCTGGGTCGATTATATTCATTCCAATCCGGATAATGTAAGATCATTCGTTCTTTAGATATAGAGGAAGCTTTAGAGGCCTCCAAGTTTAGGTACGTCCGACGAGATCACGACAGTATAAATCGCTTATGTGCACGCTGGGGAATCGATCCTCACACATTTATATTTTCCTGGGGTGAAGCGACCCCCATCCTGGAGGACGTAGTGGCACTTACTGGCCTGCCCGTTCATGGTGATGTAGTCTATGACAGTTGCTGCCTTCAGTCTTTAAATAAGGATGACAGAGATCTCCGCGATCGCTTGCTTAAGGCCAAGACGAAATCCATAACCTTTCAATTGCCGGAGGAGCTTAAGGCTGAAGCTCCAAATGAGGTAGGAGGCCCGATGGATAAAGGGAAGGGTAAGTCTACCGCGTCGGCTTCTCAGGGTTCTCCCGCGAATGTTTCATCTTCTTCAAAACTCATAGCATCCGCCATAAAAGTTGCTCAACCAAAGCCATCTGCTACTGAAGAGGCTGATGATGTGATAGAGGTGAAAAGCGGTCAGAAGCCAAATTCCGAAAAAGTCGAGCTATTTTTCTCGTGTTGGATCAAATACTGGGATCCTTTACAGTCTGGTCCTGGTGAGGGTGTTCCTCCTCGAAAAGGAGAAACAGATAGATCAGAGCTAACTTCCTTCCTCCTCTTTTGGTTGTGTCATGACGTATTTGAGTATAGTCCCCGGGATACCATCAAGAATGAGCTAATTCCTATGGCCGTATTGATGTATCGCGGCGTGTCATTTTCGCTTGCTCCTATGTTCTAGGGTGGTTTGTACCACCATCTAGATTTGCTGGCGCGTGATATTCGTCGCGTGGATGGATCCCATGAGGTTGAAACTTTCCTTCCTGCCAATTTTATTCAAGCATGGGCTTGGGAGCGCTTCCCCAAGTATAGGCCTCCTCAGCTGAATCCCCTTGCTCTCTCTCGGCAAGAGGAAGTCGTTCAAAGGGTTGGTTCCAAGCGTTTAGTAACGATACCCGAGTCTCATCCTCGGATGACTCTTTATCACAAGAAGGGTCATCTTCCAAAGGAAAAGCTCAAGATTTCATGGACAAGGGTGCGTATTTCAACCCTATCACTTATCAGGACGGTCGCACTGGTTCTCTTCACTATAATTTTGTTAGCCAATCCCAGAGGAGGATGTCTTCAGCGGAGATACCTTCAGCCGAGTAATTTGACATGATTGTTTCTATTTTACCTGGGCATCTTCTTGGTTTTTATGGTGGGAAGTTTTCTTCTGAGGCGTACAATACCATCTGTGTGTCGCGGCAGCTGGGTTTTGATCAAGGAGTTCCTTATGACCCTCCCCTCCCTTCCTCAATAGAGGAGGACAGGGAATTCCGGAAGAGTTTCGATGGCTTTGTTTTCAAAAGAGGTCTTCGGATGAGCGATCGCCAATGCTTTTTTGATTTCTGCCAACCTCAGTCCCGCCGGCATGTTAGTGTTACCCATGAGTGGCTTGGGTATCGCAATAGCGTTAACCGGAGTGTGCTGAATCTGCTCATCAAAGAGCCATATGCTCCTCCGGCTTTAACCAGGGAGGATTTCAGAGAAATGCACGCATCAGGTCGTGTGAAGTTGAATGCCGAGACTTCCAAGAAGTATAGGCTATCTTCTAGCAACAAGGGCCGCCCTATTCGTCCGCTAGTTAGCAGCTAGAACCCTTGTTTGCATAATGAATATGGCCACTTTTTTGTAAATCTAAGTGATCAATTACCACAAAAAGATTGAGAATAGTCCATGCTGAAAAACCAAAAATATCCCTCTCTTTTAGTCCAATTACTATAACTCTTTATATATCCTATTTTTTTAGGGGTATAATTGGAAAGCAAACTTTAATATAACATATCTAAAAATCCGTGCCTTGGAATTTTACAAATTTTATCTTGTTGGAAAGCTAATAAAAAAATCTATCCAACGAGCACAAACAACAATATCAAATTTAGAGTTTTTACGAAAAATTCGGAGGTATTTATCATTTTAGGCACAATTTTAGAAAATTAAATGTATATTCATTATGCAAAGCACCACAAAAGATACATAATACTTTATGTAGAAAAAATTTTGGTTTATGCATCAACTAATTTTCCGTTCCAACTAATAAAACGATGTACTCCCTCCGTTTCAATAAAAATGATACTTTAATTTTAGGCACAATTCTTGAAAATTGAATGCATATCCATTATGCAAACCACACAAAGGATGCATAACACATCATGCAACCATATTTTGGTTTATGGATCGACTAATTTTCCGTTTCTGACAAAGTGATACTTTCACAACCCGTTTCAGGAAAAGTGAAACTTTCGCTCCGTTTCGGGAAAAGTGATACTTTCGCGCCGTTTCGGAAAAAGTGATACTTTCGCCCCGTTTCAGAAAAAGTATCACTTTTTCTGAAACGGGGCGAAAGTATCACTTTTTCCGAAACGGGGCGAAAGTATCACTTTTTCGGAAACGGGGCGAAAGTATCACTTTTTCGGAAACGGGGTGAAAGTAATCGCAGACGAACCCCATGTTCAGATTCTTTTTCGGTCGGCCCTCCCACCGTGGCAACGGTCGTACTAGCCGAGTTTATCTCGCCTATCTATTTCTCGAAATATGTGTTGGTAAGCTTTCGCTTTAGCCGAATTCATCTTTACCTAGTGACGAAAGTCATGTTATGTTTCAATCACTTTGAAAATTGCTCTGACGAAAAATGGTTTCTGAATAACAACTATATAACGTCCTCTGAGAATGTTTCAATGATTGAAATGAGAGTTTAGATTATATAACCATTGGTAGGATATAAGCATTGTTGTGGAAACACATATATGTATAAGTCCTTATTCCTTGAACAAAAGTTTGAGAACTTTGTTGATCAAGAGAAACGGAATGGTGGCGTGAGCCAATTCCGCGAACTGGCGGAAGTTCTCGACCCGAGAATTTCTGTTGGAGTTTGTGAACTACTTCCGTGAACTTAAGTCCGCGAACCCAGTCTGCGAACTTGAGTTGGTTATATCTAAAAACGATTTTTCTTGAAATCATGTTTAAATAAACTAAGGAATGCTTTTGCAAACCGTGGCTATAAAGTTCATGAACCGATTCGAGTGAATCAAATTGTTTTTGCTTCGATTGTGTCTTGTATAGTTACATAAAGATCTAAGCAATTGAACAACTCTCTAACTAGTTCATTTGAGTCATTTGGACTAGTTATGGTGAAGAAGAATATGGTTGATATGAAATTGCTCATATGGCTAAGCTTTGGTTAACTATTGTTGAACCAACAAATGTACATGTTTGGGTACGATTACACAAGCCTAGAAACGTGCATTTCATGTGTGTATAACAAGCTAAGATTTTGATATAACGGTTGAGAAATATTAGCTTGAATATAATCAGGTTTTCATCTAACGGTGAATATTGAATGCTTTGTTACTAAGCTAACATTGATTGCAAACCCTGATTAGAAAGACTATATAAGGGAGAACTCTAGCAACTGGGAAACCTAATCTCCACACCTTACGTGTGATACTAGTTGTATAAGCTAGAGTCGATTCTCCTTTAACCTTGGGTTTTCTTCTCTTAACCAGGTTAACGACTTAAAGACTTCATTGGGATTGTGAAGCCAGACCGATACTACTTTGTCGTAGTTGTATGATCTGATCTTGTTGTTTCTATCGTACGAGTACAATTGTAATAATTGGCTTGAGAAATCTATCTCCGATATGCAAGATAAAAAGAAGTCACAAACATCTTCGTCTCATCGTTTGTGATTCCGCAATACCTTTTTCGCAGCGTCGATTAAGATTATTATGAGGTGATCGATAATACTAGGATGTTCTTCGGGAATATAAGTCTGGATTATCGATTGGTTCATGTTTGCCTTGATTTATCAAAAGACGGAACAAAACTCGTAGGTATATTCGTGGGAGACGGATTTATCTATTACCGTAGACTTTTCTATGTGATACATATTTGTTTATTAAAGTCTTCGACTTTGGGTCGTAGCAACTCTTAGTTGTGGGTGAGATCAGCTAAGGGAATCAAGTACGTAGCATCCTGCTGGGATCAGAGACGTAGGAGCATAACTGTACCTTGGATCAGTGTGAGATTGGTTGGGGTTCAACTACGGTCCGGACCAAGTTAATTTGGAGTAGGCTAGTGTCTCAGAGCGGCTTAATACAGTGTGTGTTCAATCTGGACTAGGTCCCGGGGTTTTTCTGCATTTGCGGTTTCCTCGTTAACAAAATTCTGGTGTCTGTGTTATTTTTATTTCCGCATTATATTTGTTTATATAATTGAAATATCACAGGTTGTGCGTTGTTCAATCAATTAGAATATACGACCTTTTGGTTGTTGATTTAAAATGATTGAGACTTGGATATTGGTCTTTGGTACCATCCAACTATCTCTCTAGTATTTGATAAAGACTCGCAGATTTCTATTTGCTTGAGTATATATATCAAATCGAGAGATTGAGATATAATCTTTGATCTACTTTTTGTCTAGATTGAGTCTGACTGTCTAGTTGATTCTCTAGAAAGTATATTGGAGTTTGTCCATACAGATTGCTAAGAAAAATATTGGGTGTGGTTATTGTACCCCCGCTTTTTCGATTGGTATCAGAGCAGGCAAACACGCTAAGACCTCATAAGTCTGTGTTTGTAGCGATCTGAATATGGACGAGTCTATCTCTAATAACATACCAGGTCAGAAATTACCAGATGTTTTTCAAAACTCGGATTCACCTGAGAGAACTGTCACATCTATGTCAATATCTAAACATTCTCTTAATGTGAAAACTCTTGTTAACTGGGAAACACTCCTAGAAGAACAGTTGGATGAACTTTCTGATGAAGGTGATTCAGATATTGATAGAGATGTTGATGAGGAAGTCTCATAGTATGTTAAGGTTTTGAATTCGTTGGAAAAGAAGAAGATGACAACTTCTCATGTCACACCTCTTCTGACTCCTCTCTGTCGAAAAAACAAGCAATTGAGAAGATGTTACGCAGGTGTTTATGTTTCGAATCGTTCTAACGAATCGATCCTCAAGGATTCTGAGGAAAACATACGTATGAAGTCACTTGAATGTGATAATCTTTATCAAAAATACCTTTTGTTGGAAGAGAAACTTGCAGAATCTGAAGCAAGGTTTAACTCTCAACAAATTAGTTTTGATGACTGAGAAAGCGCTTTTCTCGCTCGAGAAAAACGTCTTGAGGCTGATTTAGCTGCTGCTCTTGATAAAATCAAGATGTTGGAAGATGACTTGAAAAAGTTCAATACTAGTTCAAGCAAATTAACCACTATGCTAGGAGCAAGTAAAAATCATCGTGATACCCGAGGATTGGGCTATAAGGGAATAGATGCTCCAAGTATTAGCAAAGAGGTAAAATTTGTCAAGGCTAGTGATTCTTCTCAACAAAAGGTTTCTACTGATGGAAAAGGTGAAATACCTTCACCAGTAGTTAAGGTTGAAAAGAGTAAAGTATATCAACCTCCAAAGATAGCACTCACGGATCGAGGTAAGAACATTCCTTATGTTTGCCACTATTGCGGAAATAAAGGTCACATGGAAAGGAGATGTCATTTCCGTATAAGGAAAAGTTGTGAAACAAAGATCATATATTAAGACTAATCCCCTTAACGTTACAGGTTGTAATTGTCCAACCTTTAGGCAAAGGAATCAGTGCTGTAATAAATCTAGATTTTCCTATAAACGTCATACGAATCCTTTTCACAATCGTAATGGTTATCAAAAAGGATAACTTCGTAAAGATGAAGACAAGATCCGATGCTCCCAATTAGAGAAAGACTAACTTGCAAAAGAATAGTCAATCCAATTCCCTTCCAAGAATTCTAGAAGAGAGTAATGGGAAAAAGGTTCTGGTTGTTCCTAAACGCACTCGGAAGTGGATACCAAAGAAAGTCAATGATGATTTGAGTGTGAAAAGGAATGTTATACACCTTTTTATTGGCATTTAACTCATCTTTTGTGCTCAGAAATCAGATATTATCCCAGACTCTGTATTTTCTTTGTTTTCAAGAATAAATATTTGTACTAATTAATTTTGTGTTTTTAGGTAATAAATAAAGCTTGGAGAAATTGAAGAGCCAAAAGAGCAAAGAATTGGAGACAAGCGTCTATGGAATAGAAAGCCAAAGCCCGCATACGCAATGGTTGCAACCCAACAAGGAGCAACCCATCTACAAGACTTGGGCCCAAGCTATCCAAGACCCGACCCGGATCCGAGCCCATCCAACCCGAGCCGTTGAGATCTCACCTAGCTACATCCTACGGTCGCTCCTTCGCTCACATCATTTCTCGCTGCTCCCGCTCAACATCAAATCGCCCCAATTCTCCCTGAGCCGTCCAGTATCTCGCATCGGGCCACGCATCGGATTCACCGAGATCCAACGCTCGCTTCAGCTGGCGCATCACTCCTTGCTACACCCGCTCAACACCGAATCAACCCATACCCCTATACCCCATCGAGCCAAACCCATTCTCTTCTCCATCTTCTCTTTCTTCTCCGACACAACCCAGAGCTCCACCTTCCTCACCCGACACCACAGCTCTGAGCAGAGCCATCACCACCTCCACCATCGCCTTACCCTGACACCCCAACAACTATCATCAGCCACCGCACCACCTCCTACCTGCTCTCTATCTCTCCCATAGCCTCTTACCTAGAAGCTAAGTGAGAGATAGAAAGAACTAGGGTTAGGTCGCATCAAATCAATTGAGGGAGTTCTCAGAGCCGCACGGACAGAAGAGAGAAGCGATTCAGAGAGTATGGGCGATTGGGTTTGTTTAATTTTCTATTTTGAAGTCAATTTTAGGGTTTTGAGTTTATGCATGTATAAATAGAAGAGTCTGTGTGTGTTAGAGTTTATGCCTGGGCTAGCCAGAGCACCAATTTAGGTTAATTTATATTTGTATCATGTTCTAAATCAAATTGCTAGGGTTCAGATGAAACCCTAACCTGCTATTGTGTTTCTCATACTTTAAATGTTGATTCTTGAATGCTTAAATACTTCCTAAGATAGAATTTAATCTTAGCATGTCAACACTTTGCTCTCACAGTGTATGCCATGTATGCACTGTAGTTAGAATACCTCTGTGATGATTATACTGCAACTCAAGCTTAATTAGATTATTATTGATCCTCATATTAGTTGTACTCTAACTAGACAAGTAATGCTTTGGAAAGATACCTTAGTTGTGATTAAACTATCAATCGGAGAAACATCTTAGACATAGAGCAGAGTTGACACCTCTCCCTTATCTGTCATAAAGACAAGAATAATATCATGAGTTGAAGACATAGTGTAGGTTAAATGTGGATTTAAAGACCCTAGTATCCCCATTGTCATTGTCTTATATCTTAGTTACTATTTCAGTCACTAATGCAAACTTAGTCGCATCGACAAAACCTCAGTTGTGTTACCTTCACTAGAAAGTCAGTTTAGGAAGCCTTTGATCAACTATAGCACCACAAGTCTCTGTGGTTCGACCTGTGCTTGCCACTGCCTCCAAAGGCACTGTGCACTTGCAGATTAAGACGTAGGAAAATATATTTTTACAGACCTACCAAGTTTTTGGCGCCGTTGCCGGGGACTTGGCGTGTGCTGTCTTGATTTCTTTTGGCTTGTTTAACTGATTTTCATTTCTCCCTGTATATACTCACCTTGCATTGTTATTTTTAGCCCTGTGTTAGTGTAGTATATCTGTTAGTTTTCTTTTTCTGCACTCTTTTTCTTTCTTGCATCTTGCATTACATTTTGTCATTGCATTTTAGCCAGCTGATCTTTGTAACCATAAATCATGCCATCTGCTACATATCTTAGTTAGCTTAGTACTCTTCACTTGTAGCTTAGTTGTATTTGTTTGAACCCTGTACATATTTGTTTATTTGCATTTCCATCTATGTAGCTAAATCTTGTAGGTGCCACTTAACTTGCATTCTTGCACATATTTCGTTAAGCCTAAGTCTCCTTGCGAAAACAAAGCCTCATGACATTTGCCGCATTGCTCCCATGTATATCCCTCGCATCATTGCCTCATCTCAATGCATTTAGTTCATTGCATTTTAGCCGATAACTTAGCAATCTGTGTACACCAATTGCATAATAATCTGCATTGTTAGTGTAACTTTTATCATCTCGTATTTTTATCACGTAGTGTAGCTTAGTGAGCACCTTAGCCACCTGTCTTCATTGTTTGTTTGGGAATTACATACTTCGAGTCTTTCATCAAGACCGGCTTTCGTTGAGCCTCCCCGAAAGTGTGATTCTTTCCATAAAATTTCCATTTTGAACAGTGCATGCTACCAATTGAATTCATCACCAATGTTCTTTCTTTCTTGAGCAAAGAAAGCAATAAGGAGCGAAATTTAAATAGACACATAAGATTTTACACAACACTGTCTTTATGTAGATTTGAGGTTAGCCTTGTATTGCCCTCCTAAAAATATCTTGTGCAAAATTATTCCTTTTTCTCTCTCCTGCTGAACCAAGTACTGTGCTACAAAAGACACTCTCGCTGGAGCATAAGCTCAAAGAGGAGAAAGAAGGAGCAGCAAAACATCATCTGTGGAGTGCCTAAACCCAGTTTAACACTGGTGGTATTGTATTCCCCAACTCAATCTCTGTCTTGAATGGGTGTCATGAATGTGGGATGATTTGCACTGATATTGGTTCACCCTAATTTACAAAAACATGCTTCTGTGATGCTTGAATGAAATGATCACCTTTATGAAACTATAAACCTCACTGTATAGCATTGAATGTTTGAACTGTTAAATCTATGAGCTATCCTTGCCTGACAAACTAGCTATCTTGCTGACCTGAGCATTACTGAACCTTGTTCCCATGATCTGTGAATGGTTGAAATTGTGCTGAGCATCTTGTTTGTTCATCTGTGACCTCTGCCTGCATGATAACTTAGTGACCTGGCATGAACAATCACCCCTGGAATCTCTGAAATTTGTGCATAGCCCTGTGACGTTTGAAGCAAAATTGTGTTGGCAGAAATCTTTTGCTCTTGGGTAATTTGGGCATTGAATTCTTTGTTTTAACAGCACCAGCTCCAGCCCCTGCAGCTGTTGAGCTTGAGTGCAACCTGGTTAGCCTAGTATTAGCTGTAGCCGCAAACCCAAGGCATGTGCTATAACCCTAGTTACATCTGCCCTGAGCTTAAGCTGCAGACTCTATTGAGCTAGGTTGTTGCCAGCTCACCTCATCTGCCATGTGCCTTGTGTGAGGCCTTGTAAGCTTGCTATCAGCTGAGCTACACCACTTGCCCTGCAAATTCTGAGTATAACCTCTGAAAATTGAGGTCAACTGAACTAGTGACATCTTGTGGAATGTTAGGGCTGCTATAGAGTGCTTCAATTGTTCATCTGTTGCATCTGTGATTGCATATCTACATTGTGTTGAGCTGTGATGACTCTCTGATGCTGTGATTGATATACCCTGTTAAGCTATCTGCCATGCACCCCTGAGTATAACCTCTGAAAAGTGTAACAACAACCAGCCCAATTGACTTCATCTGCCCCGCAATCTTTGTGTATACATACCTGAGAACTGGAGTTACTTGATTGTGTTGACACTCTGTAGCATGTTGAAAAGAGCTTAACCTGTTCATTTTTTTGCTTTTGTGAATGTGTGGATCAGCTTTTGCAAATTGTGTGTACTCCTGTGGCATTTAATTGAGTTGTGAATTATCTAAGTTGTGCTGTGAGCTGCACTTAGACTTATGCTGTGCAATTCTTAAAGCACTCCTGTGTGCTGAAATTGGAGTGTCACTTTGTGAAATTTGTGCACAAGCTGTGCTGAGAGGCTGTGCATCTTACTTTCCTATAGAATCATCCAACCAGTGCATAAACCCTGCACATAGCCAACCTCACAGCTCATCTGTGCATCTGTGAAACTCTGCACTGAAGCCCACAAACCACTGAGTTTTGCATAACCTGGGCTTAAACCAAACTGAGCCCACAGTTCCACTGGCTGTACATTCCCAACAAAACCAAACTAAAGCCCGCTTAAGCCCAATCACTGGGCTCTGCTCCTGCCAAACCAAACTGAAGCCCACATAGCTGGGTTGTGCAACCACTGGGCTTATCTCAGCCTGTGCTCAACCTGAAGCCCAACCTAAAACCAGCTGTTGGGCTTTGCATAGCCACTGGACTTTGCATTTTCACCCAACCTGGGCTCTGCAACATTCCCAAGCCCACACAAACCAAATCCCACATAAACCAAGCTAAACCCAATAAACCAAACTGAGCCCACTACAACTGGGCTTTTGCATAACCTTTGGGCTGTGCATTTGCATCACTTGGGCTTAGCTTCCCTGTTTTGAGACATCATTGGTTATACATGCTAGGCTATTTGAGTTTCTAGACCATGTCAGGATTTTGGTCTGCAACTGGGGATGGAAACAAATCCATCAGAGAGCTTGCTTATGGGCATGCCTCACAGTATGAACTCCCCACATACCATAGTGATTTTAGGGAGTACTATGAACCTTCTCAGGGCCCTGACCTTGAGTATTCATACCCTAATCATTATGAGCACATGTATCATCAACCACAGTGGGGAGATGAACAATTCTATACTCCCCCAACTCCTTGTATGCAATCACTAATGGAAGAGCTCATAGAGCAAAACAATGATATACTTGGATGGAAAATGCATGATCATCCCTTCTCTAGTGAACCATGTGCACAACCATATAATGATCATTCATATGAAACATGCATACCCACTATTGAAGACTCTCCTTCCATTGAACAATGTCACATGTTCTTAAAGATGAACCTGATTCATTTAGAAAACGAAGAATGGAGGGAAGTTCATGATAGGATGATTGTTGTCCCTAATAAAGAAAATTTTGAAAATAGTGTTTCTATTCCTACTCATGCAACTAACATTGAATATGAACCTAATCTAGAGGTAGATGAGTACACTAGAAATGCTCAAATTTTGAATGGGGAGATGCATTTTTGTTATGATGATGATGATGATGAATATGAAGAGCATGTGTATTTTGAAAATGTAGAAGAATCTTTAGGTTCAGAGACATTAAGTGTCTCTTCTATGAACCCTATGAATGATGCTTCTTCTAATTTTCATACATGTGATGTTGATTTGGATCTGAAAATGAGAATGCTGACACCAATGATCTTATGCATGAGATTGAACTTTTGGATAATGATGATTATGACATGGAGATTGATGAATTGTTCTATGCAGGTGAACATGATTTACCTTCTTCTGACCTTAGGAAAGTATGTGATGGTACAAATGATCTTATGCATGAAAACAACTTAGATGTACCTACTTTCTCTCCTAAGTCACAGATTGAAACTCCTCCACCAAACCTAGGTGTAGTTTGTAACAAAATTGCAAAACCAACTTTTCTGAAAATGCCTAATTTAGGCCTAGAGCTTTGTGCTTCCCAAGTCCTCTTGGACTATTTTGCATCAAAATATAACACTTTTAAGGAACCACAGTTGGAATATGTATGTCTGCCTGTTCTTAGCAAAACTCATTTTGAGTTAGACCTTTTGCATGATGTACCTTTAAATTTGCAAAATTTTGTGCTCAAAAACACATCTGTTGACAAGTTTAGGTTTGGGGGTAACTTGTTCACGTATGCAATCTTTTCTGCACTCTCATGTTATATCCGTGTAAAGTCATGGATGATTGTACACTTCGTCTTTTGGGTTGATCCTCAACTCTTTAGATTGTTGGTATATGGTGAATTTTCATTGTATATAATTCAGTAGAACTTGTTAAATTTTTCTTTCTTTCTTGAATCGGTTGAGTCTTCTTGTACATATTTTGTGCTAATCCGATATGATCTCCACTGAGAATGTTGGATTCTAGCCTTGACAAATGAAGCTCTAACCTTGCTCCCGCCGACATACCCCAGTAATCTCTTCCCTTTTCTCTTATCAAAGATAGTTCTCTTGGTATGTGACTGTTTAAAATTTTATCATCTGTTGACACATTGAGGACAATGTTTGATTTAGGTTTGGGGGTACATTTGCATATAGAGTTTTTAGTCTTTGTTAAAAAAAAAAAAAAAAAAAAAAAAAAAAAATTTTTGTAAATAAAAACCTCCAACTTTAGAGATTTTAGAGTCACTAGCATGCTTCTAGCTATGTTTACATAGAGAGTCTGACCGAAATAACAGAAATTGGAAGTACTGGAGAACGCAATCGGGTTTCTTAGTTGATTAGAGCGTTAAAGTTGGATTTAACCATACCGGAGGGCGAATTAGGTGCTGTTTAGATATTCGGTAGTAGAATTGTGATCACCCATAGTGGAGACTACCCATTTTACATCAAGTGAGGCACCAACCTTCATTTTTTGCAACTTTCTAGAAAAGCTGTTAGAGTGTGTGTCACCGTATGTCAATTCCGGGTAGGAATGGTGAGCTACCCAACTTCGTACCACTTTCAACACTACTTTTGATCTCTTGAGTGCTAATTTTTGTCAATCATGAGGGTGACGTCTAAAGATGAAAACTTCTTCTAAATACCGATTTGCAGTTAGCATCACTCTCTCTCCCTCTCAACAACATCAACACATTCATAGAAACACATCATCGTCAGCAAACGGAGCATCATCAGAATATTTGAAGAAAAGTTGATATAGTCCAAGGTTCATGTGCAACAAAGAAAAGAAAATAGGATGAGAATTAATGAAGTTTGTGAAATCAAGACAAGTGTAAAAAAAAAAAATAAAAAAAAATTGTAGTTTATTTTCTGTGTCTAGTTACCACCAAGAGTTAAAAAAAAAAAAAAAAAAATGTTTGTCAAGTTTTTGTGAAGTTCAGAAGTTCGTCATCACCATTTGAAGACCGAAGATTGAAGACGTTTCTATGAATGCTGAGAGAGTGATATTAATTGTCGATCGTGTGAGAAGGTAAGTGAGTACTCCCACCCTTGCTAATGGTTGATTTCCTTTCTTAGAGATCATCAGAAAAAGATTATTTTTGTCCACACTTCTGTGGAGTCTCCAGAAATTATTTCGGAAGGTTATCCTTCTTACCTTCAACGTGTGCAGGATTTCTCTCTTTGTAGGACCAGAATATCGCGACAGCAGTATTTCGCGAGATTAATAAACGATTACGTCGCGAAGGAGTCGCATGGAGGTAAATAAATGACGTAATGGATGATGACAGGTTAAAACATGAGGAAAGTGTGAAGACCTGGCGAGAATTAGGGGTGTCGCGAGGACAAGCACTTACACACTCGCGAGGATTCGCGAGTCGATTCCGAAAATAAAGGACAGCTCAGCTGTCATCCGCTATGTAATACCCTATATAAAGGGTCGAGTAAGTCTGTTGAAGGAGAGGTCTTTTTGAATTGTTAAGCAAGTCATTAGGAGAGAGAAAATTAAGAGTAATTGTGATTTCTTTAGCTCTGTTCTACATTTCTTTGTAAACCTCTCAAGAAAACAATTAATAAAACACATTATTATTCATCTTCAAATGGATTGATTAAGCAAATTCGAGTGAGGTGTGTAGTGTAGGATTTCCTGCAACTACATATGCGCTAGAAACAGGGATTTAAGAAGATCAACCTTGTGAATTGGAAGAATTAGGGATAACAAGAAAGAAATCTTGAATAATTTTTAACAAATTACTAAAATTAAGAAATGGCTAGGAGAAAGAATGCATCAGAACAACCAACGATCGTAAGGAGAAGTGGAAGATTAGTGGGAGAAAGAAGAAATGAAGTAGGTGAACCATCAAGGATAGATGCAAGAAATGGAGAAGAAGATCCAATTCAACCACCAATTCAACCATCAACTCAGCCACCAGTTCAACCAAAGACTAAACAGAGTAATCGATTATGATAGGGTGAGCGTGCATACATGGAGATCAGATTCTATGGAAGAAAGAGAAGAAGTGCAACAATTGATGAATAGTGGACAGGAAGAGAGAAATCGAGAAGAGATGGGAGAAACAATTCGTGGAAATGAAGAAATCGCGGCATTAGAAACGTTGAAGCAGACAATACACGAAGAAAGGAGGTTAGAAGCAGAAGAACGTGCGAATCTAACAAGGCAAAACCACGAATTGAGGATGGAAAATAGGAGGCTGCAAAATAGAAGATCAAGAAGTAGTAACAGATCGAGATTAGGATCGAGTAGAGAAAATGGGAGAAGAACATTAATGAAGAAAATTTGGAAAGAGAGTTAAATCATGGCGAAGGAGGTCGCGAAGAGAGAGAATTAATAGAAAATCGTTATATTTTGGTGAACAATCACGATGATGGAAATCAAGAAGATAGGCAGCCTCGAGGACAGAATAACCCAATTAATGAAGAAAATCAGGAAGAAAGAAGAAGAACACTACATAGGAGAGAAACACAAAGGAAACAAAAGGAAATTGAAGATGATATTGAAAAGCATTACACCGAGCAAGCACGTCTAGCCCGCGAGAGAGAAAGATTGAGAGCAGAAATGGAAAATCGGGAATTGGAAGAGGCGATCCGGCAGAATAATCATGACAATCGAGAGAGGAGGCGCGAGTGAAATCGCAACAATGGAGATATTAACGAAGAATACGAAAGAATACAAAAAAGTAGACACGAACGAAGAAGGAGGGAAGCAGAATTAAAGAGACCGATCAATTCAAATTCTGATGCAAATGAACAAATTCTGCGAGAATTGGCAGAGATGAGAGGAATATTGAACAGCAGAAGACAAGGAGGGAGAAGGCAGTTAGATGAAGCGATCGCGGAGGCTGCGAAAAATCCTTTTACATTAGAAGTACAGTTAGGAGGAATACCCCCAAAATGCAACTTACCAGCGCTAACTAGCATTTTTGATGGGTCAACTTGTGCAGTACAACACATCAAGGCTTACGTGAGATGTATGCTACAGTGGGAAAACCATGACGCTATATTGTGCAAATACTTCGCGTCGAGTTTAACGGGAGAAGCGTTGAAATGGTTTGAGGGTTTACCAAGGAATACAATCACATCATTTAGTCATTTACATGCTATATTCTTGGGGGCGTATATAAGTAACAACTCTTCGCGACCTGGCATTGAAGATGTATTTGGGCTAAAACAAAGAGTTGGCGAGAGCTTGAGACATCTAACAGTAAGATGGAAGACAATGTGTAGCGAAATGGCGGGACGGGTTGATGAAAGATATCTCATATTATCATTCATAAATGCTATGTTTGCAACCAACTTATTATATGTTCAAGTTTTCGAGTCAAGAATACGATCACGATGACCGAATTAAGAGAATTGCAAGAGGAATATATTGCTTTGGAAGAAAGGCAAAATGAAGTAGAATCGTACCAGTTGCGAATACAAATTCAAGTATCTGCGAATGCAAGTCCTTACCCGTTAATACAAACCAGTGGCGAGCACCTCGCAAGGGCAACAAGAGAGAATGGTAGATGACAAACAGCCAAAATTGGTAGCTATGGGAAGTCGCGATCAGGAAGAATACGAAAGAGAAAGAAATTTCTACAACCGTGGCGGAAATAATAAAATTCAAAGGCTTGATCAACCGCAAGAAACCTATGGAGGTCAAAGGCATAATTCGCAAGAGGCTTATGGAGGCCAGAGGCAGAATTATCATAGAGGACATCGAAGTCACAGAGTAGTGTGGGAGGAAATTAAAATGCCGCCATTGAAGGCCAGTGTGGAAAAAATATGGGAAGCAATACTTTTGATGGAAAACATACCGCACCATGGAACATGGGGAGTGAACCACCACCAGGAGATAGAAGTCACGAGTTTTGTTCTTACCATCGCTTTCATGGGCACTTAACAAATGACTGCAGAAACATCAAGAGAATTATCCTAAGAATGATTGATCAAGGAAAGCTAAATCACTTTTTAAAGGAAGAAGAGAAAGTTCAACATTTACCACCCCCACCAAAGAAAAGGAAAAGAAACATTTGTTATAGAAGTTGGGGCAAAGGCTAAAAATTTGTTTTGCAACTCCATTGTACACTCATACCGCACTATTGAAGATTTTCATGACAATGTACTTAGTAGAGTTTTCGCGAGGGATGCTGATGATAAAGAAGTGATGAATGTTGCGAAGACATCGCAGTTAAAAGAGTGGCAATTGCAGATTATTTCTTTCTCGGCTGAAAAAATACCCAAAGGAAGAGAAACACATGATAGCCCATTAGTGGTAAAACTGGAAATTAATCCAAAACCTATTGATGGCGAAGATGATGAAGCGGAAAATTGTTGGGCAATCAATAGAATACCGATTGATATCGGCGGTTCAATCAACATTCTTTTCTACCATACTTACAAAACTATGGGAGGAAGAGATGAAGACTTGATCCCTTCAACATACAAAATATATGGTTTCAATGGTACCACGAACAAGCCCAAAGGAGAAGTGCACATGAGGATACCCTTGCAGGGGTTATCAACTGATATTTTGTTTTGTGTAGTTGATGTGGAATCTCCCTACAATGCATTGATTGGAAGACCATGGCTTCATGAAATTGCAGGTGTAGCATCGACATACCATCGGTGCATAAAATTTCCACATCCTAGCGGTGTCGGAATTATAAAAGGAGATTGGATAGAGGGGCAAAAATGTTATGAGGTGGATGTAGAGAGTCGCGAAGAGAGAACAAAAAAAAGAAAGGTTGGAGGAAGAATGTCAAGGATGAACAAAGAAAAGAAAGACTAATGGTAGATACCATAGAAACAAAAGAAGAAGAGATGTTTGCGAAGTGAATGCACAAAAGCAATCGAATATCATGATGCAAAGGGGACATTGAAATGTTGGACTGATGCGGAGGCAGAAGGAAGTAAGAATAAAAGATGTAAAAAATGAATAATTGCGAGAAAAGATAACAATTTAGTGATGATGATTGCGGTTGTGCGAGAATCTCGCCATGAAGAATGTGTACAAATCTATTGAATAATTGAAAAGAGCTTGTGCGATAACTTCGCAGACAAATGATTGAATAAATTGATAAGATGAATGAGTGAGTGAATGGGACAAACCTTTATGGAGTACACCCTAGTTCGCGAATGATATTTCGCAAGAGGCAAATGTAAGACCTAAAGTACGTCATATAAGGGGGTATCTCTTAACATGGCTCAGGTGGAAGGTTACACCGCTCCCGAAACCCAGGTCATGGAGATTTGGGGCCCATAAAAGCCTATCCGGGGAGATACCTTGGATTTCCAACTATATATATAAGGTTATACCCTGGTTGGACGCCCGAGGGTCTCTTCCAAGGAGTCGAGTGTATGACCAAGGCGCCGAGGTACACGGTTGAGTCAAGAGTGCGGGGAGCATGAAACTTCCTTACCACTCTTGACAAGTCTTGGCACATGCTGCACTTGGCCCGAAGAAAACTCCACTTAGGGTGCAGCCTCGTAACCATAAGCCCTATAGGTATAAGGGATAAGAGGCTGCGAAAACAACTCGCTTCTTTGTTAAGACCGGATGGGAGGAGCTAGTCTTGTATGGCCGATGTACGCCTCCTTGAAGGGGCAACCAGGGAGAAGATAAGGGCGGCACCCTCCATTAGGGAGCTGATAAGTGTCAAAAGACGCAAATGTCATGAGGCTCTATTTTCGCAAGAGAATTTAGGCTTGTCATATTTGTGCAATGATCCTACAGAGGCAATAATACTAACGCGAGGGTAAGACGAGATCAATGGGTTTTTACATGAAAATGTAAGAACGTCCTGCGATTTCGTCGCAAAGACGACAATGTGACGGGATTTTATGGTCGCAAGAACATTTAAACCTGCCATATTGTCGCAAATATAATGTCCTGCAGAGGCAAAAATACTAAAGAAATGATAAGACAAGGTCAATGGGTCATTATATGAAAGTGTAAAGACGGCCTGCGATCTTGTCGCAATGAGGGGTGGCAAAATAAGACCTTTACTTAGGAAGGCATAATAAGACCACACAAATAATGATAAGGCAAGATCAATAGATTTCTTAATCCATGAAGATATCTTGCGATCTTGTCGCAGTGATAATGTATAAAGTCAAAAAAAAAAAAAAAAAAATGATATATATATTTATATCTCGCGAGAATGATTATATTTAACTCGCAAAGTTGATTATATCTTATGGACAGAGGCAAGTGTGAAGTTATAATTACAAAGAAGGGTTGTTTGATTAATATATCTGAACAAAGGAAGCAAAAGTTGAAATTTACATTCAATAGTCAAAGATATATGTATACAGATATTACAAGAAATCAAAGAAGAAAGAGAAGTTATTTCTTTGATGGTTCTTCTTCTTTATCTGATTCTTTGGTTCCATCACTCTCGTCGTCAGATTCTTCTTCTTCATTAGCTTCACTATCAGAAACATCTGAGACAGGCAAGTTCTCGGGAACTTCTTCAAAGAAGAAAAGGATATGAATGAAGAGGGATGTTGTGATCATTACAAACTATTTCCATAGCTTGATTGCGAAAACGAACAACATCATTATTAAAATTCGCCACTGTAGTTTGGAATTGCTGCTTCAATTTAGAATATCTATTCTCGCGAAGAGAGAGATCCTTTGCGAGACGTTCTTTTCGATTTCAAGCTCTCCAATCCTTGTCTCAAATCTCTTTTCGATTAAGAAAACATGAGAAAGTGAGTTAATGATAATAGTACAAAAAGAAAAAGAACAGAAAAGCAAAGAAGTGTAATAAACAACCTTCTCTTTCAAAGATCATATCCTTGATTAAGGAAGTTTGCTCGGCGCGAAGACTAACATCGACACCTAAGTTATTTCTAGCATTATCTAGAACCTTCGCAGCCTGAGCAAACTCATCATCATTATTTATAACAAGAAGTGAATGAATTTGGTCTTCTCGCTCGCTAAGTATGGTATTCTGACGAAGGAGTTCATCTCGCTCAACTTGCACATCAAGGAGAGATTTTTGAAATTTTGATAAAGCTTGTGCACCTTTGTTAGTAATGCGATCTTTTGCATCTATGAGATCACTAATTTTCTTCCTTAAGGTTTTGGCTTTCTTCTCGGAATCAAGGTACATTCGCTTAAATTGATTGGCTAAATGCAAACTGGATCTATGTTCAATCTCTAAGAGGCGATGTTTGGTTTGAAGTTCATTTAATAGAAGAGAATCGATTTTATTTGATGAACTATTTAAGGATTCGTTGAGATAAGTAAGAAGAATATCATTATCCATAGGCTCGGGAAACGAATGAAGAAGAATGGCTTCTTCAGAGAGATTATATATGTCTGCGAGAATAATAAATCGGGAGTAAAAAAAATGGAAAAATGAAAACGATTTGAAGAGAAAGAATTTTATACCATATAGTTGTTGATTTGCACTATGAAGAGTAGATACTTTAGTTTTCTGAGAATCAAGCTCGGTTTCCAATTTTTGAATTCTCTCATCTTTATCGCGAGAAGACGCGACTTCAATTTCTAATTCTCGGATTTTCTTGTTAAGTTGAAGATTCTTCTTTTCAAGGTTATTGCATCTCTTCTCAAGGTCTGAGGCAACAACAAAAGAAGCTCTCCCTGACTATAGAAGAAAATAAAGAAATAATTAAAACAAAACTCAAAAGTGAAATCACAAAGAAACAAAGGAATATGAACATACCAAAGCATTGAGAGCATTTAAAAGACTAGGAGTCATTGTTCGGGAAATTCCGAAAAGACTCGGTGTCCTCCAATAGTGGGGCGTCGCAGATTTTGGCGAGAGCTTCGCAAGTAGCGGATAAATTATCATCTCCCGGTCCTTGCATAGGATCGGAAAAAAATACCGGATAATAGCGACATAGCGAAGTATCTAAATGAGTCCCCTTAGCGAATAGATATCGACCTCATTTTCATTTTCTCGAGTCCTCGCCGACTTGGGAATTAGAATGGGAGGGAGATTGAATTTTTCGTCTTTTTTAGAAGATGGACCGGAAGATTTGTCCTTGCGAGAAATGGCCTTATTCTTGCCTTTAATTTTCGCAAAGATTAGCTTCTTCATCATTAATCTTTGCGGTTTCAACTTCTTCAACACCAATATTCACACACGAATAAAGATAAGAAACAGAGGCAACAATATTGTTTAAAATAACAAAAGAAAATGTTTCTTACTTCATCCGTGAGCGATCGAAGTATCGCCAGGATATTTGGTTGTGGATTCTCTTTGTATTTCTTTCTCATTCGTGATCTAAAAATTTTCTAAAAAGTTAATGAATGAAAGAAATGGAAGACATAGCGAAGCAAATTTTAAAAGGAATATACCTCTTTTGTCTTCTCGGCCACTTAAATTCCCAAGGAGAATAATTCGCGAGATTGGTGGGAGTGCATGTGAGCTGCGATATAAGGTCCACTCGAGAAAAGAGGTACAACCCACCACTTTTCATCTTTGGAGTGGCGAGGGGTATTATTTTTACCCGAATGCCGGTCAATGTCCCGCATGAGCAGTTTGTCGCATCGACGTTATCATTTTTCTTCAATCGAACACCCCAAATGAGATTTATCGTTTCTCATAGTTATGATCAATAATTTGCAAAGAAGTTGTCCACAAGATACTTCTCGGCAATTATTGGTAAATTCGCAAATTGAGGATCTCTAACATTATCGGGATATAAAGATCCTTTACCGGCGCCACGATAGGCGAATTCAAGCATCAGTAATACGGTCGCCATTCAATTGATAAACAGCCGCGAGAATTTCTCGTGAGCAAGAATCTCATAAAACAATGGTATTTCGGGATTATATAGAGGAATGGGGAGCCCCTGCGAGGAGTTGACCTAGCGAGACTATGATTTTCCGATCATCACATTGATGATCGAAAACAATTTTGCGAAAGCATAGATGAGGATTCTTGATTTGGAATGGTTGATAAAGTGAAACCTTTTTCCTTTAATTTACGAAAACGTCATTGAAAAGTGGTGTGTATGTACGACCAAGTGAAGCCATTATCGTGGTATGGAAATGAAGAGAGAAGTGAAGAATCGAAAAGGAAGCGAGAGAGAAGCGCAATTTGCGGAAGAAAAAAGTTGAAGGAAAGTTGCAGAGAGAAAATAAAAAAGAAGAAGATAAAGAGGAGAAAACTATATATAGAGAGAAAGATTTTGGGAAAGTAAGTGCATTTAATGCGAGATGGGACACGAATGGTCAGAAATAAGCGGTTGGATGAAACGTGTCAAGAAAGGAATGGAAGAAAAGACATCTGTTATAAATTCTATGTAAAAATTATGGGGTTAAAACAAATAAGGATGAGTTGTTGCGACATTTCAAGATATTGATTCTCATGATACTCTCTTCTTCGCAGAGAATACATGAGAAGAGGCAAGATGTAGGACCGAGAATATCGCGACAAAGCAGTATTTCGCGAGATTAATAAACGATTACGTCGCGAAGGAGTCGCATGGAGGTAAATAAATGACGTAATGGATGATGACAGTTAAAACATGAGGAAAGTGTGAAGACCTGGCGAGAATTAGGGGTGTCGCGAGGACAAGCACTTACACACTCGCGAGGATTCGCGAGTCGATTCCGAAAATAAAGGACAACTTTCAGTTGTCATCCGCTATGTAATACCCTATATAAAGGGTCGAGTAAGTCTCGTTGAAGGAGAGGTCTTTTTGAATTGTTAAGCAAGTCATTAGGAGAGAAAATTAAGAGTAATTGTGATTTCTTTAGCTCTGTTCTACATTTCTTTGTAAACCTCTCAAGAAAACAATTAATAAAACACATTATTATTCATCTTCAAATGGATTGATTAAGCAAATTCGAGTGAGGTGTGTAGTGTAGGATTTCCTGCAACTACACTCTTTATTCCTGCCTGCACACATGAGAGACTAAAAAAGCGGTATTTTTGAGTGCAATTATCATAAAACCCTAATGGTGAGGCAGAAGTCGAGGCTTATGATCACAATCGAATCCGAATTCTTTCATATGGTATGGTTACTTCTCGCTCGGACTTAAGGATGAGAATGCGTTCTTTGGTAGTTCTAACTTCGTTACTAGCATGCGAAACTCTATGTCCTCATAGCTCCTTGGATGCTTGAGACTCTTTTACACTCGAAGTTGGAGAAGGTTTTGTGGGTACACCTCTGGTAAACCCTCACGAGACTACAACTCGTCCACTAGGGACACCTAGGGGTTTAAAGGCTTAGTGCATACGCTAAATGCATTCGAGAGACTGCGACGGGGGGGTATAGTTAGGATTTCTTCAATTCTGTTTCACTTGAGGACAAGTAAAATTCAGGTTTGGGGGTATTTGATGAGTGCCAAATATTGCATATTTATACACCTTTTTATTGGCATTTAACTCATATTTTGTGCTCGTAAATCGATATTATCCCGCACTCGTATTTTCTTTGTTTTCAAGAATAAATATTTGTACTAATTAATTTTGTGTTTTTAGGTAATAAATAAAGCTTGGAGAAATTGAAGAGCCAAAAGAGCAAAGAATTGGAGACAAGCGTCTATGGAATAGAAAGCCAAAGCCACGCGCAATGAGTTGCAACCCAACAAGGAGCAACCCATCTACAAGACTTGGGCCCAAGCTATCCAAGACCCGACCCGGATCCGAGCCTATCCAACCCGAGCCGTTGAGATCTCACCTAGCTACATCCTACGGTCGCTCCTTCGCTCACATCATTTCTCGCTGCTCCAGCTCAACATCAAATCGCCCCAATTCTCCCTGAGCCGTCCAGATCTCGCATCGGGCCACGCATCGGATTCACCGAGATCCAACGCTCGCTTCAGCTGGCGCATCACTCCTTGCTACACCCGCTCAACACCGAATCAACCCATACCCCTATACCCCATCGAGCCAAACCCATTCTCTTCTCCATCTTCTCTTTCTTCTCCGACACAACCCAGAGCTCCACCTTCCTCACCCGACACCACAGCTCTGAGCAGAGCCATCACCACCTCCACCATCTCCTTACCCTGACACCCCAACAACTATCATCACCGCCGCACCACCTCCTACCTGCTCTCTATCTCTCCCATAGCCTCTTACCTAGAAGCTAAGTGAGAGATAGAAAGAACTAGGGTTAGGTCGCATCAAATCAATTGAGGAAGTTCTCAGAGCCGCACGGACAGAAGAGAGAAGCGATTCAGAGAGTATGGGCGATTGGGTTTGTTTAATTTTCTATTTTGAAGTCAATTTTAGGGTTTTGAGTTTATGCATGTATAAATAGAAGAGTCTCGTGTGTGTTAGAGTTTATGCCTGGGCTAGCCAGAGCACCAATTTAGGTTAATTTATATTTGTATCATGTTCTAAATCAAATTGCTAGGGTTCAGATGAAACCCTAACCTCGCTATTGTGTTTCTCATACTTTAAATGTTGATTCTTGAATGCTTAAATACTTCCTAAGATAGAATTTAATCTTAGCATGTCAACACTTTGCTCTCACGAAGTGTATGCCATGTATGCACCGTAGTTAGAATACCTCTGTGATGATTATGCTTTTGCAACTCAAGCTTAATTAGATTATTATTGATCCTCATATTAGTTGTACTCTAACTAGACAAGTAATGCTTTGGAAAGATACCTTAGTTGTGATTAAACTATCAATCGGAGAAACATCTTAGACATAGAGCGAGTTGACACCTCTCCCTTATCTCATCATAAAGACAAGAATAATATCATGAGTTGAAGACATAGTGTAGGTTAAAGGTGGATTTGAAGACCCTAGGATCCCCATTGTCATTGTCTTATATCTTAGTTACTATTTCAGTCACTAATGCAAACTTAGTCGCATCGACAAAACCTCGCTTGTGTTACCTTCACTAGAAAGTCAGTTTAGGAAGCCTTTGATCAACTATAGCACCACAAGTCTCTGTGGTTCGACCTGTGCTTGCCACTGCCTCCAAAGGCACTGTGCACTTGCAGATTAAGACGTAGGAAAATACATTTTTACAGACCTACCAGAATGATCTTCCAGAAAATTCCATGACTATGGAGAATGCAATATCCATGATGTTGGAACTTAACAAGTTCTTTGGAAAGATGGACTTGGATGTGAAAGGTTCTAAAAGAAATCTCTTTCATGATAATCCAAAGGTCACTTGTGGTGAGAAAGACATTGTTCACCCCAACACAACTTGATTGTGTTGTAAGTGCATTCTCACCAAGGAATGCCCTGCTATGTATACGGTGAGGGAAGCACGAGAATTGGGGCACACAGATTATGTTCGGTAAGGCTGTAGAATTCGATTCGATTCTTCTAAAAAGGTATGTCTATAAACTTGAGCAAGATTTGTGTTTTTATCTACTTATAGTACTTATAATGATCTTGCTTATAGTTCATTTCTACCTAGCTTGATCTGTATTGAAGGTTCTTAAGTGTTTAGGTTTGAAAATAGTAGTTCGGATGTTTGGACTTCATGGTACACATACCAGGTGTGCATACCATCATTTAAAACCAAAATCCAGGGGTCTAAGTACGCATACCTGTTTGCATACTGCTCCAGGTCACAAAAATTCGTTTGCAAACCCGTATGCATACTGACCAGTAGACGTCGATATTCGGTAAACTTGTTTTGGCCGTAACTTCTTTGTCCAAACTCGGAATGACCTCATTCTTTTTGAATTATCTTCATCTTTGAATTATCTTAAAAATGGAGATGATAATTCTTGAATTTGGATGAGTTAAGATTGGTCTTTGTCCTGTCTCTTGTTTTTGAGTGATGTGCTCGGTTTCGCCGCACTTGTTCCGCTTCTTTTGGACTTGGGCACTTGGATTCCTGGAGTACTCCTCTTCTAAGCTTATTTGTATCTTTTACAAGAATGATGTTGGTGAATCACATATAAGAAAGTTCAAGAATGGGTAGTAGTACACATTGCTATGGAATTCTTGAATGTTCACAATCATCTTATGTGAACTATGGTGCATGGTCGTTAATGACTATGTATGTTCTTCTTTGTTAAGAAAATGTTTTTATACGCCTTTGGTAGCTATTATTGGTGTAAATCCGGGCGAAAAAGATTGATTCTACCCTCTAAGGATAAATCATCTTATATGTGCATTACGAGTTTGTCTTGATGCCTAGGAAACTTCATATGAGAATTTATTCTTGTTTTTGAGAAGGATTACTAGAGTTTGGAATAGCAATTATTGTGCTTACACTTAGCTATTGCCAAACTATTCATCTTACAATGCTTTTAGATTTATTTTTTTAAATTCTAAGTTATTTGGAAGATGATTTTTGCAATTTTAACCTTTATGATTTTATATATTGCAAATTGTTATGGGATATGTGTGTTTGCGTCCGTGAACTGTTATTTTTCCATACCTTGTCAAAACTAAAGTCTTTCGTAAGTCGATATGCATGTATTGACAAAAGAATGAATAGACTTTTGACAAATACAAAAGTTAAGCCTATATTGTCAATTTTTGATGGAAGATAGGTTAAAATACTTTGTTTACAAGGATTATGTCTATTGTATGTCGTTATGCAAATAGTGATGGAAAATAGAATGAATCCTTGTGTATTCCGCAGTAATTGATCTTCCCTGATCCATATTTTATGTATTACTGTGAGGCTCCATAATGTGTCTTATGTTGAGCACTAAACGACCAGGTGGATTATTTTATGATTAGCTTTGTTGTTGTTCCGTAAGATACTTTATTTCGAGCATAATCAACTAAATTAATCATCCTGTTTGGTTATTTTTGTTATGGATCCGTAAGTTTTCTTATGTTTGAGCACTTTTGACTGGGTTGATTGTTTTCTTATGATTAACTTAGTCATTGCTCCATAGATTCTCTCTTATGTCGAGTATGGCCAATTAAATTGATTACTTTTGTGATTAGTTTGGTTGTGTATTTCGATTAGATTAATTATGGATTCTCTTGTGATTAATCTAATTGAGTATTCCCGAGTCTCCATAAGTTCACTTATGTTGAGCATATCCGATTAAATTAATCATGGGTTCTCTTGTGGTTAATTTAATTGAGTATTTTGGATTCAAATTCATACTTGTATGTGATTTGTTATGTCCAAAGAAATTATTATTTTCTCTTGAAATTAAGGTCGCTCTTGTTGTTCTTTCGGGAATGACATATTATGGGGGAGAGTTCTTAATTGAACTTGTGCTTAATTGCCAAACCTTTGTGGGGAGTGCGGCTGTGGAATATTTGAGGGGTTATCTTGGATCTTTAAACTCCTTGATGAATGCATTTAGCTTCGGCTTTATGATTGCATCTAAATAAGATGATATGTGTTTTCTTTGTTTTGGTCATGAAATGCCTCTTTCGGAAATTTCATTAGGATCCCATTCTTTTGCCTTTGCCAATTTTATTGACAAAAAAGGGGAGAATTAATATGTAGTTCACACTACAAATACATATGGTTTTCGGATCATTATGTAAGGAGGAGTGGTTTCCATGTGAGATGGAGTATTGACTAAGAGGGAGTGATACATATCACCATAATATTATTGTTGAAGTTGTGATACAATTGAACTTTGACGCTGTGTAATGATACTATGACATTGTATAACAATGATTGAGAACTCTTGTTTTCTTATTGTTATAGCTACGGATTTTCAACAACGATGATTCTAAACTTACAACCTTTGGGATCATTGGAGTACTTGGGAGTAACGAAGATTTCGAGTAATGTTGAAGATTAGACATGTGGAATAGGAGCTACAAAAGTTAATTTATTTATTTTTTTGTATTTTATATGTATTGATAGTTTTGTCACTAAAATTGACAAAGGGGGAGATTGTTAGAGCATTGCTCGGTCGAACTCGCATGCGTTGCTAACTCAAGCATGTTTGTCAATGTTAGTGATCAAAACTATAAGTCTTGATTTCTAGTCTACTATAGCTAAGGTCTCGGACTAAGATAGAAAGTGTAGTTGAGCTAAATAACTCCATGGCAATCATCATACAAGATGAAGGACTACTCAAGGAACCGGTGGAACTTTATCGACTAAAAGGTATGTGGAGACTAGAACTTATCTATCACTCAAAAGTCTATTTATCTCCTATCTTGAAACAAAAGTCGTTTTGCTATATAGACTAAGATTATACACATTTGGTATTTCGAGCCGAGTTTATCTCGCCTATCTATTTCTCGAAATATGTGTTGGTAAGCTTTCGCTTTAGCCGAATTCATCTTTACCTAGTGAAGAAAGTCATGTTATGTTTCAATCACTTTGAAAATTGCTCTGACGAAAAATGGTTTGTGAATAAGAATAATATAACGTCCTCTGAGAATGTTTCAATGATTGAAATGAGAGTTTAGATTACATAAACATTGGTAGGATATAAGCATTGTTGTGGAAACACATATATGTATAAGTCCTTATTCCTTGAACTAAAGTTTGCGAACTTTGTTGATCAAGAGAACCGGAATTGTGGCGTGAGCCAAGTCCGCGAACTCAGTCTGCGAACTGGCGGAAGTTCTCGACCCGAGAATTTCTGCTGGAGTTTGTGAACTCCTTCCGTGAACTTAAGTCCGTGAACCCAGTCCGCGAACTTAAGTTGGTTATATCTAAAAATGATTGTTCTTGAACTCATGTTTAAATTAACTAAGGAATGCTTTTGGAAACCGTGGCTATAAAGTTCATGAACCGATTCGAGTGAATCAAATCGTTTTTGCTTCGATTGTGTCTTGTGTAGTTACATAAAGATCTAAGCAATTGAACAACTCTCTAACTAGTTCATTTGAGTCATTTGGACTAGTTATGGTGAAGAAGAATATGGTTGATATGAAATTGCTCATTTGGCTAACCTTTGGTTATTTACATGTTTGGGTACGGTTACACAAGCCTAGAAACGTGCATTTCATGTGTGTATAACAAGCTAAGTTTTTTATCTAATGGTTGACAAATATTAGCTTGAATCTAATCAGGTTTTCATCTAACGGTGAATATTGAATGCTTTGTTACCAAGCTAACATTGATTGCAAACCCTGATTTGAAAGACTATATAAGGGAGAACTCTAGCAACTGGGAAACCTAATCCCCAGACCTTACGTGTGATACTAGTTGTATAATCTAGAGTCGATTCTCCTTTAAGCTTGGGTTTTTTTCTCTTAACCAGGTTAACGACTTAAAGACTTCATTGGGATTGTGAAACCATACCGATACTACTTTATCGTAGTTGTGTGATCTGATCTTGTTGTTTCTATCGTACGAGTAAAATTGTAATAATTGGCTTGAGATTTCTATCTCCGATAGGCAAGATAAAAAGAAGTTACAAACATCTTCGTCTCATCGTTTGTGATTCCGCAATACCTTTTTCGCTGCGTCGATTAAATTATTGTGAGGTGATCGATAATACTAGGCTGTTCTTCGGGAATATAAGTCTGGGTTATCTATTGGTTCCTGTTCGCCTTAATTTATCAAAAGACGGAACAAAACTCGTAGGTATATTCGTGGGAGACGGATTTATCTATTACCGTAGACTTTTCTGTGTGATACAGATTTGTTTATTAAAGTCTTCAACTTTGGGTCGTAGCAACTCTTAGTTGTGGGTGAGATCAACTAAGGGAATCAAGTACGTAGCATCCTGCTGGGATCAGAGACGTAGGAGCATAACTGTACCTTGGATCATTGTGAGATTGGTTGGGGTTCAACTACAGTCCAGGCCGAAGTTAATTTGGAGTAGGCTAGTGTCTGTAGCGGCTTAATACAGTGTGTGTTCAATCTGGACTAGGTCCCGGGGTTTTTCTGCATTTGCGGTTTCCTCGTTAACAAAATTCTGGTGTCTGTGTTATTTCTATTTCCGCATTATATTTGTTTATATAATTGAAATATCACAGGTTGTGCATTGTTCAATCAATTAGAATATCCGACCTTTTGGTTGTTGATTTAAAATGATTGAGACTTGGATATTGGTCTTTGGTACCATCCAACTATCTCTCTAGTATTTGATAAAGACTCTCAGATTTCTATTTGCTTGAGTATATATATCAAATCGAGAGATTGAGATATAATCTTTGATATATTTTTTGTCTAGATTGAGTCTGACTGTCTAGTTGATTCTCTAGAAAGTATATTGGAGTTTGTCCATACAGATTGCTAAGCGAAATATTGGGTGTGGTTGTTGTACCCCCGCTTTTTCAATTGGTATCAGAGCAGGCAAACACGCCAAGACCTCATAAGTCTGTGTTTGTAGCGATCTGAATATGGACGAGTCTATCTCTAATAACGTACCAGGTCAGAAATTACCAGATGTTTTTCAAATCTTGGATTCACCTGAGAGAACTGTCACATCTAAACATTCTCTTAATGTGAAAACTCTTGATAACTGGGAAACACTCCTAGAAGAACAGTTGGATGAACTTTCTGATGAAGGTGATTCAGATATTGATAGAGATGTTGATGAGGAAGTCTCAGAGTATGTTAAGGTTTTGAATTCGTTGGAAAAGAAGAAGATGACAACTTCTGATGTCACACCTCTTCTGACTCCTCTCTGTCGAAAAAACAAGCAATTGAGAAGATTTTACGCAGGTGTTTATTTTTAGAATCGTTCTAACAAATCGATCCTCAAGGATTCTGAGGAAAACCTACTCATGAAGTCACTTGAATGTGATAATTTTTATCAAAACTACCTTTTGTTGGAAGAGAAACTTGCAGAATCTGAAGCATGGTTTAACTCTCAACAAATTAGTTTTGATGACAGAGAAAACGCTTTTCTCGCTCGAGAAAAACGTCTTGAGTCTGATTTAGCTGCTGTTCTTGATAAAATCAAGATGTTGGAAGATGACTTGAAAAAGTTCAATACTAGTTCAAGCAAATTAACCACTATGCTAGGAGCAAGTAAAAATCATCTGATACACGAGGATTGGGCTATAAGGGAATAGATGCTCCAAGTATTAGCAAAGATGTAAAATTTGTCAAGGATAGTGATTCTTCTCAACAAAAGGTTTCTACTGATGGCAGTAGTGAAATACCTTCACCAGTAGTTAAGGTTCAAAAGAGTAAAGTATATCAACCTCCAAAGATAGCACACACGGATCGAGGTAAGAACATTCCTTATGTTTGCCACTATTGCGGAAATAAAGGTCACCTGGACAGGAGATGTCGTTTCCGTATAAGGAATGAGAAACTTCATGATGTTCTTGTTTGGGCATCACAAGAAGTTGTGAAACCAAGATCATATGTTAAGACTAATCCTCTTAACGTTACAGGTTGTAACTGTCCAACCTTTAGGCAAAGGAATCAGTGCTGTAATAAATCTAGATTTTCCTATAAACGTCATACGAATCCTTTTCACAATCATAATGGTTATCAAAAGGATAACTTCGTAATGATGAAGACAAGATCCGATTCTCCCAATTGGAGAAAGACTAACTTGCAAAAGAATAGTCAATCCAATTTTCTTCCGGGAATTCTAGAAGAGAGTAATGGGAAAAAGGTTCCGGTTATGCCTAAACGCACTCGGAAGTGGATACCAAAGAAAGTCAATGATGATTTGAGTGTGAAAAGGAACGACCTTCCAGAAAATTCCATGACTATGGAGAATGCAGTATCCATGATGTTGGAACTTAACAAGTTCTTTGGAAAAATGGACTTGGATGTGAAAGGTTCTAAAAGCAATCTCTTTCATGATAATCCAAAGGTCACTTGTGGTGAGCAAGACATTGTTCACCCCAACACAACTTGATTGTGTTGTAAGTGCATCCTCGCCAAGGAATGCCCTGCTATGTATACGGTGAGGGAAGCACGAGAATTGGGGCACACAGATTATGTTTGGTACGGCTGTAGAATTCGATTCGATTCTTCTAAAAATGTATGTCTATAAACTTGAGCAAGATTTGTGTTTTATCTACTTATAGTACTTATAATGATCTTGCTTATAGTTCATTTCTACCTAACTTGATCTGTGTTGAAGGTTCTTAAGTGTTTAGGTTTGAAAATAGTAATTCGGGATGTTTGGACTTCATGGTACACATACCAGGTGTGCATACCATCATTTAAAACCAAAATCCTGGGGTCTAAGTATGCATACCCGTTTGCATACTGCTCCAGGTCACAAAAATTCGTTTGCAAACCCGTATGCATAGTGACCTGTAGACGTCGAAATTCGGTAAACTTGTTTGGCCGTAACTTCTTCGTCTGAACTCGGAATGACCTCATTCTTTTTGAATTCTCTTCATCTTTGAATTATCTTAAAAATGGAGATGATAATTCTTGAATTTGGATGAGTTAAGATTGGTCTTTGTCCTGTCTCTTGTTTTTGAATGATGTGCTCGGTTTCGCCGCACTTGTTCCGCTTCTTTTGACTTGGGCACTTGGATTCCTGGAGTACTCCTCTTCTAAGCTTATTTATAGCTTTTACAAGAATGATGTTGGTGAATCACAAATAAGAAAGTTCAAGAATGGGTAGTAGCACACATTGCTATGGAATTCTTGAATGTTCACAATCATCTTATGTGAACTATGGTGCATGGTCGTTAATGACTTTGTATGTTCTTCTTTGTTAAGAAAATCTTTTTATACGCCTTTGGTAGCTATTATTGGTGTAAATCCGGGCGAAAAATATTGATTCTACCCTCTAAGGATAAATCATCTTATATGTGCATTACGAGTTTGTCTTGATGCCTAGGAAACTTCTTATGAGAATTTATTCTTGTTTTTGAGAAGGATTACTAGAGTTTGGAATAGCAATTATTGTGTTTACACTTAGCTATTGCCAAACTATTCATCTTACAATGCTTTTAGATTTATTTTTTTAAATTCTAAGTTATTTGGAAGATGATTTTTGCAATTTTAAACTTTATGATTTTATATATTGTAAATTGTTATGGGATATGTGTGTTTGCGTCCGTGAACTGTTATTGTTCCATACCTTGTCAAAAGTAAAGTCTTTCGTAAGCCGATATGCATGTATTGAAGATAGGTTAAAATACTTTGTTTACAAGGATTATGTCTATTGTATGTCGTTATGCAAATAGTGACGGAAAATAGAATGAATCCTTGTGTATTCCGCAGTAATTGATCTTCCATGATCCATATTTTATGTGTTACTGTGAGGCTCCGTAATGTGTCTTATGTTGAGCACTAAACGACCAAGTGGATTAATTTATGATTAGCTTTGTTGTTGTTCCGTAAGATACTTTTTGTCGAGCATAATCAACTAAATTAATCATCTTGTTTGGTTATTTTAGTTATGGCTCCGTAAGTTTTCTTATGTTTGAGCACTTTTGACTGGGTTGATTGTTTTCTTATGATTAACTTAGTCATTTCTCCATAGATTCTCTCTTATGTCGAGTATGGCCAATTAAATTGATTACTTTTGTGATTAGTTTGGTTGTGTATTTCGATTAGATTAATTATGGGTTCTCTTGTGATTAATCTAATTGAGTATTCCCGAGTCTCCATAAGTTCACTTATGTTGAGCATATCCGATTAAATTAATCATGGGTTCTCTTGTGGTTAATTTAATTGAGTATTTTGGATTTAAATTCATACTTGTATGTGATTTGTAATGTCCAAAGAAATCATTATTTTTTCTTGAAATTAAGGTCGCTCTTGTTGTTCTTTCGGGAATGACATATTATGGGGGAGAGTTCTTAATTGAACTTGTGCTTAATTGCCAAATATTTGTGGGGAGTGCGGCTGTGGAATATTTGAGGGGTTATCTTGTATCTTTAAACTCCTTGATGAATGCATTTAGATTCGGCTTTATGATTGCATCTAAATAAGATGATATGTGTTTTCTTTCTTTTGGTCATGAAACGCCTCTTTCGGAAATTTCATTAGGATCCCATTCTTTTGCCTTTGCCAATTTTATTGACAAAAAAGGGGAGAATTAATATGTAGTTCACACTACACATACATATGGTTTTCGGATCATTATGTAAGGGGGAGTGGTTTCCATGTGAGATGGAGTATTGACTAAGGGGGAGTGATACATATCACCATAGTGTTGTTGTTGAAGATGTGATACAATTGAACTTTGACGTTGTGTAATGATACTATGACACTGTATAACAATGATTGAGAACTCTTGTTTTCTTATTGTTATAGCTACGGATTTTCAACAATGATGATTGATCGGTTGTCAGCCGACACAAAAATAATTCACTTTCCTACTCAATAATATATGAATGAAGTATATGATAAGAAAGAGTTCGTATCCACAGAGAGGCAATTGTAGTTATTTCGTAATCAATTTCTTAAAGTAACCGATTGGGGGGATTTCTGAATTCTATGTAAGCAATAAAAGTAAACTAAAAACAAGGTAAATTGTAGAAAGTAATCAATGGAGAGAGATATTGGTCAAGGAATTCATCTTCAATCTTAGACATGTGCTTGCATATATGAATAGAATTACGATTTAATCTCTTGTGTTATCAAAAGCCTAGAGAATCAAGAAAGCAAGATAATCTATTAATTTCCCAAGTTCATCAACACACACATTAGGGCTGCGTATATGAATTCTACCTAAAGAATAACCTAACGCCTTGCGCTAATCAAGTTCAATTCCTAGGAGCATTAAGTTTCAGAAATAGGCTAATCAATGCAATTGTCATGCGTTGCGCAAAACAATTCGGACAATGGTCAAACTCTACATATGATTACGAGAGTGTATCACTACAAACCGTAAACATATCATGCTACTCGTATTCAAGGTTATCGCTTGATGAAAAACCCTAAAATAGCTATGGACTAAGATGCAAGTTCAATTAATTGGCCACTTAACTAATCAAACACCATAATCCTATCACAATACTTCAATCATGTGATCATAAAAACCGCAGAGAATTGAACGATAAACAAGAGAGAAAACTAATACATAAAGCAAACACAAGTTTTAGAAATCGGACTACATCCTTAACCAATAATAGAGAATTTAGCTACTCATAGCTATGGAGTTCATCATCATCAATATTCAATAATAAAACAAAGAAGAAGAAGAACAAAACCAAACCCTAGAAGCGTAAACAAAATGGCTCTCCACAATTCCAAGAATAAGATATGAGATAAGATTCCAAAAGTTGTAGAATTCCTCTTTTTATAGCCTTTCCTCCCTTCCAAAATTAGGTCAAGCCTTCAAAGTCCATTAGATGCAAATCCGCCAAGCCCACAAGGAAGAGAGACCCATGTAGAAAATATGACCCAAAAATCGTCGCCGTAATTCTGGTATTGTGGCCGGAAAGTCGCCGGAAAACAACTCCGGTGACCGGCAAAGTCCGCCCGGTCACCGGTCAACGAGTCAGAACGGCCGGGTCAACTCTGAGTCGGATCGGTCTAGATCACTGAGTTGGATCGGGTCAACTCGTTCCAACCGAGTTAAAGTGAGTCAGACCAGGTCAGGGTCTTTGCCATCTTGCCAGGCCATTGCACAGGCTTGTGCTGTGTTGCACAATCCTTGTGCATCTCCAGTGCCTTAGCCAGCCATCATGGCCCTGGCAATTCCATCATTCTCCTTGCTCAGCTCACATAACACATCTCAGGACCAACACTGGCCAACCTCAGCAGCAGCCATCCACTGTGGCTCAAAGTTACACTCATTGCCACAGGTCAACAAATCCAGCGATTCACAAGGCAGACTGCTTCCTTGCATTGCACAAGATGGCCGACACGTATCACAACAGCCTTCATACCAATCTCACACTCGCCTTATTTCCAACTCAACATCTCGTGCCATAACCTCCTTTCTCTCGCCTTGACATCTTCAACCTCATAGACCCATAACCTCACTGCAATATTTCAATTTTCAAGCCTTAGCACATTCAGTAGCAGCATTAAACACCACCATTGTGACTTATCTCCACTAACTCTCAGCCACCAATTCACTTAGCAGCATCATGGCCTCATCTCTGCCAAGCAAACTTAGTAACTTTAACCTGAGTTTCCACCAAGACACCAAATCTATCATTGCCATCACCAATCCAGAACTGCAGTCCACTCGCCCGAGCTTCTATTCCATCTCTCGATTTACCCATTAGTTCCATCTCGCTCCAACAGTTCCAACTCGCTTAATCTGTCGCTTCACTAGGACCATCACTTCCACCTGAGCAAAGAACAATAAACCCCGATTTCTCTTGCCAGTAACTCCACATTCAAGGCTACCAGCTCAGCAACACAATCTCATATCTCAGTCCTGCACTTCATTGCCTCCACCTGAGTTCACAGCTCAAACTTCCACCAACACCAATTAACAGCCAACACCCATTCAACACATAGCACCACCACTGCTCACCACAAAGCCACCAGCAGTTCCTTCCCAAAATCAATTGCAGCTGCACACCCAATTCCCATTCTCCCGTATCTCCAAATTCATCATAAAACCCTTTTATTACAACCACAGGTCCAGTTTCTCTGTAATTTGAGCAGCAACCCTGTAGCAGCCACCACCTTGAAGCATAAACATCTCCTCTGCCTGGCCAATACATCCCCACCTGCAGAATCCTCAACAGCAGCATCTCCACTGAGTTTTCCCTCAACTCCATTGAAGCTCCAACAACAGCAAGGTCTTGCAACTCAAAAACCCTAACTCCTCCATTGCTAGCACAATTATCACCACCGAAGAACCCATTTCTCAGAGCACTCAACCATCTTAGCACTCACACACACCTGCTGCAATTGCTCGATTCCTATCATTTCACTTTGTGGTTCAAACCATTTCGAGTCACAAACTCTTCCCCGTTTGTCTGTCAACCATATTTGACTCATAACCCTAACCAGAACCATCAAATCCTCCTTGTTCTTCACAGTATCAGATCCTCCCTGAGTCCACACCTGTATTTCCATATTCATGACAGCTCCAATTCGAACTCACTTCTTCTTATCAGTCTCTCCTAGCATCAGCTGCATAACCATCCTCATCTTCTCAGTTTCAGATTCATACACAAATTGAGGAACCTTAACTTCACCATCTTAGTTCCATCCATCGAACTGAAACAAACCCATGTCAACCAATTTCAGAAACCCATCTTCATCTCTGTTCATCTCAGATCTATACATGAGTAGCAAAGACCACACCCGAACTTCAGATTCCTTGATTTCTTGCTGATTCAAACCGAACTCCATTTCATTCTTGAATCGATCCAGCACTGAGATGTTGCTCCTGTTGTCTCACTAAATTCATCGAACTCTCGATTTCTCTCTGAGTAATGGTGCCGCCTCTTCTTGTTGGTTTTAGACAAAATCAATTATGAGAGAATTGATTTCTCTGAATTTTGGTGTTCTGTAGGAAAAGAGAGGGATTCAAACACCCCAAAGACTTGAGATAAGGGTCACCCAGATGGTAAACCCCTTAACCTTGGCTGATCACTATGTAGTACTCCTTCAATATAGCTACCCCTTAACCATGGCTCAGCTCCAAATAGTATCCGCTATTGCTTCGAAGTGACAATTTTTTGCCCTTTTTCTCAATTTGAGTGATTTCCGCTTCTTTTCCTCCGTGCGACTCCAAAGTACTAATAACACAAAAACACACGTAAAGTACATAATTCACAAGAAAAATAGCAAAGAAAGCGTAACTACTAGATAGTAAATACGGTGTATTCTACACCTATCAGATTCCCCCACACTTAGACTTTGCTAGTCCTCGAGCAAATCAAACAAAATAATAAAATACAACAACTCCGTGTCGTCGAGGCTACGGTCACTTTTAGCATAAATAACAAGCCTTTAAACCCCTAGGTGTCCCTAGTGGACGAGTTATAGTCTCGTGAGGGTTTACTAGAGATATACCCACAAAACCTATTTTTCCAACTTACTAGTTCTCCGTAATGATAGTATCCAACGCGCTAAGAAGACATAGAGATTCTGCACACTAGTCATAAGAAGTTAGACACATAAATGAACATAATCTCATTCTTAAAAGTTGAGAGAGAGATAACCATCCCTTCTCGACTAATATTCGGGTTCGGAGTGATCAAAAGTCTCGACTCTGCCTCACAAGAAAGGGTTTTATGATATTGCTCTCAATAATAAACAGCTTTTTATGGGTCACACATGTGTCCAGGTTGGAATGAAGAGAGAATCCTGAGACACGTTGAATGGTGGGAAGGCATAACCCTCCGAATGTTTTGAAAACCCACATCTTTTATATATTTTTGAAAACCCATTTTTCTGACGATCTCTTCGAAAGGAAATCAAACCATTTAACGAAGGTGGGAATATGCTTACTTACAGTGAATCCGTTCAGCGTGCAGCTAGCACCACTCTCGCAGCATCCATAGAAACGTCTTCGGTCTTCTATCGGTGTCTTCATCTTCGTCTTCGGTCTTCAACTCTTGATGATAACTCTCGAACTTCGTAGAATCTTGACATTATGATTCTTTCCTCAAATTCCTTGTCGCTTGAAACTTCATTATAGATATTCCTTCTTTCCATAGGCTTTATTGAAAGAATACAAAAATAAAAACAAACTATACAAACCCAAATATTTTTTTTTTTCTTCTTTTTTTTCCTTTTTTTTTTTTTTTTTTTTAATAACAAATAAAAATAAAACAAAATAAAAACATTTTTCTCTTGTCTCTTTTTTTTTTTTTTTTTTTTTTTTTTTAATTTTTTTTTTTTTTTTTTTTTTTTTTTTTTTTTTATTGAGACAAGAGAAAGTAAAATACAAATAAATTAAAATAAAAATGTAAGTACAATGCCATGGTGTAAGTACTTTACCGCTTGAATCTTCACAACTTATATGTCTTGATATCATAAACTTCTCGAACTTTCATCCTTGATAATTTCCGCTCTTGTATTATAGTCTTCAACTTATAAAAATTCTTCCCCTGTTTTTATTGCTTTACTCAAATCTGAAATCTGCCCATTTCTGTACCGTTGCTTGTAAACCTCGAACGTGTTCAACTTTCCTTCGAATTTGTGATGCTCCTCTTGTTGATGATGATGGTGTTTCTATGGACCTGTTGGTGTAGAGAGAGATAAAGTGGATGGTGCTAACTGCGAACAAGATCACAAGTGGTATGTAAGTTAGCAATTCGATGTCACCAACATGGTTGATAAAAATAGCACTCAAGAGATCAAAATAGTGCTTCTATGGTGGGAATTTGGACAGCTCACCATTCTGCCCGGAATTTACGTACGGTGACACACACTCTAAAAGCACAAATTTAGACAGGTACAAAGAATTGAAGGTTGGTGCCTCACATTATGTAACATGGGTAGTCTCCACTATAGGGGATCACTGTTCTAATACCGAATTCAGTCTGCACCTTATTTGCCACTGGCATGGTTAAATCCAACTTTAACTCTCATACAACTAAGAAACCCGATCATGTTCTCTGTCATCTCTAAGTTCAGTCACTATTATGAGAATTTCGATGTAATCTTAGCGACATGTATACTATGTGACTCTAAATAACTACAAGTTGGAGTTTTCTTATTCACTAGTTCACAAAAAAGTTGAAAAATTGCAAAAATTTACAACATAACCCACTCCCCCACACTTAAACTTTACATTGTCCTCAATGTAAATTGAATCGTCCAAAGTAAGTCAAGGTGGGAAATCCTAATAAGAAATCAGCAAAAACAAAGAAAACAAAACAAGAAAAACTAAAGACAAGAAAAGAAATAAATACAAGACAAGAAATACTCATCCTTTGGGTTGCCTCCCAATTAGCGCTTGGTTTAAAGTCGTTAGCCCGACTATCTCCTTGCATTCTATGACTCCTCCAGAGGGAGTACGTCCACAAGATTAACTCCTTCCACGACATCCGAAGAGAAGTTCTCATAATATGGTTTCAACCGGTGCCCATTCACTTTAAGTTCATTACCTGTAGCTAAACTACGAATTTCCACTGCACCATGAGAAAACACATTAGTAACAATAAAAGGTCCAATCCAACGTGACCTTAATTTACCCGGAAATAATTGCAAACGAGAATTAAACAAAAGCACTTTCTGCCCAACGCAAAATTGTTTATTAGAAATCATATTATCATGAAAAGCTTTCGTCTTTTCCTTGTAAATCCGTGAGCTTTCAAATGCATCATTACGAATCTCCTCTAACTCTTGAAGTTGTAACTTCCTTTGCCTTCCAGCACCATCCAACTCCATGTTGCATTGCTTAATAGCCCAAAACGCCTTATGCTCAATTTCCACGGGTAAGTGACAAGGTTTACCATAAACAAGCCTAAAAGGAGACATCCCAATAGGTGTTTTATATGCGGTTCTATACGCCCACAAAGCATCATTAAGTCGCATGCTCCAATCCTTCCTTGTGGGATTCACCGTCTTTTCAAGAATTGATTTTACCTCTCGGTTGGAAACTTCGGCTTGTCCATTAGTTTGCGGATGGTAGGGAGTTGCAATCCTATGCGACACATTGTACTTCCTTAACAAGCTTTGCAAGAACCTGTTTTTGAAGTGTGAACCTCCATCGCTAATTATAGCCCTTGGAATTCCAAACCTTGCAAAAATATTAGCTTGCACGAAATCTGAAACAACTTTAGAATCATTAGTTGGGGCGGCCTTAGCTTCCACCCATTTCGAGACATAATCCACAACAAGCAAAATATAATAATTCCCATTAGAATTGACAAAAGGGCCCATAAAATCAATTCCCCATACATCAAAAACCTCCACAAATTGAATAATAGTTTGCGGCATTTGATTTCGAGCACCTAGATTGCCGGTTCTTTGACACCTATCACATGTGATACAAAATGCATGTGCATCCTTAAACAAAGTTGGCCAAAAGAAACCACATTCTAATACCTTAAGAGCGGTTCTCTTACTCCCAAAGTGTCCTCCACAAGCATATGAGTGGCAAAAAGACAAGATAGAATTAAATTCAATTTCGGGAACACACCTACGTATTACTTGGTCACTACAATGTTTCCATAAGTATGGATCATCCCATATGTATTGGTTACCTAACTTCTTAAGTTTGTCCCTCTCAGCACGAGACAAGTTCTTTGGGATTTGTTTAGACACTAAGTAATTAACAATATCAGCGTACCATGGTTCTCCAAAGGCAATGGAGAATAGTTGCTCATCCGGGAAACTTTCACGCAACGGGATAGTCTCCTTGTCCACAGCAAGTCGGCTCAAATGATCCGCAACGGTGTTCTCAATTCCTTTCTTGTCTTTAATTTCAAGATCAAACTCTTGCAAGAGTAAAATCCATCGTATGAGCCTCGGTTTCGCCTCTTTCTTTGTAAGCAAGTATCTAAGTGCTGCATGATCAGAAAAGACAACAACTTTTGTACCAATTAGATAAGAGCGAAACTTTTCTAAAGCAAAAACAATGGCTAATAACTCCTTTTCAGTGGTTGTGTAGTTTTGTTGGGCCTCATTTAACGTTCTAGAAGCATAATAAATAGCATGAGGAAGCTTCCCCACACGCTGCCCAAGCACCGCACCAACCGCATAGTCACTTGCATCACACATGAGTTCAAACGGCTTACTCCAATCCGGTGGTTTAATGATAGGGGCTGAAATCAAAAGTTCTTTCAAACGATTGAATGCCGCCACACACTTCTCATCAAAGTTAAAAACCACATCTTTTTGCAATAGGTTACAAAGTGGTGATGCTATCTTGGAAAAGTCCTTGATGAACCTACGATAAAAACCTGCATGACCAAGAAAAGAACGTATCTCCCTCACCGTAGTGGGAGGGGTTAGAGCACGAATAAGGTCTATCTTAGATTTATCGACTTCCAAGCCTTTAGAAGATATAATATGGCCTAAAACTATGCCATGAGTTACCATGAAATGGCACTTCTCCCAATTTAGCACAAGATTTGTTTCAACACATCGTTCAAGGATTAGAGACAAATTGTTCAAGCAAAGGTCAAATGAATCACCAAAGACACTAAAGTCATCCATGAACACTTCGATTATGTTTTCAACATATTCCGAAAAGATACTTACCATACACCTTTGAAAGGTAGCCGGAGCATTGCATAAGCCAAAAGGCATCCTTCTATAAGCAAAAGTACCAAAAGGACAAGTGAAAGTGGTTTTCTCTTGGTCCTCCGGTGCTATCACAATCTGATTATAACCTGAATAGCCATCAAGAAAGCAATAGTAAGAATGTCCAGCTAAACGTTCAAGCATTTGATCAATAAAAGGTAAAGGAAAGTGATCTTTTCTAGTGGTGGCATTCAATTTTCTATAATCAATACAAACCCTCCAACCGGTTTGCACACGAGTTGGGACAAGTTCATTCTTATCATTCTCCACCACCGTTACTCCCGATTTCTTTGGTACCACTTGTACCGGGCTTACCCACTTGCTATCGGAGATGGGGTAGATAACACCCACGTCCAAAAGCTTGAGTATCTCCTTTTTCACCACTTCCATCATGGGAGGATTCAAACGGCGTTGCGCTTCCCTTGTAGGCTTTGAATCATCCTCCACACGAATCTTATGCATACAAACGGCAGGGCTAATACCCTTGATATCGGCGATTGTCCATCCTATGGCCGTCTTGTACGTCCTTAGCACCCTTAGAAGTTTTTGCTCCTGTAATTCATTAAGCTCGTTAGAAACAATCACGGGTAAATCTTCATTGTCACCCAAGTACAAGTACTTTAAGTGACTTGGAAGAGGTTTCAATTCTAAACTTGGAGGTTTAACAATAGATGGCACAAGTTTCTCATTATTGCAAGGTAAAGAAGCATATGAAATATTCTTAGTTGCTGATTTTTCCGGTAATGAGTCAAGAGAACCAATGGTTTCTTTCATCTCATCACTATACGCATAACCGTTGTCAATAGGTGTAGTGAGCACGGTTTCCAAAGTATCAACACCATTCAACTCAAACATTTGTTGCGCCAATGTGTCCATCATATCAATGGAGAAACAAGAGTGGACATCGCTAGGATATCTCATCGTCTCGAAAATGTTGAAACGTATTATTTCTCCATCAAACTCCATAGTTAGCGTTCCCTTGTCAACATCAATAATGGTTTTCGCCATTTTCATGAAGGGACGCCCAAGTAGCAATGGAAGAGACGAGTCCGGTGAACCTTCATCCATCTCTAACACGCAAAAGTCCGCTGGAAATACATGTTGATTAACCTGCACAAGAACATCCTCAACAATACCCATTAGGTAGACATTAGAACGATCGGCTAATTGCAACACAATTCCAGCCTTTTAAGAGGACCAAGATCAAGTGAATTGTACATAGACGCAGCATGACATTAACTAAGCACCTAAGTCCAACATAGCTTTATTAAATGTGGTGTTACCAATTGTGACGGGAATGTCAAAGCTACCCGGTCCTTGCACTTAAGTGGGAGTTTGTGTTGTAAGATTGCCGAATCATTCTCCCCCACACTAAGCACTTCATTACCTTTGAGCCTTTGCTTATTGGTACACAAGTCCTTCAACACCTTTGCATACTTTGGAACTTGCTTGATTGCATCTATGAGTGGTATGTTCACATGGATCTTCTTTAGAACGTCTAAAATCTCCTTTTCTAGTTCCGCCTTCTTAGAACTTGCAAATCTGCGAGGGAAAGGTAGAGGAGGAACATAAGTAGAAATCGGAGTTTTAGAGTTAGGAATAGGTACCTCAGAAGTTTGGGGAGAATCCACGGTTTTCTCCTCCAAAACAGGTTCCTTTGGTGTTTCCACCACGCCCGAATCAAGCAACTTCGGGTTGCACAAGTTGTGTACCACTTCTCAATGTAATTGCATTAACACCCTCTTTTGGGTTGATAGGTTGAGAAGGGAGTTTCCCACCATTTTGTGCCTTCAATTGATTCAACTCCATAGCCATAGAACCAACTTGAGTTTGCAACTCCTTAACCGAACTCTCCGTTCGTTGCATAAAAGATTTCAGCAACTCCTCCATATTAGACCCCATAGTTTGAGGTTGTTGTTGTTGTTGAAATTGTTGTCTCGGTTGGAATTGTTGTTGTTGAGGTTGAAATCCACTCGGGTTGTTGAAACTAGGTTGTTGAATCGCTCCTTGCTTATTGGCATAGCTAAAGTTGGGGTGATCTCTCCATCCCGGATTGTAAGTGTTGGAGTAGGGATCATACCGTCTTTGTTGATTTGGAAAGATCGCATTAGCTTGCTCGTCTTCATAAGATTGAGAGGAACTTGGTATCACCGCGGCTGCAACTTGTTGAAGCATTGCGTTCATATTACCCATTTGTTGACGAAGCTCTTCAACCTCGCTCACTTCACTCACCCTTCTTAGAATCACATCCGAACCACGACTCAAGAATTGTTGTGAGTTCGCTGCCATGTTTTCAATCAACTCTCTAGCTTGTGCCACCGTCTTGTTAACTAGTGCACCACCACCCGCAGCGTCGAGGAGATTCCTATCACTTGATTGGAGTCCTTCATAGAAATATTGAATGATCATAGCATCACTAAATTGGTGGTGAGGGCAGCTTGCCACCAATCTCTTATATCGTTCCCAACATTCATATAGAGATTCTCCCACATTTTGCTTCATCCCACAAATCTCCTTGCGAATTTGAGTAGCCTTTGATGCGGGAAAATATCTCTCTAAAAGAGTTTCTTCAACCCATTCCATGTTGTGACACTTCCTGAGGTAAATAGTACAACCAATCCTTAGCACTATCCATTAAAGAGAAACGGAAAACTTTCAACATTGCACCATCCGCCTCAACATTTGCTGGAAGCATAGCCGTGACAATGGTGTGGAAGTCCAAAGATGTTTGTTAGGATCTTCATTCACCATGCCATGGAATTTTGGTAATTCTCTAAGCAACCCCGGCTTTATCTCAAAAGTAGAGTTTGTTTGAATACACCCATGTTGTGTATCAAGCCTATGAGAAGCCAAGTCCTTGAGTGAACGATTTGCATCACCCATTGTTAATTCTTCCTCAACGTGTGGTTCGTCTACGAATGGAACCTCTTTTCCTTCTTCTTGTTGTCGGAAAATCTCTTCTCCTACTTCCTCCTCGTGCTCGTCCGTTGTGTCTTGACTTGGTTGGAGTATTGTGCCGCGTCGAGTAGCTATCCCGCACCTTGGATAATTCCAATCCTTAGAAGCCAGAGATTAGGCACCTGCAAACAATTCTCGCAAACAAGTGAGAAACAAGACAAGAACCGAAAAGCAAAGATAAAAGCAGAAATTGTAAAAAGAAACTAAAAATTCAATAACTAGCCGTGTGCCTCCCCGGCAGCGGCGCCAAAATTTGATCGGTTGTCAGCCGACACAAAAATAATTCACTTTCCTACTCAATAATATATGAATGAAGTATATGATAAGAAAGAGTTCGTATCCACAGAGAGGCAATTGTAGTTATTTCGTAATCAATTTCTTAAAGTAACCGATTGGGGGGTTTTCTGAATTCTATGTAAGCAATAAAAGTAAACTAAAAACAAGGTAAATTGTAGAAAGTAATCAATGGAGAGAGATATTGGTCAAGGAATTCATCTTCAATCTTAGACATGTGCTTGCATATATGAATAGAATTACGATTTAATCTCTTGTGTTATCAAAAGCCTAGAGAATCAAGAAAGCAAGATAATCTATTAATTTCCCAAGTTCATCAACACACACATTAGGGCTGCGTATATGAATTCTACCTAAAGAATAACCTAACGCCTTGCGCTAATCAAGTTCAATTCCTAGGAGCATTAAGTTTCAGAAATAGGCTAATCAATGCAATTGTCATGCGTTGCGCAAAACAATTCGGACAATGGTCAAACTCTACATATGATTACGAGAGTGTATCACTACAAACCGTAAACATATCATGCTACTTGTATTCAAGGTTATCGCTTGATGAAAAACCCTAAAATAGCTATGGACTAAGATGCAAGTTCAATTAATTGGCCACTTAACTAATCAAACACCATAATCCTATCACAATACTTCAATCATGTGATCATAAAAACCGCAGAGAATTGAACGATAAACAAGAGAGAAAACTAATACATAAAGCAAACACAAGTTTTAGAAATCGGACTACATCCTTAACCAATAATAGAGAATTTAGCTACTCATAGCTATGGAGTTCATCATCATCAATATTCAATAATAAAACAAAGAAGAAGAAGAACAAAACCAAACCCTAGAAGCGTAAACAAAACGGCTCTCCACAATTCCAAGAATAAGATATGAGATAAGATTCCAAAAGTTGTAGAATTCCTCTTTTTATAGCCTTTCCTCCCTTCCAAAATTAGGTCAAGCCTTCAAAGTCCATTAGATGCAAATCCGCCAAGCCCACAAGGAAGAGAGACCCATGTAGAAAATATGACCCAAAAATCGTCGCCGGAATTCTGGTATTGTGGCCGGAAATCGGCCGGAAAGTCGCCGGAAAACAACTCCGGTGACCGGCAAAGTCCGCCCGGTCACCGGTCAACGAGTCAGAACGGCCGGGTCAACTCTGAGTCGGATCGGTCTAGATCACTGAGTTGGATCGGGTCAACTCGTTCCAACCGAGTTAAAGTGAGTCGACCAGTCGGGGTCTTTTGCCATCTTGCCGTGCCATTGCACAAACACCAGGCTTGTCTTTCTAATCCTTGTGCATCTCCAGTGCCTTAGCCAGCCATCATGGCCCTGGCAATTCCATCATTCTCCTTGCTCAGCTCACATAACACATCTCAGGACCAACACTGGCCAACCTCAGCTGCAGCCATCCACTGTGGCTCAAAGTTACACTCATTGCCACAGGTCAACAAATCCAGACCAGTTCACAGCAGCACCTGGCTTCCTTGCATTGCACAGCTGCTGACACAGATCACAACAGCTTCATACCAATCTCACACTCTGCCTTATTTCCAACTCAACATCTGTGCCATAACCTCCTTTCTCTGCCTTGACATCTTCAACCTCATAGACCCATAACCTCACTGCAATATTTCAATTTTCAAGCCTTAGCACATTCAGTAGCAGCATTAAACACCACCATTGTGACTTATCTCCACTAACTCTCAGCCACCAATTCACTTAGCAGCATCATGGCCTCATCTCTGCCAAGCAAACTTAGTAACTTTAACCTGAGTTTCCACCAAGACACCAAATCTATCATTGCCATCACCAATCCAGAACTGCAGTCCACTTGTCCTGAGCTTCTATTCCATCTCTGATTTACCCATTAGTTCCATCTGCTCCAACAGTTCCAACTCAGTTAATCTGTCGCTTCACTAGGACCATCACTTCCACCTGAGCAGCAACAATAAACCCTGATTTCTCTTGCCAGTAACTCCACATTCAAGGCTACCAGCTCAGCAGTACAATCTCATATCTCAGTCCTGCACTTCATTGCCTCCACCTGAGTTCACAGCTCAAACTTCCACCAACACCAATTAACAGCCAGCACCCATTCAACACATAGCACCACCAGCTGTTCAGCTCACAGGCCACCTGCAGTTCCTTCCCAAAATCAATTGCAGCTGCACACCCAATTCCCATTCTCCTGTATCTCTGAAATTCATCATAAAACCCTTTTATTACAACCACAGGTCCAGTTTCTCTGTAATTTGAGCAGCAACCCTGTAGCAGCCACCACCTTGAAGCATAAACATCTCCTCTGCCTGGCCAATACATCCCCACCTGCAGAATCCTCAACAAAGACATCTCCACCGAAGAGTTTTCCCTCAACTCCATTGAAGCTCCAACAACAAAGCAGGTCTTGCAACTCAAAAACCCTAACTCCTCCATTGCTAGCACAATTATCACCACCTGAAGAACCCATTTCTGTAGCAGCTCAACCATCTTAGCACTCACACACACCTGCTGCAATTGCTCGATTCCTATCATTTCACTTTGTGGTTCAAACCAGCTCGAGTCACGACTCTTCCCTGTTTGTCTCAACCATATTTGACTCATAACCCTAACCGAAACCATCAAATCCTCCTTGTTCTTCACGATATCGATCCTCCCTGAGTCCACACTGTATTTCCATATTCATGACAGCTCCAATTCGAACTCACTTCTTCTTATCAGTCTCTCCTAGCATCAGCTGCATAACCATCCTCATCTTCTCGGTTTGATTCATACACAAATTGAGGAACCTTAACTTCACCATCTTAGTTCCATCCATCGAACTGAAACAAACCCATGTCAACCAATTTCAGAAACCCATCTTTATCTCTGTTCATCTCAGATCTATACATGAGTAGCAAAGACCACACCCGAACTTCAGATTCCTTGATTTCTTGCTGATTCAAACCGAACTCCATTTCATTCTTGAATCGATCCAAAGACTTGAGATGTTGCTCCCGTTGTCTCACTAAATTCATCGAACTCTCGATTTCTCTCTCGAGTAATGGTGCCGCCTCTTCTTGTTGGTTTTAGACAAAATCAATTATGAGAGAATTGATTTCTCCGAATTTTGGTGTTACGTAGGAAAAGAGGGGATTCACCACCCAAAGACTTGAGATAAGGGTCACCCAGATGGTAAACCCCTTAACCTTGGCTGATCACTATGTAGTACTCCTTCAATATAGCTACCCCTTAACCATGGCTCAGCTCCAAATAGTATCCGCTATTGCTTCGAAGTGACAATTTTTTGCCCTTTTTCTCAATTTGAGTGATTTCCGCTTCTTTTCCTCCGTGCGACTCCAAAGTACTAATAACACAAAAACACACGTAAAATACATAATTCACAAGAAAAATAGCAAAGAAAGCGTAACTACTAGATAGTAAATACGGTGTATTCTACACCTATCAATGATTCTAAACTTACAACCTTTGGGATCATTGGAGTACTTGGGAGTAACAAAGATTTCGAGTAATGTTGAAGATTAGACATGTGGAATAGGAGCTACAAAATTTAATTTATTTATCTTTTTGTATTCTATATGTATTGATAGTTTTGTCACTAAAATTGACAAAGAGGGAGATTGTTAGAGCATTGCTCGGTCGAACTCGCATGCGTTTCTAACTCAAGCATGTTTGTCAATGTTAGTGATCAAAACTATAAGTCTTGATTTCTAGTCTACTATAGCTATGGTCTCGGACTAGGATAGAAAGTGTAGTTGAGCTAAATAACTCCATGGCAATCATATAACAAGATGAAGGACTACTCAAGGAACCGGTGGAACTTTATCGACTAAAAGGTATGTGGAGACTAGAACTTATCTATCACTCAAAAGTCTATTTATCTCATATCTTGAGACAAAAGTCGTTTTGCTATATAAACTAAGATTATACACATTTGGTATTTCGAGCCGAGTTTGTCTCTCCTATCTATTTCTCGAAATATGTGTTGGTAAGCTTTCGCTTTAGCCGAATTCATCTTTACCTAGTGACGAAAGTCATGTTATGTTTTAATCACTTTGAAAATTGCTCTGACGAAAAATGGTTTGTGAATAAGAATAATATAACTTCCTCTGAGAATGTTTCAATGATTGAAATGAGAGTTTAGATTACATAAACATTGGTAGGATATAAGCATTGTTGTGGAAACACATATATGTATAAGTCCTTATTCCTTGAACCAAAGTTTGCGAACTTTGTTGATCAAGAGAACCGGAATGGTGGCGTGAGCCAAGTCCTCGAACTGGCGGAAGTTCTCGACCCGATAATTTCTGCTGGAGTTTGTGAACTCCTTCCGTGAACTTAAGTCCGCGAACCCAGTCTGTGAACTTAAGTTCGTTATATCTAAAAATAATTGTTCTTGAACTCATGTTTAAATTAACTAAGGAATGCTTTTGGAAACCGTGGCTATAAAGTTCATGAACCGATTCGAGTGAATCAAATCGTTTTTGCTTCGATTGTGTCTTGTGTAGTTACATAAAGATCTAAGCAATTGAACAACTCTCTAACTAGTTCATTTGAGTCATTTGGACTAGTTATGGTGAAGAAGAATATGGTTGATATGAAATTGCTCATTTGGCTAACCTTTGGTTATTTACATGTTTGGGTACGGTTACACAAGCCTAGAAACGTGCATTTCATGTGTGTATAACAAGCTAAGTTTTTTATCTAATGGTTGACAAATATTAGCTTGAATCTAATCAGGTTTTCATCTAACGGTGAATATTGAATGCTTTGTTACCAAGCTAACATTGATTGCAAACCCTGATTTGAAAGACTATATAAGGGAGAACTCTAGCAACTGGGAAACCTAATCCCCACACCTTACGTGTGATACTAGTTGTATAATCTAGAGTCGATTCTCCTTTAAGCTTGGGTTTTTTTCTCTTAACCAGGTTAACGACTTAAAGACTTCATTGGGATTGTGAAACCATACCGATACTACTTTCTCGTAGTTGTGTGATGTGATCTTGCTGTTTCTATCGTACGAGTAAAATTGTAATAATTGGCTTGAGATTTCTATCTCCGATAGGCAAGATAAAAAGAAGTTACAAACATCTTCGTCTCATCGTTTGTGATTCCGCAATTCCTTTTTCGCTGCGTCGATTAAATTATTGTGAGGTGATCGATAATACTAGGCTGTTCTTCGGGAATATAAGTCTGGGTTATCTATTGGTTCCTGTTCGCCTTAATTTATCAAAAGACGGAACAAAACTCGTAGGTATATTCGTGGGAGACGGATTTATCTATTACCGTAGACTTTTCTGTGTGATACACATTTGTTTATTAAAGTCTTCGACTTTGGGTCGTAGCAACTCTTAGTTGTGGGTGAGATCAGCTAAGGGAATCAAGCACGTAGCATCCTGCTGGGATCAGAAACGTAGGAGCATAACTATACCTTGGATCAGTGTGAGATTGGTTGGGGTTCAACTACAGTCCAGGCCGAAGTTAATTTCGAGTAGGCTAGTGTCTGTAGCGGCTTAATACAATGTGTGTTCAATCTGGACTAGGTCCCGGGGTTTTTCTGCATTTGCGGTTTCCTCGTTAACAAAATTCTGGTGTCTGTGTTATTTCTATTTCCGCATTATATTTGTTTATATAATTGAAATATCACAGGTTGTGCGTTGTTCAATCAATTAGAATATCCGACCTTTTGGTTGTTGATTTAAAATGATTGAGACTTGGATATTGGTCTTTGGTACCATCCAACTATCTCTCTAGTATTTGATAAAGACTCTCAGATTTCTATTTGCTTGAGTATATATATCAAATCGAGAGATTGAGATATAATCTTTGATATATTTTTTGTCTAGATTGAGTCTGACTGTCTAGTTGATTCTCTAGAAAGTATATTGGAGTTTGTCCATACAGATTGCTAAGCGAAATATTGGGTGTGGTTGTTGTACCCCCGCTTTTTCAATTGGTATCAGAGCAGGCAAACACGCCAAGACCTCATAAGTCTGTGTTTGTAGCGATCTGAATATGGACGAGTCTATCTCTAATAACGTACCAGGTCAGAAATTACCAGATGTTTTTCAAATCTTGGATTCACCGGAGAGAACTGTCACATCTAAACATTCTCTTAATGTGAAAACTCTTGATAACTGGGAAACACTCCTAGAAGAACAGTTGGATGAACTTTCTGATGAAGGTGATTCAGATATTGATAGAGATGTTGATGAGGAAGTCTCAGAGTATGTTAAGGTTTTGAATTCGTTGGAAAAGAAGAAGATGACAACTTCTCATGTCACACCTCTTCTGACTCCTCTCTGTCGAAAAAACAAGCAATTGAGAAGATTTTACGCAGGTGTTTATGTTTCGAATCGTTCTAACGAATCGATCCTCAAGGATTCTGAGGAAAACCTACTCATGAAGTCACTTGAATGTGATAATTTTTATCAAAAGTACCTTTTGTTGGAAGAGAAACTTGCGAGAATCAAGCATGGTTTAACTCTCAACAAATTAGTTTTGATGATGAGAAAACGCTTTTCTCGCTCGAGAAAAGCGTTTTGAGTCTGATTTAGCTGCTGCTCTTGATAAAATCAAGATGTTGGAAGATGACTTGAAAAAGTTCAATACTAGTTAAAGCAAATTAACCACTATGCTAGGAGCAAGTAAAAATCATCTGATACACGAGGATTGGGCTATAAGGGAATAGATGCTCCAAGTATTAGCAAAGATGTAAAATTTGTCAAGGATAGTGATTCTTCTCAACAAAAGGTTTCTACTGATGGCAGTAGTGAAATACCTTCACCAGTAGTTAAGGTTCAAAAGAGTAAAGTATATCAACATCCAAAGATAGCACACACGGATCGAGGTAAGAACATTCCTTATGTTTGCCACTATTGCGGAAATAAAGGTCACCTGGACAGGAGATGTCGTTTCCGTATAAGGAATGAGAAACTTCATGATGTTCTTGTTTGGGCATCACAAGAAGTTGTGAAACCAAGATCATATGTTAAGACTAATCCTCTTAACGTTACAGGTTGTAACTGTCCAACCTTTAGGCAAAGGAATCAGTGCTGTAATAAATCTAGATTTTCCTATAAACGTCATACGAATCCTTTTCACAATCGTAATGGTTATCAAAAGGATAACTTCGTAATGATGAAGACAAGATCCGATGCTCCCAATTGGAGAAAGACTAACTTGCAAAAGAATAGTCAATAGAATTTTCTTCCGAGAATTCTAGAAGAGAGTAATGGGAAAAAGGTTCCGGTTATGCCTAAACGCACTCGGAAGTGGATACCAAAGAAAGTCAATGATGATTTGAGTGTGAAAAGGAATGATCTTCCAGAAAATTCCATGACTATGGAGAATGCAGTATCCATGATGTTGGAACTTAACAAGTTCTTTGGAAAGATGGACTTAGATGTGAAAGGTTCTAAAAGCAATCTCTTTCATGATAATCCAAAGGTCACTTGTGGTGAGCAAGACATTGTTCACCCCAACACAACTTGATTGTGTTGTAAGTGCATCCTCGCCAAGGAATGCCCTGCTATGTATACGGTGAGGGAAGCACGAGAATTGGGGGGCACACAGATTACGTTCGGTACGGCTGTAGAATTCGATTCGATTCTTCTAAAAATGTATGTATATAAACTTGAGCAAGATTTGTGTTTTTATCTACTTATAGTACTTATAATGATCTTGCTTATAGTTCATTTCTACCTAACTTGATCTGTGTTGAAGGTTCTTAAGTGTTTAGGTTTGAAAATAGTAATTCGGGATGTTTGGACTTCATGGTACACATACCAGGTGTGCAAATCATCATTTAAAACCAAAATCCAGGGGTCTAAGGATGCATAACTGTTTGCATACTGCTCCAGGTCACAAAAATTCGTTTGCAAACCTGTATGCGTACTGACCTGTAGACGTCGATATTCGGTAAACTTGTTTGGTCGTAACTTCTTCGTCTGAACTCGGAATGACCTCATTATTTTTGAATTCTCTTCATCTTTGAATTATCTTAAAAGTGGAGATGATAATTCTTGAATTTGGATGAGTTAAGATTGGTCTTTGTCCTATCTCTTGTTTTTGAATGATGTGCTCGGTTTCGCCGCACTTGTTCCGCTTCTTTTGGACTTGGGCACTTGGATTCCTGGAGTACTCCTCTTCTAAGCTTATTTGTAGCTTTTACAAGAATGATGTTGGTGAATCACAAATAAGAAAGTTCAAGAATGGGTAGTAGCACACATTGCTATGGAATTCTTGAATGTTCACAATCATCTTATGTGAACTATGGTGCATGGTCGTTAATGACTTTGTATGTTCTTCTTTGTTAAGAAAATCTTTTTATACGCCTTTGGTAGCTATTATTGGTGTAAATCCGGGCGAAAAATATTGATTCTACCCTCTAAGGATAAATCATCTTATATGTGCATTACGAGTTTGTCTTGATGCCTAGGAAACTTCTTATGAGAATTTATTCTTGTTTTTGAGAAGGATTACTAGAGTTTGGAATAGCAATTATTGTGTTTACACTTAGCTATTGCCAAACTATTCATCTTACAATGCTTTTAGATTTATTTTTTAAAATTCTAAGTTATTTGGAAGTTGATTTTTGCAATTTTAACCTTTATGATTTTATATATTGTAAATTGTTATGGGATATGTGTGTTTGCGTCCGTGAACTGTTATTGTTCCATACCTTGTCAAAAGTAAAGTCTTTCGTAAGTTGATATGCATGTATTGATAAAAGAATGAATAGACTTTTGACAAATACAAAAGTTAAGCATATATTGTCAATTTTTGATGGAAGATAGGTTAAAATACTTTGTTTACAAGGATTATGTCTATTGTATGTCGTTATGCAAATAGTGATGGAAAATAGAATGAATCCTTGTGTATTCCGCAGTAATTGATCTTCCCTGATCCATATTTTATGTATTACTGTGAGGCTCCGTAATGTGTCTTATGTTGAGCACTAAACGACCAAGTGGATTATTTTATGATTAGCTTTGTTGTTGTTCCGTAAGATACTTTATGTCGAGCATAATCAACTAAATCAATCATCTTGTTTGGTTATTTTAGTTATGGCTCCGTAAGTTTTCTTATGTTTGAGCACTTTTGACTGGGTTGATTGTTTTCTTATGATTAACTTAGTCATTGCTCCATAGATTCTCTCTTATGTCGAGTATGGCCAATTAAATTGATTACTTTTGTGATTAGTTTGGTTGTGTATTTCGATTAGATTAATTATGGGTTCTCTTGTGATTAATCTAATTGAGTATTCTGAGTCTCCATAAGTTCACTTATGTTGAGCATATCCGATTAAATTAATCATGGGTTCTCTTGTGGTTAATTTAATTGAGTATTTTGGATTTAAATTCATACTTGTATGTGATTTGTAATGTCCAAAGAAATCCTTATTTTTTCTTGAAATTAAGGTCGCTCTTGTTGTTCTTTCGGGAATGACATATTATGGGGGAGAGTTCTTAATTGAACTTGTGCTTAATTGCCAAATCTTTGTGGGGAGTGCGGCTGTGGAATATTTGAGGGGTTATCTTGTATCTTTAAACTCCTTGATGAATGCATTTAGCTTCGGCTTTATGATTGCATCTAAATAAGATGATATGTGTTTTCTTTCTTTTGGTCATGAAACGCCTCTTTCGGAAATTTCATTAGGATCCCATTCTTTTGCCTTTGCCAATTTTATTGACAAAAAAGGGGAGAATTAATATGTAGTTCACACTACAAATACATATGGTTTTCGGATCATTATGTAAGGGGGAGTGGTTTCCATGTGAGATGGAGTATTGACTAAGGGGAGTGATACATATCACCATAGTATTGTTGTTGAAGTTGTGATACAATTGAACTTTGACGTTGTGTAATGATACTATGACACTGTATAACAATGATTGAGAACTCTTGTTTTCTTATTGTTATAGCTACGGATTTTCAACAATGATGATTCTAAACTTACAACCTTTGGGATCATTGGAGTACTTGGGAGTAACGAAGATTTCGAGTAATGTTGAAGATTAGACATGTGGAATAGGAGCTACAAAAGTTAATTTATTTATCTTTTTGTATTCTATATGTATTGATAGTTTTGTCACTAAAATTGACAAAGAGGGAGATTGTTAGAGCATTGCTCGGTCGAACTCGCATGCGTTGCTAACTCAAGCATGTTTGTCAATGTTAGTGATCAAAACTATAAGTCTTGATTTCTAGTCTACTATAGCTAAGGTCTCGGACTAGGATAGAAAGTGTAGTTGAGCTAAAGAACTCCATGGCAATCATCATACAAGATGAAGGACTACTCAAGGAACCGGTGGAACTTTATCGACTAAAAGGTATGTGGAGACTAGAACTTATCTATCACTCAAAAGTCTATTTATCTCCTATCTTGAGACAAAAGTCGTTTTGCTATATAAACTAAGATTATACACATTTGGTATTTCGAGCCGAGTTTATCTCGCCTATCTATTTCTCGAAATATGTGTTGGTAAGCTTTCGCTTTAGCCGAATTCATCTTTACCTAGTGACGAAAGTCATGTTATGTTTCAATCACTTTGAAAATTGCTCTGACGAAAAATGGTTTGTGAATAAGAATAATATAACGTCCTCTGAGAATGTTTCAATGATTGAAATGAGAGTTTAGATTACATAAACATTGGTAGGATATAAGCATTGTTGTGGAAACACATATATGTATAAGTCCTTATTCCTTGAACAAAAGTTTGCGAACTTTGTTGATCAAGAGAACCGGAATGGTGGCGTGAGCCAAGTCCGCGAACTGGCGGAAGTTCTCGACCCGAGAATTTCTGCCGGAGTTTGTGAACTCCTTCCGTGAACTTAAGTCCGCGAACCCAGTCCGCGAACTTAAGTTGGTTATATCTAAAAATAATTGTTCTTGAACTCATGTTTAAATTAACTAAGGAATGCTTTTGGAAACCGTGGCTATAAAGTTCATGAACCGATTCGAGTGAATCAAATCGTTTTTGCTTCGATTGTGTCTTGTGTAGTTACATAAAGATCTAAGCAATTGAACAACTCTCTAACTAGTTCATTTGAGTCATTTGGACTAGTTATGGTGAAGAAGAATATGGTTGATATGAAATTGCTCATTTGGCTAACCTTTGGTTAACTATTGTTGAATCCAACAAATGTACATGTTTGGGTACGGTTACACAATCCTAGAAACGTGCATTTCATGTGTGTATAACAAGCTAAGTTTTTTATCTAATGGTTGACAAATATTAGCTTGAATCTAATCAGGTTTTCATCTAATGGTGAATATTGAATGCTTTGTTACCAAGCTAACATTGATTGCAAACCCTGATTTGAAAGACTATATAAGGGAGAACTCTAGCAACTGGGAAACCTAATCCCCACACCTTACGTGTGATACTAGTTGTATAATCTAGAGTCGATTCTCCTTTAAGCTTGGGTTTTCTTCTCTTAACCTGGTTAACGACTTAAAGACTTCATTGGGATTGTGAAACCATACCGATACTACTTTCTCGTAGTTGTGTGATCTGATCTTGATGTTTCTATCGTACGAGTAAAATTGTAATAATTGGCTTGAGATTTCTATCTCCGATAGGCAAGATAAAAAGAAGTTACAAACATCTTCGTCTCATCGTTTGTGATTCCGCAATACCTTTTCGCTGCGTCGATTAAATTATTGTAAGGTGATCGATAATACTAGGCTGTTCTTCGGGAATATAAGTCTGGGTTATCTATTGGTTCCTGTTCGCCTTGATTTATCAAATGACGGAACAAAACTCGTAGGTATATTCGTGGGAGACGGATTTATCTATTACCGTAGACTTTTCTGTGTGATACAGATTTGTTTATTAAAGTCTTCGACTTTGGGTCGTAGCAACTCTTAGTTGTGGGTGAGATCAGCTAAGGGAATCAAGTACGTAGCATCCTGCTGGGATCAGAGATGTAGGAGCATAACTATACCTTGGATCGGTGTGAGATTGGTTGGGGTTCAACTACAGTCCAGACCGAAGTTAATTTGGAGTAGGCTAGTGTCTGTAGCGGCTTAATACAATGTGTGTTCAATCTGGACTAGGTCCCGGGGTTTTTCTGCATTTGCGGTTTCCTCGTTAACAAAATTCTGGTGTCTGTGTTATTTCTATTTCCGCATTATATTTGTTTATATAATTAAAATATCACAGGTTGTGCGTTGTTCAATCAATTAGAATATCCGACCTTTTGGTTGTTGATTTAAAATGATTGAGACTTGGATATTGGTCTTTGGAACCATCCAACTATCTCTCTAGTATTTGATAAAGACTCTCAGATTTCTATTTGCTTGAGTATATATATCAAATCGAGAGATTGAGATATAATCTTTGATATATTTTTTATCTAGATTGAGTCTGACTGTCTAGTTGATTCTCTAGAAAGTATATTGGAGTTTGTCCATACAGATTGCTAAGAGAAATATTGGGTGTGGTTGTTGTACCCCCACTTTTTCAATTGGTATCAGAGCAGGCAAACACGCCAAGACCTAATAAGTCAGTGTTTGTAGCGATCTGAATATGGACGAGTCTATCTCTAATAACGTACCGGAGTCGAAAATTACCAGATGTTTTTCAAATCTTGGATTCACCTGAGAGAACTGTCACATCTAAACATTCTCTTAATGTGAAAACTCTTGATAACTGGGAAACACTCCTAGAAGAACAGTTGGATGAACTTTCTGATGAAGGTGATTCAGATATTGATAGAGATTTTGATGAGGAAGTCTCAGAGTATGTTAAGGTTTTGAATTCGTTGGAAAAGAAGAAGATGACAACTTCTCATGTCACACCTCTTCTGACTCCTCTCCGTCGAAAAAACAAGCAATTGAGAAGATTTTACGCAGGTGTTTATGTTTCGAATCGTTCTAACGAATCGATCCTCAAGGATTCTGAGTAAAACCTACTCATGAAGTCACTTGAATGTGATAATTTTTATCAAAAGTACCTTTTGTTGGAAGAGAAACTTGCAGAATCTGAAGCATGGTTTAACTCTCAACAAATTAGTTTTGATGACAGAGAAAACGCTTTTATCGCTCGAGAAAAACGTCTTGAGTCTGATTTAGCTGATGCTCTTGATAAAATCAAGATGTTGGAAGATGACTTGAAAAAGTTCAATACTAGTTAAAGCAAATTAACCACTATGCTAGGAGCAAGTAAAAATCATCTGATACACGAGGATTGGGCTATAAGGGAATAGATGCTCCAAGTATTAGCAAAGATGTAAAATTTGTCAAGGATAGTAATTCTTCTCAACAAAAGGTTTCTACTGATGGCAGTAGTGAAATACCTTCACCAGTAGTTAAGGTTCAAAAGAGTAAAGTATATCAACCTCCAAAGATAGCACACACGGATCGAGGTAAGAACATTCCTTATGTTTGCCACTATTGCGGAAATAAAGGTCACCTGGACAGGAGATGTCGTTTCCGTATAAGGAATGAGAAACTTCATGATGTTCTTGTTTGGGCATCACAAGAAGTTGTGAAACCAAGATCATATGTTAAGACTAATCCTCTTAACGTTACAGGTTGTAACTGTCCAACCTTTAGGCAAAGGAATCAGTGCTGTAATAAATCTAGATTTTCCTATAAACGTCATACGAATCCTTTTCACAATCGTAATGGTTATCAAAAGGATAACTTCGTAATGATGAAGACAAGATCCGATGCTCCCAATTGTAGAAAGACTAACTTGCAAAAGAATAGTCAATCCAATTTTCTTCCGAGAATTCTAGAAGAGAGTAATGGGAAAAAGGTTCCGGTTATGCCTAAACGCACTCGTAAGTGGATACCAAAGAAAGTCAATGATGATTTGAGTGTGAAAAGGAATGATCTTCCAGAAAATTCCTTGACTATGGAGAATGCAGTATCCATGATGTTGGAACTTAACAAGTTCTTTGGAAAGATGGACTTGGATGTGAAAGGTTCTAAAAGCAATCTCTTTCATGATAATCCAAAGGTCACTTGTGGTGAGCAAGACATTGTTCACCCCAACACAACTTGATTGTGTTGTAAGTGCATCCTCGCCAAGGAATACCCTGCTATGTATACGGTGAGGGAAGCACGAAAATTGGGCACACAATTTATGTTCGGTAAGGCTGTAGAATTCGATTCGATTCTTCTAAAAATGTATGTCTATAAACTTGAGCAAGATTTGTGTTTTTATCTACTTATAGTATTTATAATAATCTTGCTTATAGTTCATTTCTACCTAACTTGATCTGTGTTGAAGGTTCTTAAGTGTTTAGGTTTGAAAATAGTAATTCGGGATGTTTGGACTTCATGGTACACATACCATCATTTAAAACCAAAATCCAGGGGTCTAAGTATGCATACCCTTTTGAATACTGCTCCAGGTCACAAAAATTCGTTTGCAAACCCGTATGCATACTTACCTGTAGACGTCGATATTCGGTAAACTTGTTTGGCCGTAACTTCTTCGTCTGAACTCGGAATGACCTCATTCTTTTTGAATTCTCTTCATCTTTGAATTATCTTAAAAATGGAAATGATAATTCTTGAATTTGGATGAGTTAAGATTGGTCTTTGTCCTGTCTCTTGTTTTTGAATGATGTGCTCGGTTTCGCCGCACTTGTTCCGCTTCTTTTGGACTTGGGCACTTGGATTCCTGGAGTACTCCTCTTCTAAGCTTATTTGTAGCTTTTACAAGAATGATGTTGGTGAATCACAAATAAGAAAGTTCAAGAATGGGTAGTAGCACACATTGCTATGGAATTCTTGAATGTTCACAATCATCTTATGTGAACTATGGTGCATGGTCGTTAATGACTTTGTATGTTCTTCTTTGTTAAGAAAATCTTTTTATACGCCTTTGGTAGCTATTATTGGTGTAAATCCGGGCGAAAAATATTGATTCTACCCTCTAAGGATAAATCATCTTATATGTGCATTACGAGTTTGTCTTGATGCCTAGGAAACTTCTTATGAGAATTTATTCTTGTTTTTGAGAAGGATTACTAGAGTTTGGAATAGCAATTATTGTGTTTACACTTAGCTATTGCCAAACTATTCATCTTACAATGCTTTTAGATTTATTTTTTAAAATTCTAAGTTATTTGGAAGATGATTTTTGCAATTTTAACCTTTATGATTTTATATATTGTAAATTGTTATGGGATATGTGTGTTTGCGTCCGTGAACTGTTATTGTTCCATACCTTGTCAAAAGTAAAGTCTTTCGTAAGTCGATATGCATGTATTGATAAAAGAATGAATACACTTTTGACAAATACAAAAGTTAAGCCTATATTGTCAATTTTTGATGGAAGATAGGTTAAAATACTTTGTTTACAAGGATTATGTCTATTGTATGTCGTTATGCAAATAGTGATGGAAAATAGAATGAATCCTTGTGTATTCCGCAGTAATTGATCTTCACTGATCCATATTTTATGTATTACTGTGAGGCTCCGTAATGTGTCTTATGTTGAGCACTAAACGACCAAGTGGATTATTTTATGATTAGCTTTGTTGTTGTTCCGTAAGATACTTTATGTCGAGCATAATCAACTAAATTAATCATCTTGTTTGGTTATTTTAGTTATGGCTCCGTAAGTTTTCTTATGTTTGAGCACTTTTGACTGGGTTGATTGTTATCTTATGATTAACTTAGTCATTGCTCCATAGATTCTCTCTTATGTCGAGTATGGCCAATTAAATTGATTACTTTTGTGATTAGTTTGGTTGTGTATTTCGATTAGATTAATTATAGGTTCTCTTGTGATTAATCTAATTGAGTATTCCCGAGTCTCCATAAGTTCACTTATGTTGAGCATATCCGATTAAATTAATCATGGGTTCTCTTGTGGTTAATTTAATTGAGTATTTTGGATTTAAATTCATACTTGTATGTGATTTGTAATGTCCAAATAAATCCTTATTTTTTCTTGAAATTAAGGTCGCTCTTATTGTTCTTTCGGGAATGACATATTATGGGGGAGAGTTCTTAATTGAACTTGTGCTTAATTGCCAAATCTTTGTGGGGAGTGCGGCTGTGGGATATTTGAGGGGTTATCTTGTATCTTTAAACTCCTTGATGAATGCATTTAGCTTCGGCTTTATGATTGCATCTAAATAAGATGATATGTGTTTTCTTTCTTTTGGTCATGAAACGCCTCTTTCGGAAATTTCATTAGGATCCCATTCTTTTGCCTTTGCCAATTTTATTGACAAAAAAGGGGAGAATTAATATGTAGTTCACACTACAAATACATATGATTATCGGATCATTATGTAAGGGGGAGTGGTTTCCATGTGAGATGGAGTATTGACTAAGGGGGAGTGATACATATCACCAAAGTATTGTTGTTGAAGTTGTGATACAATTGAACTTTGACGTTGTGTAATGATACTATGACACTGTATAACAATGATTGAGAACTCTTGTTTTCTTATTGTTATAGCTACGGATTTTCAACAACGATGATTCTAAACTTACAACCTTTGGGATCATTGGAATACTTGGGAGTAACGAAGATTTCGAGTAATGTTGAAGATTAGACATGTGGAATAGGAGCTACAAAAGTTAATTTATTTATCTTTTTGTATTCTATATGTATTGATAGTTTTGTCACTAAATTGACAAAGAGGGAGATTGTTAGAGCATTGCTCGGTCGAACTCGCATGCGTTGCTAACTCAAGCATGTTTGTCAATGTTAGTGATCAAAACTATAAGTCTTGATTTCTAGTCTACTATAGCTAAGGTCTCGGACTAGGATATAAAGTGTAGTTGAGCTAAAGAACTCCATGGAAATCATCATACAAGATGAAGGACTACTCAAGGAACCGGTGGAACTTTATCGACTAAAAGGTATGTGGAGACTAGAACTTATCTATCACTCAAAAGTCTATTTATCTCCTATCTTGAGACAAAAGTCGTTTTGCTATATAAACTAAGATTATACACATTTGGTATTTCGAGCCGAGTTTGTCTCGCCTATCTATTTCTCGAAATATGTGTTGGTAAGCTTTCTCTTTAGCCGAATTCATCTTTACCTAGTGACGAAAGTCATGTTATGTTTTAATCACTTTGAAAATTGCTCTGACGAAAAATGGTTTGTGAATAAGAATAATATAACGTCCTCTGAGAATGTTTCAATGATTGAAATGAGAGTTTAGATTACATAAACATTGGTAGGATATAAGCATTGTTGTGGAAACACATATATGTATAAGTCCTTATTCCTTGAACCAAAGTTTGCGAACTTTGTTGATCAAGAGAACCGGAATGGTGGCGTGAGCCAAGTCCTCGAACTGGCGGAAGTTCTCGACCCGAGAATTTCTGCTGGAGTTTGTGAACTCCTTCCGTGAACTTAAGTCCGCGAACCCAGTCTGTGAACTTAAGTTGGTTATATCTAAAAATGATTGTTCTTGAACTCATGTTTAAATTAACTAAGGAATGCTTTTGGAAACCGTGGCTATAAAGTTCATGAACCGATTCGAGTGAATCAAATCGTTTTTGCTTCGATTGTGTCTTGTGTAGTTACATAAAGATCTAAGCAATTGAACAACTCTCTAACTAGTTCATTTGAGTCATTTGGACTAGTAATGGTGAAGAAGAATATGGTTGATATGAAATTGCTCATTTGGCTAACCTTTGGTTAACTATTGTTGAACCCAACAAATTTACATGTTTGGGTACGGTTACACAAGCCTAGAAACGTGCATTTCATGTGTGTATAACAAGCTAAGTTTTTTATCTAACGGTTGACAAATATTAGCTTGAATCTAATCAGGTTTTCATCTAACGGTGAATATTGAATGCTTTGTTACCAAGATAACATTGATTGCAAAACCTGATTTTAAAGACTATATAAGGGAGAACTCTAGCAACTGGGAAACCTAATCCCCACACCTTACGTGTGATACTAGTTGAATAATCTAGAGTCAATTCTCCTTTAAGCTTGGGTTTTCTTCTCTAAACCAGGTTAACGACTTAAAAACTTCATTGGGATTGTGAAACCATACCGATACTACTTTCTCGTAGTTGTGTGATCTGATCTTGCTGTTTCTATCGTACGAGTACAATTGTAATAATTGGCTCTAGATTTCTATCTCCGATAGGCAAGATAAAAAGAAGTTACAAACATCTTCAACTCATCGTTTGTGATTCCGCAATACCTTTTTCGCTGCGTCGATTAAATTATTGTGAGCTGATCGATAATACTAGGCTGTTCTTTAGGAATATGAGTCTGGGTTATCTGTTGGTTCCTGTTCGCCTTGATTTATCAAAAGACGGAACAAAACTCGTAGGTATATTCGTGGGAGACGGATTTATCTATTACCGTAGACTTTTCTGTGTGATACAGAATTGTTTATTAAAGTCTTCGACTTTGGGTCGTAACAACTCTTGTTGTGGGTGAGATCAGCTAAGGGAATCAAATACGTAGCATCCTGCTGGAATCAGAGACTTAGGAGCATAACTGTACCTTGGATCAGTGTGAGATTGGTTGGGGTTCAACTACAGTCAAGACCGAAGTTAATTTGGAGTAGGCTAGTGTCTGTAGCGGCTTAATACAGTGTGTATTCAATCTGGACTAGGTCCTTGGGGTTTTTCGCATTTGCGGTTTCCTCGTTAACAAAATTAGGTGTCCGTGTTATTTCTATTTCCGCATTATATTTGTTTATATAATTGAAATATCACGGGTTGTGCGTTGTTCAATCAATTAGAATATCCGACCTTTTGGTTGTTGATTTAAATTGATTGAGACTTGGATATTGGTCTGTGGTACCATCCAAGTTATCTCTCTAGTATTTGATAAAGACTCACAGATTTCTATTTGGTTGAGTATATATCAAACCGAGAGACTGAGATATAATCTTTGATATACTTTTTGTCTAGATTAAGTCTTACAGTCTAGTTGATTCTCTAGAAAGTATATTGGAGTTTGTCCATACATATTGCTAAGCAAAATATTGGGTGTGGTTGTTGTACCCCCGCTTTTTCAATTGGTATCAGAGCAGGAAAACACGCTAAGACCTCATAAGTCTGTGTTTGTAGCGATCTGAATATGGACGAGTCTATCTCTAATAACGCACCAGGTCAGAAATTACCAGATGTTTTTCAAAGCTTGGATTCACCTGAGAGAACTGTCACATCTAAACATTCTCTTAATGTGAAAACTCTTGATAACTGGGAAACACTCCTAGAAGAACAGTTGGATGAACTTTCTGATGAAGGTGATTCAGATATTGATAGAGATGTTGATGAGGAAGTCTCAGAGTATGTTAAGGTTTTGAATTCGTTGGAAAAGAAGAAGATGACAACTTCTCATGTCACACCTCTTCTGACTCCTCTCTGTCGAAAAAACAAGCAATTGAGAAGATGTTACGCATGTGTTTATGTTTCGAATCGTTCTAACGAATCGATCCTCAAGGATTCTGAGGAAAACCTACTCATGAAGTCACTTGAATGTGATAATCTTTATCAAAAGTACCGTTTGTTGGAAGAGAAACTTGCAGAATCTGAAGCATGGTTTAACTCTCAACAAATTAGTTTTGATGACAGAGAAAGAGCTTTTCTCGCTCGAGAAAACGTCTTGAGTCCGATTTAGCTTTCTTGCTCTTGATAAAATCAAAATGTTGGAAGATGACTTGAAAAAGTTCAATACTAGTTCAAGAAAATTAACCACTATGCTAGGAGCAAGTAAAAATCATCGTGATACACGAGGATTGGGCTATAAGGGAATAGATGCTCCAAGTATTAGCAAAGAGGTAAAATTTGTCAAGGCTAGTGATTCTTCTCAACAAAAGGTTTCTACTGATGGAAAAAGTGAAATACCTTCTCCAGTAGTTAAGGTTCAAAAGATTAAAGTATATCAACCTCCAAAGATAGCACACACGGATCGAGGTAAGAACATTCCTTATGTTTGCCACTATTGCGAAAATAAAGGTCACCTGGACAGGAGATTTCGTTTCCGTATGAGGAATGAGAAAATTCATGATGTTCTTGTTTGGGCATCACAAGAAGTTGTGAAACCAAGATCATATGTTAAGACTAATCCCCTTAACGTTACAGGTTGTAACTGTCCAACCTTTATGCAAAGGAATCAGTGTTGTAATAAATCTAGATTTTCCTATAAACGTCATACGAATCCTTTTCACAATCGTAATGGTTTCAAAAGGATAACTTCGTAATGATGAATACAAGATCCGATGCTCCCAATTGGAAAAAGACTAACTTCCAAAAGAATAGTCAATCCAATTTTCATCCAAGAATTCTAGAAGAGAGTAATGGGAAAAAGGTTTTGGTTGTTCCTAAACGCACTCGGAAGTGGATACCAAAGAAAGTCAATGATGATTTGAGTGTGAAAAGGAATGATCTTCCAGAAAATTCCATGACTATGGAGAATGCAGTATCCATGATGTTGGAACTTAACAAGTTCTTTGGAAAGATGGACTTGGATGTGAAAGGTTCTAAAAGCAATCTCTTTCATGATAATCCAAAGGTCACTTGTGGTGAGCAAGACATTGTTCACCCCAACACAACTTGATTGTGTTGTAAGTGCATCCTCACCAAGGAATGCCCTGCTATGTATACGGTGAGGGAAGCACGAGAATTGGGGCACACATATTATGTTCGGTAAGGCTGTAGAATTCGATTCGATTCTTCTAAAAAGGTATGTCTATAAACTTGAGCAAGATTTGTGTTTTTATCTACTTATAGTACTTATAATGATCTTGCTTATAGTTCATTTCTACCGAACTTGATCTGTGTTGCAGGTTCTTAAGTGTTTAGGTTTGAAAATAGTAATTCGGGATGTTTGGACTTCATAGTACACATACCAGGTGTGCATACCATCATTTAAAACCAAAATCCAGGGGTCTAAGTAGGCATACCCGTTTGCATACTGCTCCAGGTCACAAAAATTCATTTGCAAACCCGTATGCATATTGACCTGTAGACGTCGATATTCGGTAAACTTGTTTGGCCGTAACTTCTTCGTCTGAACTCGGAATGACCTCATTCTTTTTGAATTCTATTCATCTTTGAATTATCATAAAAATGGAGATGATAATTCTTGAATTTGGATGAGTTAAGATTGGTCTTTGTCCTGTCTCTTGATTTTGAGTGATGTGCTCGGTTTCGCCGCACTTGTTCCGCTTCTTTTGGACTTGGGCACTTGGATTCCTGGAGTACTCCTATTCTAAGCTTATTTGTAGCTTTTACAAGGATGATGTTGGTGAATCACAAAGAAGAAAGTTCAAGAATGGTTAGTAGCACACATTGCTATGGAATTCTTGAATGTTCACAATCATCTTATGTGAACTATGGTGCATGGTCGTTAATGACTTTGTATGTTCTTCTTTGTTAAGAAAATCTTTTTATACGCCTTTGGTAGCTATTATTGGTGTAAATCCGGGCGAAAAAGATTGATTCTACCCTCTAAGGATAAATCATCTTATATGTGCATTACGAGTTTGTCTTGATGCCTAGGAAACTTCTTATTAGAATTTATTCTTGTTTTTGAGAAGGATTACTAGAGTTTGGAATAACAATTATTGTGTTTACACTTAGCTATTGCCAAACTATTCATCTTACAATGCTTTTAGATTTATTTTTTTAATTCTAAGTTATTTGGAAGATGATTTTTGCAATTTTAACCTTTATGATTTTATATATTGCAAATTGTTATGGGATATGTGTGTTTGCATCCATGAACTGTTATTGTTCCATACCTTGTCAAAAGTAAAGTCTTTCGTAAGTCGATATGCATGTATTGATAAAAGAATGAATAGACTTTTGACAAATACAAAAGTTAAGCCTATATTGTCAATTTTTGATGGAAGATAGGTTAAAATATTTTGTTTACAAGGATTATGTCTATTGTATGTCGTTATGCAAATAGTGATGGAAAATAGAATGAATCCTTGTGTATTCCGCAGTAATTGATCTTCCCTGATCCATATTTTATGTATTACTGTGAGGCTCCGTAATTTGTCTTATGTTGAGCACTAAACGACCAAATGGATTATTTTATGATTAGCTTTGTTGTTGTTCCGTAAGATACTTTATGTCGAGCATAATCAACTAAATTAATCATCTTGTTTGGTTATTTTAGTTATGGCTCCGTAAGTTTTCTTATGTTTGAGCACTTTTGACTGGGTTGATTGTTTTCTTATGATTAACTTAGTCATTGCTCCATAGATTCTCTCTTATGTCGAGTATGGCCAATTAAATTGATTACTTTTGTGATTAGTTTGGTTGTGTATTTCGATTAGATTAATTATGGGTTCTCTTGTGATTAATCTAATTGAGTATTTCCGAGTCTCCATAATTTCACTTATGTTGAGCATATCCGATTAAATTAATCATGGGCTCTCTCGTGGTTAATTTAATTGAGTATTTTGGATTCAAATTCATACTTGTATGTGATTTGTTATGTCCAAAGAAATCCTTATTTTCTCTTGAAATTAAGGTCGCTCTTGTTGTTCTTTCGGGAATGACATATTATGGGGGAGAGTTCTTAATTGAACTTGTGCTTAATTGCCAAATATTTGTGGGGAGTGCGGCTGTGGAATATTTGAGGGGTTATCTTGTATCTTTAAACTCCTTGATGAATGCATTTAGCTTCGGCTTTATGATTGCATCTAAATAAGTTGATATGTGTTTTCTTTCTTTTGGTCATGAAATGCCTCTTTCGGAAATTTCATTAGGATCCCATTCTTTTGCCTTTGCCAATTTTATTGACAAAAAGGGGGAGAATTAATATGTAGTTCACACTACAAATACATATGGTTTTCGGATCATTATGTAAGGGGGAGTGGTTTCCATGTGAGATGGAGTATTGACTAAGGGGGAGTGATACGTATCACCATAATATTGTTGTTGAAGTTGTGATACAATTGAACTTTGACGCTGTGTAATGATACTATGACACTGTATAACAATGATTGAGAACTCTTGTTTTCTTATTGTTATAGCTACGGATTTTCAACAACGATGATTCTAAACTTACAACCTTTGGGATCATTGGAGTACTTGGAAGTAACGAAGATTTCAAGTAATGTTGAAGATTATACATGTGGAATAGGAGATACAAAAGTTAATTTATTTATTTTTTTGTATTCCATATGTATTGATAGTTTTGTCACTAAAATTGACAAAGGGGGAGCTTGTTAGAGCATTGCTCGGTCGAACTCGCATGCGTTGCTAACTCAAGCATGTTTGTCAATGTTAGTGATCAAAACTATAAGTTTAGATTTCTAGTCTACTATAGCTAAGGTCTCGGACTATGATAGAAAGTGTAGTTGAGATAAAGAACTCCATGGAAATCATCATACAATATGAAGGACTACTCAAGGAACCGGTGGAACTTTATCGACTAAAAGGTATGTGGAGACTAGAACTTATCTATCACTCAAAAGTCTATTTATCTCCTATTTTGAGACAAAAGTCGTTTTGCTATATAGACTAAGATTATACACATTTGGTACTTCGAGCCGAGTTTATCTCGCCTATCTATTTCTCGAAATGTGTTGGTAAGCTTTCGCTTTAGCCGAATTCATCTTTACCTAGTGACGAAAGTCATGTTATGTTTCAATCACTTTGAAAATTGCTCTGACGAAAAATGGTTTGTGAATAAGAACAATATAACGTCCTCTGAGAATGTTTCAATGATTTAAATGAGAGTTTAGATTACATAAACATTGGTAGGATATAAGAATTGTTGTGGAAACACATATATGTATAAGTCCTTAGTCCTTGAACCAAAGTTTGCGAACTTTGTTGATCAAGAGAACCGGAATGGTGGCGTGAGCCAAGTCCGCGAACTGGCGGAAGTTCTCGACCCGAGAATTTCTACTTGAGTTTGTGAACTCCTTCCGTGAACTTAACTCGCGAACCCAGTCCGCGAACTTGAGTTGGTTATATCTAAAAACGATTGTTCTTGAACTCATGTTTAAATAAACTAAGGAATGCTTTTGCAAACCGTGGCTATAAAGTTCATGAACCGATTCGAGTGAATCAAATCGTTTTTGCTTGGATTGTGTCTTGTGTAGTTACATAAAGATCTAAGCAATTGAATAACTCTCTAATTAGTTCATTTGAGTCATTTGGACTAGTTATGGTGAAGAAGAATATGGTTGATATGAAATTGCTCATTTGGCTAACCTTTGGTTAACTATTGTTGAACCCAACAAATTTACATGTTTGGGTACGGTTACACAAGCCTAGAAACGTGCATTTCATGTGTGTATAACAAGCTAAGTTTTTTATCTAACGGTTGACAAATGTTAGCTTGAATCTAATCAGGTTTTCATCTAACGGTGAATATTGAATGCTTTGTTACCAAGCTAACATTGATTGCAAACCCTGATTTGAAAGACTATATAAGGGAGAACTCTAGCAACTGGGAAAACTAATCCCCACACCTTACGTGTGATACTAGTTGAATAATCTAGATTCGATTCTCCTTTAAGCTTGGGTTTTCTTCTCTAAACCAAGTTAACGACTTAAAGACTTCATTGGGATTGTGAAATTATACCGATACTACTTTCTCGTAGTTGTGTGATCTGATCTTGCTGTTTCTATCGTACGATTACAATTTTAATAATTGGCTTGAGATTTCTATCTCCGATAGGCAAGATAAAAAGAAGTCACAAACATCTTCGTCTCATCGTTTGTGATTCCGCAATACCTTTTTCGCTGTGTCGATTAAATTATTGTGAGGTGATCGATAATACTAGGCTGTTCTTCGGGAATATAAGTCCGGGTTATCTATTGGTTCCTGTTCGCCTTGATTTATCAAAAGACAGAACAAAACTCGTAGGTATATTCGTGGGAGACGGATTTATCTATTACCGTAGACTTTTCTGTGTGATACAGATTTGTTTATTAAAGTCTTCGACTTTGGGTTGTAGCAACTCTTGGTGTGGGTGAGATCATCTAAGGGAATCAAGTACGTAGCATCCTGCTGGAATCAGAGACTTAGGAGCATAACTGTACCTTGGATCAGTGTGAGATTGGTTGGGGTTCAACTACAGTCCAGACCGAAGTTAATTTGGAGTAGGCTAGTGTCTGTAGCGGCTTAATACGGTGTGTATTCAATCTGGACTAGGTCCCGGGTTTTTCTGCATTTGCGGTTTCCTCGTTAACAAAATTCCGGTGTCTGTGTTATTTCTATTTCCGCATTATATTTGTTTATATAATTGAAATATCACAGGTTGTGCGTTGTTCAATCAATTAGAATATCCGTCCTTTTGGTTGTTGATTTAAATATTAAATTTTTACTTTTTGTTAATATTATTATCATAAGATTAATATTTAAGATTTTACACTTTTAGTTGGTAACCGAGCTACAAGCTAGGCACCAACCCCTTTCTGAATAACAACACCCAACCTATGAAAAATAAATCTACCTGGACCACTACCAGCATCATTACTAACTAAACAATTTTTCAAACGCTTGAAGAAACCAATCATATCTTCACCAAGCTCCCCTAGAGTAGTGAAAGCTAAAACACCCAACCCAAAACCATGTGAGGTACATTCATCCAAATACTTAGTACGTTTACGGGCAACTGCCCTTGAAATGGCTTGGCCTGGAATAAAGGCATGAACACCCTCACCAGTGAACGGAGAGACACCTGTAACATCCATACACACGTCTTGGCCATTCTCCCAGTTTAGAACAAGAATATCCGCAGGTCGTAGATCCTTGTTGTCGTCAGACAGAAAACCCAGAGAAACTTCTTTGCGCGCATGCACACCAGCCTTGTAGCATATATCAGCAATTACATCACGAACCAAATCATGTCGAAACTTAATTCCAACATCATTTGCACAGTGAAACGCATGATCCCCGAAAATATCCATAGGTTTATTGCAGCACGGGCATAAACTATCCTCAGCAAACAGTGGGATACCAAGGCGATAACAAACTACAGCTCTGAACTGTCTGGGCCCAAGGCATTGGTTCAACCCGCTAATTGGAACAGCTAGAAGGTAATCTTGTGCATGTTTGACACGGTTACATTGCCACAGAATAGAATCTCTTACAGATAGTGAATATTGGGTAGGTATTTGCTTCTTAACTGCATCAAAATAAGTGACTGCCAGGGCGTGCATACAAGGGGGGGCAGTGTTATCGACACAGTAAGTTAAAGGCAAACCACATACCTGAATAAAGATCTGAAGAGCTGTCCGGTAAGCAGCACTATGATCTGGAGGAAATAAGTTACCAAGAATAACCTTCCGCATTGGGGAAGTTTGACTCTGGGAAGCAAGATAACAGTAGCTGCGAGTGTCAGACATAGTATATATACCAAGACCACCATCCTTGATAGGCAAGGTAGCCAATCTCTGTTGTAAAGGCCCAAAACCTGCACCATCTCCCGTGATTAAAAGCCTCAAATATTGAAGAAGATGGTCGTCAAAAAGATCAGTGGCTTTTTGTAAAGCTGCAGGGTTAGTGGTGCGCATCGCAAAGTATAGCCTGGACACACCGACGCAATTGCGAAGTAATAGCATCTCACTCTGCGGATCCCTGAGTTTTTTGATAGCGGACATAAGCTGAATGGTCTTGTTCACCCTACTCAAAACTATGTCACTCATGAAATCCAAATCCAATCTCACAGGTCCACCCAGAAGTTTAACACTGTTGCAAGGTCTAGCAATATCACTGGGAAAAACACCTTCAGCAGTGCTACGAGAATCAACTGTAGGCCAAAAAACTTCAGTTTTCTTAATGTTCAGATGTAAACCTCTACATGGGCCTTCGGATTCTATAATGCTCAAAGCTTTAGCAACCTCAAGCGTATCACCAATGATAGTACCATCATCCAAGTACCAGGCATGCAGATCAAGTTTACAACGGGAGGCAATGGACTTCACAAGAGGGTGAAGTGTCAGAGCAAACAAAAGAGGACCGAGGGGGTCACCTTGCTGAACACCAAGGGCGGAAGATAAAATGTGTTGATCGTAGTAAAGTTTAGTAGGCCTAGCATAACAGAACTCAACCCAACGAGAAATACCTGGACAATGAAGCCGAACCTCTTTTATGAGATGGGATCTGCACACCATGTTAAAAGCATTCGAGAAGTCAATAAGCAACATTGATATCTTGTCTGAATGACCCTTCAACTCTAGTAAACCATTAACCGCATAAAGAATGCTCTCCCCACAAACCGGCATCCCAACACCGAACTGATCGTCGCCCAAATAAGAAGACATTGCCTTACCGACAAAAAAGGCAGCTACCTTAGAGACCAAGCGACGCCAAATGGTTCCAACCGCAATAGGCCTAAGTCCTCCTCCTGGCTTGAGTAAAGGCGTAAGGGGTACACTGGCATTGTACTCACCTAGAACACCGGGGCATTTACCTGCCAACCAAAGGTTGACTACACCAGTAATCGAAGCCACCAACCCATCAGCAACCGCTGCTGCTACCCCACTCAAGGCATCAACTAGATGTTGTGCACGTAAGCCATCACGACCACACGAAGTACCTTTAGGGAAACTCTTGATAGCACCCAAAACCGCTCTCGAATCAACCGTTATGGGGTCACTGCAAAAGCCTGTATTCGGAATGGAAGGAGGAGGGGCAGTCGGATGTTTGGATTCAAGTTCAGCCAAAGTGTTATCATCGCGCGGAGCAATACCATTCGAGGACAAGACACGGATAGCAGTTGCATAATGTCCGTAGCCTATCTTCTTTCGGCAGGCACTCAAATTGGCAACCTCCGGCTTCTTCTCGTAGTCCTTCTCACTTTCCTTTTTAGTGTGTTGGTGGCATGGCTGCTGCAATAACTTTGAAATCAGTTGGTAACACCCATTGGGTTCCTTCCAAACCAATAGAGCTTGCTGAATCGCAGCTATTTGGAGCTTCTTCCGATTACTTGACTTCTCCTCCGCTGAACGTTTGGGTCTGTATAGAGACAAGATGAAAATTGGGAGGAGTAGTAGCCGTAACCAAGCAGAAAGGTCAGCAGGTCTGCATAACACATTATCCAGGCAGGTCTTCAAAGTGCGTGAGAAAGCTAGTCTGCAGGGATGTGGAATGCTAGATACAGTGGTAAAACGCCTTTGAAAAACAGCGTTGAGAAGTTCAGTGGACAAAAAGAAGGATTCCAACACTCCGTCTTCAACAGAACTCGCCCCTGCCATTGTAGCTGCTACATGCGTGTTCAAAACTTCATCCTATGGCTTGCTAACACCGTGTATGGTGAATTCTGCAGAGGTGCCATTAAAGGGACCAGGAATGATGTCGTTGTGTGCGCCTGTGTGACCTTTGTAAGGAGATCTCCAAGCGTGTAGTTTCATACATGTACAACACAACCACATGTGAAGCTGAAGGAGAACTCTGTCAACAGATTGGAAAACCTGTAAATCACCAGCAATGGAGTCTCTGCAGCTGTTCTTGTTCGCAACCGAAAAGTGTCTACTCTGCAGGTGACTAATGAAAGATCCCCTGGCATATCCTCTACCATTAACTCCGCCTTGGCATCCATGAAGGTGTTTGAACGGACAATGGTAATAACCATTCTGCTCCGTATCAATAACTGTGGTATGAGACGAAGGAGATGGCTGGGGCGAGGAAGAAACTGCAGCCGGTCGAGCAGAAGCAGCCATGATAGAGAAAAACAATAAAAACCCTAAAGAGAAAAAAAAAACACGAAGCGAAAACCCAAAACCCTAAGAAAAAACTGAAGCCGCAACTCAAAAACACCGTGGAAATCAAGAAGAAAAATCAAAAGAAGAAGAAAAAGAGAAGAAAACAAATCGTAAATGAGCCGAGAATGAGACCAATCCATTGAAATCTCTGACTTTCAATCGCCAGAAAGAGTCGCCGGAGCTCATAGTCGCCGGAGCTTCAAAATATTTAAATTTATTGAGACTTGGATATTGGTCTTTGGTACCATCCAAGTTATCTCTCTGTATTTGATAAAGACTCACAGATTTCTACTTGGTTGAGTATATATCAAACCGAGAGACTGAGATATAATCTTTGATATACTTTTTGTCTAGATTAAGTCTTACAATCTAGTTGATTCTCTAGAAAGTATATTGGAGTTTGTACATACGTATTTCTAAGCGAAATATTGGGTGTGGTTGTTGTACCCCCGCTTTTTCAATTGGTATCAGAGTAGGAAAACACGCTAAGACCTCATAAGTATGTGTTTGTAGCGATCTGAATATGGACGAGTCTATCTCTAATAACGTACCAGGTCAGAAATTACCAGATGTTTTTCAAAGCTTGGATTCACCTGAGAGAACTGTCACATCTAAACATTCTCTTAATGTGAAAACTCTTGATAACTGGGAAACACTCCTAGAAGAACAGTTGGATGAACTTTCTGATGAAGGTGATTCAGATATTGATAGAGATGTTGATGAGGAAGTCTCAGAGTATGTTAAGGTTTTGAATTCGTTAGAAAAGAAGAAGATGACAACTTCTCATGTCACACCTCTTCTGACTCCTCTCTGTCGAAAAAACAAGCAATTGAGAAGATGTTACGCAGGTGTTTATGTTTCGAATCGTTCTAACGAATAGATCCTCAAGGATTCTGAGGAAAACCTACGTATTAAGTCACTTGAATGTGATAATCTTTATCAAAAGTACCTTTTGTTGGAAGAGAAACTTGCAGAATCTGAAGCAAGGTTCAACTCTCAACAAATTAGTTTTGATGACAGAGAAAGCGCTTTTCTCGCTCGAGAAAAATGTCTTGAGTCTGATTTAGCTGCTGCTCTTGATAAAATCAAGATGTTGGAAGATGACTTGAAAAATTTCAATACTAGTTCAAGCAAATTAACCACTATGCTGGGAGCAAGTAAAAATCATCGTGATACACGAGGATTGGGCTATAAGGGAATAGATGCTCCAAGTATTAGCAAAGAGGTAAAATTTGTCAAGGCTAGTGATTCTTCTCAACAAAAGGTTTCTACTGATGGCAAAAGTGAAATACCTTCACCAGTAGTTAAGGTTGAAAAGAGGAAAGTATATCAACCTCCAAAGACAGCACACATGGATCAAGGTAAGAACATTCCTTATGTTTAACTAGGAAGAAGGCGAAGTTGGTTGCTTTGGATATCTTCTAATAGTGATGTTTTGAACAATAATTTCCTTGTTTTTATTTGGTTGAACTAAGAATTTTTGATGGGTTTTTTTTTTAAAACATACTTACTACTATTTTGATTTATATGCATTTATTATTATGGTTGGATGGTTATTAATGTGGTATTATTCCGTGTTTCTATAAATAGAGATAAGTAGAACTACCTTAGTATTTTCAAATTTCTCTTAATATTTCATCTTCCTTTTTAGTTGTTAGCTTATATTTTGCAGCGGATGGCTCATCGTCTTCATGGTTATGTTTTAGCTTTGACCCTTGTGCCAATACTGGTCGTCCCTTATGAGAAGGATCATGAGCTAACTCGCTTGTTATTGGTAAAGGCTGAAGTAGAAATGCTTAGAGAGGTTAGAATGGCGAATAGAGTGGCTACACGCACGCAGTTTGATGAGCAATATGAGACGTATTCAATGGCTCAGAAGTCACATACGTCCGGGTGCTTGACTCTGGCTGTACAACGTGCGCTGGATGATACTATAGTTGCCCGAAACAAAGGTGAGCGGCTGTTTCAGGAAGCACTAATTAAGACGACTGATATTAAACAAGCGATAGCTAATTTTCGTGCCTTTATTACTCAACAAGCGGGTCTGAATCTCCGTGGGTGTGTTTTGACCTTTTGTGCCGTATCTGCTCTTATTCGTCCTGCTGATATGAAAGCGGAGCTAGCGTTTTACTAATATTGAAGGATGAAGTCGGGATGCTACAGACTTATCGATTGATTGCTCTAGAAAAGGCCCTCAAAGCTTATGAAGAACATAAGGAGACACTAGATATGGCTCAAGAGGCATGTGCTTATGGTTAGGTTATGCACAAGATTCATCAAGTTTTAGAAGAGGTGCGTAGTGCTTACACCGATTCCACTACTCAGTATGGTGAGGCACAATTGATGATGCAAGACTTAGATGAAGACATTTCCTACTGCCGGTCGCTTATAGCTGAGCGTTCTTAGATAGATCACTGCCATTTTTTTAGGAATTCGTAAAGTAATCATTTTCTTGGGTATTGTGTTGTTTTGATTATATATATGAGAATTTGTTTTGGTTAATCACAGTAAATATTCCTTAAGTTTTCTTCTCTCTTCTTCTTCTTCTTCTCTTTTTTTTTGTTTATGGCTAATCGTGTGAGATTAATCCTGGAAGTGGGAGTATCTAAATCGCCTTTTCCGGGGTGATGTGCCTTGCTCGGGATACTTTTGAGATCGAGAAATCGAGTTGGCATGAACAATTATCCGCTGCGGATCATCTAGTGAGGAAGATTCAAAGTGAGGGCGGTCTTCTTGACATAACCCTTCTGGAATATCGTGGGTATTGCCGTGAGCAACGTCTGACTACCCATTTTCGACGTGTTGAGGCGGACTATAGTATTAGGTCCATTGAGATGGATCTTGTTGAGGTTCATATGGCACTTAGTATGTTACCATGATTATGAATTAATAATAATAAAAAAAAAAATCTGGTAAGTAGGAGTTATGGTAATAGTTATGGAGTAATAAATGCCTTGATGTATATATTTTCTATAAATAGACTATATGTACTAGTGTGATGTCTTCATTTATGTACTCTGTTCATTGTTTATACTAGTATTCTTTATATGGCTGAACATTTTCACGTCTATGTATTGTCTCTGGCCTCTATGCCAACGTTAGTATCCCCATATATGAGAGGGTTCGAGTTAGACCGCTTACGACTCGTGAAGGCGGAAATAGAATTTCTTAGGGAGAGAAGACTGGCGAGTCGTACAAAAGCGCACGCCCAGTTTGACAAGCAATATAAAGTATTTTTAACAGCTCGGAAAGCTCAGGTGTCCGGGCCAATTTCTTTCAGGATTCAGCATGCGCTAGATGATGTTGTCTCTGCTCGCCGTGAAGCTGATCGGCTGTTGCGAGAAGTAAACCATATGATGGTGGATATTGATCAGGTTATCGCGGATTGTTATGTATCCGCTTCTCATCCGCCAAGCCGTCGTATGCATGGTTATGCATTGTCTTTGTGCATGATACTCGCTCTGGTGCATCCTTCGGATAAACAGGTGGAATTGGCACGGTTGTTGATCCTGAAGAGTGAAGTGAAAGCTTTACAGACTCATAGGCTGACTGTGCAAGGAAATGCACGTAAAGCATTCGAGGAACAAGATGAGACCTCTAGCATAGCTCGCCAGAACAATGCATCCAAGAGGATTTTGTATGAAGTAGACCAAGTGCTAGGAGATATGTGGGCTGCTTTAACTATGGCTACGACTCAATGTGAAGAAGTGCTTGTAATGATGCAAGATGTAGAACAAGAAATTGCACGTTGTCGCATGCTCATAACTGAATTATCTTGAAAAGTTATCCCCCCGTGTGTTTTTTTTTTTTTGTATATAGTCTAGGTATTCGCAGACGAAAAAGGATTAATAATAATGGAAGAATCAGTCAGTGCTTTACGTTTGTCTCTTAAGAATCAAAAGGTTGAACTGTTGCAAGCTACTGTTGCTGGACATGCCCGACTCGTGAATGTGAATGTGAAGAGTTATTTGAGGTTAGCCAAATGCAATACCTTCATGCAATGGATCTGTATGTGGACCGACTAAGTGCTAGTCGGATCAACCCTTCAATAGAAAACGTGATGGGTTCGGATGAGGCTACTAAGGCGTTTGCTAATGCTCGTGTCCGGATGGAGCATAGAGAAAGCTACTTGGTTGTTGCGCGTGGCAGATTGAGGCGCGCGAACTCAGTCATATCTTCAATTCTTTGACTAAATGGATTTTGCTAGAGAGTGTATTACTTTATCTGTTCTGTGTATTATGTCGGATGTTTATGAATATATTACTCATGTTACTTTCTATATATTGTATGCACGCATGACTTCCTTTAGGAGCATTCCTTCTATAAAACATATCTATTACTTGGTTAGTCGGAGCCAACACTTATATTGTGCTTATGATATCTTTCACAGTCTTAGTAATCTTTACGCGCAGAACTTGGTTGGCTTTAAAGTTTTAGCGTACTTCATTGGTCATACACAAAATCTATCCATACTTAGGGCTATTGATACACTTCATTATTCATGTAGGGGCCTTAGCCAAACTCGGGGCTATTGGTGCACTTCATTGGGTCATGCACGGAAACTAGTTTTTCGTAGTTATGGGTGCATTTTATTAAGCCGTGCACAGAATATAGTCCTTTCTGGGACTATTGGTGTACTTCATTGTGTCGTACACATGACTTGGTCCTTTCTGGGACTATTGGTGCACTTCATTAATCCATGCATGGAGCCTAGTCCTTTCTAGGACTATTGGTGCACTTCATTAAGCCATGCACGGAGCCTAGTCCTTTCTGGGACTATTGGCGTACTTCATTGGGTCGTACGCGAGACTTAGCCCTTTCTGGGACTATTGGTGCACTTCATTAAGCCATGCCCGGAGCCTAGCCCTTTCTGGGATTATTGGTGCACTTCATTAAGCCATGCACAGAGCCTAGTATTTTTTGGGACTATCGGCGTACTTCATCGGGTCGTACGCGAGACTTACCCTTTCTGGGACTATTGGTGCACTTCATTAATCCATGACCGGAGCCTAGTCCTTTCTGGGACTATTGGTGCACTTCATTAAGCCATGCACGAAGCCTAGTCCTTTCTGGGACTGTTGGCGTACTTCATCGGGTCGTACGCGAGACTTAGCCCTTTCTGGGACTATTAGTGTACTTCATTAAGGCATGCCCAGAGCCTAGTCCTTTCTGGGACTATTGGTGCACTTCATTAAGCCATGCACGGAGCCTAGGCCTTTCTGGGACTATTGGCGCACTTCATTGGGTCGTACGCGAGGCTTTAGTGATGCAATTAAAGCGACTCAAAGTGTAATATAAGATAGTTGTTTTATTATTTCTCAGCCATACGGCGTACATTTAGTTACTTAAGCATAATAAGTTTTAAGCCATTTACCATTGATAGGAGTGTTGATGCGTGAGCCATTCATCCGCTTGAGAAAGTAGTATCCACTTTCTGCAGCTTCGCTAATCACGTAGGGACCTTGCCAATTTGCAGAAAATTTTCCTGCCTTTTCATTGCGTTGGACATGTGGTGAGATCTTCATAACTACATCATTTATGCTGAAGGTCGGCTCTTTTACATTCTGGTTATAATATCTCGTTGTCATTTGCCTATACTTGTTCGCGAAATTCTCAGCTTTGGCTCATCGTTCTTCTAGGGTAGTGAGGCTAGACATGGCCACTCATGCGGAAGGAATTTCGATCTCTGCTGGCAGTATTGCATCTTCTCCATACACCAAGGAGTAAGGAGAGGCGCCAGTTGAACTTCTCTTGTAAATGCGATACGCCCAAAGTGTGAGGGGTAGTTGTTCATGCCAACTCTTATGGTGATCATCTACGGTGCGGCTTAATATCGTTAGCAATGTTTTATTAGTCGCTTCTGCCTGTCCATTTACCTGAGGGTAGTAGACAGTCGAAGTATGGAACTTGATTCCATATTGATCCAACAGTTCTTTCATTGTTTGATTCACAAAAGAGGTACCATTATTCGAGCGGATAATCATAGGTGCACCGAATCGACATATGATATGTTCTTTGATGAATGCAGCGATCATGGCACCTGAGTAATCCCGGAGCGGAATGGCTTCAACCCATTTGGAAGAATATTCAGTCGCACTGATAAAATACTTATGTCGTCCGGATGAAGTCGGGCTTATTTTCCCAATATTATGTATGCGGGGCGCGGATTAGTGATCTGTGGCTTTGACATTGCTGGCACTTCTTGACATGTTCGGCTGTATCAAATTCCATCGTAGGCCAGTAAAACCCCCCTTCATACAACTATAGGATGAGTTTTCTCATACCCTGGTGTTCAATATTATGAGTCGTAGCCATAACTATCTCCGCTTCTTCTTGTGATAAACAACGCAATATCTTGTCCCCAAAAATATTTCTATAGAGGATGCCTTCACTCAAAAATAATCGTCCGGATTTCCTTTGAATTTTCAACGCATCTTGTCTGTTCAGCGGCAAGCGTTCATGCTAGAGGAAATCTATGTAAGGTTGCCTCCAGTCCTCTATTTCCACACTACATACTTCTGTTTGATGTGGGGGCGCCTGACAATCTTCACATTTATCCTGGACTACTGCCGCTTGGACTGCCATATTCGGCCAGTATACTCCCATCCTCTGCAATCGGTGGTATAGCGATATTCCTCCTGTCTGTCCGCACGACTCTTCATGAACGTGATTCAGTATTTCTTGCGCTTCTACCTTTCCCACACACCGTGATAAAGCACCTCCGGATGTTCGAAAGTATAGCGCTCCTCGGACTACAACAAATTGTTTTAGCACCTTAACGGGCAATACCTGATCATCCGCTTCTCTAGTTAAATCTTCAATATATGCTGTTCTCCAGTCATCTTTCAATTCGAACGCTGCGTCTTCTTTCCACGTGCTGGGTAATGCCCTTCTTTTTATCACTATGGTTCCTTCGTCGGCTTCATTCAATTGTAGCTTTGCTGCTAAGGTAGCTAACGCGTCCGCGTGTTTGTTAGTGGATCTTCCAGTATGCTCAATAATGGTGCTTCCTCTCCTCGCTATCAATTCTTGAGCTTTCGCTCGGTAAGGTGCCAAGTGCGCCTCTTTTACCTGGAAGTCACCCGATACTTGGTTTGTGACTAGCTTTGAGTCTCCCTTGATGTCGATCGTCCCAAAATTGAGATCTTCAGCCATTCGTAACCCGAGAATCAATGCTTCATACTCCGCCACATTATTGCTACATTCAAAGTCTAGCTTGAAAGAGAATGATAACAATTCTCTTTTGGGTGTCTCAAATACTATTCCCGCTCATCCGTAAGAGCCATATGATGAACCATCAAAAAACATTGTCCAGCGTTCTTCTTCCTAGACTTCTGCAACTTCTCCAAATATCTCATCACTTATTTCCGTCATATCCATACCTGGGAATGCGGCCAGTAAATCTGCAAATGCTTGCCCGCGTATTCCTTTAGACCGCTGATACTTTAGCTCAAATTCAGATAGTTATAGTAGCCAGCGGGCTGTCTTGCCGGATAACACTGGTTTTGTTGCCAGATAAGCGATCGGATTAGTAATTGCTACCACTATGGTTTGATGAGCGAGCAAATAAGATCGTAATTTTTACGTGGCGTATATGAGCGCTAAGCATGCTTGCTATGCTTTCGAATATCTGAACTCCGCGTCTCTTAACCCTCTGCAGATATAGTGAATCGGGCATAGCTGATCGTTGCCGAAGTCTTGAGCCAACAATGCTCCAATCGCCATATTAGTGAATATTGTGTATAAGTAGAGGGGTTCACCTTTGACAGGGGGTCGTAGGACCCGAACGCTGATTAGACATTCTTTGAGCTTCTGAAAGGTCGCTCTTGATCATCTCCCAATTCGAATTGCCTATTTTTCTTCAATAACGGCGTGAATGCAGACAGTAGTTGTGCCAGCCCATGGATAAATCTCCGGACGTAAGACACTCTGCCTATAAAAGTTTGTAACTCTTTTATATTTGCGGGTGACCTCATAGTGTTTATTGCTTCAACCTTGTCCGGATCAATCTGTATCCCCTTGTCTGTAACAACGAACCCTAAGAATTTCCCAGAAGTGACTCCAAAGGCGCATTTGAGAGGATTCATCTTTAAGTGATACTTCCTACATCTATTGAAAACACGCCTTAAGTGGTCGAGATGATCTTCTCGTGCTCGGGATTTTACCACCATATCATCTATCTAAACTTCCATAATTTGATGCATCATTCGTGGAAGATATCCACCATAGACCGTTGGTAGGCTGCGCCCGCATTCTTCAACCCTAACGGCATCACAGCCAAGGTAGTCAATATCGGATGTACAGCCGATATTACATGTTTTTATCGGATATCGGAAAATACCTATACGATATCGAAAATATCGGCGATACAAAGACGAAATGATATTATCGGTTGTACAGGCCAGTACAGACCGATATATCGGTTTTACTTGTACACCGATAATATTGTTTTCGTGAATAAATTTTTTATCAACATGCATCTCGTCTTTACAGACAAGTGCAATGTCAATTGGAAAAGGTAAAAAGTCCTAATATATTTATAATATAAAATCAATGACTAATGGTAGGATATAAGATAGAAGCCATATTTCGATTGCAAGGCAGAGAAATATAAAAGATAAATATGAACGATAACAAAAAGGATTTACTGGCATAATGGGACAACAATCACAACGTTAGCTAAAAGATTCTCCAATGGCATGTGTGTGGAGATAAATGTCAAAATCCACCTAGGATACACATCCATTTTTTCTAAAATCATTCTCCAACCCTGATGTCTTACACCAATGTATATATGACTTTGGGTAGACATTGTCAAGGTGAATGTCTAGTTTTAGACATTCCCCTTGACATTGTCTACCATTCTAGTCAGCTTTTACTTAATTGAATTGACTTTAATATATTAACTAACTATTTTTATCTCTAATAAAATCTTAATTATGGAAAATAAAATTTATACTAATTAAAAGAAGATGTTACATGCAATACTGTTGGAGATGGATTTTTTTCTCTCCCTAATTTTAAGGAAAAATAGATTGAGGATGTATTATTTGTGTTGCCACATAAGAAACACGCACAATGACCATTGGAGAAGCTCTAATAAACCACCTTGTATTTTGGAAATTTGAGATATGCGTATGATTCTTATTATTTTTTACTATGGTTTTATAATTATTTGAAATTCTATATTAAATGATGTATTTCCTGTAAAAACAGATATTATCATTTGTATAGGTGTATAGGACCCGACCGATACGATACCGATATTAACTACCTTGATCACGGCATAATAGAAATTACCGTATGGGGTTTGGAAGGATGTCTTATGCGCATATTCTGCAGACATCTTGACTTGATTGTATCCACTAAACCCATACATGAAGGAAAACATACCATATCCGCACGTGTTATTCACCATTATATCTATGTTTGGCACTGGGAAGTCGTCTTTAGGGCATGCTCGATTCAGATCTCGATAGTCGACACAGCATCAGACCTTTACATTCTTCTTTGCTAGTGGTACGATATTAGCTAGACACACGGGGTCTTAGATCGGTTTAATGAATTTGGCTTTCAGCAACTTCTCCACCTCTTCCTTGATCGCCAATTCTATTTTCTCCGGGAAGTTACGGCTTCGTTGATTGACTGGCTTGTACTCGGGTGAAACGTTGAGGTTGTGCGCGATCAAACTGCTGTCGAGACCTGGAATTTCGTCATACGTAAATGCGAATACGTCTCGGTATTCATGAAGTAGCTTAATCATCCGCGACTTCTCTTCCCCTCCAAGGTGTTTACTGATGCGTACACAACGAGGTTCGCCTTCCGAGCCAAGGTTCACTTCTTCTAGCCCGTCGAGGGTTGGATCGATCTTTTCCTTTTCCTCAGGCAGATTATCTATTATTTTCTCTTCCGAGACAAGAGGCTCTACTTCTTCCTGTAAATCCTCAATCACTGGGGTCGCCTCCATCATCTATTCATCTACCGATGACATAGCGCAGTCATGTTGACAGTTGGAGGCTTCCCCGGCTAATTGCTATAAGCGATAGACATGTCCGCCCTCTGGCCGCGAGAAATGCTTAAACTGAATATTCTTTGTCTCGGCTACATCTCTCTTATTTCCTGTGACACCCCATTCGCGATGGACTGAAGACTGACTTAGTCTTACCTTTTGTTTGCTCTTCAGGTTGGAATTCTTCCAATTTTGGGAGGGGTGTTAGATGCTCCGGATATTCTTCCTGATCCGTAACTAGCTGTGTATAGAAGACGACATCCGCCATATAAGCTTCCTCCGGTCCGAATGGGTTGCTAGTGGCTGGGATCCGGAATTGCTTTCTTCCGATATTGGTTTTGACACATTGGTGATACGTCGATGCTACTACCTTGTGATTCAAAAGGCATCCTCACCCTAGTAGCACATGGAAAGCAGTGTCATCCTCAAGCACGTAGAAGGGAGTGAGTGCTCTAATGGGCCCAATTTTCATCATCAAATACACTATCCCAATCGCCGTATGAGTCTGTCCTCCAAATCCTCTTACAGTCATCACACGCATCTCATTTTCTATCTTTGACACTCCTAAGGACTCCAACGTGTGTAGTGAAATTAAGTTGAGGGAAGCTCCGCCATCTATGAAAGCTCGCTTAAGAGGTTGCTTGTTAATAAAAGCTGTCAGATATAGAGATCGAAGGTGCTCTCCAAGGTAGCATATATCTTCATCTGTAAAGGTGATAGCTTCTCTAGGTATTGGATTATACGCTTTTCCGGATGCAATTTCCGTAATCGCCTTGGATGCTTCGCGGATTTGGTTCTCACTGAAACCGAGGGAATCAAAGAACTGTTGGGCTAAAACAGTTTGAGAAAATTTTCTATCAATTCCATTAGTATCTTAGAAGACGGCCGTCTCAGAGGCTTCACATGCTTCTTCTTATTCCACATCCTCCCAGGGTCTCCAAGCTTCTCCCTCCATAGTCTCGTGTGAAATCATCATAACTTGATATTGAGGAAGCGGGTCGCTCTTGATGCTTTGCTCTCCTATCTTCAACTCGCCTCTAGCTCGCTTCCTTTGCACAATGTAACGTAGGGAGAAACACTCCACAGTCGGATGATGAACTCTCCTGTGATAATGACAATATCTCTCGTGCATCTTATCCGCCGCAGTAGGCTCTGTGGGTACGGGCGGTAGAGTTTCCTCTTTATTTGCCACCCATTGCTCCAGAAGCCCTATTATATGTTCTTTGTTGCACGGTAGCGGTGGTGGCGTATTTGATCTTCCTCCATCCGTTCTTCCTCCTCTTCTGCCAGACTGTCCTCCGCGATAAGAGCCAAAAGCAGCTCTTCATTTTCCTCTATCGCTTCCTTGATCATTGAAAGCTGGTACGGATGCAACATTAACATAGTGTAATTGTCAGGTATGACCGCTTGCCCCGGAATTCATAACATCCGCACAATCTGAGATCCGGGCTGCAGCCTCCTCAACCTCTATAAAAGTTTGGAATTTAAAATTCGTTACGTTTAACAGAAAAATGGCATCCATTCCTCGGAAGCAGATCCCCACTAATCGCTCTTCTGGGATGTCTTCATGGCATTCTAGCGTGAAATCCCGGAAGCGAGTGATATACTTTCCGATCTCTTCCCCTACGCGGTGAGTACATCTTCATAAATCTATTGTTGTGACTTTTCTTTGCGCGGAATAGAACTTCTTCAAAAAGAGTTGTACCATAGCGTACCATGAACTAATACTACCGGGTTTCAAGTTATCATACCAGGTAAAAGCGTTATCCGTAAGTGATTTTGGGAACTTTCTCATACAAAGGCTTTCATCCTGAGCGTATGCATTCATTGCTGATATGAAGCGACTAACATGCTCTCGCGCATTTCCTTTTCCTTCATATGTTTTAAACTTCGGTGATGTGTAATCCTCAGGGTATTAGTAATCGGCAACTTCTATAGAATATGGAGGTTCCAGCGAGTCATAAGCATCGTGCTTTATCACTCGGTAGTTAGCTTCCAAGTATTTTGCAATCGCGTCTTCAGTCATACCCGGGATGGTACTTCTCGTATTGACTGTTTTAGTGGTTGTCGCGTTCTGTTCTCTTGCTCGCTTAAGATGTCCGCGTAGGTCCTGCTGCTTCTTAATGGATGCATCTAGCTCCTCTTGTATTTCAAACATCTCCTGCTCGCTTGTCTCAGCTGCGGCTTTTCCTTTAAGCATTTCTTCCTTCTTTTGAGACGCTCCAGCACCTTGTACAATAGGTGTAGTAACTACCGCTTGGAAACGTATCTCTTCATCACTTTCCCCTTGCACATCTTCCACAGAAACATGGTCCGGGTTAGGAAGTGCTCCGCCCAATGGTACCTCCTGGCTCACACCTGGGAGTATCATGCTGGAAAAGAGGCTAAGAACCTCCCACCGTGGTCGCAATGTTGATGGGTAAAACGTGGGAAGGAGGAACTAGCCATAATCACAGAAAGTACTCCCAAGGAGAAGAGGGGTTTATAGGCAGTACATAGGGAATTAATGATGATCTCAAGAAGTGTGCCATCTTTCCCTTTTATAATGACCCTCTTATGCATAAATGCCCATAAGATTAACATATTACTAAACTACCATTTCCCTTTCCTTAAGTTAATACCAAACCCTAAAGGGCTTTCCTCTTAGGCCAAAGCCCAACTGCCTTAATATGCTCTAAGGTGAACTAGGACTTCTCCATCTTAATGGGTTAGGCCTAGTCCCCAAATCTCTTTATCCTAAAAAGGGACCCTTAATGGGTTAAGGGGCCACCTATTCTAGGATTGGTTATTTTCATGTATCAAAAGGAACCAATTGATACACCAGACTTATATTCCTAAAGAACAGCTTAGTAATATCAATCACCTCACAATAACTTAATCATATGGTAGTGAAACAAGTTATTATGGAATCAAAAACGATGAGACGAAGATGTTTGTGACTACTTTTTATCTTACCTATCGGAAATTAAATCTCGAGCAAATCTTAGAGAAGATAGTACTCAATATGATAGAACAAAGTAAGATCAGAACACGCAACTACAGAGAAAATAGTTGGGTCTGGCTTCATAATCCCAATGAAGTCTTTAAGTCGTTAACCTATAATGGTTTTAGGAAAAACCTAGGTTAAAGGAGAATCGACTCTAGTCGCAAACAATATCACACAATAGGTGTGGGGATTAGGTTTCCCAGTTGCTAGAGTTCTCCTGTATATAAACTCCAAATCAGGGTTTGATACTTTGGGACAAAGCAATCAATATTCACCGTTAGATGAAAACCTAATTAGATTCAAGCTAATATCTTTCAACCGTTAGATTGACTTAGCTTGTTACACACAAATGAAATGCACCTTCATTTAGATATGGATAACCGTAACTAAACGTGTACACTTAGTTGGCTCAATAATAGTTAACCGAAGTTATCCATATGAACACTTTCATATCAACCTTGTTCATCTTAACACAACTAGTTCAAATGACTCAAATGAAACTAGTTATAGAGTTGTTCAATTGTTTATATTCTCATAAAAGTATACAAGACACAATTGAAGCAAAATCGGTTTTGATTCACTCGAATCAATTCATGAACATTATAGCCACGGTTTGCAAAAGATTGCATTCCTTATTATATAATAAATATGTTTGTTCATGACTTAGCCGATTTTAGAACTTAACCTACTCAAGTATGCAAATGGGTACGCATACTTAAAGTTCCTGACTTGGCCTATGTTCGCCAGTATGCAAACGGGTGCGCATATTGTTGTTCACAACCGAACTCAGTTGAAGTAGTATGCAAATGTGTACGCATACTACAGTTCACGGACTTCAACTGTTGAATCATGTACGCATACGGGTATGCACACTAGATTCCCGAACTTGGAATAACTTGCAACAGTTAGCATACAAATACGCATACTGTGCTATATCCAATCAGAGGTTAATTGTCCTAAACTCTTATTTCAATCATTGAAACATTCTTAGAAGATGACAATAGCTGTCTCACAGAAACTATTAGCTTCAAAGCAATTTTCAAGTGATCAAATGATCAATAAGAAACATTCCGAGTCTACACCAAATGATTGTCTCACACAAATTATATAAGATGTTACCAGTCGATTTTCACATGATCATCTTTTGACTTTCGTCAAGAATAAAAGATGAACTTGGTTAAAGCGAAAGCTTACCAACACATATTTCGAGAAATAGATAAGCGAGTGTTGATGGTGGTTTTTAGCTTAGGGATAAAATCGTAAAACCGTACATCTGCCATGACGTCACTATTGACCAATAGCGCATTTATTGAAACAGTCAGCGTAATTACATAAGAATTACCAGGGTACCTTTTTTTTATACATGTGTCATGTTCCACGACAGAACCCTTAATATTAACTGACATCACCTCTGTATACACCTAACCCTAATTCTCCCACCGTGCCAATGGCAAACCATGCCAGTCACGTCTCTGCGCCAAGGCATGCCAACCATGGCAGCCGCACCACCGTGCCAATGGCAAACCATGCCAGCCACGTCTCTGCGCCAAGGCATGCCAACCATGCCAGCCGCACCACCGTGCCAATGGTAAACCATGCCAGCCACATCTCTACGCCAAGACATGCCAACCATGCTAGCCACGTCTCTGCGCCAAAGCATGCCAACCATGCCAGCCACACCACCGTGCCAATGGCAAACCATGCCAGCCACGTCTCTGCGCCAAGGCATGCCAACCATGCCAGCCGCACCACCGTGCCAATGGAAAACCATACCAGCCACGTCTCTGCGCCAAGGCATGCCAACCATGCCAGCCGCACCACCGTGCCAATGGCAAACCATGCCAGCCACGTCTCTGCGCCAAGGCATGCCAACCATGCCAGCCGCACCACCGTGCCAATGGAAAACCATACAAGCCACGTCTCTGCTCCAAGGCATGCCAACCATGCCAGCCGCACCACCGTGCCAATGGCAAACCATGCCAGCCACGTCTCTGCGCCAAGGCATGCCAACCATGCCAGCCACGTCTCTACGCCAAGGCATGCCAACCATGCCAGCCGCACCACCGTGCCAATGAAAAACCATGCCAGCCACGTCTCTGTGCCAAAGCATGCCAACCATGCCAGCCGTACCACCATGCCAATGGCAAACCATGCCAGCCACGTCTCTGCGCCAAGGCATGCCAACCATGCCCGCCGCTCCACCGTGCCAATGGCAAACCATGCCATCTACTTCTCCACGCCAAAACGAAGGGTTGCAATAATCAACGAATACCCTTCTCTTCGTGATACAGATCTCGACCATCCAAGTTCGCCACCTAACGCACGGCAACTTGCGGCCCAAGGCCAAACACCACGGTTTGCACCAAACCCTAGTTTTGGACGCGCCTATACCATGCCAGCCTCTCCTTCACGTCATTGGCTGCCAAAATGAAGGGTTGCAACGATCAACGACCACCCTTTCATCTAAGATTCAGATCTTAGCCGTCCAAAGTCACCAGCTAAGGCATGGCAACCTGCGGCCCAATGCCAAAACACACGGTTTGTACCTAAACCCTAATTTGGCCGCGCCTACTCTTTGACAAGGCCATGACTCAACACTAGATGCTAAAACGAAGGGTTGCAATAATCAACGGATACCCTTCTCTTGGAGATGCAAATCTCAACCACACAAGTTCGCCACCTGACACATGAAAACTTGCGGCCCAAAACCAAAACACACGGTTTGCACCTAAACCCTAATTTGGCCGCGCCTACTCTATGACAAAGCCATGCTCAACGCTGGCTGCTAAAACGAAGTGTTGCAATAATCAACGACTACCATTCTCTTTGAGATGCAGATCTCGACCACACAAGTTCGCCACCTGACGCATGGAAACTTGCGGCCCAAATCCAAAACACACGGTTTGCACCTAAACCCTAATTTGGCTGCGCCCACTCTATGGCAAAGCCATGCTCAACGTTGGCTGATAAAACGGAGGGTTGCAATAATCGACGGCTATCCTTCCCTCTGAGATACGGAGCTCGACCGTTCAAGTTCGCCACCTAACTTACGGCCCAAAGCCAAAACATCACGTTTTGCATCTAAACCCCAAATTTGGCCGCGCCTATTCTTTGGCAAAGCCATGTCGACTATACCATGGCCACTGGCATGCCACCATGCCACACGTAACACCTTGCTACACGTTTTCCCATGAAAACACTCGAGACATCTAACACATGTCACAAACTGGGGGGATGCTCATAAAAGGGTATTGGTTTGGCGGTTTACAGCGTGCGGCGTACACTACGCCCGTTATATGAAAGTGTCATAAGAATGAGTCGGTTAGTAAATACAAGGAATAATGGTGAAACGCTTCTTTCATTATGGAACATCAATTCCAGGCGTTAGTCATTTATCACCTCCTTCCACTTTACACAGCCGTTTCCATTTTCTACGAGACCAGAGTACGTTATGTTACAACTTGTATAAATAGGTCTTACCTATTTCCACCAAACGACAAGTTTTCGGTCAGGAGCATACAACACTCAGAAATCACTTGCTAGCTTTCCTATCTGTTAGCTTTCACTTTCTGATACAAGTCAAACAACTACTCTTCCAGAATCAACTATTCTGGTCTCAACACTTTCTTCGCTTCCTCCCTAAAACCAACCCTTCTCCTTCACTTTGTGACCGAAGCAAGTCTGGAACGGCCATTTATTGGTTTAGGCAGGATTTGTACAGATTGATCTCTCGAATCTAAAGTACTCCCTTGCAGTACATTGTTTAGGGTTTAGGCTCAGTTTCTCACCCACTCACGCGAAATTACAGAAATCAGCAGAAACCGTTTTCACCCTCAAACAATTGCCGACCACAGCGGGAGGATTAATCTCTCGGTTGCAATACCAATTTCAAATTATGCTTCATAACTCCAATTCAGGAAGATGGTCGGTTTTAGGACTGAATCCGTGCCCCCAAACTCCACTCAGATGAATGGCAATGTTTCCTCTCCTAACGCAGCATCCAACAACGCAATCGACGGAGAAGTCCCGAGACTGATCGACTTGGCGCGGGCTCAGGAGATCCATACCAAGAATATGGATCTGATGAAAGAGGCGATTAACATCATACTCGACTTCCTTATCAGCCTAACGTCAGAATTGAGCGACCCGCCTGCCCCGAAAACTCCAGAACTGGGGACTCGCGTCCTGGACAGTCCCTCCCAAGTCAACAGCTTCACTACCAATCAGAAACCAGTGGACCAAGAAGTGGCCTCGCTGGTGGAGAGTTTGTGTGAACTCTTGCATCTTTCAAAGGATCAACGGATGGAGACATTCACCGCCATCAATCGAATAGCATTAAACGTGTCCCTGGTTCCTTCACGATCGGAGACCTAGAGGATACCACAGATGTCCATCAACAATGTCACATTTACCGAAGACAATATGATGGCAGAAGAAGGACATAACCGGGCCCTACACGTCACAGCCCGTATCAAGGATTCAAGAGGGCTCTCATCAACACAGGAGCATCCTCCAACGTCATTACACTCAGGACGCTCAGAACAGCCAGGATGCGACCAAACGAAGTCGTGCGAAAGCCCACTAGGATGACTGATTTCGAAGGCAACCAGACTAACACGTATGGATACATCAACCTGAATCTATCAGTGGGACCAGTCCAGTCAAGGGTGAGGTTCGAAGTAATCGAAAAGGAGCCAGATTACCACATGATACTGGGAAGGCCTTGGCTCCATGATAATAGAATCATTCCTTCGTCATACCACCAGTGCCTGAAAACCATGCTACACGGAGAAGTCATCCACATCGCTGCATCATTATCTCCCTATGCGCCGATATGCGTCATGGAGACATTTGAGCCCAGAAAAAGCCCACAGGCCACAGCCGACAAAGCTCGCCACACCCCACTACCAAAATGGGCGTCAATTGCAGAAATCCATGAGCCTGCGCCATTTCACGGAGAAACTCGGTCTCACCCTTCCCTATCAGAAGAGAGAAACACCGGACTCCACCCGCCATGCCGGAGCTTCGTTCACGCCCGCACCAAGCTAGAACGGACTTTTATCATGAGCCATGATGAAAAGGGGAAGACCGTATATCAGCGTCGCTGTTAGTAATTAATATAAGAGACTACCACACAATCTCTCCGCCCAACGAGATGTGAACACGGTTACGAGCCGCAAGAGAAAGTACCTGATGCACCACGGCATCTACAAGACGGAACCAACTCTACCATGGACGAACTTGAGGTTGTTAATATCGGGAGTGAGGAATCTCCGCGACATCGATCAGCTCGACTCTGCGCGCAGACGAACATGCAAAGCTAGTAGACCTTCTCAGGGAATATCAAGATGTATTTGCGTGGACATACGAGGAGATTCCTGGCTTGGACGAGAAGCTGGTCACTCATCATCTACATGTAATACCCGGATCCAAACCGGCCAAACAAACCCCGAGGCAGTTCAGGCACGATATGGAAGAACAAATTAAGATAGAGGTTCAAAAACTACTGGCGGCTGGTTTCATCAAACTGATTCACCACCCTACTTGGTTAGCCAACATAGTTCCGGTGAAAAGGAAGAACGGCCAGATCAGGCGTTGTGTTGATTTTAGAGATTTGAACAAATGTTGCCCTAAGGATGACTTTCCACTCCCCAAAATTGACATGCTGGTAGACGCCACCAGCGGACACGGTATGTTCTCTTTCATGGACGGATACAACGGCTACAATCAAATAAAAATGTACGAACACGATGCAAGTAACACGGCTTTTCAAACCCCTCTCAGAAACTTTTACTACACCGTAATGCCCTTCGGTCTGAAGAACGCCGGCGCCACATACCAACGCGCCATGACCATCATTTTTCACGACATGATGCACAAGCAAGTCGAAGATTACGTAGACGACATAGTCGTTAAATAAAGAACTCGGGCGACCCATGCAGAGATTCTGCGGCAGGTGTTTGAAAGATGTCGCGAGTACAAATTGAAGATGAACCCATTGAAATGTGCTTTTGGTGTCTCTTCGGGAAAATTCCTAGGTTTCCAGGTGACCGCCGAGGGGATCCAAGTTGACCCAATCAAAAACCAATCCATCCTCACAATGCCACCTCCGCAGACTGTGAAAGAACTCCAGAGTTTCATGGGTAAAATAAACTACATTCGCCGCTTTATACCGGGGTTGGCTCAACTCGTTGCTTCGTTTACCCCCTTGCTGATGAAAGGAGCGAACTTTGTATGGACCGCACTACAACAGGAGGCATTTTGGAAGATTCAACAAATATTATCTTCCCCAGCCGTCATAAAGTCTCCCGCACAAGGAAAACCATTGCACCTCTACACCGTTTTTAGTGACACTGCCGTCGGAGCTCTCCTCGCCCAAGAAGACGACGAAGGGATTGAGCATCCCATATACTACTTCAGTCGAACTTTAAGATATGTTGAGCTCAGATATCCCAAAGAAGAAAAGGCATGTTTGGCCCTGATCCACTCCATCCAGAAATTCAGACATTACCTGCTTTCCAACAAAGTGGTACTGATATCTAAGTTCGATCCCGTGAAGTTCCTCTTCTCAAAACCGGCCCTGACGGGAAGGCCAACTAAATGGCTTCTCCAAATATCGGAATTCGACATAACATGCGCTTCCCCGAGAGCTATCAAAGGGAAAGCAGTTGCAGACTTGCTAGCAGCGTTCCCGGGAGAGAATGTCACGACACTACACGAGGAACTCCCTAGAGATTTTCCAGAAATCTCTTTCATTCATGAAGAAACATGGCTACTATTTTTCGACGGCTCCACCACCCCCAACAACGGTACCGGAGGAGCAGGTGTGGTTCTAGTATCCCCAGCCGGTGAAGTCTTCTCGCACTCCTTCAAGCTATATTTCCCTTGCACCAACAATTCAGCAGAATATGAAGCCTTCCTCATCGGACTATCATTGGACAAACAAGCTACCACCACACGTCTGGAAATAAGAAGAGATTCTAAATTACTTGTCAACCAGGTGAATGGAGTGTACACACTGAAGGAAGTAACCTTGGACCCATATAGAGCCGAGGCACATAAACTACTAAATTACTTCGCCGATGCGACCATAACGCATGTTGGGCGCATCGGCAACCAACACGCTGATTGCCTAGCCGCATTAGCATCGAGACAGCAATTCGAAAGTTCTGAGGAAACCCTGATTGTGAAGAGACGGATCGTAGCTTCGACATGGCTTTCGTAACCCGAAAAGGCCGAGGCCGACGACTGGAGAACACCAATTATCCAGGATCTTAACAGCTCGCTTTCCCAGGGGAGAGTCAGTCTCAAAACTTTACAAAGTTTCTTCATGCTCCGAGGAGTGTTGTACCACCGAAACCCAGACGGATCCTTGTCAAGATGCCTCGGATAGGAAGAAGCGCAACAACAACTCAAACGCGTTCACAACGAAGTTTGCGGGCTCACGTTGGTGGTAACGCTCTATCGCCATTTGCAACGCCTTGGATTCTACTGGCCAGAAATGGAGGCTCAATCTCGGTTACTCCAAGAAACCTGTTCCAATTGTCAAGCGCCGCCGCATCAATTGGAAGTCTTCAACGTTGGCCGCACTGGGGACTGGCAAGAACCATATATCAGTTACCTTCATGACGGCGTACTCCACACCAACAAGAAGCACGCGGCCAAGATAAAATAAAGGTCCAAAAGATTCGTATTCCACGAGGGAATCTTATATCGCAAAAGTTTTGGAGGAAGTTTTATACGGTGTTTGAATGAGGCAGAAATCCCAATCATGCTGAAAGAAATGCACGAAGGCGAACACCGGGGAAAACGAAAACTATTTCTTCAAATACACGAGAAATACTATTGGCCGACCATGGAGGACGATGCAGCTGTTTTTGTTCAGAGCTGGGGACTCGACATCATTGGAAAGATCAACCCGTCGTCTTCTAAACACCACGAGTACATAATCACGGCAACTGAATATTTCACCAAGTGGGTCGAAGCCATACCTTTACGAGGAACTACTGGAGCCACGGTCGCAGCGTTCATCAAGGAACACATCATCTGCCGATTTGGTGTACCTAAACATATCATCACTGACAACGGTACTCCTTTCGCCAATAAGCAAGTAGGGGACTTACTTGAAAAGTATGGAATTAAGCAAGTCTTCTCCACTGTGTACTATCCCCAAGGAAACGGACAGGCGGAGAGCACTAATAAAACTTTGATCCGAATCATCAGTCGAATAGTGCACGATAATCCTCGGACATGGCACGAACAATTTCCAATGGCGCTCTGGGCATACCGGACATCACCAAGAAGTTCCATTGGATCCTCTCCCTACTCCCTCGTTTATGGCACGGACGCTATCCTCCCAACGGAGGTTAAAATCCCGTCAGCTAGGATTGCCGAAGCAAGCGGAGTCCGATGGAATGAAGCTGAAGCATCGAGCGCCAGGATAACAGAATTGGACACTGTGGATTCCAGAAGATCCAAAGCGGAAGAGCACGTGCAAGCATACAAGAATAGGGTTTCTAGAGCATATAACAAAACTGTGAAACCTCGAGTTTTTCAAGTGGGAGATTTGGTACTGAAGACTGCCAAACACATCCAACAAGATGCATCCGCACCTAAATTCTCCCCAAAATGGGAAGGACCTTATATAGTCACGAAAGCATACAATAGTGGGTACTATAAGGTCATTAAAGAAGATGGAGGAAAACTGGAAGCGGTCATCAACGGAAAGTGGCTCAAGGCATACTACGCCTGATCGCTGCCTCGCGCCTTGCCATATCATAAACACGGATAACCGGGCATTTTTCCTTTTCCAGGGCTCAATTCTCAAGTTTCTTTCTTTTGTTTAAATCAAAGAAAGTCAATAAAATTCTCTTATTCTTTCAAAAAAAATAAAATACATGCTCGAAACCCAAAAAGAAGCCAAACATTTCACAACTACATAACTCAGAAAAGCCCATCCAACAGATTGTAATCCCTCGAAAGCATCATCCTCAACCGGTTTTGATACCTTTCAGTTCTACTCTTCAAGTTTCGGGCTGACTCTTCCACCCTCTGCGACTCCGTGGCCAGAGCCTTCTCCTCTTCCAAAATAGCCTTTGCAGCAGCGACCACACCAGCAAGAATACCGGCCTGTCAACCTTTATCAAGACGATGCCGTAACCAACTCACGTTGAACTCCAGGGATTGACATGTAGACACCAGGTTCTCCCACTTCTGAATAGCTGATTCCGTAACAGCACGGATGGGCGTGTTTTCCATCTCTGCGACCATGGGCAAGAGATAATTCACGGTGGAAACCAAGGCAGACGAGTAATGTTGCACCACACTCCTGGTGGTGATGTGGTCGTATCTCATCCATATCTTTGTGTAAAGAGTCACGAATTCCTTCCGCACCAGAAACCCACCAACTTTCTGATAATTGGAAGACAAGCACCGCATACGGGTTCCGAACGACCAACCTGTGTTGGGATACTCATGACAGGAGATTCTTAAATCGGCGTTCTCTAGATCTACAACGGCTAGCAGGATCGGACTCGAAGAAAGGGGGGTAACCAAGTCATCCTCATCAATGACGGTGACGCATGCTCCGACGGGATATCTCTGCGCAAAAAAAAAATAAAAAATCTCTTTTGTTACTCATCAGCAAACAAAGGAACAGTAAACAGCAGAGTAGTTGTTGATCAATGAAAGCATACCGGTATAATATTTTTGACTCGGATGATCCGGGTAGGGGAGTTATCGTAAGAATTAGGCCTCACGCGCTTGACTGAAGAATCCGGATGGCTCGAGGATGTTTCGCTGATGACCGACATGATGAAGGGATATGGACTCAACAAGAGGAAACCTTTGTTACAAAACGGGAAAGATGACGCTCCTTCACCGGCATAAATACTGGGGAAACCCTATAAAAAAAAGCAAAGGCCGAGTAGACAAAATGTGATTACATCACGGCCGGGAAATCAGCCTCAAACAGAGTCTCTCACCAAAACCCTAATGAAAGTTAAACAAAAGAAACACAAAAATGTAACGCTTTTCAAAGTTGGATGAGGGAGAGGCTTCCTATTCGAGATACACATGTAAATAGGCAACCAGGCCCGCCTCACGGTATCAAAAATCCGCGGCCGAGCCAAGCCAAGCCGCGCCGCGCCAAGCTGCGCCTAAGCCGAGTCGCGCCCAAGCCAAGCCGCGTCCAAGTTGCGCCGAGCCAAGCTGCACCAAACCTCTTCCAAGGCCTCACCGATCCGATCGCTAGCCACGCAATACCTGCGGCTCCCATTCCAAGGTGACACATGACCAAACCGAGCTGACACCCTGCATCTTAACCAGCAAGCATCTACTGTTTCACGGTCTGGCCAGCGAACGACGCACTTAGAATTCATGCAAGGCCGCCAACACAAGGATCACAAATTCTCAAGACACTCTCTAAAAAGGTTATACAAATTTTCCTAGCCATCTTTCATGACCCGCTGCTTCGATTTTGTCCTCGTTTGTCACCATCTTATGCTTAACTCGCAACAATGTTCCTGTTCCTAGTTAAGCAGGGGACTTAATGTTGATGGTGGTTTTTATCTTAGGGATAAAATCGTAAAACCGTACATCTGGCATGACGTCACTATGACCAATAGCGCATTTATTGAAAAAATCAGCGTATTTACGTAAGAATTACCAGGGTACCTTTTTTTTATACATGTGTCATGTTCCACGATAGAACCCTTGGTATAACTGACATCACCTCTGTATACACCTGACCCTAATTTTCCCACCGTGCCAATGGAAAACCATGCCAGCCATGTCTCTGTGCCAAGGCATGCCAACCATGCCAGCCGCACCACCGTGCCAATGGCAAACCATGCCAGCCACGTCTCTGCGCCAAGGCATGCCAACCATGCTAGCGCACCACCGTGCCAATGGCAAACCATGCCATCCACGTCTCTGCGCCTAGGCATGCCAACCATGCCAGCCGCACCACCGTGCCAATGGCAAACCATGCCAGCCACGTCTCTACGCCAAGGTATGCCAACCATGCCAGCCGCACCACCGTGCCAATGGAAAACCATGCCAGCCACGTCTCTGCACCAAGGCATGCCAACCATGCCAGTCGCACCACCGTGCCAATGGAAAACCATGGAGCCACGTCTCTTCCCTAAGGCATGCCAACCATGCCAGTCGCACCACCGTGCCAATGGCAAACCATGTCAGCCACGTCTCTGCGCCAAGGCATGCCAACCATGCCAGCCGCACCACTGTGCCAATGGCAAACCATGCCAGCCACGTCCCTGTGCCAAGGCATGCCAACCATGCCAGCGGCACCACCGTGCCAATGGCAAACCATGCTAGCCACGTCTCTGCGCCAAGGCATGCCAACCATGCCCGCCGCTCCACCGTACCAATGGCAAACCATGCCAGCTACTTCTCCACGTCAAAACGAAGGGTTGCAATAATCAACGGCTACCCTTCTCTTCGAGATACAGATCTCGACCATCCAAGTTCGCCACCTAACGCAAGGCAACTTGCGGCCCAAGGCCAAACACCACGGTTTGCACCAAACTCTAGTTTTGGCCACGCCTGTACTATGCCAGCCTCTCCTTCACGTCATTGGCTGCCAAAACGAAGGGTTGCAACGGTCAACGGCCACCCTTCCATCTAAGATGCAGATCTTAGCCGTCCAAAGTCACCAGCTGACGCATGGCAACCTGTGTCCCAAAGCCAAAACACACGGTTTGCACCTAAACCCTAATTTGGCCACGCCTACTCTTTGACAAGGCCATGACTCAACGCTGGCTGCTAAAACGAAGGGTTGCAATAATCAACGGATACCCTTCTCTTGGATATGCAGATCTCGACCACACAAGTTCGCCACGTGACGCATGGCAACTTGCGACCCAAAGCCAAAACACACGGTTTGCACCTAAACCCTAATTTGGCCGCGCCTACTCTTTGACAAGTCCATGACTCAACGCCGGCTGCTAAAACGAAGGGTTGTAATAATCAACGGATACCCTTCTCTTTGAGATGCAGATCTCGGTCACACAAGTTCCCCACCTGACGCATGGCAACTTGCGACCCAAATCCAAAACACACGGTTTGCACCTAAACCCTAATTTGGCCACGCCTACTCTATGAAAAAGCCATGCTCAACGCTGGCTGCTAAAACGAAGGGTTGCAATAATCAACGGCTACCCTTCTCTTTGAGATGCAGATCTCGACCACACAAGTTCGCCACCTGACGCATGGCAACTTGCGGCCTAAAGCCAAAACACACGGTTTGCACCTAAACCCTAATTTGGCCGCGCCCACTCTATGGCAAAGCCATGCTCAACGTTGGCTGCTAAAACGGAGGGTTGCAATAATCAACGGCTATCCTTCCCCCTGAGATACGGATCTCGACCGTTCAAGTTCTCCACCTAACTTACGGCCCAAATCCAAAACATCACGGTTTGCATCTAAACCCCAAATTTGGCCGCGCCTATTCTTTGGCAAAGCCATGTTGACTCTACCATGGCCACTGGCATGCCACCCTGCCACACGTAACACCTTGCTACACGTTTTCCCATGAAAACACTCGAGACATCTAACATATGTCACAAACTGGGGGATGCTCATAAAGGGTATTGGTTTGGCGGTTTACAACATGCGGCGTGCGGCGTACACTAAGCGCGTTACATGAAAGTGTCATAAGAATGAGTCAGTTTGTAAATACAAGGAATAATGGTGAAACGCTCCTTTCATTATGGAACATCAATTCCAGGAGTTACCCATTTATCACCTCCTTCCACTTTACTCGGCCTTTTCCATTTTCTACGAAACCAGAGTACGTTATGTTACAACTTGTATAAATAGGTCTTACCTATTTCCACCAAACTGTAGTTGCAGGATTTCCCACACTACACCCCTCACTCAAATCTGTTTAATCAATCCATTGGAAGATGAACAATGATGTGTTTTATTAATTGTTTTCTTGAATGATTTACAAAGAAATGTAGAACAAAGTTAAAGAAATTACAATCTCTCTTTCCTTTCTCTCTCCTAATGACTTGTTTCTCAATTCAAAAGCGCCCCCTTACAACAGGACTTACTCGACCCTTTATATAGGGTATTACATAGTGGGTGACAGCTATCTTTGTCCTTTATTTTCGGAAACGTCTCGCGAACGCTCGCGAATATACGACTGTTTGCCTTCGCGACACTCTTAAATCTCGCCAAGTCTTTCACACTTTCCTCATGTTCTGATTGTCGTCATCTATTACGTCATTTATTTACCTTCATGCGACTCCTTCACGATGCAGTTGTTTATTAATCTCGCGAAGAATTGTTGTCGCGATATTCTGGTCCTACATCTTGCCTCTTTTTCCTTGAATATCGCTTGGAGAGCGATTTTTAAGGAAAAATTTGTTACTGTGGTGATCTTTGACATTTGTTGATGAAGGAACGAGCGAAAGAATACTGGACTTGAAAAGTACGTACTTGCCTCTATTCTTTTGCGAAGTTCCGAAGCTTTGCGAAGTGAACAAGAAGTAATATATCTTCAATTTCCCACAGAAATTTGATTCCTTAAATCTTGGGATGACCGTTTACACGTGTCTAAAATTACTCTTTCTACCGGTATATTTAATGTTATCCGGTCACCTTTTTTTTTCTATTTAAGGGAGAACTGCCTGTTAAAACCATTCCTTCTCTTCTTCTATATCTTCTTCATCGTCTGCAACTATTTCCTGCTATTTATCTTCATCCTCTTCTTTTTATTATCTTTCATTATCATTTTCATGGCATCCGGGTTCGTTATTTTCATTGATTTTGATGATTCTCTTGATTGATTTCCCTTATTGCAATTACTTCATCTTGATTTTGTTCTTCTTTTGATATTTCTTTCGCCATTTTTGTTTCAAAGAAGAACAAACCCAGCTCTAAATATACCGTGGTGAACCCTAACATCCCCACCGATTCGCAAATCCGAAATCTTCTTCGCAATCAAGTCTCGGCTTCCAAAAAATAACTGCGAGTAGTAAGGTATTTTTAGAGATATTTACTCCTTTAATAGCAATTTTATTGCCTCTGTTTCTTAGTTGGTTTATTATTCGCAGGATAATAAGAATGATGACAGGTCTCCCAAAAGGTCTCGCCATAATACATTAGATGCCTCTGCGGCTGCTCCAATTGTTCCTTTCTCGGGATTCAAGCATTCTTCTTTCCCTACAGTGTCTTCGCAAGGCAAATCTCCTACTTCGAGAGACTTCTTCGCAAGATAATCCCATTTCTTCTTCTCAAGATAATGTACCATTCCCTACGGTGTCACCGCAGGATAAATCAATCCACGAATTTTCTCACGAGTGAAATTCTTCAAGACATGCCTATTCCTACTTTTACTTTTACCTCGCCTCCACCTATTGATCAGGTTTCTCCAACTGGCGTTCTTATAACTATGGATGACTCAACTTTTCCTTCTTCCTCTACCATTTCTTCTTCCTCAAAATCTATCTCTCTTAGCAAAGAAAATTTGGAAGGGATAGACATAGCTTTTAAAATTTTATCGATACCATGAATGATGTTAAAAAGCCTCCACCGATCCCACCAAATCTAGCGTTTTCGAGTCTTTGGGTAAATTCTTTGGTTCCGATACGATATCGCGAGCATCCTTGGAACAAGAAATTAAGACTTTGAAGAATATTCTTCATAATACTTTGTTGGATCGCGATAATCTTCGGAGAAAAAATGAAGAATTAAAAGGTATCACTTCCTTCCCCCCTTTTTTTTTTTTTTTTTTTTTTTTTTTTTTTTTTTTTTTTTTGAAACTTGGTTCGCCTCTCAAGTTTTGCATCAGAAACGTAAGATGGAGATATATCAATTGGAATCTATTGTGGAAGAAACTCGAACGGAAAAAGACGCTGGATGGAACAAAGATAATCGTTTAGATAATCTTCATACGTTTTACGTGGATCAAATAAATAATCTTTCCCAAGAAAACATTTGCTTAGTTCAAAACCAAGAAGTATTAAGTAATGAAGTGTCGCGTCTCTCATATTCTTTGAATAAATCTAATTTGGAGTTGGAAACCTTATCGATGAAAACGGAACCTTATCTCTTGAGAGGCGAGCTTTATTGGATAAGGTGGCAATATCCTCGCAACAACTTGATGCTTGTAAAAAATCATTGAATGAGCAAGAACAATCTATCTCGCTAACCGAAAAATAAACTTGAAGATACTACCACCGAAAGAGATAAACTTATTCGAATAGAATAAATCTAAGTGTGAAAGCCAACCAACTCAAGGATGATTATACCAAGTTAAAAGAATCCCATTCTTCCCTTGCGAATCAAAATAAGTTATTGATTTCTAACGAAAAGAGTTTGCGGTCGCGGTTAAAAGGTCTTGTTGGTGATGGTTTTGATAATGCCATGGAAAATCTGGGAATAATTGCTTGGCCCTTACTCAATATCTTGTCTCGCGAGAAGGAAGGTAGTCATAAAATTTGACTTGCCTTTTCCATTATTTTTCTTTTCTAATTTTTTTCTTTTCCATTATATACCATTTTTCATCTTATAATTTTAATGTCTTCCTTTACTCTTGCGAGAATCTGAGAGAAAAATCTTCACTCTTCTCTATCTACTTTGGAAGCGGCGCATGCTAAAATTTGTAAGGAAAATGCAACGCTAGTTGCTTCTCTTGCCCAATCTCGCGACCGAGCCGAAGGAGGTTTAACTACCTTAATCATCTTAAAGATATCCAGAGTAGAAATCAACAAAAAGCACTTCTTCGTCAATTTCCTCCCAAAGCGTAAGTTCTTGTGAATAATATCTTACTTTCTAAATCCCTTGATCCTCTGTCTATGTTGAGCCATTGGATGTTGAAGATGATGAAGTACCCAACTCTCCTGACAGTGATTATGATTATGAAAGCTGCGAAGACCTCGCTAATAATGAAGTTATCAATAAGGAACCGTGCGAAAGAATTTCTGATGAAAATCCTTCAACTGGCGAGGGTGAAGCTGATAAGATTGTTGAAGAATCTTTACCATCTCCTTCAGCTGAGCAAGTTGATGTAGAGAATTAAGTTTCTTTGTAACTTTGTTGAATCTTTCTTTTTAATTGCAAAGTACTAAGTCTGGTTTTGGATGAATTAGTTTCTATTTCTTTCTTATTATAAGAACTCATTTTGCCACCTTATCAAGTAACCCTTTATTTTCCAATAAACCTTTTGTTGTAATCTTTCTCGCGATAGATAGATCTCGATTGCCTATATCAAAAATGTTTAAAGATCTTTCTTGAATGTCGTTATTGCGACAAGATTGCAGGATGTCTCTACATTTTCATGTAATGACCCATTGATCTTGCCTTATCATTATTTGTGTGGTCTTATTTTGCCTTCCTAAGTAAAGGTCTTATTTTGCCACCCCTCGTTGCGACAAGGTCGCAGGACGTCTTTACATTTTCATGTAATGACCCATTGATCTTGTCTTATCGTTTCTTAAGTATTTTTGCCTCTGCGGATATTGTATTTGCGACAATATGACAGGTTTAAATGTTCTTGCGACCATAAAATCCCGCGACATTGTCGTCTTTGCGATGAAATCGCAGGACGTTCTTACATTTTCATGTAAAAACCCATTGATCTCATCTTACCCTCGCGTTAGTATTATTTCCTCTGCAGGATCATTGCACAAATATGACAAGCCTAAATTCTCTTGTGAGAATAAAGCCTCATGACATTTGCGTCTTTTGACACTTATCAGCTCCCTAATGGAGGGTGCCGCCCTTATCTTCTCCCTCGGTTGCCCCTTCAAGGAGGCGTACATCGGCCATACAAGACTAGCTCCTCCCATCCTGGTCTTAACAACAACCGGTTGTTTTCGCAGCCTCTTATCCCTTATACCTATATGGTTTATGGTTACAAGATCGCACCCTAAGTGGAGTTTTCTTCGGGCCGAGTGCAGTATGTGCCAAGACTTGTCAAGAGTGGTAAGGAAGTTCCATGCTCCCCGCACTCTTGACTCAACCGTGTACCTCGGCGCCTTGGTCATACACTGACTCCTTGGAAAAGACCCTCGGGCGTCCAACCAGGTATAACCTTATATATATAGTTGGAAATCCAAGGTATCTCCCCGGATAGGCTTTCATGGGCCCCAAATCTCCATGACCCAGGTTTCGGGAGCGGTGTAACCTTCCACCCGAGCCATGTTAAGAGATACCCCTTATATGACGTACTTTAGGTCTTACATTTGCCTCTTGCGAAGTATCATTCGCGAACTAGGGTGTACGCCATAAAGGTTTGTCCCATTCACTCACTCATTCATTTTATCAATTTATTCGATCATTAGTCTGCGAAGGCTTTCGCACAATCTCGCTTTATTTCCATTGATCTCGCAATCGTTCTGTCGCGAAAACATTACATTATCAACTCATTCTATTTCTCCCATTTTCTATGGATAATACTTCTTGAGATATAACCTATTCCACGGCCTATCTAATTTTTGCCCTACATCTTTGCCTTCAGGATCCATTAATTTATATGCCCCTGTGCCAACTATCTCCTTGATAATATAAGGTCCATCCCATTTTCTTGCCAAACCTTGCCACCATTTTCTCACCGATATATAGGTGTTTCTCGCAGCACCAAGTCACCTGGCTGAAATTCACGTATCTTGACACGCTTGTTATATTCTCTCGCCAATCTTCGCTGGTAATTCTCCATATCTTTGTAGTGCTCTCTCTCTTTTTCTTCTAATTCATCTAACTTGATTAAGATGTTACCCGCACTAAGATTTTTCTCCCAAGCTTCTTTCTTTGTAGTTGGAATTTTCACTTCGTTGGGAGTACCGCTTCAACTCCATATGTTAAACAAAAAGGGGACATGCCTCGTAGCTTCTCTTCTAGTTGTATTATAAGCCCATACCGCATTGGGTACTTGTTCGCACCATCCTTTATTGTATCCTTCTAACTTTTTCTTCAATATGTCTGCGATTGTTTTATTTGTCGCTTTTGCCTGACCATTAGCCTGTGGGTATAGAGGAGTTGATTTCCCACATCGTATTTGAAATGCATTAAGCATCAATTCTATATTTTGTCCTTCGAACTGCTTCCCATTGTCAGATACCAACTGTGCTGGAACTCCAAATCTGCATATAATGTTCTCAAATATAAAAGTAAAAACATCCTTATCGCGAATATGTTGTACCGCTTTCACCTCTGCCCATTTTGTGAAATAATCTGTAGCGACAATCAAATATCTTCTCTCATCCTGTTCCTGGTAAAAATGGCCCTACAATGTCTAATCCCCACTTTCCAAATGGCCAAACACTTGTTGAAGAATTTAACGGAGCTCCTAGTGCATGTATTTTCTTCCCATGCCTTTGGCAATCCTCGCAACGCCTTGATATTTGTTTCGCGTCCTCATGCATATATGGCCAATAATAACCCTGCATTTTTGCTTTATATGCTAAAGATCTTCCTCCGCTGTGATTACCAGCATCCCCACTATGCAACATCTTCAATATGATTTCTCCTTCCTTTCTTGTTAAACATCTAAGTGAAGGCCCGTTAAAAGATCTTCGGTATAGCACTCCATCTCTTAATTCATAATTTGTTGCTCGGCTTTTTAATTTGTGTGTTTCTAATCTATTTCTTGGTGTTTCTCCTGTCATCAAATATGCATGAAGCTCCGTTCTCCAATCTTCTTCGCAGAGTGCTTGTGTTCCATCTTCTACTGCCATTATATCGGTTTCTTGTTCTTCTTCTTTTTCAATTGACGGCATCGAAAGTGTTTGTATTTTAATATTTCTCGCAACCGGATCTGTCATCATATTTGATATAAAAGCAAAAGCGTCTGCGAGTCTATTATTTCTCCTTGATATATGTCTCCACTTTATTCTTGGTATCTGCATCGACAACTCGTCAACAAGTTTTTTATATTTTTGCAGAGACAATTCGTTTATAGCATATTCTTCTTTTATCTGGCGAATTGCCAATTGTGAATCACTAGTAATCCTTACATTCTCCAACTTCATTTCTATTGCAAATCGCAAGGCATGTATTATAGCTTCATATTCTGTTTCATTATTTGTTGATGCAAACTCCAATCTGAAAGAAAGAGCTATTTTATTACCCTCTGGCGATATCACAACAATTCCTATTCCATTTCCTTCTCCATTTGATGACCCATCTACCAATATTTCCCATCTATTCGGCTCCGTTAACAAATCTTTCGGATCTCCATGTTCTTCCTCAACATCCATCATTTCTTCTACCGATTCATCTTCTTCCAAAGGGAATTCGCTAAAAGTCTGCGACAACCTGTGATTTTGGCGAAGATAGTATTTCATATTTGAGTTTGCAATGACTTATTTGAGCATTCCATCTCTCAACTCTTCCCGACCTCTTTGAATTTTTCATCACTGATTCTATCGGTACTTTTGTCACCACCTTGACAACATGCGCTTGAAAATATATACGAAGTTTAAATGTTGCATAAACTAATGCTAAGATTAGTTTTTCAATTTTTGAGTAATTCCTTTCCGCAGCGTTGAAAGTTTTGCTGATGTAATAAATTGGTTTTTCTACTCCTGCGTCCACTCGCAGTAACACTGCACTTAACGCATGCGAGGTTGTCGCGAGATAGATCAACAATTCTTCTCCTTCTTCTGCTTTTTGCAAAATTGATATATCCATTAAATGTTCCTTTATTCCTTGCAAAGCTTTCTCGCACTCATCTGTCCATTTAAACTTCGACCCCTTTCTAAGGATATTGAAAAAGTGCTTGCATTTGTCAGATGATCGCGAGATGAACCTCCCTAGCGAAGCTAACAACCCATTTAACTTTTGAACATCTTTTATTGTCGCCGGTGTTGGCATATCGCGAACTGCTTGTACTTTTTCTGGATCGACTTGAATTCCTTCTTTGGATACAATGTACCCTAAAAATTTTCCAGAGGCGACCCCAAAGGTGCATTTTTCTGGGTTTACTTTGATATTAAATTGCCGCATTTGTTCAAAAATTTCTTTCAAATCCTGTACGTGGTCTTTTGCTTTTCTACTTTTTATTAACATATCATCAACATATACCTCCAGTGTTTTATGTATCCATCTCGCGAACACCTTCTCCACCATTCTTTGGTATGTCGCACCGGCATTTCGCAGACCAAATGGAATTTTTGTATAACAGTATAATCCTCTTGGAGCAAAGAAAGCAGTATGTTCTTGGTCTTCTTCGGCGAGAGGAATTTGATTGTAACCCTTGTATCCATCAAGAGAAGATATCCTTTCATTTCCTGCCGCTGCTTCAACCATTTGTGGAATATCTGGTAACGGGAAACTATCTTTAGGACAAGCTTTATTTAGATCAGTAAAGTCTATACAAATTCTTATTCCTTTTTTCTTCTTTGGAACTATAACCATATTTGCTATCCATTCGGGATATTTTGCTTGTCTAATAATTCCTGCGTCCAACATTTTCTGCAATTCTTCTTCTATTTGAGGATGATACGCTGTCGCGATCTTTCTAATTCTTTGTTTAAAGGGTTTTACATTCTTGTCAATTTCCAATTTATGGCAAGCCACAGATGGATCTATACCAGGCATTTCATCCATATCCCATGCGAAAATGTCTTTATAATCTCGCAACAATTCAACAGTTCTTTTCTCTTCACCCACTTCCATTTTAGTCCCAATTTTTAAGATTTTAGGCTCCTCCTCGGTTCCAACATTCACTTCTTTTGTTTGTTCTGCTGCGACATAGCTAGACTTCGGCTCTCCCATAGGAGTTGGTCCTCTTATTTCCTTCGCGAACTCACTCCCTTCTCCCATGATTTCGCCAGGTATTCCTTTTCCTTCTTTTGCTCTTATCATGTAAATTCTAAATTCCTCTTCTTTCTTAGCTGCTTTTATCATCTTCCTGCGATCTTTTCGCTTCTTCATTTTCCCTTCACAATGCTTTACCTCGATTTGATAATATATTATTCCTTTATCAATGTCTCCTCTAATCTCACCAATTCCACTCGGTACAGGAAATTTGATGCACTAATGAAGTGTTGATGCTACTGCCTTAATCGCATGTACCCAAGGTCTCCCTAACAATATGTTGTATGGCGATTCCATATCCACTACACTTAATGTCACTTGTGTTTCAATTTCTCCAAGTAAAATTCGCAATTTCATCTCCCCTTTTGGTATTGTTATAGATTTTCCAAAACCATGAATATTATATCTTGGAGAGCTCATTTCTTCATCTTTATATCCTAATTTTTTGTAAGTATGGTAAAACATGATACTCACCAAACTCCCCGTATCCACCAAAGTTCTATTTATTTCCCATTCTTCCGCTACCTTTGCCGATTCTTCTCTTTTTTTGCTTGCATTTATCGTGATCACTAGTGGAGATGTATGATTCAAACTTTCTCTAGGAACTTCCGCGGCTGTGAATGTTATTTTCTGTTTTTCCCATTCCTTCAAAGACGATGTCTTCTCCTCATCTATGATCTTCTTTCCTTCGAAATCTCACTTATGTATCCTTCCTCTAATATTTTCATGGAATTCATTAACCATTGCTTTTGTAATTGAATTGTATTCCATTTCTTCACTATGTTCCTTGCTTCTTAATTCTTCTATCTCATCTGATTTAACCTTTTCCTTTCTTATTTTCTTGATTTAAGCGGTTTTAATTGTACTCTTCAATCTTCAATCTTATTCGTCCCTGTTTCTAGCGCATATGTAGTTGCAGGATTTCCCACACTACACCCCTCACTCAAATCTGTTTAATCAATCCATTGGAAGATGAACAATGATGTGTTTTATTAATTGTTTTCTTGAATGATTTACAAAGAAATGTAGAACAAAGTTAAAGAAATTACAATCTCTCTTTCCTTTTTCTCTCCTAATGACTTGTTTCTCAATTCAAAAAGCGCCCCCCTTACAACAGACTTACTCGACCCTTTATATAGGGTATTACATAGTGGGTGACAGCTATACTGTCCTTTATTTTCGGAAACGTCTCGCGAACGCTCGCGAATATACGACTGTTTGCCTTCGCGACACTCTTAAATCTCGCCAAGTCTTTCACACTTTCCTCATGTTCTGATTGTCGTCATCTATTACGTCATTTATTTACCTTCATGCGACTCCTTCACGATGCAGTTGTTTATTAATCTCGCGAAGAATTGTTGTCGCGATATTCTGGTCCTACACAAACGACAAGTTTTTGGTAAGGAGCATACAACACTCAGAAATCACTTGCTAGCTTTCTCATCTGTTAGCTTTCACTTTCTGATACAAGTCAAACAACTACTCTTCCAGAATCAATTATTCTGGTCTCAACACTTTCTTCGCTTCCCTCCCTAAATCAACCCTTCTCCTTCACTTTGTGACCGAAGCAAGTCTAGAACGGCCATTTCTTGGTTTAGGCAGGATTTGTACAGATTGATCTCTCGAATCTAAAGTACTCCCTTGCAGTACATTGTTTAGGGTTTAAACTCAGTTTCTCACCCACTCACGCGAAATTACCCGAAATCAGCAGAAACCGTTTTCACCCTCAAACAGCGAGTTAAACTCAGCTCAAAATATCAAATGTGTATAATTGAAGTCTATATAGCTATACGACTTTTGTCTCAATAGGAGATAGAATATAAGTAGATTTTCCAAGTGATAGATGAGTTCAAGTATCCACATACCCTTTGTTGATGAAGTTCCACAAGCTCCCATTAGTAGTTCATCGTCTTCAATTGATGAACGCCGTGAAGTCCAAAGCTCAATTACACATTATATCCTAATCCGAGACTTAGCTATAAGTAGACTAGAAATCAAGACTTATAGTTGTGGCAACTAAACTTGACAAACAAGCTTGAGATGGCAACGCTTGCGAGTTCGACCGAGCAGTGCTCTAACAATCTCCCCTTTGTCAATTTTAGTGACAAAACTATCAATACATATGGATTACAAAATAAATAAACTTTGTAACTTCTCATCCAAATGCTTGATTTCCTTGGTTCTTCAACATTACTCGAAATCTTCGTCACTTCCAAGGACTCTAGTGATTCTGAACGTGTTCAACTCAACATCATAGTTGTTGAAGATCCGTAGCTATAACAATAAGAAAATAATTGTTCTCGATCATATACAATGTCATAGTATTATTACACAGCATCAAATACTATATTTTAATTGTATCACAACTTTGACAACAATACTATGGTGATATATATCACTCCCCCTTAGTCAATACTCCATCTAAAAATGAAAACCACTCCCCCTTACATAATGATCCGTAAACCATATGTATTTGTAGTGTGAACTGCACAATAATTCTCCCCCTTTTTGTCAATATAAATTGGCAAAGGTACGAAAACTAGCGGGATCATAATGAAATTCTCATAGAGATACTTCATGACTAAAAGATAACATATCAACTTTGTTTCGATGATTTCACATAGTCGAAACTTAGTGTATTTATCAAGGAGTTTATAAAGATACAAGATAACTCCTACAATATTCCACAGCCGCACTCCCCACAAAGATTTGGATATTAAGCACAAGTTCAATTAAGAACTCTCCCCCAAAAATGTCATTCCCGAAAGAACAACAAGAGCGACCTTACTTTTACAAGAAAATAAGGATTTTTCGGACATTAACAAATTACATGAAACATGAATTTGTATCCAGAAAACTCAATTAAATTAAACACAAGGGAACCCATGATTAATTTTATCGGAAATGCTCATCATAAGAGAACTTACGGAGTCGTATAGTACTTTCGCATAGAAGTGGATCAGGGAAAGATCAATACTGCGGAATATTCAAAGATTCATTCTATTTTTCATTAATATTTGCATAATGATACTATAGACTTAATCTTTGACATCAAAAGTTCATTCTATTTTCCATCAATATTTGCATAAAGACATATAATAGACTTAATTTTTGAGCATATATGGGACAATCATAGTTCATGAATGTAAACACACATATCCCATAACAAGTTTTGCAATATATAAAACCAATAAATATTAATACTGCAAAATCATCTTCCAAATAAACTTTAGAATTAAATAAATAAATCTAAAACCATTGCAAGATGAAAATCGTTGGCAATAGCTATGTGTAATCAAAATAATTGCTATTCCAAACCCTAGTTATCCTTCTTAAAACACAAGAATAAATTCTCATAAGAAGTTTCCTAGACAAAATAAATCAAGTTTCTTTGATAAATCCATACCTTTGAAAAGATCCATCATAAAAGGTATCACTGATATCCTTGATTCTTTTGACCGTGGAGATTCCATGTTCATGAGTTAGAACATTCACTTTTCGATCAAATATGCGGGCAAGTTGCCTTGCTTTGATGCAGTCCACGATGAGCTTCTTCTGATTCCATATCAAGACCTTTTGATTTTCATGGATTTTAGTCTGTTCATCAATAAGATGATTTATTTGCAGTTGAAGATTTGCAAATTCGACTTTTGAGTCATTGTGAGTATGGATTAAATCCTTGACAGATTCACCAATCCAAGTGTTGTACTCTTTCCTTGCAATCATCCTTTTCAAGACAAGTTCTTGAACCGAATCACATCCTTTGATGTCTTCTTCCATCTCAAGATTGACTTACTTCCTGAGGCCTTGAAGAGTTCTCCATTTTTTTTTTTAAATTTAGGGATGGAAAAACAATATATAATGTATATATGTTTACGAACAAGAGATTATGTACTAGAGACAACTTCGTTTCTTTTGAAGAGTTCTCCATTTATTTTGTTCCATCTCAAGAGATTATGTATAAGAGACAACTTCGTTTAGGTTAGACTAGAAAGTATAGGAATATCGAGACATACAAGTATTACTCGAAGACCCGAAGAACGTGAAGAAGTAACGGACTACAACGACGACATCATCCTTCCTCTTGAGGTTAGTAATATTGACTTGAACTGTTTCATTCCTAACGTATCTTTCAAGTCGTGCTATATTGAAAACATAACTGTGAAGTTGTGCATGAGACATATTACTCTAGTAGTGAGACATGATCATATGATCATAGTATTAGGAAATTAGATTACGAAGTATAATGCTTATGTTTTGAACTTCGTAAATATAACATCAACATAATGTTATATTGTTGTTATGATTATGTGTATGGGTTATGGTGAGGATTTCATCCTAGGAAATAATGTTTTACATTCGTTTAAAGGAAGTACATTCATGAACTCGTTTTATGAATCGAAAGGGAAATCGCTAGGCTTATTGGTACGGCTATTCATTGCAAATCTAAGGATTACCAATATGTGTGAGATGGTGAAACCGATCGTAACTTTGTTATTTATCTTGGTATAACTAATCACAATGCCTGACTTATGATTTGGTATGACAATTTTTCATTAATTAGTGTAACTGATCCTAAGTAATCACCATGAGATGGTATGATTGATATTTGTAATTGGTGTGACCGATCCTAGTAATTAGTGTGACTGATCACAGAGAAGTGTGTAATCGATCCTTGTAATTGGTGTAACCGGTCCTAGTAATTGGTGTAACCGATCCTGGTAATTGGTGTAACCGATCCTAGTAACTGGTGAGACCAATCACAAGCAATACCATAGAATATGGTAACCGGTCCTGGTAATTGATGTAACCGATCCTGGTAACTGATGTAACCGGTCCTGGTAACTTGTATGAGTAATCACAAGTATTTCCATAAGTAAGGTATAACCGATCCTTGTGTTTGGTAGAACCGATTGAACCCATGAATGTGTTTTGATAGTTTGATCAATCACATAGTAGTCTTGGAATACAGATGAACCAATTCTAAACTTGTTTGAAAGTGTGGTATAATTGATTCCAAGAATGTAAATATGAAAGAGGATTTACAAGAAGAAGATATCAACATACTTTGAACACGTAAAGTAACTCTCATCTTTTGTTGTTCAAAGATATTCCTAATTACTCAAGGAGATCCTGTTCGAAATAAATTAAGAATCTTTTAATTAAGGTTGTTAGTTTTATATGCTTTAATTATCAGCAATTAAATGCATATCTCTAGATAATAAAAATTATTAATGTGCATTTTATAATTGGAGATTTTTTATGGAGAGATTTCGAAAATATTGGACAAAGCATTTATTAGAATTAGGAAAACCGAATGGGCATTTATTGCATATCTTAAGTATACTTTCGGTTTTGGAAATTCCTTGGTGTCCAAACTTCCTTGGTCTATAAATACCTAAGTTTTCATTTATAGCAAACTATTCTAAGAGCCAGGCAAACTTCATCTTTTTGTTATTTCTGGTGGAGCCGTCTATCCGGAGAGGAAAGTACCCTAATTAGGCGAAATCTCTTACGACCGCTCGTTTAAAGACTTTTGTGGGATCAAGAAGATCTACGAGTACCGTTGGTGGGAAACTAGATAATTGCAGTGTTATTAGTTATCGATTAATTTGATTGACTAATGGTTTTGAACTTTGATTGCACCTAGTTTGTTTATTCTTGAGAATCTTCTCTTCTGATATAAGATTCACTCATACTAGATCGAAGTGTCGACGGGATCTTTAGACATCTTGTAGATCTAAAGACATCTTGTGATAATCCATTGTTAACAGACTCCGTTATGTGCGTGATTGATCACAAGAGATTCAAGTGGTGTTGTGCATGTTATTATTGAAGATCATAGAAGATTTGAAGATGAAGAAGATTTCTTATTTGGTTTCTCATATCTTTGTATAACACAAACCTTGATCGGCTGGGATCCAACTAGAATCGGATTTATTCGATTGATTAGTTGCGTGAGATCGGTAAAACATAATAGTTCTCTTGGGATCTATTTTTTATTGTTACAAATCCGAATCTTATTACCTTGGTGATAGAGATTGGATTGATCTAACCAGGCAAATGAGTTTACTAGATTAAACGGAAGAGCCTTTGCATATGACTTAAGACTTCTTTGAACAAAGAATCAATAAAGTTGTTACCAAACAGATTTGTTGTTCTTACTGTTTGGAATACGATCCAAAGGATTTGTTCCAGTGCGTGCACTCATCAAAGTCGGACTAAGAAAACTGATTTAACTAGGGTTAGTTGCTTGGTCTCAACTATACGAAGTTGGTTTAGATTTTGTATAGCGGCTTAATTCTGAGAGTATTCAATTATGGACTAGGTCCCGGTTTTTTTTTTTTGCATTTGTTGTTTCCTCGTTAACAAAATCTTGCTGTGTTATTTACTTTTGTTTTTCCGCAATTATAATTATTGTTATTATAATTTAAAGTAAATTACACAAACGTTAACTTCGTGTTACATGATAGTGATCCTAAAGAGTTTGGTTAAGTCCGAACCTATTATCAAGTAATCAAACTTTGGTTGTCGTATTATCTCGATCTTGTATCCCTAGACAATTACACAAAGTGTGAATATCGATTTGTTGCATTGTCTCGACTTTGTCCTTAGCAAATCACTTTCGGTAAGAGGACTTATAGGTGGATAAATAAAAGATTGTGGTGTATTTGGGTACCCTCATCTTTTCAGGTAGTTTCTTGAACAAGTTTTTCGATATTGTTAGAGAAGGACTCAATGATGCTGTAGAGTTCCCGTTCTCGATAAAGAGACTTTTCAAGTTCATCAATGAGCTGAGCATGTTTTTCTTCAAGAGACTTTATTCTAGAATCTTGAAAATCAATAATCTCAACAAATTTTTTTAAAGTTCTAGTGAGTTCCATTTCAGCTTCTGACATAGTGTCAACTGTCTCATCAGAGGGAATGTTATCAGAATCTGATAGAAAAAAATTTCTACCTCGGGATTCGGAAGAATCGGCTAACGAGTTATCCTTTGAGGTAAGCCTAAGATATTTGGCATAATCAAAAACTTTGGAAGACATTTATGTGCGTAAAACTGAGACATTCTTTTATCCACAGAAAATAGATTGCTACAAACACAGACTTATGAGGTCTTAACGTGTTGGCCTGCTTTGATACCAATTGAAAAAGCGGGGGTCTAACAAACACACCCAATATTTCGTTTAGGCAATATATATGTACAAACTCCAATATAATTCCAAGAGAATCAACTAGACATCCAGACTCAATCAATGGAAATATATCCAAGAGCTATATCTTTGTTTCTCAATGTAATCAGCAAATCAAACAGATAGAATCCGCGAGCCTGATTATTATGAGAAACAAATTGAACGGTACCAAAGACCAATGTTCAAGTGTCAATCAATGTATATCAACAACCAAAGGTTGGATTATCTAATTGATTGAACTACGCACAACCTGTGATATTTTAATTATATAGAAAATATAATGCGGAAAAGAAATGACACATACACTAGAAATTTTGTTAACGAGGAAACCGCAAATGCAGAAAAACCCCGGGACCTAGTCCAAATTTGAACACCACACTGTATTAAGCCGCTACAGACACTAGCCTACTACAAGTTAACTTCAGACTGGAATGTAGTTGATCCCTAACCAATCTCACACTGATCAAGGTACAGTCGCGGTCCTTACGCCTCTAGAACAACACCGGATTCTGCACACTTGATTCCCTTAGCTGATCTCACCCACAACTAAGAGTTGCTACGACCCAAAGTCGAAGACTTGTTAAACAAATCTATCTCACATAGAAAAGTCTATTGAATAGTTAAATCTGTCTCCCACAGAAATACCTACGAGTTTTGTTCCGTCTTTTGATAAATCAAGGTGAACATGAACCAATTGATACACCAGACTTATATTCCCGAAGAACAACCTAGCAATATCAATCACCTCACAATAACTTAATCGTATGGTAATGAAACAATTTATTGTGAGATCACAAACGATGAGACAAAGATGTTTGTGACTACTTTTTATCTTACCTGTCGGAGATTAAATCTCGAGCAAATCTTAGAGAAGATAGTACTCAATACGATAGAACAAAGTAAGATCAAAACACGCAACTATAGAGAAAATAGTTGGGTCTGGCTTCACAAACCCAATGAAGTCTTTAAGTCGTTAACCTATAATGGTTTTAGGAAAAACCTAGGTTAAAGGAGAATCGACTCTAGTCGCAACTAGTATCACACATGAGGTGTGGGGATTAGGTTTCCCAGTTGCTAGAGTTCTCCCTTATATAGTCTCCAAATCAGGGTTTGATACTTTGGGACAAAGCAATCAATATTCACCGTTAGATGAAACCTGATTAGATTCAAGCTAATATATTTCAACCGTTAGATTGACTTAGTTTGTTACACACAAATGAAATGCACATTCGTTTAGATATGGATAACCGTACCTAAACGTTTACATTTAGTTGTCTCAACAATAGTTAACCGAAGTTATCCATATAAACACTTTCATATCAACCTTGTTCATCATCTTAACACAACTAGTTCAAATGACTCAAATGAAACTAGTTATAGAGTTGTTTAATTGTTTATATTCTCATAGAAGTATACAAGACACAATTGAAGCAAAATCGGTTTTGATTCACTCGAATCAATTCATGAACATTATAGCCACGGTTTGCAAAAGATTGCATTCCTTATTATATAAATATGTTTTTTCATGATTTAGCTAATTTTAAAACTTAACCTACTCAAGTATGCAAACGTGTACGCATACTTAGAGTTCCGGACTTGGCCTGTATTCGCCAGTATGCAAACTGGTACGCATACTATCGTTCACAACCGAACTCAGTCGAAGTAGTAGGCAAACATGTACGCATACTATAGTTCCCGGACTTCAACTGTTGAATCATGTACGCATACGGGTATGCACACTAGATTCCCGGACTTGGAAGTTAGCATAAAAGTACGCATACTGTGCTATATCCAATCAGAGGTTAATTGTACTAAACTCCCATTTCAAAAATTGAAACATTCTTAGAAGATGACAATAGCTGTCTCACACAAACTATTAGCTTCAAAGCAATTTTCAAGTGATCAAATGATCAATACGAAACATTCCGAGTCTACACCAAATGACTGTCTCACACAAATCATATAAGATGTTACCAGGCAATTTTCACATGATCATCTTTTGACTTTCGAAAGCTTACCAACACATATTTCGAGAAATATATAAGCGAGTTAAACTCAGCTCGAAATATCAAATGTGTATAATTTAAGTCTATATAGCTATACGACTTTTGTCTCAATAGGAGATAGAATAGAAATAGACTTTCCAGGTGATAGATGAGTTCAAGTCTACACATATCTTCGTCTTCAATTGATGAACGCCGTGAAGTCTAAAGATCAACTACACATTCTATCCTAATCCGAGACTTAGCTATAAGTAGACTAGAAATCAAGACTTATAGTTTTGGCAACTAAACTTGACAAACAAGCTTGATATAGCAACGCTTGCGAGTTCGACCGAGCAGTGCTCTAACAGGAAGGATTTGGTATACAGAGGTGGTGCACACGGTGTAAAGGGGCTGAGTTAACATGGAAACACAAAGGAATTGGATTTGAAAAGAATGTTTTATTGCACCTACCTTAGCTACTTCCACAAATAGGGAAAGAGTATATTTTCATGTGGTACTTATATAATTGACCCTCCTTTTAATGGGCTTCACAAATACCCTTATCCATCAATAATTATGCCCCTCACTTTTTAAAGGGAAATATATTTAGTTAAGAGTTCCAAATTTACCCTCACTCCGTATTAGAGATATTAGATCTGAAATCCAAACAGAAATTCCAGAGGAAGACACGAATCGTGAGAGAAGATGAATTCCACCATCGGCACCTCCGCCACTACCAACATCAGCTCCAGCACCACCTCTTAGTCCACCGTCAAACATTCAAGTGGTAACCTAATTTCATTTCAGAGAGAGTGGAATAATCATCCAGAAATAATTTTTTCTTGAAATCAGTCGAATAATCAACTGATCAGATCAAGAGAAAATCATTATCATGAGTTGTTCATATTTTTCTTTTCGGTTTTAAGAAAGATTTCCAAGTCCAGATGAAAATTCAACGGAGATTGCATTTTAGGATTTGATTATGGAAGTTCCGGTAAGGAGAATATGAAATTTCGTTTAATTAAAACCTAATAACTTATCTGTTATACGCAATTTTTGTTTACTATATGTGTTTATATAATTTTGTTTAGGCTTTGATTTTTGTCCTAATTAAAATTCAACAATCTATATATATCGAGTCTTAACTAATTTTGTGTTTATTAGACAATGAGGCACCCACTTCATGTCATTCTTTCTCTTAATTTGTTTTCTTACTAATTTTAAAGTAAAAAAAAATTGATTTATCCGTAGAATAATAATTTTTAGGACGAAATCTCAACTTGGTTTAGAAGATAAATTTGATGCCTCTTTGTCAACTTCGTTTATGTACAAAAAGAATTCACAAAAACATTTTTGATGCACTAGCAGTTATGATATATAGTAGTGGAGGTGATGTTGGGGGAGTGTTGGTGTTTTTGAGGCTGGTATTGTAAACTGCAGTGGAACTGGTGATATGAAGGTGAAAGGCAAGGACTGGTGGTGATATAGTTGTATGCAGTAAGGAGCAGGTACTGGATATGTGTTACGGTCATGCAAGTGACGCACAATGATTACGCGTTACAGAGTTGCAGGCCAAGTCAGAGTTCCGCCGTAATGGCGCAATGCGAAGCCATAATAGCGGAACGCTCAACCATAATAGCGGTATGCTGTGTAGACCGTCAAGCACTAAGATAGTGGAACCCTGCAGGGCCAGTGAAGTTCAAAGGTGGCGCTACACTGTAAAGACATTTGGCTAAGTAATGAAGCTTATTGGCCGACACAATGAAGCTTCATTGAAGGTTTGGCAAGACATGGCCAAAGTCGACAGATGCAACATGCGATGTTGGCATTGATGTATATCAGTGGAATTTAGTTGGCCCAAACTCAAGGATGATGCAAGAGTGAAGAATAGTCCAGGAGTTGGTCTATGGCATTAGTTCAAGGCTTTTCAAAGCTTGAACAATGCAAACAAGTTAGTAATGCAAGAGTTGCATTGTGTTGTCAAGCTAATTGGCGAAGTGAAGCATATATGACGCATGAGTAAATAGAGTGACCTTAAGGAGCTGGCCTCGATGTTTGAAGCATAAGGATTGTCCATGCATGAGTTTGGAATGATAAACATGCAGGGCCAAGAGAGCTGAACGTTGGTGCAAGACAGAATCCAGTATGGCACAGCAAGTGTGCAATACGGCTCAAGTGAAGGTTAGGAGTTGGTTATTGGCTTTGCGAGCATGCTAATGAAGTGAGACAAGATAGAATGGTTATAAAGGAAGTTTATAACCATGTGGAGTGTTCATAACCACCAAGAACATGTGTGGCATCTGTTGGCTTGACAACACAAAAGGTGGCAGTTGGAAAAACAAGCTGGTGGTTATGGAAACTACCTGATGGGACACATGGCTGTTCCATGCGTGTGCAAGTGTTGTGCAAGGTTTTGGATAGTGAGTTTGCTGTATAAATAGTCCTAAGGAGTGGGAAAATCAGTAGGCATACATAGGAGAGTTAGTCTCATGTTTGAGAGAGTTAGGCATTCACCAAGAGGGTGAATGGCCTGTTTTTGGTCCATGTGATGGACGAGTTTTTTAATCTTCCTTTAGTGCAATAAAATGGGTTTGTTGCAGTATATCTTTGTGTTCATTATGTTGCTAATGTTGTGTGAGAATTGGTTAAGTACATGGCAGAACCTCTTACGCTTATGGGGGCATGAAGAGTTAGAGAGAAAGAAGAAAAGACTTCCGTTGTGCAATGCCTTATGAGTGAAGGCAGATGCGTACTTTGGTGCAAGTATGCAAGGCTGAATGATTTTGGGTGAAGTTGATTCACTGAACCACAATCATTGTCGGTCATGTCCCATGAAAATTTTAGGCGATTAAATGGGCATGTGACAGCAGGTATCAGAGTTGTGTTAGGGGACACAGTTGCTAATTTTTATCTCTTTTACTCAAGTTGGTGTCATTTGTTTGTCAAATTCAGTGAAGAATTGTTTGGGTTTCGCTAGTATAGAGACTAGAAGAAGTTGGTCTTGTGTGGAAAGATCAATTGGAATGAACTTGAAGTTTGAAGTAGCAGCAGGCCATGAAAGTTTATGACAAAGGTGTCAAAATTCCATCCCAAAGTGTTAGGAGAATGTGCAAGAGTCATTGAAAACCGGGTTTTCAAGTGATTGCATGACAAAACTAAGGAGTATGCTGACTTCTATGGTGCAAGTCAGGTGTTTAAAGTCCATGTTTCTCACAAGTATACGAAGATGATGCATTGGGAATGCATAATTTCGTAGTGTTATTAGTAGCGAGTACATTACATGTGTGGTAATGGGAATTTTGCGAAAATTCCTGAACTCAAAGAAGTTGATGGCCTTTGCAGTGGCAAAGTAGATGAAGAGCATGTTTATGCGATAGATTGAAGGTGTTTTCATCATAGCCAGTTGATGGAAGATTATAGTTATCTCTCTCGAATGCATGTACCTTGGTGGTAATGCAAAGTCTGGTTGCGAACCAGCATTTTTGTGGCAATGTGATGCCATGAAGGAAGAATTGGATGGCCAATTCTTATCTAGTATAAATCTTATGGAAAGGCTGAAGACAGAAGCGCAAGTTAGGAGAAAACCGATACACCATGGTCCTGTGTTTGCAAAGAGTTCTTCATTAATGCTAGATGTGCACAAGGAGTGTGCTTGCACCTGGTTTATGAGTGGGATCAGTATGCTTGGACAAGGGTGTTCAAAGACCTGCATTTGATCATAACTACAAGCGGATGTTCTTGTCAACTGCAAATCAACAATTATTGCTACTAACGCTGATTTTAGATAAGGGGAAAGACAAGAGTAACCAGATGTGTATGGGCAGTAAAAATGAGTTCCAAGTTTGAAGAAGAATACGGCATTCTTGCTTCATGAAACGTAGGCAGTGGCGCCTCATTTGCAAGGATTATGTCCTTGTTAAGATTGTCCAAGAGATTTATCCGCGGAAGTCATTGAGTGATATGACTTTGCTGAGCTCTATGGTGATGCTCAGAACCACCAAGTAAAGTCCGTTCCAGATGTGCAAAGGTGCACAAGTTTGTGTCAATATTTGGGTGCTAATTGGCATAGCATGTTGTTTGTGGGTGAAAACTATTTCTGCTGGTTTCGGTAATTTTGGGTGTGTGTGGATGAGAAATAAATCTAAACCCTAAACAAATGCACTGCACGGGAGTGCTTTTTGATTCGAGAGATCAATCTATACAATTTTGGCCTAAACCAAGAAATGGCCGTTCCAGACTTGCTTCGGTCACAAAGTGAAGGAGATGGGGTTGATCTTAGCGAGGGAAGCGAAGAAGGTGTTGAGATTGTGAAGGTGTTGGCTGTTTATGACTTGTATCAGAAAGAGGAACTGGCTTGCAATGATGTAAGCTATTAGTTCTGGTGTTTTCTGGATACGAATGACAACACTTGGTTTTCTGTGCTTGTCTGTGTTGTTTGGAAATAGGTGAAGGACCTAATTATACAAGTCATTGAGTGCAAAACCCTCATCTCGTAGGAAGTGGAGTAGGTGAAGTGATGGAGTAGTGGGGTCATGTAGGAGTGGTGATTGTCACATGATCACACCTTTGCCTACTTCCCTCATCACTGCCAACCGTCCATCTTTTCCTGACACGTTCTCGTAATGGCGCGTTGCACGCTGCACGCTGTAAACCACCAGACCAATACCCCAGTAAGTATACCCCAGTTTGTGACATGTTTGATGTATCGAATGAGTGAATCGTGGGACCCACTGTAGGAAGTAGCTTGTGATGCTAAAATAACTAAGGATTTGATATTTATGAAATATCGTGTATGCTCAATGCATGTAATGCATCACAGACAATCGGCATGTATGAAGCATCGATGTTTTAAATCCTGACCGAATAAGTTGCGGACCAAGCATCTTAAAATAGCATCACGTCCAACCATCTTCGAGTGATTGTTTGGAGGCTGCATGGGCGAGCTATCTCCTGGACGATGACTCCATGTGGAAGAGTGGCGGATGGTGATCATCGGGATGCCTCACTAGTCGTCTAGCTTTCAACCTAGGTTATCCGACCAAGCTAGAGAAGTTGGACGGACGAGATGGTTTAAGAACCTTATCTGCGACCGATGTATTTTTAGGGTTTCAGGAGGTGTGCGAGCATCACTCCTATGCTTGACCGAATCCGAGCTTGGGTGCAAGTTTTGGTGGGGTCGACCAGGCATGCGTGTAAACGGCCTGCCGGTGTATATGCCCATACCTCTTTGTCTCATGAAGGTGCGATCTAGGCCACTCAATTTCATCAGCAAAGGTGAGTGGTCGTGATCGATTTGCGGCAGAAATCCATTGCCGCAAAGGATTTGGAAGTTGCTCGGCATGCAACTTTTGGGCGTGCGTTTCGAGGTCGTCGAGTCCTAGTCTGCCTAGGCCGACCAGCTCCACGCAAAGGTGGGCCCACAGTGATCATGTTGACATGCTTGGGACATTTTAATTCTATATCTACACCCTCCATCCAAGCTTGCGAAGATGGATGGTCGTGATCGAACTGCGATAGTTATGCAGCGCCGCAAACCCTAATTAGGGTTTTGAAAACAGCACGTACACACGATTTTGGCCAAACGGTTTGGCAAGTTTTGTTCCTATTTTGGAGGAACCGATCGTGTGGGGCCCACGTTGGGCCGACGGTGAACGTGTTTGCACTTCTCTAATGATCTTAGGCACAATCTAAGCCATCCAAACATGCTGGCGAAGTTGGATGGTTGTGATTGTTTTAAGACACTAGTGGAACTTTCGTGACCCTCGCAAAGCATCACACCAGCCATGTTTCGGGCATGCGATCGTGGCTGCGTGACCACGCCGTGAGCAAACCGATCAGGTAGGGATAGAGTGGGCCCGCTAATGTGCGTGCTAGCGCCTCCTCCATCTTTCATGGTGCGATCTAAACCGTCCAATCAGGCTAGTGAAGTTGGACGATCACGATCATTTTGAGGCTGTCTTAAGCAGTCTTGCTCATTCGAGCTTCCAAAGCAGCGCGGCCACCCTATTTTGGGGATGGCGTTTTGGCATGCTAGGAAGTAAAGTATAACGTTCGACCGGATAGGGCATAAATAGGCCCGCCAGTCGTCACCACGGTGATAGCTTGCTCTTGCTAGGGTTCGTCTAGGCTGGTTAAATCATGTGCGCATGGCCGTGATTGTTTCTGAGACTGATATGGACAGTCTAGATTTCCATTAGGAAATTAAATATGCTCAATCGAGCTAATATAACACACCGAGAGATGTAGCCTGTACGGGTATTTCTTGCATGACTCACCATTGACACTTGGAGATTCGTGTTACTCTGCTAAGAGCAACGCTCAGTCGTCATGCCACACCAATAATGAGAGTTCTGCGGGAACAACACAGGAAATACTAGGCAAATCATGCATTATAAATAATGCTAAAAATTCACAGAATATTTGGGATTGTTGCTACATGCTCCATTCTAGGTGAATTTTGTGTATTTAATTCACATAATATTTGGGATTGTTGCCACATGCTCCATTCTAGGTGAATTAATAAAGCGAACAAGTATTCATCACTTATCAAACAGCTTTATCCTTTGCAGGATGTCAGCGCACTAAATTTGGCTTTACAATTTTAGCCTTTGAACCAAAATCCACCATCAACACATGTATGTAACAGTAGCATGCGCCAAATGGGATTTGGGCATGGCCAGAATGCATAATGCTGTTGGAAATGCAAGTTAGGCGAATTAATGATGCATGGAGAAAGAAGGACAAAGTAGTGGTGATGCATAAAGATGGCATGTGGACAGTATTGAAGAAATCTTCATGAAAGCTAAAGCAAAATGATAGCATCTGTAGGATTCAAATATCGCACAACATATTTTCTTATCGTGCGAGATTCAATTATTTCCTTAACTTGCGAGAATGTAGCAGAGCTTGCGAGAATGATTGAGAGAGAGAGCCTGCGAAATTATAAAGTGAGCCTGCGAAATTATAAAGAGAGTCTGAGAGAACGTAGCAGGGGATCCGAAAATGAAGGGGAATATGAGTTGTACTCCACTATGTATGAGTTGTCATCCACAATGTAAACACCTATATAAAGAGGAGAGCAGGAGAGAGAAAGAGAGGATGAACACAATTTTGTAAGAGAGAGAAGATACACAATTAGGAGAGAGAGGCTTTATTTTCTTTATTATCTTCTTCCTGAAAAACTAGATCTAGAGTTCTATCAAATATCCATTAATGGAGATTCTAAATGTAATATTAATGTAACCTCAACAATCATAGTGAAGAACCATGGATGTAGATCACATTGATCGAACCATGTAAAAAATCCTTGTGTCTATTTTATAATTTTAGCACTTTAATCCTTATTTTGATTATGAAATAGATTTAGATCTAGAAAATATTATAAGGGGTGTGTTGTAGGAAATCCTGCAACTACATTTTGGCGCTAGAAACATGGAGGAGTAAAGGATTTATCCTTCCTGTAATTTGTTGGTTCAAGAAATTTCCATGAAGATTAATTACTGTTCATATTTTTCTAGATCTACAAATTTTAGGTTCAAAAATGAAAATTTCATGGGAGAAATCACACTGTCAGGGAGTAAACATCATCAACAATTCAAAGACATGAAAAGAGTAAGAGAAAAATTTAGTTGATGTGGTGAAATTCAGGGAAGAAAACTAAAGTTTCAATAGAAGATTTCCATATTCAGGAGAAAAAGCAAGAAGCAAGTTGTTGAAAGAAATTAAGGAAGGACGAAGAGAAGATAAGAGGCAGATGCTGCAATTTTTATGACAAACAGAAATTCGCACAGATGGTTCAAGGCTGAGCGAACAAACAATAGGTCATGGGTTCGAATTCACAGAGATACATAGTTTTCATTTTATTATCATCTTCAGTGGCGAATAAGAGAATAAGGAAAAAAGTTATGAGTTAATTTCGCAGAAAAGTTCTTGAACAGTTGGTCCAGAGAACAACATGTGTGTTTGTGGTCGCAAGTTCGAATTCGCCTGAGAGCATAGTTTTCTTCTTTTTACAGAGGACGAAAAAATGAATAATTTCGCAAAGTTGTTTCATAATTTCGCAAACAAAAGGCAGCACAGTTGGTCACTTGCGAAGTTAATGAGTTCATGGTCGTGTGTTCAAATCCCAACGAATGTGTATTTTCGCATGGATATTTCGCAAGAGTATTTCTCACAGAAGCGAGTCTATGATTATTTCGCACAGAAATTTCGCGAAGGAAGGTTGGCACAGATGGTTCATTTGATTCGATGCATGAAGAAGGACGTAGGTTCGATTCCCACCTCCTGCGAATTTTTCGTACATTTTACATATTTTTGGGTTGCTACCAGCGAAGAGCAAATCAAGTTTTAACAAGTGTGCGATAATTTCGCACAAGAGAACTGGCACAGTCGGTCAAGAGGCATGAATGCAAGCAGCAGGTCGCAGGATCAATTCTTACTTCTCGCACATTTATTTTTGTTATGCGAAATTTCGCACGGACTTTGATTATTTCGCAAAGAAGAAAGTTGATGATTATCTCGCAAATTAATTTCGCAAGAGAGGGTTAGAACAGTTGGTATGGTGCGAGCATATGCAAGAGGTAGGTCAAGGGTTCAAATCTCATTTCTCACACTTCTTTTTGCTACACGATAATTACATTTCTTTGAGCGACGTTTATACATTTCAAGGATGCCAGTTTCATAAGCAAATCATATACTTCGCAAGAGACGACAGCAACAGAAAATCACATGAAAGCTAAGTACCACTTCCTTGAATATTTTACTTATAGAAAATAAAAAAATTTTGATTTGATTTACAAAGAGCGATTCAATTGCACGATAACAAAGATTTCAAAGATTACTAAGATTTCAAGATTACAAAGATTTCAAAATTACAAAGATTTCGAGATTTTAAAATTATAAAAAACCCAGAAAATCCAATTTATATATTTCTCTAGAATGTTTCCTTGACAGAAAATAAAATATTTTTTATTTGAATCACAAAACGCGATACAATCGCAGAATTATAAAGATTTCACAACTACAAAAATTCCAGAATTACAATGTATTAGAATTTTTATTGAATATTTACTTGGCTTCAAATGATATGATATTATGAGAATGAAAGAATGAATGAAAGAAATGACAGAAATGAAATAATGAAGATATGCGATAATTTCGCAGAGATAATAGAGACATGCGATAATTTCGCGAGAGACGATCTTAGATCCATAAAAATCCTAAGATCAAAATGGGACGAACCTTTATGGCGTACACCCTAGTTCGCGAATAAAATTTCGCAAGAGGCAAATGTAAGACCTAAAGTACGTCATAGAAGGGGGTATCTGTTGCATGGCTCAGGGAAAAGGTTACACCGCCCCTGGAACCTGAGTCATGGAGATTTGGGGTCAATAAATCCCATCCAGGAGAGGTACCTTGGATTTTCAATCTAAGCTTATGACTTAGGTTGGACGACCGAGGGTCTCTTCTAAGGAGTCAGCATTTGATCAAGGCGCCGAGGTACACGGTTGAGCCAAGAGTGCCTGGGGCATTTGAAGTGTCTCGGCCATTCTTGGCAAGTCTTGGCTTATGCTGCACTAGGCCCGAAGAAAACTCCACTTAGGGTGCAGTCTCGTAACCATAAGCCCTATTGGCAAAAGGGATAAGAGGCTGCGAAAACAACTGGTTGTTGTTAAGACCGGATGGGAGGAGCTAGCCTTGTATGGAAGAAGTACGCTGATAGACGCATTTATGTGTCTATTTTGATCTCATTTATCTATTTTGTTAGTGCTCATTTTGTACTTATTTTGGCTTTTTATGTCTTTGTAGGTGTTTTTAGAGAAATAAGCTTTTGCGGCGAAATTGGCTCGAAAAGTGGTTTTTGTGCTCGTGGGAGAAACTTACTATTCGGACCCCTCATTTGGATAAGGGGCACCTCAATTACTAAGGGGTGGCCACTTGTTATTCGCACCCCGGGTCTGGATAGGGGGAGTTTATCTTCTCCTTTTGAAAAATAGATTTGGCGGGAAATTGTTCCATTCGTTTGCGATATTCCCTGTTAGCATTTAGAAGATACTTAGAAGGAGATTTTCAAGGGATTTGGACTTGGTGTATCCTGTGTCGGTAAAACAGGATTGATACATGGTTTGGAAACGTAAAAAATTGGGAAGAATTTTGTTGCTTCACGATAAACAGGGAAAGAAAACTTGAGAGTTTGTTACGAGATATTTTGGGAGATTCTGAAGAGTTTAAAGCAAGATTGAATTCTTACCATAACAACAGAGATGTGTACGTGTTTTGGAGTTCAAAAATAGGAATCAAATCTTTTTGTTGAGGGGAAATATCTAAAACAGGGCATGAAAAAAATACTCGGCTTCTGTGAATTATAATTGGAAGTTTTGAGAACATATACGCTGATATTTAATTCTATCGAGCCCTTAGATAATCTAGTGAGAGTAGGGAAAGTTCGGATAACTTGAAGGACGCGGAAAGAAGAGCAGAAAAGGAAGGAAGGACCGAGACTTGAGGGGAAGGGAAACGAGAGATAAACTCGGATTTAATCGAGTTATACGGACCTTGTGTTGTATATATAGAGTGATGGAAGTCGAACAGGGGCTGGGGAGAGTTGGGGGTACGCTACAGAGGATAAAGAAAAGCTGCAGAGGTGAATTGCAGAGTTGCAGCAGCAGCAGGTGGAAGAGAAGAAGAAGACGAAGAACAGACAGCCAAAGTCTGTCGCAAAGAAATGTGGCAAAACTACTGCAGAAAATAAGTATCGTTTAAAAGGCAGTCTTATTTCTCCTATAACAGTCTGTTTGTAACGCCTCTTTAGCGTTGCAAACTTCCTGAGTTATTAGCTTTCTCTTGTTTTTCACACTTTTGAGCTATGAACACCTATTTTGAGCACCTGAATAACATGAGGAGCTAAACCCAAACACTGGGATGACGGAGGAAGCCATATTTCATGCGTGTGGTAATTAAATTTAATTCTTTCATGACTTTTTGCATGGATTATTAATTGTTTTATGGTTTTTATTGAATGGTTGTGATTTCAATTGATGGGTTATACTTAGGTTAAGTCTTTTGATATCCCATGCTTTAGATATACAGTCGTTGCTTTTCAAAAATCTACCTTGGCAAAGAAACAGAGTCAATATTTTATTTGAAGCTATAATTGTTTGGAATAAATATATGAATCGCATGAATGAGATTAAGGTGGAATCCTGAGTCTCAGTATCTCTCGTTATCGTGACACTCTTGTTAATATATTTTCTTTGTTTTAGTGTTTTCTTAAATCAAACCTTTACGAGTTCGAGTTGAACGAACTTTACTACCACTTTCTACAACTTGTGAAAATCACATCAATTTTTGGCGCCGCCGACGCGGACTTGTATTTAGATTTGTTTTAGGTTTATTTTTATTTTTATTTTTTGTTATTTTTTTCGCGTTTTGGTGTTTTTCGATTCTTTTCAGATTTGAAGCGAAGCTACAAGGAAAGAAAAAGTGCTATAAGGAAAGCATCGCCAAAGAAGGAAAGAAAAGAGGAATCTGAATGGATTAAAGAAGAAGATTTTGTATATAGTTATTTTGTTTTATTTTTTAGAAAATGTAAATAGGGTTTCATTGTTGTAAAAAAAATTTGGACACTTTTTGGACTTTATTTTTGGACTTGGACTTTATTATTTTAAACCCTAAGGAAGGGTTAAAAATTAAATAAAAACTGTTTGCAGGGAAGGACGACAATTACGATATTGTCTCGGCCCCTCGGGTTCGTACACTGACATCGGAGTCGGTGGCCTGAGTCGACTTCAACGGTTCATCGCCTGTCTGGTACGGGAGGTAAGACTCTATCCACCCACGAATCCCCTGTCATTGGGTTTCATTTTGTGTGACAACTCACACCCCTGCAATAGAATGTCGAACTGGTATTACAATAGCCAATACAACGAATATCGACCGAGTTTCAAAATGGACGTTACTACTTTGACCATAATGTGAATAGTGGTTGGGAACATCAGCCTTTTGAAGGTTATGGTCCATACCATGGTGAGCCCAATTACTATCCATACGCCCACCGGTCATACGAGCAAAATTCCTCTCTACTAGAGTCCGCACGTAAGTTAGCTGAGTCGGCACAAAAGTTACTTGAGTCAACACGTAGTTCAGCTGAGATGAATAACTTAGTTATGGACGAAAGCAATGCAACATGTGAACCTTCTTTCCTAGATAAAATCAGGAAGTCATGTGAGTCGGCTCAGAAAATGTTGTTAGAGGCCCAGGAAAGAACTGCTCAAGATAGTCTTAATTTCCAATATAGTGTTTCCAATAGTACCTATGAAAATGAGGATAGTTATTTGCATAATCAAGATGACGAGGATAAAATTGGTAACACTACTTGTTTAGATGAGGTTCAACCATTTTCATGTTATTATAATGATTATGATGAGGATAGTGCTGATGAAGAATTTGAAATAAGTAGGCATAGTGATCAGGAATTTGTTACTTTAATTGAGCTTAATAATGATAATGTTTCTATTTCAAATACAAATAATTTAAATAATTATTTACCTATTCAAAAGGACGGGGATTTAACTAGAGATACCCCCGTTTCAGACGATGTATTATTTCCTTTTGATTACGAAGCTAATAATGGTTTAGAGGGACGAGTTTCTTCTGAGAATATTGTTTTAGAGTCTAGCGATTTAGAAACATTAGTCTTAGACAAAGAAAATGAACTCGTAGAGATGAGTGAGGATGAACCTGACTTAGAAGAATCAATTGACCATTTTCAGGAATCAGATGACCTTGAAATTATGAAAGTTGTGACTAGTCTTTCTAGAGACACTGAAAACTCTAAGTTTGGGGGTGATTATCATTCTCCGTGTGCCTTAACTCTTAGAAAGGTCCCTCACTTGGGACTTGACATATGTGCTTCAACCATTTTAAAAGATTATCTTCATACACGTTTTCCTGAACCTAGTAATATCCATAAGGAAGTTCAGTTGTTAGAAACCCATCCTCTGGTTGATGTGGTTTACCCAGGATATGATACCAAGATTGATTTTGTTTTCCCACCAAATATTTTTCAACCAATTGTGGGAACGTATAAGTTTCAGATGTGTCAATTATTAAGTTTTGAGACTGAGCCTAAGTACTTTAGGAAATTAGTATCGACACATTTTATTATGATTGACCGCCAGTTTCATCGTGGTCAATAGTGTGAGTCAAAACTGATTGACTTTAAGGATCCGCAATTATTCAGGTTATTATTATGTGCTTCTAAGTTCTTATTTGATTTTTTACAGACTTTACAACCTGAACCGGATCTTAGTTTTGAGGAATTCCATCACATGAAAATATTTTATCTTGACCCGGTTATAGAACCTGAACCTGAACCACAGCTAGATGTAGTTGTCTTAAACAGGAAACTAGACAAGGGTATGCTTTATTTGTTAATTTTCTTGGCTTGTTGCAGATTCCTTTTACTTGTGATAGCTCTATTTGGTTTTGATGACCCACAGATGTTTCGGCTATTACTTTATGATTTTATAAGGTGACTAATCCTTTCTTAGTCTAGTTAAAGACTTTAAACTTAGCACTTTTTGGGAGGTAACCCAATATTCATGCGACACGGTAATATCTTTCCTTAACTCTTTTACTTCAAATGGTAACAGTTTCTCCTTGTTCATGTTTTTAGTTTTATCTTTAGAACATTGAGGACAATGTTAGATTTAAGTTTGGGGGTATGGGAGAAATTTTTAGTTGCAATAAATAAACTCCAGAGCCTAGAAATTTATGCTTATTAAGGATTGCACTAACCAATCTAAGTGGATGGAAGCATTTTGTTTGTAGGAGTTGAGGAACCAATCTGATTAGATGGAAACATCTAAAGAGTCTATTGATAAAAGCACAGAGCTCGGGTGTTAGAATTAAAGAAAAAACATGGTAGTTTCGCCATATCTCGTTGAATCCTTTTCACTTCTATTTTTATTTTATTTTATTTAAAAAATGTTTCTCTAAGTCATTAGGTGGGGCTCACGATTCAAGTTGTTACCGCTGCTAGGGTGAAATAGAGTGATTGAGATACCAAAAAAAAAAAAAAAAAAAAAATGAGACCAGACCATCAGGCCAACCGGAATAAATTCAATAAATTAAGTCGACCACTGGAACCCTTGTATATGCCAGTTGTGTTGACATAGAGTTAGGATTATCGACCATTGGTTCCCTTGTATATGCCAGTGTGTTGATATTAGTCAGACTAGTATCTCAGTCCATTAGGATAGGTTTATTTTGGAAGTGGCCTTCAGACAAATATGAGAAACACCGTTCACCTTAGTCAACATCAAAACCATCTATGTTTTTCTATATCCATTTCTTAATCTATCCATGTGATTGGTTGACTCCGGTTATGATGTCCAGAAACTATCTGAGTAGAGCTCTGTGACTTATATATGAATTTTAGTATGCTTGAGTGCAAACTCGTGTACATCAATTGGAATTTCGCATCAGGGTACTTCCTCCTATAGTCAATAAGTATGCCAACCAAGGAGATTTTTTAGTGCCTTCCAAGGTTCTGCATAGATAGCTAGGGTCTGAAGTGTAAAGGTTTTGTGGGTATATCTCTTGTAAACCCTCCCGAGACTATAACTCGGCCACTAGGGCTACCTAGGGGTTTAAAGGCTTATTGCATACGCTAAATGCAATCGACGATGCCTGCGACAGTGAGTTAGGATTTTATTTTCTAGATTTGATTTTCTCGAGGACGAGCAAATAATAAGTTTGGGGGTCTTTGATAGACGCATTTATGTGTCTATTTTGATCTCATTTATCTATTTTGTTAGTGCTCATTTTGTACTTATTTTGGCTTTTTATGTCTTTGTAGGTGTTTTTAGAGAAATAAGCTTTTGCGGCGAAATTGGCTCGAAAAGTGGTTTTTGTGCTCGTGGGAGAAACTTACTATTCGGACCCCTCATTTGGATAAGGGGCACCTCAATTACTAAGGGGTGACCACTTGTTATTCGCACCCTGGGTCTGGATAGGGGGAGTTTATCTTATCCTTTTGAAAAATAGATTTGGCGGGAAATTGTTCCATTCGTTTGCGATATTCCCTGTTAGCATTTAGAAGATACTTAGAAGGAGATTTTCAAGGGATTTGGACTTGGTATATCCTGTGTCGGTAAAACAGGATTGATACATGGTTTGGAAGTGTAAAAAATTGGGAAGAATTCTGTTGCTTCACGATAAACAGGGAAAGAAAACTTGAGAGTTTGTTACGAGATATTTTGGGAGATTCTGAAGAGTTTAAAGCAAGATTGAATTCTTACCATAACAACAGAGATGTGTACGTGTTTTGGAGTTCAAAAATAGGAATCAAATCTTTTTGTTGAGGGGAAATATCTAAAAACAGGGCATGAAAAAAATACTCAGCTTCTGTGAATTATAATTGTTAGTTTTGAGAAGATATACGCTGATATTTAATTATATCGAGCCCTTAGATAATCTAGGGAGAGTAGGGAAAGTTCGGATAACTTGCAGGACGCGGAAAGAAGAGCAGAAAAGGAAGGAAGGACCGAGACTTGAGGGGAAGGGAAATGAGAGATAAACTCGGATTTAATCGAGTTATACGGACCTTGTGTTGTATATATAGAGTGCTGGAAGTCGAACAGGGCTGGGGAGAGTTGGGGGTACGCTACAGAGGAGAAAGAAAAGCTGCAGAGGTGCAGCAGCAGCAGGTGGAGGAGAAGAAGAATACGAAGAACAGACAGCCAAAGTCTGTCGCAAAGAACTGTGGCAAAACTACTGCAGAAAATAAGTATCGTTTAAAAGGCAGTCTTATTTCTCCTGTAACAGTCTGTTTGTAACGCCTCTTCAGCGTTGCAAACTGCCTGAGTTATTAGCTTTCTCTTGTTTTTCACACTTTTGAGCTATGAACACCTATTTTGAGCACCTGAATAACATGAGGAGCTAAACCCAAACACTGGGATGACAGAGGAAGCCATATTTCATGCGTGTGGTAATTATATTTAATTCTTTCATGACTTTTTGCATGGATTATTAATTATTTTATGGTTTTTATTGAATGGTTGTGATTTCAATTGATGGATTGTACTTAGGTTAAGTCTTTTGATATCCCATGCTTTAGATATACAGTCGTTGCTTTTCAAAAATCTACCTTGGCAAAGAAACATATTCAATATTTTATTTGAAGCTATGTTTGGAATAAATATATGAATCGCATGAATGAGATTAAGGTGGAATCCCGAGTCTCAGTATCTCTCGTTATCGTGACAGTCTTGTTAATATATTTTATTTGTTTTAGTGTTTTCTTAAATCAAACCTTTACGAGTCCGAGTTGAACGAACTTTACTACCACTTTCTACAACTTGTGAAAATCACAATATACGCCTCCTTGAAGGGGCAACCAGGGGGAAGATAAGGGCGGCACCCTCCATTAGGGAGCTGACAGTGTCAAAAAAGACGCAAATGTCATGATGCTTTATTTTCGCAAGAAAATTTAGGCTTGTCATATTTGTGCGAAAATCCTGAAGAGGCAATAATACAAAAGACAAAGATAAGACGAGATCAATGGGTCAATAATGAAAGTGTAAAGACGTCCTGCGATTTCGTCGCACGACGGCAATGTCATGGGGCTTTATGTTCGCAAGAATATTTAGGCCTGTCATATTGTCGCATGAAAAACATCCTGCAGAGGCAATAATACTAGAGAAATGATAAGACAAGATCAATGGGTCATTACATGAAAGTGTAAAGACGGCCTGCGATTTTGTCGCAATGACAAGAGGTGGCAAAATAAGACCTTTAACTAGGAAGGAAAAATAAGACCACATAAGAAAGTAAGCAAATAAGCTTGCAAAAATGAGTAAGCAAATAAGCTTGTGAAAAATATTATATGATAAGATTGTGAAAGAGATTACGTGATAAGCTTGCGACCTTGAGAAAATGATTACATGATAAACTTGCGAACATGTACATGATAATGAGACTGAGGCAATGAAAATGCCGCACACTTGATATTATGATCATATTATTCTGAGATACTAATAGTGCAGGAATAAGGAAAGATGAAGCACAAGTAAGAACTCGCGAGGAACAATAAATACGTGAAGAGGAATGCATATAGACAAAGTCGTTATTAGAGAAATGAAGAATGGAAACGATTTAAAGCTACATCAATTTTAACGTAGTTAAACGGCAAAATGAGCTAAGTAACACAAAAATTAGCTATACATTACAATAGATAAGCATTCTCATCATATAAGAATCACACTTGCATCATGAAAGCATCGCATAAGCATTTCATGGCATACACATCGCATACACATTTCATAACATAATCATCACATAAGCATTATATTAGCACAAGTATTCGAATTTTCACCTTCTCTTCTCTCCTTGCAGATTATTCGAGATTTCGCAAAATGTGTCGAATTTCGCCCCCTTAACATTGAATGTGATTATTTCATAATTTACAAGATGTAATTATTTCGCTCGATTATAAGAAAAATTACAAGCAACTTGAAGAGATTATACTATCGCATGAGCACAAAACATGAGACAGAGGCAAGTACGTACTTTCTCAAGGATTCTACCCTCACAGATAAAGAACAGAGGCAACTATGGATTACCAAGAAAACATTTTATGTTCTTTATCTTCTCCGCAAGAATCATTTCCAAAGTGGACGTTCACTAATGAACAACAAGAATCCTCACCAAAAATGGAGTAATAATTTCGCATGAATAGAGGCAATACTTATTATTCTCATTCAAAGACGGATACTTCTTATATTTCGAGGATTGGGTACTTCTTATACTTCTTCAAGGATAATTCATACTTCGCATACTTCAAAAGATGATATTTCTAATTACTTCTCAAGTTTTCGGAACTTCACAAAAGAATAGAGGCAAGTACGTACTTTTCAAGTCCAGTATTCTTTCGCTCGTTCCTTCATCAACAAAGATCAAAGATTACTACAACAACGGATTTTTTCTTAAAGATCGCTCTTCAAGCAATATTCAAGAAAAAAGAGGCAAGATGTAGGATTCAAATATCGCACAACATATTTTCTTAGCGTGCGAAATTCAATTATTTCCTTAACTTGCAAGAATGTAGCAGAGCTTGCGAGAATGATTGAGAGAGAGAGCCTGCCAAATTATAAAGTGAGCCTGCGAAATTATAAAGAGAGTCTGAGAGAACATAGCAGGGGATCCGGAAATGAAGGGGAATATGAGCTGTACTCCACTATGTATGAGCTGTCATCCACTATGTAAACACCTATATAAAGAGGAGAGCAGGAGAGAGAAAGAGAGGATGGACACAATTTTATAAGAGAGAGAAGATACACAATTAGGAGAGAGAGACTGTATTTTCTTTATTATCTTCTTCCTCAAAAACTAGATCTAGAGTTCTATCAAATATCCATTAATGGAGATTCTAAATGTAATATTAATGTAACCTCAACAATCATAGTGAAGAACCATGGATGTAGATCACATTGATCGAACCATGTAAAAAATCCTTGTGTCCATTTTATAATTTTAGCACTTTAATCTTTATTTTGATTATGAAATAGATTTAGATCTAGAAAATATTATAAGGGGTGTGTTGTAGGAAATCCTGCAACTACAGCATCAGTCTAAAAGGAGTATTCAACTAATTGTCAATTATAGTGTGCTTCGTTATGGGAGTGGCATACGAACGTTGATAGTTGGAAGAATGCATGTGGCAAAGTGAATTGCTACATTGGGGAAAGTAGGTGCTGTCTCGCTTACTTTGTTGCTTAGAAGCGAAGTTGAAGTCAGTATTGCAAGGCTTTTTAGGTCTCACAAGTTGCAATCAGTCGGCGCGAGTATTTGCTCAAGTTTGAGTATACTTTCAGTTTAGGTCGAGTGGACCTTGGTGTTGGAATGAAGTCTCTCTATATAAGGTAGTAGTGAATGAGGGTATTTGAAGTGAAAGATCTTGCCTCTTTCGTTCAAAGTAAAGCTAGTTCGCGTGGAAGATGCTACATAGCATATTAAGCCAAAATATGCAATAGAAGACGCTGAAAGTGAAAGAAGCAAATTGAGTTGGTGGCATAGTCGAGTTTGCTGTTGAGAGTTATGTGGAAGTGCAAAGGCATTTGGCGGCGATAGAGTTGGTGGCATAGTCGAGTTTGCTGTTGAGAGTTATGTGGAAGTGCAAAGGCATTTGGCAGCGATAGCATGGAGTAACGCAGCAAGAATGAAGATGTAATTCCATCAAGTACATGAGTTAAGAGTAACTCATTGTTTGGAAGAACATGATGTTGTTTTTCCGCCACATTAAAGCGTAGCAGTTTGAAAGAGCAAGTGATGCTTAAAAATTGATGGTTTCAAAGGCGCGTGAAGAGGATGCTGGTAGGAGCTTAAAATGTCTTTCCTACGACTATGTCTAAACCGCAAGTGCACGGTGTCTAGTTTATAGACAGTGGCAAATACGGGTCATTCCCACAGAGAACTAGAGTGTGTAATGTAATCCAAGGCTTTACTTGACTGAATTCCAGCAATTGATAGAGGCTTTTGATGTTTGTGTGTCGATACGACAAATTTGAGTGGTGACAGTGATTATAAGCTAAGGTAATAACGAGCAAGGCTGTTGTAACTGATGTTGTTGAGACACTAGGGTGTTTAACTCCACCCTCTGATCTTGTACTAAGTAATGTAAATTTTCAAACTTGTTCTATTGCCTTCCATTAAAGGCCTCGGTAGGATATTTGATGAACTAACTCAACTTGTCTACCCCTAGTATTACTTGGTATTACGGCACCCGGTAATCACGAGCAAAGCTAGCCTAGTGGTTCACTAATTTCCTAAGCATACATTCCCTAAGAACAACTTGACAATCTACTTACTTCATATTAAATCAAAGGGTTTCATCACACCCTAGTTTAATTGCTTAGAACATCATGCAATTGATAAAACAGAATTCAAATTCAAATTACAAAATTGAAACCCTAAAACATGGACTAAAAACTGACTAGGTTTCTCTTACATCAAAAGCAATATATATCACTCCCAAAAATGATTCTCACTAACCACTCACTGACCCAAACCTGTAGTCGACCTTGCCTTGCCTCTGAATCGAACATGCATGGGGGTTTGGTGGTGAGACCCTAATTCCAGCTGCCTTAACCCTAGCTTCTAGGGTTAGAGAAGCTAAAGGCCGAGACAGCGCGAACTAGGGCAAGTAGATGTCTGCAGAAGCTATTGGTGGAGTTGTTGGTGATGGTGATGATGGAGATGGTGATGGCTCAGTGAAGGGTATGGGTGAAGGTGGAGAAGGATGGGTTTTGCAGAGGGAAGTATGGAGAAGAAAGATAAGAAAGAGATGAAAATGTGTGCGGTTGATGGGGGTATAGGTATAGGCGGTTTTGATGTGAGGCAGGTGCATCGATGCTTGAAGGGGAAGCTGCAGCGAGCGTTGGATTTCGTCCGAGGAAGATCTGAACGGCTGAAGGCGAATGAGGCGACTTGATGTGGAGCGGACGTATCAAGACTTGATGTGAACGATGAAGCGACCGTAGGATGTATCTAGATGAGATCTCAACGGCTTGGAGCGTACGGGCTCGGATCCGGGTCGCGGGTCGGGTCTAGCTCAAGCCCATGTCTTGTAGATGAGTTGCTACTTGTTGGGTTGCAACTGTTGCGCGCGCGGGCTTTGGCTTTCTGCTCCATAGATGTTCGACTCCAATTCTTCACTCTTTGGGCTCCTCAGATTCTCCGAGCTTTATTTATTACCTAAAAACACAAAATTAATTAATACAAATATTTATTCTTAAAAACAAAGAAAATACAGAATCTGGGATAATATCTGATTTATGAGCACAAAAGATGAGTAAAGTGCCAATAAAAAGGTGTATAAATATGCAATATTTGGCACTCATCAAATACCCCCAAACCTGAATTTTACTTGTCCTCAAGTGAAACAGAAAATAAGAAATCCTAACTATACCCCTGTCGCAGTCTCTCGAATGCATTTAGCGTATGCAATAAGCCTTTAAACCGCTAGGTGTCCCTAGTGGACGAGTTGTAGTCTCGTGAGGGTTTACCAGAGGTGTACCCACAAAACCTTCTCCAACTTCAGAGTGTAAAAGAGTCTCAAGCCTCCAAGAAGCTATGAGGACATAGAGTTTCTGCATGCTAGTAACAAGAAGTTAGAACTACTAAAGAATGCATTCTCATCCTTAAGTCTTTGAGCGAGAAGTAACCATACCATATGAAAGAATTCGGATTCGATTGTGATCATAAGTCTCAACTTCGCCTCACCATTAGGGTTTTATGATAATTGCACTCAAAAAGATCGCTTTTTTAGTCTCTCATGTGTGCGAGCGGGAATAAAGAGAGAAATCCTGCACACGTTGTAGGTAAGAAGGATAACCTTCCGAAATAATTTCGGAGACTCCACAGAGGTGTGGACAAAAAGAATCTTTTTCTGATGATCTCTAAGAAAGGAAATCAACCATTAGCAAGGGGTGGGAGTACTCACTCACTTCTCACCCGATCGGCAATTAATATCACTCTCTCATAAGAACCATAGAAACGTCTTCAATCTTCGGTCTTCACTTGTTGATGACGAACTTCTAAACTTCACAAAACTTGACAATTTTTTAACTTTTCTACTCAAATTCCTTGTTGTTTGGATTTTTCTTTTTCAATTCTTCTTTACCATGGTGGTATCAAAACTAAGAAAATAAACTACAATATTTATTTTATTATTTTTTTTTTTTTGATTTTTTTTTTTTGTGTTAATAAGTGAAAATAAAAATACAAATAATGAAACAACTAACTCCATGGACAAAGGACTTTATCACTCAATTTTTCACAACTTGTATTGTCTTGATTTTATAAACTTCATTAGTTCTCATCCTCTTTTTCTTTGTTGTATGTAAACCTTGGACTATATCAACTTTCTTCAAATATTCTGATGTTGCTCCGCTTGCTGACGATGATGTGTTTCTATGGGTCTTGCTGATTGAGAGAGAGAGAGATGCTAACTGCAAATCGATATTTAAAAGGAGTTTTCATCTTTAGATGTCACCCTCATGATTGACGGAATTAGCACTCAAGAGATCAAAAGTAGTCTTTGAAAGTGGTGCGAAGTTGGGTAGCTCACCATTCCTACCCTAATTGACGTACGGTGACACACACTCTAAAAGCTTTTCTAGAAAGTCACAAAGAGTGAAGGTCGGTACCTCGCTTGATGTAAAATGGGTAGTCTCCACTATGGTTGATCACAATTCTACTACCGAATATCTAAACAAAGACCTAATTAAGCCCTCCGGTATGGTTAAATCCAACTTTAACGCTCTAATCAACTAAGGAACCCGATTGCGTTTTCCAGTACTTCCAAGTTCTTGTTATTTCGGTCAGACTCTCTATGTAAACATAGCTAAAAGCATGCTAGTGACTCTAAAATCTCTAAAAGTTGGAGGTTTTTATGCAAATTTTTGAGTTTTTCAATTTTTTTTATTTTTTTCAATTTTTTTTATTTTTTTTATTTTTTTTTGTATAAAAATAAAAAAGACTAAAAACTCTATATGCAAATCACACCCCCAAACCTAGATCAAACATTGTCCTCAATGTGTTAACAGATAATAAGAATTTAAACATTCACATACCAAGAGAACTATGTTGAGAGGAGAAAAGGGAAGAGATTACCGGATGCAAGAGGGTGTTGCCAAACCATAGAAAGATGAATGCTTTGGAAGAAAACAATCACGAGCGCGAGACAAAAAGGTTGGTTAGCACACATCAAAATTATGCAAAAAGAAAAAAAAAAAGGGAAAGATGATGGATGTTTAGTCCATAAGTATGTACACAAGTGAACTAGATCAGTCCACATAGATGGGGTCTTCCAAGTCAACGGTCTCAACTTCTGGTGGAAGATGCTCCAGAAATGGTTTCAATCTCGACCATTGACTTTGAAAATGGTCTTGTTTGCTGGGTTTTCAACTTCTACAGACTCCATGGGGAAAGACTCGTGCGTACCACGAATGGTCCTGTCCATCTAGAACGTAGCTTCCACGGAAACAAGTGCAATCTAGTGTTGTACAATAAAACTTTCGACTGGGGTGAAAGACTTGCGCGAGAATGCGCTTGTCGTGAAAACACTTTCATCCTATGTTTGTACGTTTTGGCACTATCATATGCATCGTTTCTCAATTCTTCTAACTCACCGAGTTGAAGTTTTCTACGGTACCACTTTATCAAGATCAAAATTCAACTTTTTCACAGCCCAAAATGCACGGTGTTCTAACTCAACAGGTAAATGGCATGCTTTCCCGTACACAAGTCTGTAAGGAGACATCCCAATGGGAGTCTTGTATGCAGTCCTATAGGCCCATAAAGCATCGTTTAGGCGCAAAGACCAATCTTTCCTAGAAGGATTGACGGTCTTCTCAAGAATATGCTTAATTTCCCTATTGGACACTTCCACTTGGCCACTGGTTTGAGGATGGTAAGGTGTCGCGACCTTGTGAGTGATTCCATACTTGCGCACTAGTGATTCAAAGGGTCTATTGCAGAAATGACTACCTCCATCACTGATTATTGCTCTAGGGGTTCCAAAACGGGAGAAAATGTTCTCCTTAAGAAAAGAAAGAACAACTTTATGGTCATTGGTTTTGGATGCAATGGCCTCTACCCACTTGGAGACATAATCGACAGCTACAAGGATGTACAACTTACCTTCGGAATTCGGAAATGGACCCATGAAATCAATGCCCCAAACATCAAACAGCTCAACAATCAATATGGGTTGTAAGGGCATCATGTTTCTCCTAGATATACTTCCTAATTTCTGGCATCGGTCACAAGCGACACAAAATGCATGGCAATCCTTAAACAATGTTGGCCAATAGAAACCGCTTTGCAAGATCTTTGCAGCAGTTTTCTTGGCACTAAAGTGGCCTCCACATGCATGGTCATGACAGAAAGAGATGACGTCCCTTTGTTCAGAATTGGGGACACATCTCCTAATGATTTGGTCTTGGCAGTACTTAAACAAATATGGGTCATCCCAAAGGAAATGTTTAACTTCAGCCAAGAACTTGGAACGGTCTTGTTTAGACCAATGCAAGGGCATTCTACCTGTAGCAAGGTAGTTCACAATATCAGCAAACCAAGGCATCTCAGACACAAGCATCAATTGCTCATCAGGGAATGATTCCCTAATCAACACAGACTCATCAGACGATTCAACATTCAACCTCGACAAGTGATCAGCAACAACATTCTCTGACCCTTTCTTATCTCGAATTTCGAGGTTAAACTCTTGTAGTAAGAGTATCCATCGAATTAGACGAGCCTTAGCATCTTTCTTAGACAAAAGATATCGCAATGCAGCATGATCAGAATAAATGATGACCTTAGACCCTATCAAATAAGATCTAAACTTGTCTAATGCAAACACAACAGCTAGCAACTCCTTCTCAGTAGTGGAATAATTCAATTGAGCATCATTAAGTGTTTTACTAGCATAGTAAATCACATAAGGGAGTTTGTCTACTCTTTGGCCTAAAACAGCTCCTACAGCATAGTCAGACGCATCACACATAATCTCAAATGGTAATGACCAATCAGGGTCTCGACTATAGGGGCGGATGTAAGGAGAGCCTTCAGTTGCTCCCATGCTTCCTTACAAGCATCATCAAAGACAAATGCAACATCTTTTGCAAGAAGATTGCACAAAGGTCGTGAAATTTTACTAAAGTCTTTGATGAATCGGCGGTAAAAACCCGCATGGCCTAGAAATGATCTGATGTCCCTCACAGAACGAGGTTGAGGCAACTGTTGAATGAGATCTACCTTGGCTTTGTCTACTTCTATGCCTTTTTCCGAGATGATATGCCCTAGAACAATGCCTGAATTAACCATAAAATGGCATTTTTCCCAATTCAAGACCAAACTCTTCTCCTTACATCTAACTAGCACACATGTGAGGTGATGCAAACACTCATCAAATGAAGACCCAAACACAGAAAAATCATCCATAAAAATCTCAAGAAACTTATCTACCATGTCGGAAAAAATGCTCATCATGCAACGTTGAAAAGTAGCGGGTGCATTGCACAACCCAAAAGGCATACGACGATAAGCAAAAGTTCCATAAGGACATGTAAATGTGGTCTTTTGTTGGTCTTCGGGTGCTATGTGAATTTGGTTGTAGCCAGAATAGCCATCTAAGAAGCAGTAGTACTTATGTTTGGCTAACCTTTCCAACATTTGGTCAATGAAGGGAAGGGGAAAATGGTATTTCTTGGTTACTGTGTTCAGTTTTCTATAATCAATACATACTCGCCACCCAGTGGTCACACGGGTGGGAAGGAGCTCATTCATCTCGTTTTGAACAACTACTCCTCGCCAAAAGATAATGCCCTTGATTTTAAATGGACTTCTTGGGTACTACCTGAATAGGACCGACCCACCTTTGTTATTTGAAACAATATTGGCTGTCTTCAGGGACGGGGTAAATGATACCCGCATCAAGCAGTTTCAAGATCTCTCCCTTGACAACATCTCTCATGTTGGGGTTAAGTCTCCTTTGCATTTCCCTAGATGGTTTGGTGTTCTCCTCAAGGTTTATGTGATGCATGCAAATTGTGGGACTTATACCCTTAAGATCGGAGATGGTCCAACCTAAAGCTCCTTTATGTTCTTGAAGTACTTCTAAGAGTCTACTTTCCTGTTCCGTGTCTAAACATGATGCAATAATCACAGGTAAAGTGTCAGAAGGACCTAAGAAAGCATACTTCAAGGTATCTGGTAATGGTTTCAAGTCAAGCTTAGGTGGTGTATCAAGAGGTGGGGCAGATTTGGTATCGAGAGAGTGGAAGTGGTTCCACTGCATTCTGCCATTTAGCAATATCCATGGGTGGGACCGATTCAAGCAAAGAGTTAATTTCACCAATGTACTTAGACTCAAATAGATCTAAGTCAAAGTTATCTAAACAGGCTTGTAAAGGGTCCATTGACAAAATGTCGGGCAAAGAGTCTTGGATCGACTCTCGATCATGTTAATCTCATGCAAATCGGTATCATCACAATCAATGGGTTGTTGACTAGTGTTAAAAACATTCAGCTCTACGGTCATGTTACCGAAAGACAATTTCAACACACCATTACGACAATTGATGATGGCATTGGACGTCGCCAGGAAAGGACGTCCTAAGATCACGGGAATGTGATTACTTGGGTCTTGCACGGGTTGAGTGTCTAAGACAATGAAGTCTACAGAAAGAAAAATTTATCAACCTTGATTAACACATCTTCAATAATACCACGGGGATTCTCACAGATCTGTCCGCTAACCGTAGCGTAACAGTGTGGGCTTCATCTCCCAAGGCCCAATTGCACATACACAGAGTATGGCAATAGATTCACACTGGCTCCTAAGTCTAGTAACGCCTTTTCGACCACATGGTCACCTATAGTGCATGTAATTGTTGGACTACCTGGGTCTCTAAACTTAGTTGGAATCTTGTTTTGGATTATGGAGCTCACTTGCTCAGTGAGAAAGGCACGCTTATGCACATGAAGCTTACGCTTTTGTGTGCACAAGTCCTTCAAAAACTTAGCATAGGTGGGTATTTGTCTAATTGCTTCGAGAAATGGAATGTTTATGTTAACCCTCTTGAACATTTCCAAAATCTCATTGTATTGGTTACCCCCCTTCTGTTGCACCAACCGTTGTGGAAATGGAGCAACAGGTACATGACTTGGCACAGGAACATCTATATCGGTAGGACTCTTGGTCTTATCAACGAGCTCGATTCTTTCTCTACGGTAGATGTTTTCTGTGGTGTTGTGTGTACTTGGTGAGTCCGATGTAGACTCGCTTGAAGGTGGTACACCTACATTGTTCTCAACAATCCTACCACTACGGAGAGTGGTGATGGCATTCACGACTATGTGAAGTTTCATTGCAGGTAGAGGAGCCTGCTTGAAACACATTCTTTGGATTTTGTAGGGGTTGACTAGGAAATTTTCCTTTTTCTCTCTCATTCAATGCATCACATATTTGTCCCATCCTAAGTTCTAGACTTGTGAAACGTTGGGTTAACTGACCGACACAGTCTTCTAAGCTAGTCTTTTTCTCCGCAGGATACTGAGTGGTTGGTTGTACTTGAGGGTTTCTAGGATATGAGTATCCTTGATTGTTATTTGTTGGTCCCCCTTGTACAGGTCCCTTGGACCATGAGAAGTTAGGGTGATTCCTCCACCTCAGGTTGTAGGTTTGAGAATAAGGGTTGTTCTCTTGCCTATGGTATAATGCATTGGCTTGCTCGGCTTGGGACTCTTGAAATGCATGTAGATCTGGACAGTTGTCCACTAAGTGGTCAGAACTATGGCATGCGGCACAAGTGGCCATAGCAATTTGGTCACGGAGAGTAGGGGCATTAGATCTTACCTTCTTTTCCAACTCAAGCTCTTCTATCTTCCGGGCCATTGCAGCCATTTTTGCCCTTCCCTCAAAGTCAGACTCGATTCTATGAACATTGTTTGTAGGGGTAGTCCGTTTTGGTTCTCGGATGGACTCCCACTGTTGAGTCTTTTCAAATGACTTCGATCAAGAAAGACCAACCGTCATCGGCACTCTTCTCAATAAATGCACCATTGCACATTGACTCGACTGTGATTCGGGTTCTAACATCTAGACCCTCATACAAGATTTGCACGAGTCTCCATTTTTCAAAACCATGGTGGGGACATTGGAGTAGTAATTCATTGAATCTCTCCAAGTATCTTGCTAGAGTTTCGTCTTCTAATTGCACAAAACCATTTAGACTTTGGCGAATTGCCGCAGTCTTATGGTTTGGGAAAAACTTTTTGAAAAACTCCTTTGTGAGGTCATCCCAGGTTCTAATGGACTATGGTTGTAGAGCATGTAGCCAAGACTTGGCTTTGTCTTTCAGAGAAAAAGGAAACAGTCTCAATTTGAGGGACTCCTCTGACATTTGGTTAAAACGCAGAGTCCCACAAATATCCTCAAAGTCTCTCACGTGATGGTAGGGGTTCTCATCATTGACCCCTCTAAACACGGGTAGCATATGAATGGTGCTTGCTTTCGGTTCAAACTGCCCAAGATCGGGCTGGCGGGAATGATGCAAGAGGGCTGGGTTGCCCTAGTTGGGTACATGTAGTCCTTGAGACTACGGGGTTGGTTAAGTTCCTCACCCATGGTTTCTGATCCGGATGGGCTTTCTGATGGAATTGGGGTTTCTGTTGAAGAACTGGGTATGCTAACGATTTCGTCCGGGCGGATTCTAACTAATCGGTTTGTTTGGTCTCTAAAAGACACAATCATAGCCTAGCACGCGCCTCTAGCATGTTAACATACATCAAGTTTAACACAGAAAAGCAAAGACTCAAAAATGACCCAATAAAACAAAACACAAGCCCAAGAGATTGGTTATTGGTATTGTAAGGCCCAGCAGAATAGGTTCACCCAAAAGGTATGGGTTCGGTTTGGTTTAGTTTGGGTATGCGGGCTTTAGGCGTGTATAGAGCCCGGAGTTAGGTACACAAAATCGAGATTGAAGGATACAGCCCAGTTTAGGTTGAGCCCGGTGGTTGGGCTTCGATTATCGTGCGAGCCCAGTAGCTCGAGATGATGTGGGTTCTGTTAATGGTTCGGCCAATGATAAAGGCTAAGCTATGTGGGCTGAAATTGTTGCGAAGCAAAGCCCGAGATCGAGGTGAGACTTAGTAAAACTGGTTCTAGCCCAGTTGCAGGTGCAAAAGGTCAGGCACAGGGGCAAGTTCTGTGCAAAGAATAACTGAGTCTAGGTTGTCAGTTGCACAAGTGCACAGGCTGGTTTATGCTCAGGCTTGAGTGCACAGATTAGAGCAAATTCACAGAACAAGAGACATAGCACATCCCAGATTGGCAGGTGCACTAGCAAGACAAAAATTTTGTGAATGGTGCACAGGGTTGAGGTTGTGCTCACTCAAATGGTGAAGCATGTGCCGAGGTGGTGTGTTTGAAAATCACGGGCTAAATGCTATTCACCACCTTTGCTACTTCACACACATTTAAGCACAAAAGATCACACACAAGCAGGTTGATACAAGAATCAATTTAGACAACAATTTTAGCAGAATTTATGTTAACAAGTATGCACATACGAGCATGGCTGATGGTCTTAGCAAGCTCAGGTGCACAAAAATGAAGTTGTCAATTGGCATAACACACAGAGATGAGCACAGAGATGAGCACTGAGCTACAGCCAAGGCAACACAGGTTTAAGCAGAGATCAGGGTTTTTTTTTTTTTTTCACAGGGTAAGTTCACAGCTTGCAGCTTCAGGGGCTAGCAAGTGAGAATGGTCTGGCAATCAACACAATGGTCAAACAAGAAAGTATCATTCATTCATTCATGTATGAAAAGTTTGGGATACATTACCACCAGTGCAATACTGGGTTTAGGCACTCCACCCTGGTTTTGCTCCAGCTGCTCCACAAGTACATGTCACTCAAGAGGAAAAATTCAGCTCACAGGGTTACACAGTCAAAGCACAGAGCAAGAAAGCTGTGGCAGAGCTCAGAGCTATGCCTGAGTTGCAAATTAGCCACAAAGTAATAATAAAAACAGTGAAAGGCAGTGCACACAAGTAGTGAAATAGATGCACTGAGGTGACTGAAATCAGGGAAGTAAAGCAACAAAATAAAAACAGCACACTACAAGTTCCCCGGCAACGGCGCCAAAAACTTGGTAGGAGCTTAAAATGTCTTTCCTACGACTATGTCTAAACCGCAAGTGCACGGTGTCTAGTTTATAGACAGTGGCAAATACGGGTCATTCCCACAGAGAACTAGAGTGTGTAATGTAATCCAAGGCTTTACTTGACTGACTTCCAGCAATTGATAGAGGCTTTTGATGTTTGTGTGTCGATACGACAAATTTGAGTGGTGACAGTGATTATAAGCTAAGGTAATAACGAGCAAGGCTGTTGTAACTGATGTTGTTGAGACACTAGGGTGTTTAACTCCACCCTCTGATCTTGTACTAAGTAATGTAAATTTTCAGCTTGTTCTATTGCCTTCCATTAAAGGCCTCAGTAGGATATTTGATGAACTAACTCAACTTGTCTACCCCTAGTATTACTGGTCTTATTACGGCACCAGTAATCACAGGCAAAGCTAGCCTAGTGGTTCACTAATTTCCTAAGCATACATTCCCTAAGAACAACTTGACAATCTACTTACTTCATATTAAATCAAAGGGTTTCATCACACCCTAGTTTAATTGCTTAGAACATCATGCAATTGATAAAACAGAATTCAAATTCAAATTACAAAATTGAAACCCTAAAACATGGACTAAAAACTGACTAGGTTTCTCTTACATCAAAAGCAATATATATCACTCCCAAAAATGATTCTCACTAACCACTCACTGACCCAAACCTGTAGTCGACCTTGCCTTGCCTCTGAATCGAACATGCATGGGGGTTTGGTGGTGAGACCCTAATTCCAGCTGCCTTAACCCTAGCTTCTAGGGTTAGAGAAGCTAAAGGCTGAGACAGCGCGAACTAGGGCAAGTAGATGTCTGCAGAAGCTATTGGTGGAGTTGTTGGTGATGGTGATGATGGAGATGGTGATGGCTCAGTGAAGGGTATGGGTGAAGGTGGAGAAGGATGGGTTTTGCAGAGGGAAGTATGGAGAAGAAAGAGAAGAAAGAGATGAAAATGTGTGCGGTTGATGGGGGTATAGGTATAGGCGGTTTTGATGTGAGGCAGGTGCATCGATGCTTGAAGGGGAAGCTGCAGCGAGCGTTGGATTTCGCTGAGGAAGATCTGAACGGCTGAAGGCGAATGAGGCGACTTGATGTGGAGCGGACGTATCAAGACTTGATGTGAACGATGAAGCGACCGTAGGATGTATCTAGATGAGATCTCAACGGCTTGGAGCGTACGGGCTCGGATCCGGGTCGCGGGTCGGGTCTAGCTCAAGCCCATGTCTTGTAGATGAGTTGCTACTTGTTGGGTTGCAACTGTTGCGCGCGCGCGGCTTTGGCTTTCTGCTCCATAGATGTTCGACTCCAATTCTTCACTCTTTGGGCTCCTCGATTCTCCGAGCTTTATTTATTACCTAAAAACACAAAATTAATTAATACAAATATTTATTCTTAAAAACAAAGAAAATACAGAATCTGGGATAATATCTGATTTATGAGCACAAAAGATGAGTAAAGTGCCAATAAAAAGGTGTATAAATATGCAATATTTGGCACTCATCAGATGCCTGGCCCAAAGAGGCGTTGTGATGTCACGGGTATCCTAAGTCATGACTATACCAGAGTCATGCATTTGAATCATGATGTTGCGACAATGCAAGCAAAGAACAGCAAGGTGCAGGTTCTTTGGAATACAAATGATGCAAGTCCAAGAAGGTGAAGATTGCAACATGATTTGGAGGCCAAATCTAGTGAAAGTCCTGAAGTTTACAAAGTAGGTTATAGATTGTGGTGCATACCAAGAGTGGTACGGAATCATAGGGTGCATGCCTTAAGGCATGGCATGATTTGGCGTAGGCGCATATGATTGAAGAATTGAAGTCAAGTTTTGTATAAGTCCTACCAAGTTGCATAGTGCAACTAAAGTCGGAAAGTGAAGGCACAAGACTATGGCAATGATCAGTGTGATCAATTGATAAGAATCATTGCTTGCGTATACTTAGGCGCAAATGATTCAAGTCTAATTCAGGGAGTTGGCAAGAGAAATTTCAAGGTTGCATTTGGGCATTGATGCATGATTTGAGTAGCCACATAAGGGTAATGCATGACGCCGAGAAGTGGCTCAAGTATATGAGATCAATGGCAAAGAAGTGAAGCTAAGTGATGGCATAAAGTACTAGGCAGAGAAGTTTTGGCAATGTTAAAGGCCAAGCAAAGTTTGCTGATTTCTGAGAAGGACTCAGAAGCGTACAAGGCCAGAGAACAAGTATAACGAGTATACTTTGTTGCGTTCAACGAGGGCGTTGAACGGATTAGGTGGGGGAGGTTTGTTACGGTCATGCAAGTGACGCACAATGATTACGCGTTACATAGTTGCAGGCCAAGTCAGAGTTCCTCCGTAATGGCGCAATGCGAAGCCATAATAGCGCAACGCTCAGCCATAATAGCGGTATGCTGTGTAGACCGTCAAGCACTAAGATAGTGGAACCCTGCAGGGCCATTGAAGCGCAAAGGTGGCACTACACTGTAAAGACATTTGGCTAAGTAATGAAGCTTATTGGTCGACACAGTGAAGCTTCATTGAAGGTTTGGCAAGACATGGCCAAAGTCGACAGATGCAACATGCGATGTTGGCATTGATGCATATCCGTGGAATTGAGTTGGCCCAAACTCAAGGATGATGCAAGAGTGAAGAATAGGCCAATAGTTGGTCTATGGCATTAGTTCAAGGCTGGCCAAAGCTTGAAAAATGCAAACAAGTTAGTAATGCAAGAGTTGCATTGGTGTTGTCAAGCTAATTGGCGAAGTGAAGCATATATGACGCATGAGTAACTAGATTGAGCTTAAGGAGATGGCCTCGATGTTTGAATCATAAGGATTGTCCGTGCATGAGTTTGGAATGATAAACATGCAGGGCCAAGAGAGTTGAACGTTGGTGCAGGACAGTTTCCAGTATGGCACAGCAAGTGTGCAATATGGCTCAAGTGAAGGTTAGGAGTTGGTTATGGCTTTGCGAGCATGCCAATGAAGTGAGATAATATAAAATGGTTATAATGGAAGTTTATAACCATGTGGAGTGTTCATAACCACCAAGAACAGGTGTGGAATCTGTTGGCTTGACAACACAAAAGGTGGCAGTTGGAAAAGCAAGCTGGCGGTTATGGAAACTACCTGATGGGACACATGGATGTTCCATTCGTGTGCAAGTGTTGTGCATGGTTTTAGCTAGTGAGTTTGTTGTATAAATAGTCCTAAGGAGTGGGAAAAATCAGTAGGCTTACATAGGAGAGTTAGTCTCATGTTTGAGAGAGTTAGGCATTCACCAAGAGGGTGAATTGCTTGTTTTTGGTCCATGTGATGGACGAGTTTTGTAATCTTCCTTTAGTGCAATAAAATGGGTTTGTTGCAGTATATCTTTGTGTTCATTATGTTACTGATGTTGTGTGAGAATTGGTTAAGTACATGGCAGAACCTCTTATGCTTATGGGGGAATGAAGAGTTAGAAAGAAAGAAGAAAAGACTTCCGTTGTGCAATGCCTTATGAGTGAAGGCAGATGCGTACTTTGATGCAAGTATGCAAGGCTGAATGATTTTGGGTGAAGTTGATTCACTGAACCACAATCATTGCCGGTCATGTCCCATGAAAATTTTAGGCGATTAAATGGGCATGTGACAATATGCATGGTGGAGTTGATTAGTATTAGTATGGATTAGGTACTGGAGATGGGGAGGTGGTTAATTCGGCAGCTTTAAACTTGTTGCATGCAGCAATGGGAGTTTGAAGTTGGACCTGCACTATTACTGGCTTGTGTATGTTCGTAATTTTTTGTTGTGGTCATGCTTGTTTATCCCCTCCTCTTTGTGGTTTTAATTTTAACTTTACAGTACTATCTCTTCATAGTATATGCTTATGGTCAAGGAAAATGAGATTCAACTTCTCATTATTTTGGTCTTAATTATTTCGTAATTAATCATTTTTGTTATTGCAGAGTAACACCCTGTCGGAATCTATTGGTAAAACCTTGGACAAAGACGAGTCAGAAGAGGAAAATGAAATTCAACTTCTCAGTAAGCGGGTGACTGATATTAGCTCTGCTATCCTCTCTACTTCACAAAACTAATCATCGCAATTTCTTTGTTTGTATTTTTGTGAGTAACCTTTATTTCTTGATTCAACAATTTTATTTGCTTAAACAATATAAAACTGAATTGTAGAAATATTGAAGTATGTATATTAGACTAACCTATGGTGTAATGGTAGCACACTGACTCCATGTCAGAAATGCGTGTTTGATTCACGTTAGGTTCACTTATTTGAGTATACTATTTTTGTGGGATCAACTTGGGTTGTTGACACTAGGTTTTGGGGTCAACTTTGGTTGTTGATACCATAAATAATCTGATATTTTCTGAATTTTTAATTTTGGGGATCAACTTCGGTTGTTGACACCATATTATTTATTTACTTTATTTTCTGATTTTTGTTTTGGGATCAACTTCGGTTGTTGATACCATATTTTTGGGATCAACTTCGATTGTTGACACCATATTTTTTTTTTCTTATTTTCTAATTTTTGTTTTTGGGATCAACTATGGTTGTTGATGCCATATTATTATTATTATTAATTTTCTTTTTATTTTCTCATTTTTGTTTTGGGGATCAAATTCAGTTGTTGACCCATATTTTGGGTATCAACTTCGGTTGTTGACGCCAATTTTTTTTCTTCTTATTTTCAGATTTTTGTTTTAGGGATCAACTTTGGTTGTTGACACAATCTGCGGTGGTGGTGGTGGCGGTGGCGGTGTTTCAGTGGTGGTGGTTCGGTGGTGGAGTGGTGGTGGCGGTTAGTAGGTGGTGTTCATTGAGCAGTGGTGGTGGAATGGTAGTTTAATGTTGGTGGTGGTGCTGGATATGTGGTGGTGCTAATGGTGGTGGAATGGTGGTGGTAGCCGCCGAAATAATATTATATAGGTGAGGGTATTAAGGTAATCTATTTTTAAATGGATAAGATTTTCAAATAGTATGGTATATTTATTGTTGTATAAGGGTATATTTATTGGGTGTTTAAACTAGGAATATATAATTAATTTACCCTATTTTCATTCGCATGTTGGAATCAAGATGGATCGAACACATACAAGAACATGCGTCTGTTAGAAATCAATTTCTTACCTAGTTGGGAAATGCAAAATGAGCTCATACTTATACAATTAAAAGAGAGGTATGATTAAAAATGAAAAGAGCGCATTGTTTTTGGTGTAAAGGGGCGCTGGAAGGGGAAACCTAGCACATGCTTATTGGCTTGTGACATGTTTGTGACGTGAGGCAGAAAATAAATTACGGAAACTCAAGTCTTCTAGTTCTTATATATTTTGTGGTCGATTTACGAAACAGAGGGGAGCGTCGGTAGCCGTTACCAAGACAGAGCCAGTAGTTTTAGGATATTTTATTTTCTAGGTTTCTTCTTTTTAGTTTGAGACAACGAAGGAAGCCATATTTCATGCATGCGGTAATTATATTTAATTCTTTAATGACTTTTTGTATTAATTATTAATCATTTTATGATTTTTATTGAATGATTGTGATTTTAATTGATGGGTCATGCTTAGCATAAGTGTTTTGATGTCTCATGTTTTCGATTTACAGACATTACTTTCAAAAATCTACCTTGGCAAAGAATTAAAGTCCATATTTGAAATATAATTGTCTAGAATTATTATAAGAATCCTATGAATGAGTTTTATGGTGGAATCTTGAGTCTCGGTAATCTCTCAATATTATTACAACATTTTCTTTATTTGCTATTTTAGTATTAGAAATTATATTCTGAAACCAAATCTTCACATGTCTTTGAACAAACTTTTCTTATCATTATAAAAACTCATCAATTTTGGCGCCGCCAATGCAGATTTGTTTTTAGGTTTGTAGTTTTTGTTTTTAGTGATTTTTATTTTTTTATTTTATTTTTTTATTTTAGATATTTTTTTTTTAATTTTTTTTTTTAGAAACTGTAAATTTAGAAATAAAATCTCATTAATACAATATGCTAGCTCATGCAGAGCTTTTGGTTGGTAGCCTAGCGACAAGCTGGGCTCCAACTCCTCTTTGAATTGCGACACCTAATCTATAAAAAATAAAACTACCTAAGCCGCTACTGGCATCATTGCTCACCAAACAATTCCGAAGACGCTTGAAAAAAACAAGAGTATCTTCTCCAAGCTCCCCTAATGTAGAGAAGGCCAGAACACCCAAGCCGTAACCATGTGCAGCACACTTATCCAAATACTTGGCACGTTTATTTATTTTTTTTTATTTTTTTATTTTAGATTTTTATTCTTTTGTTGTATTTTACGTTTTCTTGGGCATTTGTCATTTAGTTACAGGTTTTGGATTTTGCATCGAAAAGTATTTGAGCCAAAGAGTTTGGTGATTTTGTAAAGATTTGGAGCTAAAGATTAAAGCGAAAAGAATGGAAGAAAAAAAAAGACAATTTTATTTTATTTTATTTTTTTGGGTTTTGGTTTATTTTTCTTGTTTAGAAAATTGTATTAGGGTTTCCTATTATTTTTGTAATTTTTCTTTTCTTTTTAGACTTTTGGACATTTTGGGACTTTGGACTTTATTTTTAAACCCTAAGGAAGGGTAGTCTTAAATATAAATTATTTGCAGAGAAGGACGACAATTACGATATTGTCTCTGCACCTTGGGGTCGCACACTTACATATGAGTCGGTGGTCCGAGTCGACTACAACCGATTCATCCGTCGTCTAGGACGGGAGGTAAGATTCTAAACACCCGCGAATCCCCTGTCAGCGGGTTTATTGGATTCCCCGGCGGCGACGCCTAAAATTGATATAGTTTTTATAGTGGTAAGAAAAGTATCGTTCACTCAGACTTGTGAAGATTCGTTTTAGACTTAAATTAAAATAGAAACTCAAATAGAGTCGATTTCAAGATTATAGAGAAAACTGGGACTATGGATTCCACCATTAACCAATTATCAGTGATTCAATCTAATTAATATCATGCAATTATTTTTCTTTTAAAGCGATTCTAATATGTTGTAATAGTAGATTTTCAAAGAAATAATTGTAAATCCGAAGCATAGAACATCAAAATCTCTAGGCTAAACATGCTCTATCAAAAGAAATCACAACTGCTCGATTATTAATCCTTAAAACAGTTTTAATTCAAGGAAAATCATCATAAAATAAATTGCAAAAATCATTAAAAATAGAAGTTACCACATAATAATTTGAAAAATGGCTTCCTCCGTCACCTCAGCAATGAGGTTTAGCTCCTCATATTATTCACGTGCTCAAAATAGGTGTTCATGGCTCAAAAGTGTGAAAAACAAGAGAAAACTAATAACTCAGGCAGTTTGCAACGCTTTAACGGCGTACAAACAGACTATTACAGAACTCTGACTGTTACAAGAAAGATGATGAACTGTTGTGAAGAAGCTATACTCTAAACCTGTCAAAAAGTGACATTCACAATACTGGAGAAAAGATCACCGTTAATTAAAAACACACAGAAAGCGTCGACTGTGTGCTTCTTCGTCTTCTTCTCTGTTGGTGATGGAACTCGTCTCTGCAACCTAGTTTACTTCTCTGCAAATACCCCCAAGGTCTCTACCCCACTTTACGTGACTCCTCAACACCTTATATACATGCACAACTGCCAAAAATATCGAGTTAATTCTCTCCAAAGCCTCGGAATTTCTTTCTCTTTTCTGAATCTTCTCAAGCGGTTTCTGCCTCTATCCCAAACTCCCTAAAAGGAGATAAAATCTCAACCGAATATATGTTTTCCTACTTTGCACGTAACTTCCATAACTAACACAAAAATCCCGTGAAAACCTCACCTTCCCTGTTTTGATAAAACTCGAGGATATTCCTTTTTTTTCACGCGACTGAAGTCTTCAAAAATTTCCAAACTTTGTCAAGAATTAATAGCAAAAAATCTCCAGAGAATATCTCCTTAAACTCACGTAATTGCCTTAATTTATCACAGACAATCCCAGAAACTACACGTCCCTGTTTTCTCCAACTCAACCTTGTTTTACGTAAATCATCCCATTATGTTCCCTGTTTTGATGAAACATGCTAATCATCGTCCAAAACCAAGAAGAACTCTAACTATAACTCACCCAAACTCGATCGCGCAACTCTGCAGACGATAACCAACTTTCCCGCCAAAACCAAAGTTTAAACGATGAAGAAAATGCGCCCCATAACCAGAGTAGAGGTGCCATTAGCAGTGGGGTGCAAATTGTAGATTTGGAGTACGAATAGCGGTGGGTTCCCCTTATCAATTGGAGTGCCGCTTATCAACTGTCCTCCAGGTGCCTTTATCAAGTTTCTTAGGGTACCAATAACACTTCTTCTGGGTGTGTTTTCAACGTACTCACGGGGTGCCTTTAGCACATCTTCTGGGTGTCTTTAGTAATTTTCTCTTGGGGTCCAAATACCACTTTTTCGAGCCGATTTTGTCGCAAAAGCTCATTTCTCCAAAAACACCTACAAAGACATAAAAAGCCATAATAAATACAAAATCGAGCACTAACAATACATACAATTGAGATCATAGTAGACACATAAATGTGTCTATCAGGTTTCCTATTATTTGTAATTTTTCTTTTATTTTTAGACTTTTGGACATTTTGGGACTTTGGACTTTATTTTTAAACCCTAAGAAAGGGTAGTCTTGAATATAAATTATTTGCAGAGAAGGACGACAATTACGATATTGTCTCTGCACCTTGGGTTCGCACACTTACATAGGAGTCGGTGGCCCGAGTCGACTACAACCGATTCATCCGTCGTCTGGGACGGGAGGTAAGATTCTAAACACCCGCGAATCCCCTGTCAGCGGGTTTACTAGATTCCTTCATATGCATATATGTAACAAGCTTATAGGAAAGTCGTTTCAAATGACTGTATGGGGTATCTTGTTAGCCTAACTCAAAGTTCGGGAAGATTACTGTAAGTCGATTAGACTCGCCTAGTAACCCAGGGAAGTGTTTCCAAAGAGGTGGGGGTATCAAAGCTCCTCTGAGATGCTCCTGCTTCTCTTCGAGTTACTTTATTCGGATCGTTCTAGAAAGGTTTGCTAAAACTATACCTAGTTGGCTTTCGAAAGATTGGAAGTTGGTCTAGAAACAATCTAAGTGGAGCCATCATGCTTTTTATTTGCTAGAAATCAGTAGGTTTGATTTGGTTGAGTCATCCTTGTTTATGATTGCTTAAAAACTCCTTCCGATTTAAGAAATTTTTATTGTATGCCACAACGTAAAAGAGACGCTCTAGGTCGTTTAATTAGTACGAAACCTAATAATTCTATTTTAGGAAACAAGGATCTCGAATACCTTAATCTAGAGAGCCCTGTTTTTGAAAAATCCAGTTTTAAACATTCTTCTCGAGGTGAGAAGAGTATCCATAGTACTCCAATAGTGCCAGAAAAGTCAACTCTAAGAACTTTGTTGAATCCTACTATGACTACTCGTCCATCAGTTATCTGATTAGCTGACACTGAAGCAAACTATGAACTGAAACTGAAAAAGCAGGGGTACAACAACCACACCCAATATTTCATTTGGCAATATGAATGGACTAACTCCAATATAATTTCAAGAGAATCAACTAGACAGTCAGACTCAATCAAAGAAAAGTATATCCAAGAGTTATATCTCTCTCTCAACACAATCGGAGTTAAACAGAAACAAGTCTGTAAACCTGATTATAGTGTGTGATTTCTTGGACAGTATCAAACCAATATCTTTTGTTTTTATCAAAACCTATTTAATACCCACGTGTATAAACCTCTTTAAGCAACAATCACTAAAGGAATATTTCAACACGGTGTCCACTTAAAACAGGGTTAGTCCAAAATGGTCTAGCAATGTGAAAAAGACAAAGTCAAGTGTCCAAGATCAATCAAGTCTTATCCAACAAACAAGGTTGGATTTAACAACTATAATTGATTAACGTACAACCTGTATTATTTCAATTATATAAAGAAAATATAATGCGGAAAATAAATAACACAGACACCATAATTTTGTTAACGAGGAAACCGCAAATGCAGAAAAACCCCGGGACCTAGTCCAGAATAAACACACACTGATTATAAGTTGTTACACCAATTTCCTACTACCTATTCAGACTAGATGTAATACATGCTTCAGTTGTATTCAAGCACTTTTAGAACTCCTAGCAGAACACCGATTCTCTTTAGGAATTCTTCTAGTATAACTTCTAGCAGAACACAAATTCTCTTTAGAAGTTATTCCCGAAAATCTTCTGGCAGAACAAGGTTCTCTTCAGAAGATACAATAACACGGTTGATACTTTTCGGTCTTTTGTTTTCACAAAACACCAAATCGATTTCCCTTTAGATGTAAATCAAGGTTTTATAAATCTTGTGCTTGTTTTGAGAAAAAAAATTACTAGGTAAAAGTAATATCAAAACAAACTTGTAGATTAGGGTTTATTATACTCTTCAAAGAAGGAAGAGAAACCTAATTATTCTACAACAAGAACAACTAGAATAAATCTAGAGATATCTTGTTTAAAACTTCTTAAGGATTATTTACGAGATACCTTAATTGAAGTTTTCTTTCTAGCTCCGATTTTGACCAACTAGAGTCGGTATACGATCGAGAACTGAAATCTATCAAAACCTAGGGTTTATGATCAACAACTCTTGAATGGTCTTATATCAGAAGAGAAGACCTTAGAATAGACAAGAGGTGAAAAACCTAGATTACAAGTTGTAAAAACAATCACGAAGATTATTATCAACTTGGCTTTGTGATCCCCAATACAAAGACAATAATTCTCCCCCTTTTTGTCAATATAAATTGGCAAAGGTACGAAAATTATGGGATCATAATGAAATTCTCAAAGAGATTATTTATGACTAAAAGAGAACATATCAATTTTACATTAGATGATATCACAGAGTCGAAACTTAGTGACTTCATCAAGGAATTTATAAGGGATAATTGGTCTTTGGTACTCAGGTTTAGACCGATACTAGGCTTTGGTCTAATATTTGTCCAACGTTAGTGCTTGGTACCTGGACTGGACGTTGACCTATGTTGACCGGGTTAAGTCTTAACTTCTATTTAGGAATTATTTAAAAAATTATATAAAATATAATTATTAAACAGATTACTATCATACCCTTCGGTTTATTATCTTACAAATTTCAGAAACAAAAACTCTTACAGAATCATATTGAAACCCTTAATTCCACCGTATCGAAATCCCTGATTTCTCCGTATTCAAACCAGAATTTGTGAATCAAACAAGACCCTAACTTACTGAAGCAAATCAAGATTCCAATTTCACTAATTCGAAATTCCAATTTCAAAAACCAAACAAAACCCTTCTCAGCTAAATTTAATCGAAATCTCATTCTAAAATTACCAGACCATGAACAATACTCCAAACTATCAATAAATCAAAATGAACTCTTCTTCCCTGTTTCCGGTCAAAGGTGATGAACCACTTAGTACCCAAACCCAATACGCTATATTCTTCTCCTTCTTAGTTTCCGGTCATGAGATTGACATTAACAACATCACCTTCTCCAAGTTCTTCAACAACAATTTTTGTTCTTTCTCCCACAACCAAAACCCAAATCTTTGGAAACTCGATCCATTTCATCTTTATTTGTTCAACTCCGCCTTAACCATTAATGGATATAAATCCATCTCAAACCCAACTCCAATTATCCCCTGAACTATACATGCACCAATACAAGTGTAGCATTTCACTTCCGACAACCAATTCCTGAATCCATAAATCAACAGCTCTTCCGATTATCTATACTTGCAATAGAGATTTGACATAACCAGTGCAATAGAAACTGACACACAAATAATTTGAAAACCTAAATTACAGAAAGGGGAATCCCCAAATTGAAACATTATTCCAATAAATCCCTAAATTGAAAACCTAATTTACATAAAAATTCTCAAATTGAAACCCCAATTCAGAAAAAAAAAACTAAAACCCTAACCTATAACATCATCTATCTAAGTAACAAACGGATCAAGACAAAGCAAACATGAAATTTGGGTTTCACAAATCTAACCTAGAAATCTATTTTTCTTCCCAGTTTTCTTCTTCATCGACGTTTAACTGAATCACTAGGTTTTAAAACAAAACCCTAAGTTCTCTATGAAGAACAATCTTCGATAAACGGACCATCTTCTCTGATTCACTAGCCCTAGTTTTCTTGAGAGATTTTTTTAGAGACAGAAATGCAGAGAAAGACGAAGTGAAGAAGAAACCAAGTAAAACATTAGACTTTGTTCTGCGAATGGTGAAGATGGGATCTTTATCATTATGACCGTTGGATCAGATCCCATTTAAGGGTAAAATTGTAAAATCATTATTTTACAGAATTTTTATTTTATAAAACTAGTTAAAGTCTGGTAATCAATGGTCAACGCGGGTCAACGTCCAGTCCAGATACCAAGCCCTAACATTGGACAAATGTTAGACCAAAGCCTAGTGTTGGGCAAAAACTGAGTACCAAAGACCAATTATCCCAATTTATAAAGATACAAGAAAACTCCTACAATATTCCACAGCCGCACTCCCCACAAAGCTTTGGCAATTAAGCACAATTTCAATTAAGAACTCTCCCCCATAAAATGTCATTCCCGAAAGAACAACAAGAGTGACCTTTCTCCATGGAGAAGGATTTATATATTGGATTTTAGAAATCCCACAAGGAGATACGAGCTAAGGACCAATCATTTAAAGTCTCTCATGAGATCGTATTATTAAAAAAATAGAACTATCTCATGGTAACAATACACAATATGTAATCATGAAGATCAAGTATTGTGATCATCTTTTCTAAGATACAAACTTGTATAAAAAAGAATTGATATGCTTAGAAGGAATAATAACCTTTTCCACAAGTATTTACACCAAGAATGGTTACCATAAGTGTATGAAAAAGTTTCTTTGACAATAAAAACCAACATCCAATGGCTTTGATTATTTCTTATAACCTGTTATACTTAAGAATTTCAATCACAAATCAAGTTAGGTAATTAAGAATCATACACGTGGTATTTAGCCATATTCATCTAACACTTCTAGATCAAATGATAATCAAATGAATCTAATTGTGTTACTCATAGAGTTTTTCAATTGTTTATATTCTCATGGAAGTATATAAGACATAATTGAAGCAAAATCGATTTCGATTCACTCGAATCAATTCGTGAACATTATAGCCACGGTTTGCAAAAGATTGCATTCCTTAATTTATAAATGTATTAGTTCATGAACAATTTTTTTTTTTGCTAAGTCAAAAAGTTTGTTAAGCAAAAAACATAATTATAAGAATTACAAGTAGGAGGCACATGGTCTCCCCACCCCCATAAACCAAAGGGGTTAAAATAAATAACCAAAGTAAACGTCACAAAATTGTAGAAACTTTTAACTGAAAAAATAATCAAAGAGGAAAGAAGTAAAAAAGACTAGAAGCCTAAATTGCTTCACTCTTTTAAGCGCCAAAGAAATCCAGCAAACCTACTCTCAACAAAGAGATTAAATGTTTCCACCTCCTTTATTTTTCTTCTTTGGACTCTTCATTCTTTGTATTTCCTTGATATACTCCTTTCGAAAAGTTAAATCATGCAAAAACTTTTGTTGATTATCAAGTTTTTTAATAGAACAAAAAACTTCATTTTCCACTTTTGTTAACTGAATATTCATGGGTTGTGGATTTTTGCTGCCAGAACTAGAATCCGAGCAAACATCAGTTTCTTTGTAAACAGCTTCCGTGTCTTCCTTAGACTCTGTTAAAGAAACCCCATCCTGTAAAACTCCAAATTTATTCGGAGATAACACTCCAGAATATGAAACCAGATCTCTCTCCAAATCCTCACGCGCCTTCAGCAATCTTGCTAATTCTTCTTCCCTTTTTTTAAGCTCCATAGCAGTATGCTCGTCAACGCTCAACCCAACAGCCTCATCTACTAAATATGTATTGGATACACCCACATGCTGACCATGCACAGCATTAGATAGTTCATCATCTTGTTCAACTTGCGCCTTACCTTGTGTACTCTCACCAGTTATGATTTGTAATTTGGCTTGTTGTTTACCAATGTGTTGAACGTCATCTATATATACAACTTCAGGAACAAAAGGAATGACTGGAGCATTCTTTCCTTTTTGCTTACGTCCAACTTCTAGCCATTCATTTTCACCATTAGAAACCTTACGACCCCCAATATCAGCTCCATTCTTCTGACCTTGAGCTGCACTCTGAACTTGAACGTTGTTAGCATTGTTATTTGGTTTCTTTCGGCATTCTGAATCAAAATGACCAATAAGCTTACACTTGGAACAAAATTTAGTCTTTTTTTGAATCTCAAAATTCTGCCAGAAATCCAAACCACCCACTGTTACGTGAATTGCATTTGTGTTGAGCTCAGCAAAATTTATATCAATAAGGACTGAAGCGAAATGCCCATACTCATGATCAAGAGTACGTTTATCTACCACAATGGGTTTTCCAAGGGTTTTACCTATAGCCGACAATGATTTTTCAATCCATAATTCCATAGGCAAGCCGGAAACTTGACCCAAAATGGTAGCATGGGAAGTCTTATGCTTATCCGCATCAAACCCTAGAAACCATTCCATGAGGTTGAGTTTTTGTTGATAAAAAAGCCATGCTTCCACGTTGAGTAACTTATCTTTGTCTTCCTGAGATTGCAACTTAATGATAAAAAGTCCCCTATTCGTGGGAACGAACTGTACGCGACCCTGACCTAATTTCCATTGTTGTTCAAAGTTATTCTTCACATCTTGGAAGTTAATCCCCTTTTGATCTAAACGACCAATGAGACTGAATTTCCAAAGATCGCATCCTTCATTATAAAAATCATCAGGTATAACAACTGCTGGTTTCCCTTCTTTTAATATTAGTTCATGAACAAACCGATTTTAGAACATAACTTACTCAAGTACGCAAACGGGTACGCATACTTAAATGGCCGGACTGAGTTTGGATTCGCCAGTACGCGAACGGGTATGCATACTTCCAACCTCAGTTGAATTTCGGAACTTGGACTTACGCCAATACGCGTACGGGTATGCATACTAAGTTCTCGGACTTCCATTAACCAACCAGTACGCGTACGAGTACGCATACTATGGTTCCCGGACTTGGACCTTACAGAAATTCAAGTACGCACATTGTGTTTATATCCAATCATGGTTACTTGTTCTAAACTCTCATTTCAATCATTGAAACATTCTTAGAAGACGACAATAGATGTCTCACACAACTATTAGCTCCAAAGCAATTTTCAAGTGATCGAATGATCAATACGAAACATTCTGAGTCTACACCAAATGATTGCATCACACAAATCATGTAAGATGTTACTAGGAGATTTTCACATGATCATCTTTTGACTTTCGTCAAGAATAAAAGATGAACTTGGTTAAAGCGAAAGCTTACCACCACATATTTCGAGAAATAAATAAGCGAGATAAACTCATATCGAAATAATAAATTGTTCCACATATTCAAAAAATTACCCAACATAATATGTGCGCCCCAATTCTTTTGCAATACTCACCGCATTTACAAGGGCTTCTTGGTGAGGATGCACTTCCAACACAATCAAGTTGTGTTGAGGTGAACAAAATCTTGCTCACCAAAGGTATTCGAAACAAAATCATACATAGACTCTAGGAATTTAACAACTTCCTTTAAACTTTCAACAACTGTTCCATACCTTTTTAAGATGTTATCCCTTGTCGAACTCTTGTCTGGGAGATCCTTCTTAATAGCACTCGCTGCTTTATTGATCTTCTTTGGTACCCATTTCTGAGCAGCTTTTTGAGCAACGTATTTCTTTTTCTCCCCAATATAATTATGAAACTTCTTGGGGGGAATACTGGAAGAACTGATATTATGAGACTCAGTTTTTCTCCAGTTTGGAACATCAGATCTTGTCATCTTAACAGAATCAGATCTGGTTTTATTTTATTTAAGAAATCTGCAATTCCTTTGCAAGTGACCTGGTTTTCCACAATAAAAGCAATGTTTAGTAGAATGGAAAAAGTTATGTTTAGTGTTACCTGAATGTGTATGTGCTTGCTTTGGAGCTTGACAGAATTTCCTCTTTTCGTTATCGGCAGTTGGTAGAGATACTTCACTTTTGTCAACCGTGGAAGTTTTGGTTGAGAAGAATCTTTAGCTCTGACAAATTTTACCTCTTTGAAAATACCAGGAGTGTTTATTCCTTCATAGACAAATCATCGTGTATCACGATGAATTCTACATGCTCCCAATATCGAGGTTAATTTTTCTGAGCTGCTATTTTTATACAAACTCTCTTTTGAGCTCGAGTTTTCTTCTTCCAACCTTTTGACCTTTTCAAACACAATAACTAGATCATTCTTGGATGATTCACATTGAACTTTGAGATTTTCTCGTTCCGAATAAAATAACAAGTTCATCTCAATGTTCTCCAAGTTATTAAGCTTTTCTTGAAGAATAATTTCCCGATCACGACTTCCGGCAATTTCTTCTTTAAGCTTTCGTATTTCGTTGAGATAATCTCTTGCATCAATAGAATCAAGTTGGTCTTGCAAGTCTTTATTCCGACTATAAAGTCTGTCATATTTTACTTTTTCACTGAATATGGTGCTTTCAGCTTCCGAAAGTTTCTGATGACATTGCTTAAGAAGTTTATTAGCAACTGGATCTACATGGAATACTTCTTCGTCAGAGTCAGAATCAGTATCAGAAAGATTATTTCCAGTAGCTAATGCAACCTCACCTGCGTACTCTTGGTGATCATAATATTCAGGCCCATCATCAAGAGTAGGCAAAGCTGCTGCATATGTCGATCGTCTACGGCTCCAGCTAAGGCAATCCGAAGAAAAATGCCCGAAACCACGACAGTTAAAGCATTGTACATCATCGTTAGGAGATGTTGTAACTTTAGAAAAAATCTATTTCTTGTTTCTCATGAGTTTTCTAAATTATCGTGGAGTAACATCCTTAGTATATGGCGAACCAGATTTATCCGTAGAGGATTCAGAATTGTTTACAGCTTTAAGAGAAATCACCTTTTTTTTTCAGACCGGTGTTCATTATCAAAGATCTTTAACTTTCCAACAACAGTATTTCTGGAGAGTGTTGAAAGATCGTTTGCTTCTTCAATGGCATATTTCTTAGACTCGTATCTTGATGGTAGAGACCTGAGAATTTTGCACACAATAACTTTCTTCGGAATAGTTCTTTCTAATGAATATGAGGAGTTAACTATTTGAGAAAGTTTCTGGTTAAACTCATCAAAGGTTTCATCATCAGACATGCGAAGGTTTTCCCAGTCAGAAACTAGATTTTGAAGCCTTGCTTCTTTCTCCGCGACATTCCCTTCAAATACGGTTTCTAAGTAATCCCAAGCATCTTTAGACTTATTGCACGTAGTCACGTGGTGCTGAAGATCTGGGGTAATGGCATAGATGATAGCATTTTGAAAAGACGAGGGTACCCAAATATACCACAATCTTAAACTTTTCCACCTATAAGTCCTCTTACCGAAAGTGATTGTCTATGGACTGAGTCGAGACAATACAACGAATCGGTATTCACACTTTGTGTGATCCTCTATGGATACAAGATCGAGACAATACAACAATCAAAGTGTGATTACTTGATAATAGGTTCGGACTTAACCAAACTCTATAGGATCACTATCAAGTAATATGGAGTTAACGTTTGTGTAATTTACTTTAACTTATAATAACAATAATTATAATTGCGGAAAATAAAAGTAAAGGACACAACAAGATTTTGTTAACGAGGATACCGCAAATGCAGAAAAACCCCGGGACCTAGTCCAGAATTGAATACTCTCAGAATTAAGCCGCTATACAAAATCAAACAAACTTTGTACAGTTGAGACCAAGCAACTAAAACTATAGTTCACCTAGTTTCTTCAGTATCCATGCGCTTCCGACATTCAATAAGTGCACGCACTGGAACAATTCTTTTGGTTCGTATTCCAAACAGTAAAGGAACAACAAATTCGGTAACAACTCTTTTCAATCTCAGTGATATGAGTTAGACAAAGGCTCTTCTATTTAATCCAATAAACTCCTTTATGGGTTTTGATCGGTTGTCAGCCGAGAAAAAATAATTTCACTTTCTCACTCTACTAAATATAAATGAAGTATGTGGTAAGAAAGAGTTTGTTCCCACAAAGAGGCTTTTGTTGTTATAAAACTTCAGTTTCTTAGTAACCAAAGGGGGGATTTTTGTTTAAACAAAGCAATGAAAATAATTAAAGCAAAGTAAATAATTCGAATAATCAATAAAAAGAAGATATTGGTCACGGGATAGTATCATTCACAAACATGTATTTTCATCAATGACTAGAATTGGTATTTTAATCTCTCATTTACTAAAAGTCCTAGGATATCTTGATCGCAAGAATATCTCGCTAATTCCCTGGTTTCATCACAACCACATTAAAAGATGTATATGTGAATTCTTCCTAGAAAGCAACCTATCGTGTAAAAGCACAATCAAGTTTAACTCCCTAAAAGCAATAAGTTCTATGGAATAAGACTAATCAATGCAAACGAACGTGTAAAAGCACTAATCTATTTTAACAAAAGTTATGATTCGCTTGTGACTAGTAGGATATATCACTACAAGCACTACCTACAATTATGCTACTTAGAATCGGGAATAAACAACTTTTTCGCATTGAAAACCCTAATATAGCTCTAGAGATGAATGCAAATCGGATTGATTCCGGACTCAACCTAACAAGTATTCAAATCATATAACAATATTAACAATGAATCACAAAAATAAATTATTGAGACAAAACTAATTCATTGAATCATATAACATGTTGTGAAATCCACTTTATCCCATAACCAATAATAGTTGTTTAGCTACTCATAGCTTTTGAGTTTATCATAATCATAATCAATAATAAAATAATGAAGAAGATGAAAAACAAATGAAAAGCAAACCCTAGTCGCCGCTCTCCAAAACTCCAAGTAGAGAATACGTGATGCAAAGTTGTAGAAGTCTTTCTTTTTGTAGTTTTTCTTCTTTCCAAAACTAGGTCTTCAAAGCCCAAAGTCCAATACAAAGATGTCCACCAAGCCCATTGATAGGTGTCATAAACACCTTAATTTTATATCTAGTATTTATGCTTTCTTTGCTATTATCGTGTAAATTATGTATCTTATGTGTGCTTTTGAGTTATTAGGTACTCTGGAGTCGCACGGACGAAAAGATGGAGAAATCACCCAATTGGAGTAAAAAGGGCAAAATTATCATTTCATGGGGAACACTATCCGGAGCCCAGTCAAGGTTAAGGGCCAACTCTTTTGGAGGAGCACTACGGACAGGATAGCTAAGGTTAAGGGGACTGCCAGATGGGTGCCCGTTATCATAACGTGCGGGGTGCCAATATAAACTTCACTCAGTACATAACCCTGAACTGAAGATGAATTTCTTGTTTTATTACACACTTCATCTCAAATTCAGAGACAAGAGAGCGGCTTCTGTAAGAGTTCAATGGAGAGGGAGATGGCTAATCGTGTAATTGCTTCTGTTGATGCTCAAATGAAGAACGGCTGAAGCAATTGAGAAGAAAATGGATTTGATTTTTCTTTGTGAAGAGGGATATCTTTGGTGTTGCTTCCGTTCAAATGGGTCTGCTGCTAGGGTGGAGTTTGAGATCGGGAAATTAGAGAGGAGCAATGAGTTTCACTGATTCCTGGGAGAGTAATTAAGGGGTTCATGAAGATTTGATCCGAGAAGGTTGGAAGGATTATGGCGAGATGGGAACAATTAATGGTTCTAATGGTGTTGTCTTATTGAGATTGAGTCAGAGATGAAAATTGTGATGATGATCGAGAGAAGAATAGAGCTGTTGCTGATGTAGATGGGTTTGGTGATAGATGGTGGAATTTGGTGTTTCTGTGAAGCAAAAGCCGAGAGATCGCCGTTGGATGAAATTGAAGTTAGGGTTTCTTTGGAATTGAGACGAATTTGATATGAAATCGAGGTCTTACTGTGATGATTGAAGGCTGAATTAGACAGGGGTACACTCAAGTTTGATTTAATAGAAGATTTGAGTGATAGAAGAGAAGATGGTGCTGTTAATGGTGATATAGATTGATTAAAGGTGATGAAGGTGGAAATACTTGGAGATTACAAGGCACTGGTGGTTGATTCGAGAATGGGAGTTGCAGTTGTTGATATCAAGCGAGGTGCGGTGAAGTTGTGGAGATTAGAAATGGGTATTTGCTCTGTGTGTGTGTTTGGCAGCTGAGAATGCTAGGTTGGAATGCAACTTTAGATGGTAGCAGTTTCTGGTGGTCTGGGTGATGATGGTGAATGCAGTTTTGGAGCTGCAGAATGGCGATGAACTGAGAAAGCTATAGAGAAGAACGACAAAAAGCTGGTAGCAGTGATGGATGGACTCAGAGATGGCAATGCAGCTGATAGCATTGGAGAGAGTTATTTGGTGGACTGTGGAGCTGTGCAATTGCTAGGTGAAGGAACAGATGGAGTTTGTGTCACAGGAAATGGGTTTGCTGTGGTTCAAGACTGACGTAACGGTTTGCAGGTCTCGTTTGCAATGGTGGCCTGAGATGGCAGCGTTTAAGGTTCTTGCTAGAGCTGGGCCCAAAGTTCTGAGGAATTGAAGGCGATGGCCAGGAGCAGATGCAATTGTGGCGATCAGCCAAGAGAAGACATTGCAGGTACAAGCATTGAATGCAGGCAAGGGTTCTGGTGATGAGAAGAGCTAGCAGTATGGACTGCAATGGAATGATATTACAGGGAAATGGAATGCAGAATGAGGGTTGTGTAGTGCAGTTTATAATAGAGGCTCGAATAAGGGTTTGGTGGTTAGAGGCTGCGATGGAATCGGAGACGGAAAGTTGGGTTTGAATCGGATTTGATGGCTGCCGAAGATGGCTCGAGTATGTTGTTGAGTTAGAGCTCAGATTGCAGGTTGCTATGGGATGTGCAGTCAGTTTGTAATGACCTGCAGTGGCTTGTTGCTGAGATGGTTAAGTTGGAATTGTGTGAAATGCTACTGAGTGCTGGATAAATGCCTGAAATGATGTGTGTGTGTGTGTTTGTCTGGCTGAGTTGCAGGCAAAGCTGTGAAAAGCTTGAGTTGTGAAGTGTGCAGCTGTTGGTGGTGAATCAGAGGAATTGCCGCGTTGATAGCAAGGAAATGGGGAAACTGGTTAGTCGCAGAGCTGGTGTATGACAGTGGTTAGGCCTGGAAATTGCAAGAAAATTGAGCTGTTGTACAGTGAGTTGCAGCTGTGAAGAAGGCAGGCCAAGATGGATGGAAGGGAAGCACTGATACACCATCTTGGTGCAACACAGATATAGCCTGTGCAAATGGTTTAAGGCATGGCAAATCAGCTCAATCAGCCAGAGAGATAGCTGACTGTGATCTGACTCAGCTCTGACTCGGTTGACTTACTGAGTTGACCCGAGTCGACTCACTTGACCGTTTTGACCCAACCGAGTTGACCCGTTGACCGGGCGGACTTTGCCGGTCACCTGAGCCGATTCCCGGTGACTTTTCCGGTCGATTTCCGGCCATAATCCCAGTTTTCCGGCGACGAATTTTGGACATAATTTTATATGGGTATTTTCCACACATGGGCTTGGTGGACTAGTTGGAGATGGGTTTTGAGAAGACCTAAATTTGGAAAGAGTATCCTTTTGGAATTGAAGAAACATATAAATAGAAAAGTCTTTCTCAAACCTAGGGATATATATCTCCATTAGGGAGGCCTCTACTTTTGGTTCTAGGGTTTAGAACCATGATAGGTTTTCTCTTCCTTCTTGTTATGAACTCCATGAATATGAGCTAAGTTTTTATTATTGGTTGAAGATGTAGTTGGATTTTGCAACCAAGTTATGATTTTTATGAATTAGTTTTCTCTCAATATTATCGTTTGATTTCTACGGGTTATATTAATTGCATGATTGACGTATTGCAATATGATTGAATGTTTGTTTAGTTAAGTCTAGAATTGATTGAACTCACATCCATATCTATAGCTATTTTAGGGTTTTTCATCAAGCGATAACCTTGAATACGAGTAGCATGATATGATTCTAGGTTGTAGTGATACATCCTCGTAGTCATATGTAGAAATTGACCTTTGTTCGAATTGTTTGCGCAATGTATTACAATTGCATTGATTAGCATATTTCTGAAACTTAATGCTCCTAGGAATTGAACTTGATTAGCGCAAGGCGTTAGGTTATTCTTTAGGTAGAGTTCACATGCGCAGCTCTAATGTGTGTGTGATAACTTAGGAAATTTACGGAGTATTCTTGCAATAAGGTATTCTAAGGCTTTTGATGATAGCGAGATTAAATACGAATTCTATTCATACATTCATAAACTTGTTTACAATTGAAGATGAAACCTTTATCCAATATTTCACATCCTTGATTTGCGTGTTTATTTATTTGCTTCGCTTTTATTTTATTTTAGTATATAAAAATCAGCAAACCCCCGGTGTTTTATATAGGAAACCATAACATATTGACAACCAAGACCTCTCTGTGGGAACGATCCTTTCTTGCCCTTGCTTCATTATATATTTTGAGTAGTAAGAAAGTGTAATTTATATTTGTGTCGGCTGACAACCGGTCAAATTTTGGCGCCGTTGCCGGGGAGGCAACGGTTGTCAATTGTTTTTGGTTTCTTATTTTTTGTTTTTAGTATTGTTTTACTTTTTCTTATTCTTTGGTTCTTAACCGAGTTTTGAGAATCTTGTTTCAGGTACCAATTTCTATGGACGGAGCATATTGGAGCAATCAATACGGCTTTCAACCTCAACAATATGACAACTATCACCCTTACGGGGAGTACAATCAAAACCAATCCTTTGGTTATGGTCAATACTCCACGTACCCTTTTAGTTATTCTCATACATTCCAACCTTCTTATGGTGGGTATGTAAGTGAGCAACCACAAAGAGGGGATGGTACTTGTACTCCTATTAATATTTCCTCTAGTTTGGTAGATGAAATGCAACAATGTATGGACATCATGGAGTCAATTCATAGACAACCAAGCGTGGAACCAATTTCATCGACCGAATGTGCTCATAGTATGTTTGGCCCAATTTCTGATCGTAGTTATGATCATCCACCCATTCAAAGGGAATATAATTGGCCTAGCAATACTGAAGTAAGTAATTCTACTTTTTCTTTGTCGAATGAGCTTTACAAACAAATGGAACACTATATTCAGAATTTGGATGGATCACTCCAAGAGCTTCAAAGAGGTGTTTCCGACGTAAGAAAGGGCATTGATGAATACATAGAGGAAATGAATAATTATGTTGAAAAAGGCAAACCTTTGGGGACTTTGGTTGATATTTGTGTAGTTAAATCAACTCTTGATCGTAATAATGATCATTCACCTATTCAAAAGGATGAGTTCGAGATTAGCAACACTAAATTCAGCGAGGACCAATCTTATGTTGACTATGATAGTGATGATGATTATTATGAAAATACATCGTTTGAACCAATTTATGGTGACATCCCCGAGGAGTGGAAAATGGAGTCTTTTTGCGATCAAGGTGAAGTTGAAAAGGAATATGATGACACTAGTGTAGCTTACTCAAGCATTGATCTTAATAATGATCAAGAACCTATTCAAAAGGTAGAGCTTGAGGATGACGCAAGGAGTGTTCTAAAGAAATTCCTTATGGACAATATTGCATCCAAAAGAGTATGTGCCTTACAACAAAGAGGAATATGTTGAGAATGTGACCGTTATAACCAATATTGTGGAAGACCCAATTGAGCTTGCATATGATTGTAATGATGATGTTTATGTCGAAACTTTGGTTAAGGCAGAAACGGACGAAGAATGGTTGCAAGGTTTGATAGAGGACCATGATATACATGAGGTGAATAATTCACTTGAGTTTTTCAAGGATGAAGAGGATTCCGTGATACAAGAGATTGTGCAAGGTTTATCTAACCCTTTGCCTATTGTTTCTTCTCCTTTACCTCTTATTGGTTTGAATGTATGTGCTTCGAGAGTATTGTTGAATGACTTTGTTTCTCGATTTCCGCCATTAGAGATACTTGATTCTCATACTATGCAGGTTATGGAACAAGAAACCGTGGAAGTACCCGACTTCTATATTCTTTATACACTCCCAAGTGTGGACAAGAATAAGTGTGGGGGACGCTTTTATCGGTTCATAGCTTCACTTTTGCTTTATTGTACTAATATTTGTGTGAAGCTAGTGTTTGCAAAACAGGTTCTATGGAAGGATCCCCAACTTTTCAGATTGTTGGTATATGGGGAATGAATCTTGCAAGGATATAGTCGGGCTGACGACTTTAAACCAAGCGCTACATGGGAGGCAACCCATAGGTTTTGTATTTTTTTTTTATCTTTTATTTTTCTTGTCTTGTTTTTGTTTTTATTTTTTTTCTTGTCGCATATTGTTATATGATTTCCCACCTTGACTTTATTTGGACGATTCAATTTACATTGAGGACAATGTAAAGTTTAAGTGTGGGGGAGTGGTTAAGCATTTGCGTTGTAAATTTTTCAAATTTTTCAACTTTTGTGTAATATAGTGAATAAGAAAACTCCAACTTGTAGTTAGTTTAGAGTCACATAGTATACATGTCGCTAAGATTACATCGAGAATCTCATAATAGTGACTGAACTTAGAGATGACAGAGAACATGATCGGGTTTCTTAATTGTATGAGAGTTAAAGTTGGATTTAACCATGCCAGTGGCAAATAAGGTGCAGACTGAATTCGGTATTAGAGTAGTGATCCCCTATAGTGGAGACTACCCATGTTACATAATGTGAGGCACCAACCTTCAATTCTTTGTACTGTCTAAATTTGTGCTTTTAGAGTGTGTGTCACCGTACGTAAATTCCAGGCAGAATGGTGAGCTGTCCAACCTCCCACCATAGAAGCACTATTTTGATCTCTTGAGTGCTATTTTTATCAATCATGATGGTGACATCGAATTGCTAACTTACATACCACTTGTAATCTTGTTCGCGATTAGCACCATCCACCTTATCTCTCTCTACACCAACAGGTCCATAGAAACACCATCATCATCAACAAGAGGAGCATCACAAATTTGAAGGAAAGTTGAACACGTTCAAGGTTTACAAGCAACGATGCAAATTGAGCAGATTTGATTTAAATAAAGCAACAAAACAAGGAGCGAGAATTTTTATAAGTTGAAGACTATTGTACAAGAGTGAAAATTATCAAAGATGAGAGTTCGAGAAGTTTATGATATCAAGACATAAAAGTTGTGAAGAATCAAGCGGTAAAGTACTTACACCATGGCCTTTGTACTTACATTTTTATCTTATTTGTATTTTACTTTCTCTTGTCTCAAAAAAAAAAAAAAAAATGAAAAGAAAAAAAAAAAAAAAAAAAAAAAAAGAAAATTAAAAAAAAAAAAAAAAAGAAAAAAAAAAGACAAGAGAAAATTTCTTAGGTTCATTACTAGTTTTATTGTTTTATTTCGTTTTTATTTTGTATTTGTTTTATTTATTATTTCAAAAAAAAAAAAAATTAAAAAAAAAAAAAAAAAAAAGAAAAAAAAATATTTTGGGTTTGTATAGTTCGTTTTTAGTTTTGTATTCTTCCAATAAAGCCAAGGGAAGAAGGAATATCTATAATGAGTTTCAAGCGACAAGGAATTTGAGGAAAAGAGTTACATTGTCAAGATTCTACGAAGTTCAAGAGTTATCATCAAGAGTTGAAGACCGAAGACGAAGATGAAGACACCGATAGAAGACCGAAGACGTTTCTATGGATGCTGTGAGAGTGGTGCTAGCTGCACGCCGAACGGATAACGAGGTAAGTAAGCATATTCCCACCTTCGTTAAGTGGTTGATTTCCTTTCTTAGAGATCGTCAGAAAAATGGGTTTTCAAAAATATTAAAAGATGTGGGTTTTCAAAATATTTCGGAGGGTTATGCCTTCCTACCATTCAACGTGTCACAAGATTCTCTCTTCATTCCTACCTGGACACATGTGTGACCCATAAAAAGCTGTTTATTGAGAGCAACTTCATAAAACCCTTTCTTGTGAGGCAGAGTCGAGACTTTTGATCACTCCGAACCCGAATTTTTGTCGAGAAGGGATGGTTATTTCTCTCTCAACTTTTAAGGATGAGATTGTGTTCATTTATGTGTCTAACTTCTTATGACTAGTGTGCAGAATCTCTATGTCTTCTTAGCGCGTTGGATGCTATCATTTCGGAGAACTAGTAAGTTAGAAATATAGGTTTTGTGGGTATATCTCTAGTAAACCCTCACGAGACTATAACTCGTCCACTAGGGACACTTAGTGGTTTAAAGGCTTGTTATTTATGCTAAAAGTGACCGTAGCCTCGACGACACAGAGTTGTATGTATTTTTAGAATTTGTTTTGTTTGATTTGCTCGAGGACTAGCAAAGTCTAAGTGTGGGGGAATTTGATAGGTGTCATAAACACCTTAATTTTATATCTAGTATTTATGCTTTCTTTGCTATTATCGTGTAAATTATGTATCTTATGTGTGCTTTTGAGTTATTAGGTACTCTGGAGTCGCACGGACGAAAAGATGGAGAAATCACCCAATTGGAGTAAAAAGGGCAAAATTATCATTTCATGGGGAACACTATCCGGAGCCCAGTCAAGGTTAAGGGCCAACTCTTTTGGAGGAGCACTACGGACATGATAGCTAAGGTTAAGGGGACTGCCAGATGGGTGCCCGTTATCATAACGTGCGGGGTGCCAATATAAACTTCACTCAGTACATAGCCCTGAACTGAAGATGAATTTCTTGTTTTATTACACACTTCATCTCAAATTCAGAGACAAGAGAGCGGCTTCTGTAAGAGTTCAATGGAGAGGGAGATGGCTAATCGTGTAATTGCTTCTGTTGATGCTCAAATGAAGAACGGCTGAAGCAATTGAGAAGAAAATGGATTTGATTTTTGCTGTGAAGAGGGATATGCTGGTGTTGCTTCCGTTCAAATGGGTCTGCTGCTAGGGTTGAGTTTGAGATTGGGAAATTAGAGAGGAGCAATGAGTTTCACTGATTCCTGGGAGAGTAATTAAGGGGTTCATGAAGATTTGATCCGAGAAGGTTGGAAGGATTATGGCAGAGATGGGAACGAATTAATGGTTCTAATGGTGTTGTCTTATTGAGATTGAGTCAGAGATGAAAATTGTGATGATGATCGAGAGAAGAATAGAGCTGTTGCTGATGTAGATGGGTTTGGTGATAGATGGTGGAATTTGGTGTTTCTGTGAAGCAAAAGCCGAGAGATCGCCGTTGGATGAAATTGAAGTTAGGGTTTCTTTGGAATTGAGACGAATTTGATATGAAATCGAGGTCTTACTGTGATGATTGAAGGCTGAATTAGACAGGGGTACACTCAAGTTTGATTTAATAGAAGATTTGAGTAATAGAAGAGAAGATGGTGATGTTAATGGTGATATAGATTGATTCTGGTGATGAAGGTGGAAATACTGGAGATTACAAGGCAGTGGTGGTTGATTCTGAGAATGGGAGTTGCAGCTGTTGATATCAAGCAGGTGCAGGTGAAGTTGTGGAGATTAGAAATGGGTATTTGCTCTGTGTGTGTGTGTGTTTGGCAGCTGAGAATGCTAGGTTGGAATGCAGCTTTAGATGGTAGCAGTTTCTGGTGGTCTGGGTGATGATGGTGAATGCAGTTTTGGAGCTGCAGAATGGCGGTGAACTGAGAGAGCTGTAGAGAAGAACGACAAAAAGCTGGTAGCAGTGGTGGATGGACTCAGAGATGGAAATGCAGCTGATGGCATTGGAGAGAGTTATTTGGTGGATCATGGAGTCAAAGCAATTGCTAGGTGAAGGAACAGATGGAGTTTGTGCCACAGGAAATGGGTTTGCTGTGGTTCAAGACTGACGTAACGGTTTGCAGGTCTCGTTTGCAATGGTGGCCTGAGATGGCAGTGTTTAAGGTTCTTGCTAGAGCTGGAACTGAAAGTTACAGGAATTGAAGCTGATGGCCAGGAGCAGATGCAATTGTGGCAGTCAGCCAAGAGAAGACATTGCAGGTACAAGCATTGAATGCAGGCAAGTGTTCTGGTGATGAGAAGAGCTAGCAGTATGGACTGCAATGGAATGATATTACAGGGAAATGGAATGCAGAATGAGGGTTGTGCAGTGCAGTTTATAATAGAGGCTCGAATAAGGGTTTGGTGGTTAGAGGCTGTGATGGAATCGGAAGTTTTGATGGACTTGATGGCCAAGATGGCTCGAGTATGTTGTTGAGTTAGAGCTCAGATTGCAGGTTGCTATGGAATATGCAGTCAGTTTGTAATGACCTGCAGTGGCTTGTTGCTGAGATGGTTAAGTTGGAATTGTGTGAAATGCTACTAAGTGCTGGATAAATGCCTGAAATGATGTGTGTGTGTGTTTTGTGCTGGTGAGTTGCAGGCGAAGCTGTGAAAAGCTTGAGTTGTGAAGTGTGCAGCTGTTGGTGGTGAATCGGAGGAATTGCCGCTGTTGATAGCAAGGAAATGGGGAAACTGGTTAGTCGCAGAGCTGGTGTATGACAGTGGTTAGGCCTGGAAATTGCAAGAAAATTGAGCTGTTGTACGAAGCCGTTGCAGTATGAAGAAGGCAGGCCAAGATGGCTGGAAGGGAAGCACCGATGCACCATCTTGGTGCAACACGATATATAGCTTTGTGCAAATGGTTTAAGGCCTGGCAAATCAGCTCAATCAGCCAGAGAGATAGCTGACTATGATCTGACTCAGCTCTGACTCGGTTGACTTACTGAGTTGACCCGAGTCGACTCACTTGACCGTTTTGACCCAACCGAGTTGACCCGTTGACCGGGCGGACTTTGCCGGTCACCTGAGCCGATTCCCGGTGACTTTTCCGGCCGATTTCCGGCCATAATCCCAGTTTTCCAGCGACGGATTTTGGACATAATTTTATATGGGTATTTTCCACACATGGGCTTGGTGTACTAGTTGGAGATGGGTTTTGAGAAGACCTAAATTTGGAAAGAGTATCCTTTTGGAATTGAAGAAACATATAAATAGAAAAGTCTTTCTCAAACCTAGGGATATATATCTCCATTAGGGAGGCCTCTACTTTTGGTTCTAGGGTTTAGAACCATGATAGGTTTTCTCTTCCTTCTTGTTATGAACTCCATGAATATGAGCTAAGTTTTTATTATTGGTTGAAGATGTAGTTGGATTTTGCAACAAAGTTATGATTTTTATGAATTAGTTTTCTCTCAATATTATCGTTTGATTTCTACGGGTTATATTAATTGCATGATTGACGTATTGCAATATGATTGAATGTTTGTTTAGTTAAGTCTAGAATTGATTGAACTCACATCCATATCTATAGCTATTTTAGGGTTTTTCATCAAGCGATAACCTTGAATACGAGTAGCATGATATGATTCTAGGTTGTAGTGATACATCCTCGTAGTCATATGTAGAAATTGACCTTTGTTCGAATTGTTTTGCGCAATGTATTACAATTGCATTGATTAGCCTATTTACGAAACTTAATGCTCCTAGGAATTGAACTTGATTAGCGCAAGGCGTTAGGTTATTCTTTAGGTAGAGTTCACATGCGCAAAATCTAATGTGTGTGTGATAACTTAGGAAATTTACGGAGTCTTCTTGCAATAAGGTATTCTAAGGCTTTTGATGATAGCGAGATTAAATACGAATTCTATTCATACATTCATAAACTTGTTTACAATTGAAGATGAAACCTTTATCCAATATTTCACATCCTTGATTTGCGTGTTTATTTATTTGCTTCGCTTTTATTTTATTTTAGTATATAAAAATCAGCAAACCCCCGGTGTTTTATATAGGAAACCATAACATATTGACAACCAAGACCTCTCTGTGGGAACGATCCTTTCTTGCCCTTGCTTCATTATATATTTTGAGTAGTAAGAAAGTGTAATTTATATTTGTGTCGGCTGACGACCGGTCACCCATATGTGAGAAAAACCTATGTGAAAATATGTCCCAAAAGAGGTCACCGGAAAACTGGTGTCACGCCGGAAGTTGGCCAGAATCCGGCCAGAAAAGTATCTCAGGTGACCGGCAAAGTCCACCTGGTCACCGGTCAAACGAGTCAGTCCAGTCAAACTCACTGAGTCAAGGCGAGTCAATACCGATTCAGCTATCTGACTCGGTCAAGTTGGTCAGGACAGGCCATTGCACAGGACATATCTTCTGCTGCACTATCATTGTGCTTCAAGTCTATGTAGTATCAAATTTAGTCTGCAATTCATTACAACCATTCATTCTCAGTTCTGCTTCAAGATCCTTCGCAACCTCATCTTAACTATCAGCTGCTTCTCATTCTGTAGCTTCAACTCCACCAGAATCATCTCAGCTTCCCTTCATTCTCTCCTTGACTCGCTGCACACAATCAACTTTATCTCATGCAGCTGCAATACATTCCTAAACATACATCTATTGCTCCATGGCATCAACTTCACCTGCAATAACAGCTCAGCCCTTGCATCACAGCTGCATTTATCCATTTAAACTCCAGTTCCACAATTTAGTATCACCAAAGCCATTTCCCGAGTCTTGCGCTTCACAGTAAACACCATCATCTTCTCTGGCCAACAGTTGCAATCAAATACCTGCTCAGCTCAGATTCTAGACAACCCATTCTTTGTTTGCTTTAACTTCAATCTCCTCTCAGCAGCATCAGTTCTTCGTCATACCACCAACTCGAATCCCAAAAGCAATAACCACCTGAAGCTGCAACCATTTCACCAGCAGCACACATCAATCTTCTTCCCATTCATCACTCAGACGGCATCACTACCATCTGAACTGCAACCTCAGTCTGTTGTAGAGGCCAACAAACTCAACACCTGCAATCACTTCAAACCACCAGTGCCTGAGCTCAACAGCATCAACACCATTCTGCTCTAATGCAAGTCCTCCATGACCACAGCACCATTTCAGTTCAAGAGCAAACCACAACTGCAATCAACTCCTTAACCTGCAGCTCCAGCCATTCCATCTATTCATTAACCATAACAGTAGTTACAGTTCCCTGCTTGTGCACCACCATTTCCAGCTTAACTCGACTGTAATCAACTCGGCACAAACCATTTAAGCACCAGCAACAAGACCAACATCTTCTCATTGACTGTTCACTATTTCCACATGACCACCATCTTTGTACTGCATTCATACAAATCATGCTCAAGTCACTGCAACTGTAACTTCTTGTACCACCATCTGCTGCTTCCATCTTACAAAACCTGCTCAAACCCATCAGCCTCTCGCTCCACCTGCGACATATCCCAAGCCAGCCATCTTGTAATTCCAGCCATAAGATCACAAAGACTTCAGTTCCAACCCCTTTGTTCATCGGCAGCAAACATCATCACAAAACCCATCTTCTACAGCACTTCCCTGTGAACAATGGCAGCAACATCTCACCTGCAACTGCAACCTGACATCACTCCTACAATTGCTTCAACTCCAATTGCACTTCATAATCACCAGTACCATCTGTAGCTCCAGTCACTGTCCATTGCAGTTCAGCTGCACTCATTTCCATTATTGCCTTAGTTCCATTAACCTTACTGCCACTTTCTACAACTCAAAAACCAAATCCAGCTCAAAACCATTCATACCAGCATCCGTCTCTGCCAAACCAACGGCAACAGCACCGCAGTTACTCCACCACTGCATCAGACTTGCAAACCTGCACAACCCATTAGCAGCACAATCTCAATTCAAGCACCTTTCTCATTTTCAATAGAATATCTGCCATTACTTGCACCTGCAACTCCATTCCCAGCTGCTCCATTGCAGTCAACGGCAACTGCAGCCATACTTCCCTGTAAACTTCCAACCACCATACTTACAGGCCATTTTCATTGTAATCTGCCTGACCTTCTTGTCTTCTCAAGCCAAAACCACAGCTCCAACACACATTCATTCCATTGCTTCAGCTGCACACATCTCAGTTACCACCAATGTTTCTGTAACAGCAACACCACCATCAACAGATCCCTGTAATCCTTCTTCCACCGAACTGTAACCCAATGAGCATTTGAATCTCTCAATTACCAAACTCACAGACCACAGCTCCTGCAATCTCTGTCTTGTCACAACTTATTCATCAAACCCATTTGAGAAACTTCTTCCTTGTTCATCAATGGCACTACCTTCTTCAGCCAAATTGATTACTGCAGTGAAACAACACCATCAGCACTTGCCTGCAATTAGTCACGAATTCGAGACAAACCCCAATCTTCTAAACTCTCTCAATCTCAGAATGCCCATGAATCTCCACCATTTGTTACCAAATCGATTCCATAATCACCAAATCTGATCTTTCATAAGCCCTTTCAATCAGCAAATAAACCCATTAATAGATCTCCATTTCATTCTCGATCTGCAGCAGAGAACCCTAACTTTGGCAACAACAGATTCCACGGCAACAGTTCATCTCCATCTTGAATTCTCACATCGAACTCCAACTCTTGTGAACTGAACACATCCACCAAACTGACCTAGATTTGTAATCCTTCACTGGTTCATCACCAATCCACTACTATTCCCTCCGATTCATTTGCAGCTCAAGAAGAAATGAAGGAAATGTTGTCTGAAACAACAGAATTCGACCCAACTAGGTCTTAATAGTATGGGCGGATATTAACACCCATGGGTGCTTTTAGCAATTCTCACTAGACTCCAACGGGTTGTCCCTTATCCATGACTGGGCTCCGGGTATCGCTCGCCTGTAAAATGACCAAATTCCGTTCCTTGCTCAAAGTGATTGATTTCTCTTTCTTTTGCTCATAATGACTCCATTGCACTTGATAAACTCAAAAGCAATTATAAGATACATAATTCACAAGAAAAATAGCAAAGAAAGTGTAGTTGCAGGAAATCCTACACTACACCCCTCACCATATCTTGATAATAATTTCTAGATCTAAACTTATTTCATAACCAAAATAAAGATAAAAATGCTAAAATTGTAAAATGGACACAACGATTTTTTACATGGTTCGATCAATGTGATCTACATCCATGGTTCTTCACTATGATTGTTGACATTACATAAGAATTACATTTAGAATCTCCATTAATGGATATTTTGTAGAGCTCTAGATCTAATTATTTGGGGAAGAAGATGATAAAGAAAATAAATCCTTCTCTAAAAATATCTCCCTCCTACTAAAAGTGTCCCCCCTTTTCTCTCTCCTGCTCTCCCCTTTATATAGTGTTTACATAGTGGATGACAGCTCATGTACAACTAATATTTCCCTTAATTTCAGATTTATCTTGCGACATCCTCGCGAGAGTATAAATGTTAAATCTCGCAGACACTCTAGTTTTCGCAAGATCTTCGCACTTTCTTCAAGTTTACGTTACCTTCATTTGTTATATTATTTCTGAAATCACTTTGCGACGGTTTCGCGACGTTGTTAATGAAGATTCCGCAAGTGTGTTGTTGTTGCGATATTTGGATCCTACATCTTGCCTCTTTTTTCTTGAATAGTGCTTGAAAAGCGATCTTTAAGAAAAAATATGTTGTTGTAGTAGTCTTTGATCTTTGTTGATGAAGGAACGAGCGAAAGAATACTGGACTTGAAAAGTACGTACTTGCCTCTATTCTTTTGCGAAGTTCCAAAGCTTTGCGAAAATAAGAAGTATTATCTCTTGAAGTATACGAAGTATAAAGTATCTTTGAAGAGGTATATGAAGTATGAAGTATCCTTGAAGAAATATAAGAAGTATCCATCCTTGATTGCGAATAAGAAGTATTGCGAATTAATCATGCGAAATTAGAAGTATGAAATATAAGAAGTATTAATCCTTGAAGTATAAGAAGTATTTATCCTTGAATAAGAGTAGTAAATATTGCCTCTATTCATACGAAATTATTACTCCATTTTTGGTGATGATTCTTGTTGTTCATTGGTGAACACCTTCTTTGGAAATGATTCTTGCCGAGAAGATAAAGAACATTAAATATTTTCTTGGTTATCCATAGTTGCCTCTGTTCTTTATCTATGAGGGTAGAATCCTTAAGAAAATGTTGAATGAGCGAGTTGTTTCTTCATTCTCATCTTGCCTCTGTCTCATGCTTTGCGCTAATATAATCTCTTCAAGTTGTTTATAAGTGCGAGAAATAATTGAGCGAAATAATCACATCTTGCAGAATAATCACATTCTGCGAAATTCTGAAGAATCCTGCGAAATTCTGAATAATTCTAAATAACTCTGCGAAGTTTTGTAAAATACTTGTGCGAATATAATACTTATGTAATGATTATGTTATGAAATGTGTATGCGATGTTTATGCCATGAAATGCTTATGCGATGCTTTCATGATGCGAGTATGATGCTTGTATGATGAGAATGTTTATCTACTGCAATGTATAGCTAATGTTTGTGTTACTTAGCTCATTTTGCCGCTCTAAAATTGATGTAGCTTTAAATCGCTTCCATTCTTCATTTCTCTGATTTTGTCTCTAGTATATGCATTCCTCTTTGCGTATTTATTGTTTCTCGCAAGTTCTTACTTGTGCTTCATCTTTTCTTATTCCTGCACTATTAGTATCGCATAATAATATGATCATAATATCAAGTGTGTGGCATTTGCATTGCCTCAGTATCATTATCATGTATATGTTCGCAAGCTTATCATTCAATCATTTTCTCAAGCTCGCAAGCTTATCATGTAATCTTTCTTGCGATGAAAGATCTCGGTTACCTACATTCAAAATGTTTATGTTGAATTTTGTCATTGCGACAAGATCGCAGGACGTCTTTACATTTTCATGTAATGACGCATTGGTCTTGCCTTATCAGTTTTCTTGTGTGGTCTTATTTCGCCTTCCTAGTTAAAGGTCTTATTTTGCCACCCCTCATTATTGCGACAATATGACAGGCCTAAATATTCTTGCGAACATAAAGCCCCATGACATTGCCGTCTTGCGACGAAATCGCAGGACGTCTTTACACTTTCATGTAAAGACCCATTGATCTCGCCTTATCTTTGTCTTTTGTATTATTGCCTCTTCAGGATCATCGCACAAATATGACAAGCCTAAATTTCCTTGCGAAAATAAAGCCTCATGACATTTGCGTCTTTTGACACTTATCAGCTCCCTAATGGAGGGTGCCGCCCTTATCTTCTCCCTGGTTGCCCCTTCAAGGAGGCGTACATCGGCCATACAAGACTAGCTCCTCCCATCCGGTCTTAACAACAACCGTTGTTTTCGCACCCTCTTATCCCTTATACCTATATGGTTTATGGTTACGAGACTGCACCCTAAGTGGAGTTTTCTTCGGGTCGAGTGCAGCATATACCAAGACTTGCCAAGAATGGCCGAGACACTTCAAATGCCCCAGGCACTCTTGGCTCAACCGTGTACCCGGCGCCTTGAGCATACACTGACTCCTTAGAAGAGACCCTCGGGCGTCCAACCAGGGTATAACCTTATATATATAGTTGGAAATCCAAGGTATCTCTCCCGGATAGGCTTTCATGGCCCCAAATTTCCATGACTCGGGTTCCAGGAGCGGTGTAACCTTTCCCCTGAGGCATGTCAAGAGATACCCCCTTATATGACGCACTTTAGGTCTTACATTTGCCTCTTACGAAATATCATTCGCGAACTAGGGTGTACGCCATAAAGGTTGGTCCCATTCACTCACTCATTCATTCTTGTCAATTCGTTCAATCATTCGTTTTTGATTATATCTTCTCATTATCTTTGCGAAATTATCGCATTTCCATTATTTCTGCGAAATTATCACATTCTTTCATTCATCCTTTCATTCATTTCTTCATTTCTGTCATTTTCTTCACTCATTTCTTTCATTTCTGTCATTTCTTTCATTCATTCTCATAATATCATATCATTTGAAGTAAAGTAAATATTCAAGAGAAATATATAAATTAATCTGCGAGATTTTTCTCGAATCTTTGAAATCTTTAAGATCTTTGTAATTTAGAAATCTTTGTAATTCTTTATAATTTTGATTTTTTTTTTTTTTTTTGAAATCTTTGAGATCTTTGAAATCTTGAAATCTTTGTAATTTTAAAATAATAATCTTTTATTTTCTGTAAAAGTAAAATGTTCAAAGAAAGTGGTACTTAGCTTTTGTGGTTTGCTGTTGTTGTTGTCTCTTGCAAAGTATATGACTTGCTTGCGAAGCTAGCATCCTCTTGCATATTCTCGCGCCACACCAACTGTTCTAACCCTTTCTTGCGAAATTATCATCAACTTTCTTCTCGCGAAATAACTAAAGAAATATCTTTGCGAAGTAAACATCTGTATGTAGTATTTGTTTGCACTGCGAACATTCGCAAGGTAGACGTTTGCGTAAGAAATGCTTATGATATAAAGCTTTGCTATAAATCTTTGCGAAGCAAAAAATTCTTCGCGAGGAGGGAGATTCGAACCCAAGTCCTTTGGTTTGTACTCTGGCGTCTTGACCATCTGCACCAACTCTGTTTTGTGACAGATAATCATACTGCTGTGCTTTTGGAAGTTCTACGAATTATAAAATAATCCCAAATTGAAACTTATCTTCTCTGGTGACCACAAAGTTGTTCTTTACTGGAACCTCTATCAAAGTAAATATTTTCCATATCTCTTCTTATCTAGCTGACTTTTGTACTACAATATGAGTTTGATCGTTGCTGTGGCCGACAAGTCGTTAATGGTGTGATTGCGAGAGAAGAGTCGGGAATTCCTACGGTGGTCTGATGGTTGAGTCTACAATGGAAGATGGATTTGGTAGTTGAGTTCGTAAACAACGGTGTTGCTGCCATTATGGAACTGGATTTAGGGAATGTCGAGCTGGTGATGAAACTCGAGCTTGGCAGTGGCATTGAACAAAGGAGATGATGAATGCTGAGATGAAGGTCTCGAACTCAGATGAACGGAGCTGCAGTGTTGCTTCCATTAATGACGATGGAGAAGAGAGATATCAGTAATGATGAGTTCGCAACTCATGAGTTAAATTTTCTGAACTAAAATATTTATGTTCTTCTTCTTCTCGCTAATTGATGATAATCTCTCCTGCTATTTGAATCTGAATTCTCCTGTGCGAGATGATCGCACTGTCCTATTCTCTTGTTTGCGTCTATTGTTTGCGAACTTCTCTCTTGCTTGCGTCTATTGCTCGCGAACTACTCTCTTGCTTGCGTCTATTGTTTTTGAACTACTCTCTTGCTTGCGTCTATTGTTTGCGAAATTATAGTAGATATTTTGCTTGGTTGCTTCCAAAGTAGCTGAACTGATATTATCAAGTTCATTATTCATGTTGTAACAACGAAGTGAACTTGTCTCTTATTCCTTTCCTCGCCGATACTAGAAACTGGAATATTTGCTTTGCTCTTGTTCGTGAATAAGGATAAATATTGGGATTCCTTGCTAGGTTAGTGATAATGATGTCGATTGACGAAGTAAATTCTTTCGTCATCTTCCCTTTTGTAGAAAATGTCACCTGCAAAATATGACGCTGCCTACTCCGTATCCCTTCTCCATTGTTTGCTTCTTCCTTGTTTGTTGAGGATTCTTCTTTCACCTTCTATGAGATGTCTTCCTTTACATAATAGTCGACTGACTGAAATTGATACGCCGCTTCATGCTTTTGCTTATCTTTTCATTATATAGTTAATGAAATGTGTTTTGCTAATTTTGTTATCTTCAATTTACCCCTCGAATTTTAACTTCGTCAAAGTCATTTTAGTTTTCACATTTTAACTTTGATTTTGAGTTGCTCAAGTTATCTTTCTGACTCACAAACTGAGTTTCGCTGCTCTTCTTCGCTAGTTCAAGTTGATAGAGATTGGTGGTAATTATTGATTTTTTGTCTGCTAGCTTCCTCGGTAGACGTAATTCACCTCTTCATCTATCATTAACAAATCATCTATTGCTCAAGAAGTTGCAACATTCCTAATGCTTTGCCGTTTATCATTGACGAGAATGAGATTTATTTCAACCTTCGCTGTAACATCAAGTAATCAAGGAGATGGTTAGAGCTCTCGCTGATTGATATGGAAAATCCCAAATTAGTCTTAGGTTCAGAGAATTAACGTTTCCGAAATCAATTCAATGGGTTTGTAAAATGAGTTTTATAGATTGCAAATTTGTAATTAAATCTTGTTTTGAATCACAGTTTTGAAAAGGAAATTAGGCTTTTGTTAAATGATATAAAGATTTTTCAAAATTTCTTAAAATCAGATCTAAAAAATTTCAAAAATTAAATAAATGAGTTGGGGAGTAGATTTTTCTTCTTGAACTATTGCCGACGTAAATCCTTTCAATCTTGCACGATGGTGTTGTTTCAAGCAAGCATCTATATCTTTCTTCTCTCTGTTCTTCAATATCTCTATCTCTTTGGATTTCTTCCATTCATCAATGATACTAGTTGTCTGAAAATGATAAAATTTCGCTGAAACTTCCAATTTCGTCCTTAAGACTTTTAAATCCAATGGAATCCTACCAACAGTAGCCAATTTCTCTTTATTTTCTTCAATCTATCCAATTCTACTCATTCAGTCCATGTTTCTAGCGCATATGTAGTTGCAGGAAATCCTACACTACACCCCTCACCATATCTTGATAATAATTTCTAGATCTAAACTTATTTCATAACCAAAATAAAGATAAAAATGCTAAAATTGTAAAATGGACACAACGATTTTTTACATGGTTCGATCAATGTGATCTACATCCATGGTTCTTCACTATGATTGTTGACATTACATAAGAATTACATTTAGAATCTCCATTAATGGATATTTTGTAGAGCTCTAGATCTAATTATTTGGGGAAGAAGATGATAAAGAAAATAAATCCTTCTCTAAAAATATCTCTCTCCTACTAAAAGTGTCCCCCCTTTTCTCTCTCCTGCTCTCCCCTTTATATAGTGTTTACATAGTGGATGACAGCTCATGTACAACTAATATTTCCCTTAATTTCAGATTTATCTTGCGACATCCTCGCGAGAGTATAAATGTTAAATCTCGCAGACACTCTAGTTTTCGCAAGATCTTCGCACTTTCTTCAAGTTTACGTTACCTTCATTTGTTATGTTATTTCTGAAATCACTTTGTGACGGTTTCGCGACGTTGTTAATGAAGATCCCGCAAGTGTGTTGTTGTTGCGATATTTGGATCCTACAGAAAGCATAAACAATAGATAAATATAAAGGCGTTTATGACACCTATCAGGTTTAGATCAATCTATCCAACAACTACCAAAAGTAGCAGAGTTTAAATTATGCAATCAATAATAGGATCTACCAAGATATTAAATATTGATGCCGATCTACACAACTAATCAATCAAATCTATTAAAGATAAACCGATTATAGTTGGATCCCAGCCGATCAAGTTTTGTGCACACCAAAGATTATGAACCCAAATCAGAAATCTTATTCGTCTTCAAATCTTCTTAAATCTTCAATAAACACCTGCACACCACAACTTGAATCTCTTGTGATCAATCACGCACAGAATGGAGCCTGTTAACAATGGATTATCACAAGATATCTTTAGATCTACAAACATTTCTAAAGATCCCGTCGACACTTCGATCTAGTTTGAGTGAATCTTATATTAGAAAAGAATATTCTCAAGAATAAACAAACTAGGTGCAATCAAAGTTCAACAATCGTTAGTCAATCAAATCAAATCGAAAACTAATAATACTGCAATTATCTAGTTTCCCACCAACGGTACTCGTAGAGCTTCTTGATCCCACAGAAGTCTTTAATTAAACGGGCGGTCGTAAGAGATTTCGCCTAATTAGGGTACTTTCCTCTCCGAATAGACGGCTCTACCAGTAACAACACAACAAGGTAGTTTTGCTGGCTCTTAGGATAGTTTGCTTGAAATGCAAACTTGGGTATTTATAGACCAAGGAAGTTTGGACACCGAGGAATTTCTAAAATCCGAAAATATTCTCAAGATATGCAATATATTTCCAAATCCGGTTTTTCATAATTCCTAGTAATGCTCTGTCCAATATTGACCGAAATCCTACTAGAAAATCTCCAATTAATAAATGCACATTACCAATTTTTATTTTCCAGAGATATGCATTTTAATTGCTGGTAATTAAAAGCATATAAAATTAACAACCTTAATTAAAAGATTCTCAACTTATTTCGGTCCGGGATCTCCTTTAGTTATTAAGGAATATCTTTTAACGATAAAAGATAAGAGTTACTGAACATGTTCAAAGTATGTCGACATCTTATTTCTTTGTAAATCCTCTTTCATATTTACAATCTTGGAACCGATTATACCACACTTCCAAACAAGTTTAGAACTGGTTCATCTGATTTCCAAGAACTATGTGATTGATCAAATCAACACACTAATCATGGGTTTACGGTTCTACCAAACACAATGATCGGTTTTAATATGGTTATTGGGACCGGTTACATCAGTTACCAAATTGGTTACATCAATTACCAGGACCGGTTACCATATTCTCATGGTATTACTTGTGATCGGTCACACCAGTTACCAGGATCGGTTGCACCAATTACCAGGACCGGTTACACCAATTACAAGGATCGATTACACATTCTTTTGTAATCGGTCACACCAATTACTAGGATCGGTTACACCAATTACTAGGATCGGTCACACCAATTACAAATATCGATCATACCATCTTAAGTGATTACTTAGGATCGGTTACACTAATAAACGTCATACCAATACATAAGTCAGGCATTGTGACTAGTTTTACCAAGATACATAACAAGTTATGATCGGTTCTACTAACTCACACATATTGGTAATCCAAATATATGCAATGAATAACAATACCAATAAGCCTAGCGATTTTCCTTTCGATTTATAAAACAAGTTCATGAATGAACGAATGTAAACATTGTTTCCTAGGATGAAATCTTCACCCATACCCATAAACATAATCACAATAGCATTCATACGATTATGTCGATGTCTTATATACGAAGTTCAAAAGGTAAGCGTTATAATTCGTATTGTAATTCCTTAACACTATGTCTATTAGAGTATAATCATTCACAGCTTCGCAGTTATGTTTTCAATATAGCACGACTTGAAATATACGTTGGGAATGAAACAGTTCAAGTTAAAATATTACTAACCTCAAGAGGAAGGATGATGTCGTCGATGTAGCTTGTTACTTCTTCACATTCTTCAAGTCTTCGAGTAATACTTGTATGTCTCATTATCCTAATCTTTCTAGCCTAACCTACACGAAGTTGTCTCTAGTACATAATCAAACGACTCTTTAATTGAGTTTTGATTCACTAAAATATGACAACCAAACTTGACATACCAACGCTTGGTGGGTTCAACCGAGCTATGCTCTAACACATTTAATCCGTCAGAATTTTGCTTTGCTGCAAGAATCTCAAGATCATCATAATCAACAATATCCTTTGCAATAGTTACACCGTGTTAGAGCAATGCTCGGTCGAACTCGCAAGCGTTGCTATCTCAAGCTTGTTTGTCAAGTTTAGTTTCTAAAACTATAAGTCTTGATTTCTAGTCTACTTATAGCTACGTCTCGGACTAGGATAGTAAGTGTAGTTGAGCTCTAGACTCCACGGTGTTCATCATGCAAAGACGAATAACTACTCAAGGAACTGGTGGAACTTCATCGATAAAAAGGTATGTGGAGACGTGAACTTATCTATCACTCAAAAGTGTATCTACTCTATCTCCTATCTTGAGACAAAAGTCATATTGCTATATAGACTTCGATTATACACATTTGCTATTTCGAGCCGAGTTTATCTCGCTTATCTATTTCTCGAAATATGTGTTGGTAAGCTTTCGCTTTGGCCAAGTTCATATTTACTAGTGACGAAGTCATGAAGAATATTTCAATTACTTGAAAATCGCTTTGATGAAAAATAATTTGTGAATAACAACTATATAACATCCTCTAAGAATGTTTCAATGATTGAAATGAGAGTTTAGAATATATATAACCATGTTTGGATATAAACATTGTATGTGAATTCACACTTGTGTAAGTCCAAAATCCTTGAACCAAAGTATGCGTACTTTGTTGCTCAAGATAACCGGAGCTAAGTCCGCGTACTATCGGAAGTTCACATCCCGCGAATTTCTGCTCGAGTTTGTGAACTGAAAACAAGCTCAGTCCGGGTACTTAAGTATGCGTACTTAAGTGGGTTATTTTCTAAAAACAGTTTAATTCGTGAACTAAGACATTTATAAATTAAGGAATGCAATCTTTGCAAACCGTGGCTATAATGTTCATGAATCGATTCGAGTGAATCAAAACTGTTATTGCTTCGATTGTGTCTTGTATACTTCTATGAGATCTAAGCAATTGAACAACTCTCTAACTAGTTCTTTTGAGTCATTTGAACTAGTTATTGTGAAGATGAATAAGGTTGATATGAAAGTGCTCATATGGCTAACCATTGGTTAACTACTATTGAACCAATGACTTGTACACGTTTAGGTACGGTTACTCAACCTAAATGAAGTTACATTTCATGTGTGTATAACAAGCTAAGTTCGATCTAACGGTTGAAAGATATTAGCTTGAATATAATCAGGTTTTCATCTAACGGTGAATATTGAATGCTTTGTTACCAAGGTAACTTAGATTGCAAACCCTGATTTGGAGACTATATAAAGGATAACTCTAGTAACTGGGAAACCTAATCCCCAAACCTCCTGTGTGATACTAGTTGTGTAAGCTAGAGTCGATTCTCCTTTAACCTTAGGTTTTTATCAAGACTCTGTAGGTTAACGACTTGAAGACTTCATTGGGATTGTGAAGCCATACCCAACTATTTTCTCTGTAGTTGCCTGATCTGATCTAGATGTTTCTATCATGATTGATTACAATCGTAAGATTGGATTGATATTAATTTGTACGATAGACAAGGTAGAAAAGTAGTCACAAACATCTTCGTCTCATCATTTGCGATTCCATAATATCTTGTTTCACTAGTCGATTAAGATTATTGTGAGGTGATTGATATTTCTAGGTTGTTCTTCGGGAATATAAGTCTGGTATATCAATTGGTTCCTGTTCACCTTGATTTTTCAAAAGACGAAACAAAACTCGTAGGTATTTCTGTGGGAGACAGATTTATCTAATCCTGTAGACTTTTCTGTGTGATACAGATTTGTTTATTAAAGTCTTCAACTTTGGGTCGTAGCAACTCTTAGTTGTGGGTGAGATCAACTAAGGGAATCAAGTGCGTAGTATCCTGCTGGGATCAGAGACGTAAGGAGCGTAGTTGTACCTTGGATCAGTGTGAGATTGATTGGGGTTCAACTACAGTCCAGAGCGAAGTTAGTTTGTAGTAGGCTAGTGTCTGTAGCGGCTTAATACAGTGTGTGTTCAATCTGGACTAGGTCCCCGGTGTTTTTCTACATTTACGGTTTCCTCGTTAACAAAACTTCTGGTGTCTGTGTTATTTCTTTTCCGCATTATATTTTGTTATGTAATTGAAATATCACAGTGTACTGTTCTTAGTAAGTTTGGAGATGAAATCAACGTAGAGCAACGAAAATTGGACGGATAGTTATCGGATAATAGTAATTCTGCCGGAGCAGCCTTAAACTTTATTAATTCATTCTTACCCTAAACAGGGTTTCATTACAGCTTAAATACTCCAATGATTAGAGATAAAACCCTAATGATAATTAATCTAAGCCAGACGCGTGTCTCAAACCTAACAGGCAACAATTGCCAAATGGTCAGTCGACACGTTACAATTACTAAGGAAAATGATAAGGGTAGACGATGTTTATTCGGGGCAGCCGAGTGTAAACTAGAGAGATAGAAGGTATATGACAACACCCTCCCCATCAGCAGATCCTTGTCCTCAAGGATGAAACTTAGGGAAATGATGAGCTATATGTTTTGCATCCTCCCATGTAGCATCTGTGGCTGAAGAGTTTGTCCACTAAATAAGTAGTTGAGGCACAAATACTCCATTACGCAGAATAGTTCTTGAGGCTAGAGCAGCTGCAGGAATGACAATGAACTTGCCATCTGTATCTAAAACAGGTAGTGAAGGAGAAGGGATGTGAGTGGTACCAATGTGTTGCTTCAGCTGGGATACATGGAAGACAGGATGAATTCTGGCTTTTGCTGGTAATTGTAGCTTGTATGCAGCCAGACCAATTTTTTTTTCTATCTCAAATGGTCCATAGTATTTGGCAGCAAGTTTCAAGTTTCTTCTGAGAGCCACAGAGGCCTGCATATATGGTTGCAGCTTCAAGTAAACCTTTTCCCCTACAGAAAAAACTCTGTCAGTTCTCTTTTGGTCTGCAAAAAACTTCATTCTCTCTTGATATTTGTGGAGAGCATCTTTAAGTAAGGCAAGCACATCATCCCTTTGCTTTAAATAAGATTCAACTTCAGCAACAGAAGTGGTGACAATTGATGGAAAAGCTAGGTGAGGTGGAAGATAGCCATACAAAGCTTGAAATGGGCACATCTTCAAGCGGGTGTGGTAGTTGGTGTTATACCACCACTCTGCAAGTGGAATCCATAAATGCCATTTCTTGGGTTGGTGACCACACATGCATCTTAAGTAACTCTCAAGGTAAGAGTTTACTCTCTCAGTTTGGCCATCAGTCTGTGGATGGTAAGCTGTACTGAGGTGTAGCTGAGTGCCAATAGCTCTAAATAGATCTTGCCAAAAGTTGCTAGTGAAGATCTTGTCTCTGTCAGAGACAATAGAAGATGGCGGACCATGGAGCTTGAAAACATGTGAAATGAATTCTCTGGTAACAGAAGAAGCAGTATATGGGTGGTGCAGGCCAATGAAGTGGATATACTTTGTTAACATGTCAACTACCACCAGAATAACTGATTTTTTCTCACTCATGGGTATTCCCTCAATGAAATCCATGGATTTGTGCTGCCAAGCATGATCTGGAATTGGTAATGGCTGCAGTAATCCAGCTGGGAATGTTTGTTCCCCTTTATTCCTTTGACACACATCATAAGTGGAAACATATAACAGAATATCCTTCTTCATGGCAGGCCAAAAAAAATAAGATTTAGCTCTAATGTAAGTATCCTGCATACCAGAATGGCCACCAACAGCTGAACAATGGAGAGAGTTAAGAATTTTGGATTTTGTTGTGGAAGAACTGCCAACATAAAGCCTGTTTTTGTACCTCAAGACTCCATTTATGTAAGAATAGTGAGGAGTTATCTGAGGAGTGATTGTGAGCTGAGCAATAAGATGTTGGGCTTTAGGATCATCAACATAGCTAGCAATTAGTTCTTGTGCCCAAGCAAGCTGAGACAGAGAAATTGAGTTGCAGGCAGCAGGTAAATGAGTTCTTCTAGATAGAGCATCAGCCACTTTGTTTTCTGAACCCTTTTTGTACTTTACTTCATAATCAAAACCCAAAAGTTTCATAAGCCATTTCTGCTGCAAAGTTGTAGAAATCCTCTGTTCCAAGAAGTAATTTATGCTCTGGTGATCAGTGTTTATAATGAAATGTTGACCTTGTAAGTAATGTTTCCATTTAGTGACTGCTTGAACAATTGCCAAAGGCTCTTTCTCATAAGTGGATAAGGCATCAGCTCTGGGCCCAAGTGGCTTACTGTAAAAAGCTATAGCTCTGCCCTCTTGAATAAGTATATCCCCAATGCCTAAGTCATAAGCATCAGTTTCAAGTATGAACTGTTTACTAAAATTAGGCAGAGCCAAAACAGGAGTAATGGTCATCGCCTTTTTGAGCTGAAGAAAAGTTGTAGTTGCTGCAAGAGACTAACTGAAAGCATCCTTCTTCAAAAGTTCAGTAAGTGGTCTGCTAATGATGTCATAGTTTTGCACAAATTTCCTATAGTACCCTGTAAGGCCTAAGAATCCTCTCAAGGCTTTGAGGTTAGTAGGTGTAGGCCAATCCACCATTGCAAAGATCTTTTCAGGATCAGCCATAACCCCATTGCCTGTAATAATGTGTCCCAAATACTCAATCTTAGACTGGCCAAAGGAGCATTTTGATAAATTTATTGTCAGCTGATGTAGTCCGAGGAGCTCCAATGTTGTTTGTAAGTGGAGTAAGTGATCTTCTAATGAAGGATTATAAACCAGAATGTCATCAAAGAAAACAAGAATGAACTTCCTAAGATGTTCTTGAAAAATGTTATTCATTAGAGCTTGAAAAGTAGCTGGTGCATTAGTGAGACCAAATGGCATTACCTTGAATTCAAAATGCCCATGTTGAGTCCTGAATGCTGTTTTGTGGATATCAGAAGGAGAGACTCTGATTTGGTGGTACCCAGACTTCAAGTCAATCTTAGTAAAAAATTTAGAGCCATGCAATTCATCCAAGAGTTCATCAATAATAGGTATTGGAAATTTATCCTTAATAGTGAGGTTGTTTAACTTTCTGTAATCCACACAAAATCTCCAAGTATTGTCCTTCTTTTTGACAAGCAATATGGGGGAAGCAAAAGGACTATGGCTTGGCTGGATGATGCCTGAGTTGAGCATTTCTATTACCAAGTGCTCAACTACTGATTTTTGGATATAAGGGCATCTATAAGGCCTGAGATTGACTGGTTCAACATTAGGCTTAAGAGGGAGAATTTTTTGCTCAGTAAAAACATCAGGAAATTGGTGAAGTAAATTGGTGATATGGGATGGAGCGGTGGGTTGTACAGATGAGGAGGAAATGGAAAATAGTTGGCCAACAATTCCATGAGAATGTTTTTGAAAGAATTTCTTAACTGCAGAGCCAGACATCATGCTGACAGAAGACTTCTGTTGAACACCAGTTAAAGTAAATTTCTTACCTATATGTTTGAAGGTAATGCAGAGCTTGGATAGGTTGAATAGAACATCACCCAGATTTTTTAGCCAATCAGCTCCCAAAACTATGTCACACCCACCCAGAGGAAGTAATCTCAAATCTCCACAGAATTTGTGACCTTGCATAGACCATTCTAATTGGGAGCAAATACCAGAACTCACAGTTTTGTCACCATTTGCTACTGTGACCAATAAGCTAGCAGTATGTGCAATTGGACAAGCTAAACTAGTAGCCAAAGCAGAATCAATAAAGCTATGGGTGCTACCAGTGTCAATAAGAATTGAAATAGCTTGTTTCTTTAAAAGACCAGGAATTCATATAATATCACCAGAGATATTACCAGTTAAAGCATGTAATGAGATCTCCATATCACTTTCTAATGGAGGATCCTCATCAGTAACATTGGAAGTTTCACCTCCTTGGTCAAAAATCTCCTCAGCTTCCTCCCCTATAATGACACATAAATATTGTTTTTTACAAATGTGGCCCCTCTTGTAAGTTTCATCACAGTTGAAGCAAAATCCTTGTGCCTTCCTGACCTGTACTTGTTCAGGAGTTAATCTTTTGAGTGGCAAGGTTTGATTAGCTTTAGGTGTAGGAATTTGGGTGGAAGAATTGGATGGCATAGTATTAGGTTTAGGGAAGAAAGTGGTAGGTGGAAAAGGTCTAGTAGTAGGAAATGAGCTAGAGAAAGCTCTTGGTGTAGGCTTGAGTTATTTTTCTTGCATGACAAGGGTTTTTCTCTTGCATTCTAGCCAGTGAAAAAGCATGTAGTAGTGTTTTGGGACATTACGACTGAACTGCAAAGTTCTTCCTTTAAACCCCCAATAAAGCTAGCAATGAAGTAAGATTCAGGAAAATCTTAGTGAACACTCAGTAATAATGCCTTGTAATACTCAAACTCTTCAAAATAAGCATCAACAGTGGTTAGTTGGGCCAATTTATTGAATAAGCCAACTATGTTATCTTGAGCAGGGTTCTCAAATCTTGCAGACACATTATCACAGAAAGAAGGCCAGGGAATATCAGGTTTATTAAGACAAAAGTTATCATACCATTTATTGGCTTTACCATCCAGATGTATGGCCGCCATCCTTGTCTTGTGAGTCTCCTGTATGTTGTGCATCTGAAAGTAGTATTCACATTTCTGGATCCAGTTTTTTTGATTATCGCCATCAAATCTAGGAAAATCGAGCTTAGGCATTCTATGAAATTGATTAGAATCTCGACCACCATAGTGAAAATTAGAAGTAAATCCTCCAATATTTGAACCTGAAGCTTCGTTTTGATTTTTGTTTAGATCTCGATTAGAAAAAAAAATTCTAACTGAGATTGAAAACTCTTTTCAATATTTGTCCTGAGTGTTTGCATATTAGTACTCATCTCTAGCTTTAGCGACTGTAAATCATCTTTGGTAGACATAGTACTGAGTTGCAGAGCTAGATTGTTTACCTTCGAATGTAAAGTATCGATCTCATGTTGTTGTCTGTTGTTGGTTTCTTGTAGCTCCTTGCAAGTCTGAGCCACCATGATGCTAGGACGGAACGGCTCTGATGCCAGTTGTACTGTTCGTAGTAAGTTTGGAAATGAAATCAATGGAGAGCAACGGAAATTGGACGGATAGTTATCGGATAATAGTAACTCTGCCGGAGCATCCTTAAACTTTATTAATTCATTCTTACCCTAAACAGGGTTTCATTACAGCTTAAATACTCCAATAATTGGAGATAAAACCCTAATGATAATTAATCTAAGTCATACGCGTGTCTCAAACCTAACAGGAAACAATTGCCAAATGGTCAGTCGACACGTTACAATTACTAAGAAAAATGATAAGGGCAGACGATGTTTATTCGGGGCAGCCGAGTGTAAACTAGAGAGATAGAAGGTATATGACACACAGGTTGTGCGTTAAGATCAATCAATTAGATAATCCAACCTTTGGTTGTTGATTTAAATTGATTGACACTTGAACATTGGTCTTTGGTACCGTTCAAGTTATTTCTCTTGTATTCAATCAGGCTCGCAGATTTCTATTTGTTTGAGTAAGGATTGAATCGAGAAATTTAGATATAACTCTTTGATATACTTTTTATTAAGATTGAGTCTGACTGTATAGTTGATTCTCTTAAAAGTATATTGGAGTTAGTTTATACAGATTTCTAAGCGAAATATTGGGTGAGGTTGTTGTACCCACACTTTTTCATACCGTCTATTGTAACTAATGGAGGATCATAGCCATTAACAATACTAACCCATGATTGAAAATCTCGCGCTTGTATAAAAGCACGCATAGCAATTTTCCACCATAAATAGTTCGTGCCATCGAAAGCTGGTGGTACGTTTATAGAGATAATATTTCTGTCCATAATAATCAGATTGCTTGAAACACATACTTATAAGGTCTTAGCGTGTTTGCCTGCTCTGATACCAATTGAAAAAGCTGGGGTACAACAACCACACCCAATATTTCGTTTAGCAATCTGAATGGACTAACTCCAACATACTTTCAAGAGAATCAACTAGACAGTCAGACTCAATCAAAGAAAAGTATATCCAAGAGTTATATCTCTCTCTCAACACAATAAGAGTTAAACAGAAACAAGTCCATAAACCTGATTATAGTGTGTGAGTTCTTGGACGGTATCAAACCAATATCTTTTATTTTTATCACAACCTATTTAAGACCCACCGTGTATAAACCTCTTTAAGCAACAATCACTAAAGGAATATTTCAACACGGTGTCCACTTAAACAGGGTTAGTCCAGACTAGTTTAACAATGTGAAAAAGATAAAGTCAAGTGTCCAAGATCAATCAAGTCTTATCCAACAAACAAGGTTGGATTTAACAACTATAATTGATTAACGTACAACCTGTATTATTTTAATTATATAAAGAAAATATAATGCGGAAAAGAAATAACATAAACACCAGAATTTTGTTAACGAGTAAACCGCAAATGCAGAAAACCCTCGGGACCTAGTCCAGAATAAACACACACTGATTATAAGCTGTTACACCAATTTCCTACTACCTATTCGGACTAGATGTAATACCTTCTTCAGTTGTATTCAAGCACTTGTAGAACTCCTAGCAGAACACCGATTCTCTTTAGGAATTCTCGCATAACTTCTAGCAGAACACAAATTCTCTTTAGAAGTTTTTCCCGAAAATCTTCTGGCAGAACAAGGTTCTCTTCAGAAGATACAACAACACGGTTGATACTTTTCGATCTTTTGTTTTCACAAAACACAGAATCGATTTCCCTTTAGATGTAAATCAAGGTTTTGGAAATCTTGTGTTTGTTTTGAGAAAAACAATTACTAGGTAAAAGTAATATCAAAACAAACTTGTAGATTAGGATTTATTATACTCTTCAAAGAAGGAAGAGAAACCTAATTATTCTACAACAAGAACAACTAGAAAAAATCTAGAGATATCTTGTTTAAAACTTCTTAAGGATTATTTACGAGATACCTTAATTGAAGTTTTCTTTCTAGATCCGATTTCGACCAACTAGAGTCGGTATACGATCGAGAACTGAAATCTATCAAAACCTAGGGTTTATGATCAACAACTCTTGAATGGTCTTATATCAGAAGAGAAGACCTTAGAATAGACAAGAGGTGAAAACCTATATTACAAGTTGTAAAAACAATCACGAAGATTATTATCAACTTGGCTTTGTGATACCCAATACAAAGACTTTTATCTCACTCTTGTTCACGAAGAACAGAAGACATGGAAAACAACCTGTGAAGCTTACGCCAATTTTCCAAAGGGATGAAAAGGTTTAGCATTCACGAACTCTTTATTTATAGTGAATAATTTAGCTTGAAAGATAAGCTAGGGTTTAGGCTATTTTCCTTTTTCAAGACTCTCCTAATTATGAGAGTCTTTCCTAAGTTACAAATATCTTGCATAAACAATTAAAGAAATAATTATTAGCATATATTGTATTTATGTGAATAAATCACATTTTAACTTAGGAAGGAATCACAAACACTTTAATATGGTAATCAAATATGTTTGGAGTAATATCTATCTTGCCTAGATAAGGAAACATCAAAAACTTGACTAAAGAAGGCTTCTAGTCATGTAATTGGGCTCAAGTCCGTGAACCGTTACAAACAGTTCATGGATTGTTTCCTACGAACGAACTGTAACAATTACAACAACACTTATAATTTTTACTTTAATAAATCACTCATAATTTCGTCGTTATAACTCAGAATTGAGTGATTCTTTGCTTGTTGAATTCGTAAGCTCATTCACTATAACATGAGAACCTTTCCAGGGATAAAGGTTATTGTCACAAAAGTCATGGCTCAAATAACCTCGAGTATGTATACATAAATGTACATATACCATCATAGGAATTGTTCCATAAAGTGAGCATTTGTTTTGATAGATTAGAAAGGTAGAATTGAACATGAATCCAAATGAAATCAATTACCACATACCTTTGTTGATGAATTCCTTGTTGATGTCTTCTTGTAGTCTTCAAACTTCATCCTTCAAGTATAGCTTCGATTCTACTTCTTAGACTTAATGCAGTCCGAAACTATCTTTAGTATACTAAATCAAGAATGCATTTTGGCAACTAAAATTGACAACTAACTTGACATACCAACGCTAGTGGGTTCAACCGAGCAATGCTCTAACAGAAACTTGGGACCATACATATGCTCCCAGTATTTTACTGGAAGTAAAATGAAAACCCCTATTTCCATTTTAGGGATTTTGAGGAAATTTGTAGTCTAAGGATTAAAGACTTAGATGACGAAGCATTGAAACTTAAGTTATTTTCATTTTCTCTGAAAGACAAAGCCAAATCTTGGTATATAGTTTGACTTCTGATTCAATTGAAACATATGAACAACTTACACGAGGAGCGGAAGGGAGGGAAGCAAAAAAAATTTTTGAGAAAATAGCAATGGTATTGAATTGTGTGTTTGGGTATTGAAAACTATGAAGAATAACAGAGCTTTTTGGGTAATGAAGCTTGTTCTGTTTTCAGAATAGACTAAGTGGCCTATTTATAGTAGTTTGGAATACACACTTCCTTTCTCGTAAGTAGTAGAGGTCGTGAGATTATGGAGAGATGGAGAACGTGGATATGACGGGTATGAGGTGAGATAAATTAGGGAAGTTTCTGGAAAACCCCTTTTTACCGTATCCATTATCCCTCCAACTGCTATAACCGTCACACTACTATAACTTTTCACCCTACACCAAATTTAGTGGTTAGCAACGGTAACTGGCAGTTGCAAAGTGGGGTCGCAATAGTGCAGCTCTGTTACGAAAGTCGATGTTGCAATATTTCGCAACAGCTATATTTCCGTTGCAAATTTCCGGTCGCAATAGTTTTGACCTGATGCAACGTCAAAATTTCGCAACTGTTAATAACTGTTGCGAAACTAGATGGTCGCAACAGTTTCAACAGGTTGCAAAACTGGAATATCGTAACAGGTGGTTGTAGTTGCGAAATTTTTGCAACATCAAAAGATAGTGGTTTTGACTGGGTTTTGACCAGTCAAAACCAGGTCAATATTAGAGTTCCTGTAACAAATTTAAGGTTCTCATGTTCATTTCGAAATCAAATTAATCGAACAAAAGTATCAAAAATGTATTCTTAGAGTTAATTCACAATGATATACCATGATGCACTCCACATACACAAAAAAAGTATGAAGCACATCAGAAAAATCATATGAAGGATTGCATGTGGATATATTTATAAATTCATTATCACGCTAAGGTTCTTACAAAATGATCTAAAGAAAAAAGAACTTTCACATTCGTCTACTGGAACCAGCTAACCAGGTGAACATTTTCTGCTGCATGAGGTATGCCCGGTGCTTGAAGTTTAAGTTGTCACCATGGGTTGTGAGGCATTTCAACTGGAGGAACCAGCAAGAGCAGTGTGCTAGATGTCGCACGCCCAGTGAAGCTGCTCAAAATCTACAAAAAACAATGAACCATTTTACTATAACTATTCAATATGCGAAATGAGAACGCTATTGTTTTACTTGCTAGACATGTGAGTGCCTAATCCTAAATACCAAGCACCGTGTCGGTAAGAACAACACAAATGATAACAAAGTGATATGAAGGCATGGAGCCTGCAGAACTAGGTGAAGGACAATTTATGTTACTGCAGCTGTTGGTATGGATTTACATAATTACACCGTAGCAACATGATAACTATTGTTTAAATACGACAAGACAGTTGTTGGTTCGTTCAACCGATACAATGAAGAATGGACTACACAGTAACAATCATTTTTCATGGTCAAGTTTTTAAACTCCCTTTTCTTTTTTTATTTACTTCAATTCTACTATTCCACAAGAGTTGAAAATTTGTTGGATAGAAGGCAGAGTGGGTAATGGGTGTAACCAACTGCTATTTTGGTTCAGCTAGACCATGCAAAGTCACTATAATTGTACCTGGAAGTATCTGTGGGGGCCATGACAATTGCAATTGCTTCGGGTAACATGATCTAATAAAAAAGCCACGTAAAATCCATGTAAAATTTCAAATGAACTGTAAAAAGTGAAGTAGGTATGGGCAGTATATTGAGGTCTACAGGCATATAATAGCAATTCCAAAATAGTCTATTATTACCTGGTATGAATGATGTGTATGAAGATCAACTGAAGACATAAGGAAAGTCTGTGAAGGATGTGTCTGAAAAACAAACCAGGAACTTAATGAGTGAAGTGACTGTATACTTTTGTGACTAGGACAACACATATCAAGGATTAAAGATGTGCATGATATCATACGATTGATGTCAAATTGAAGTATTGATAGACACATTATGCGCCCACAGTGAGACAAGGATTAGATAACAAGAAGTTCTTGAATAAAAAACAGGATGACTACTTGAAAGGTGATTTTTCTCACTTACATGAATCCACCCAAGGGGGGAAGGGAGAGTTTGTCTTGAAACTCGAAAATTTCTTCTTCATTCATCGTCGAGCACTGGACAAACAACAAACATTTCATCACGAATGGCGTTCACATTAAAATAAGAAGTGAAGGTGCAGAAGATTTAGGAAGAACACAAACGGTACAAATAAGTTCTCTTTTGATTTAGTGAGCTCTGTGGATAGTTTTCATCTTAATTATATGAAATTAGACTGGCATCCTAGACAAGTAAAATAATTTAGCTAGATCGACGGGGATCATCTAATGGGAGCGAACACTGAAGCTGGAGTAAGACACTATAAAATATTGTCAATTGGTGAAAGAGAACAAAGGATCAAAACATTACTTACAGAGTCTCAAGTTGCCTCCTGCTTTGGAATTATCAGTGTTGTAATATGGAATACTTTGTTTTTCTGCAATTGGTTGCAAAAGTCAGAATAGATATAATATTCATTACAGTTTGCTGCAAACATCAACATTTAGAAGAACTTACCAGTTTACCAGCAAGAACCCCACATGTTTCTAAATTTTTCTTTGTATTTGCTTGCGCCAACCTCAGGAAAGCGTCCATCATGCTTACATGCTGCAAAGTGAGCATTTATTTTCACTTTATAAGGATTAACTATGTACTTGGTCACACTCAACTACTTTCCCTGGATCAGTATTGTACAAGAACAGATATACTACAGTAATTTTGAATACTTGGTCCCATATATCTTGCACTACCTTCTTTATTCTTTTTGCCAGCAACCACAATGTTCTCACCATAGTCCATGTCCCAGGATTCTAACCCCTGTCGTACATAACGTCAGCATACAGCTTGAATAAGCAAAACCAAAATAAATCCCCAAGTGTTAGAAAGTAGAAAAAGAAGTTGATTCCCACCAACCTTAACGAAAGATACAAGCCAACTTCAGTAAGAGATTATTGAACCAGGAGGAACAACAACGGTTCTTGCTGAGACTATGGAGAGCCAAAAGCATTATAGCCACAGACTCACAAGTGCCACCACATCGCCATTTTTCATGTTTATTACAGCTTTATCAAGTCCACCAATTACTTCATCAGTACAACAAAAAGATAAAATGACTCATCAGCACCATTATTTGTTTGAACTCGAAAACCTATTTAAAAATATTGTTCCATCTTGTAGCTTCCCAATTAACTTCACTGGAAAAACAGAAATACATGAGTTCTAACTAATTCTCTCATTCAACATCATATGAGACCAAACCGAATACGAGCCCATTCACACATCACACATTAATATATATGCATCACATTCAGGATTTAGCCAAGTGAAATTAAGCCAAGTGTTCTACGGTGCGTATCAAGATGTAGATCACCTGAATAAGCACCAACAACACCTCCAAATGCCAAGTTACCATCAAATCATTTCCAGTAACCATCTTTATCCTTCTTGAAACTATAGAGCCTCTTGAAGTTATCCTTGAATGCAAAGTTCAAGGCCTGATAACAGATTTTAAAACAAGTTAGTGATCAAGCTATAACAATCCAGAATATGAGAACAGATTTAGGTTGAATTAAAAAATAAATGAGTCGATATATGATCCAACCTGAGTAGGGAAGTAATGCATGACATTGCTTGTGTTTCCTCTCCACAATGACCCCAAATCCTTCTTCCTTGATTATTCGTCCAAAACACTCTCCAATTACCTTGTAGGGTTCAGAGAGCCTGCCTAGCTAACATGATCATCTCATCCTAGTTCCTAACCAACCTAAATACAATATCTTCCTGTCACATTCATTTACTGAAAAAATCAATATACTGCCATAACAAATTTTATCAACCAAAACAAAGTTAAGACATCTTTATCATCAATTTGACATTATTGAGTAAAATCAAACAAATCATAGCTTGCAGTTATATCTAATTGAAAAGGAAAAACAAATTACTTAAATTTGTTCTAATTGAAAAGGGTTTGGTTTATACCTTTGTTCTACATCTGACATCTGAAATTTGAAGAAAAAAAAAAACAAATTACTTAAATTTGAGGAAAGAGTTAACGATTCTCCAAATGGGTTTACAAAGAAATCTCATGAAAAAGGAGTAGGGATTTCGGGGGAAATCTCGTGCCAAAAAAACACTCATAGAACAGAGAAACGCTCTTGCAATCAGATTAACTCTGATTTCCCTCTTTAGGTCAAAAAATTGTAATTTGTACATGATTTATAATCAGATTAATCCAGAAAATGACATGGTGAGCATGAATCTGAACTAAGATCAGAAATCAGGTTAAAGATTTTGAGGGGGGAAAATCAAAAGGAGAAGAAGAATTTCTGAATCTAGGGTTTACTTCGTAGAAGTGAAACAAAAAAGGTGAAGAAATGGTTCATGTGCTGGTAGTGACGATACCTTTCTTCCTCGACGACGACAATAAGGGTTTGGTTTTGATCTTGATGATAAGATGGTGGTGGTTGTAGAAAGAGGGAAAACTCACGGGGGAGAACGAGAGAGAAGAGAAGAAAATGAGATAGAGAAAGTGAGGTTTTTCGATGATTAAAGAGATAAGAGACCCGAGTCAGCTTTCCCAAGTATCTGAATGGGCTGATTCATTGAAAGTGTAGGCAACCGCACTGATTTTCCGCACGCGCACATCTGGATTTAGTTGCGAATCGCAACTGAATTAAACAGTTGCAAGTTTTGTAACTGTTTCAACCTGTTGCGAAGTTTTTGCAGCCACTAGGCTGTTGCGAAATCTAGTTACTAATCCCTGAATTTGGTGTAGTGTCACATGGGGTGTTGGCACGTCGCATGTTTCCGTAGACCACCAGACCAATACCCCATGAAGATCCCATGTGACGTATTTTTATGTTTCTTAGGTGTTTAAGATGAGCTATGGATTTCATCTTATTAATTAGGCTAAATCGTGGCCATTGATATGCCATATGCTTTATAGGCATGTTGAACCATATTTAGGTGAAGTTGTTGTGAAAACAACTTGGCCAAGGCTAACCGAGGTATCGTGGAATGCCCGTGGCTTGTTGAGGCGCTAAAAAATGGCTTGGCGCCTTAGTAGCTGGTTGAGATTCTATAATTTAGCATGGCATACTAATGGCGTAGAAGTAGCATAGCACGTTTGCACTTTCTACTATAGCTAACGTAGAGAGAAATATTCCAGGCCATAATCTTCATGTGAGATATGGGAATGCTAAATTATCGTATGGCCCTTGGCATGATACGTTCATGGCTTATTATGGAGATAAAATAATAAGTGGCATAATGGCCTATAATGGCGTTGCCATAGCCCGCAGTGGCGTTATGATTGGGGTTTACTAATTAGGAAAGTTCCGGATGTCGACATAATTTGGACATGAATTAAAATCTTATATTTTATTCTCCAAATATATTTCTTGATACTAAAGGTGGTCCCAATCCGAAATATTGAGAATCGTTTAATTAAGAGTTTTCGATTTTATGCTTTTGATTTTCTAACAAATCAAAACATAACTCTTGGAAAGTTATATTGGTTAAGTGCTAAACTAATATTAGATATTTTCTAATGAGAGATTTCTGAATTATAGGTTGGATATTAGTTGGAAATAGGAAAACCGAAATTAGGTATTTATTGCGTATCTTGAGAATATTTTTGGTTTTGGAATTTCCTTGTTATCCAAACAACCTTGGTCTATAAATAGTTAAGTTTGCATTTCTTGCAAACTATCCTAAGAGCCAGGAAAACTTCACTTGCGTTGTTTCTGGTGGAGTCGTTCATCCAGAGAGGAAAGTACCGTAATTAGGCGAAATCTCTTATGACCGCTCGTTTAAATACTTATGGGGGATCAAGAATCTCTACGGGTACCGTTGGTGGGAAACTAGATAATTGCATTGTTATTTTAGTTTTCGATCATTGATTTGATTGACTAACGTTTGTTGAAACTTTGATTGCACCTAGTTTGATTATTCTTGAGAGCCTTCTCTTCTCAAATAAGGGTCACTCAAACTAGATCAAAGTATCGACGGAAACTGTTTTTAGATCTAAACACATCTTGTGATAATCCAGTGTTAACAGACTCTGTTTTATGCGTAATTGATCACAAGAGGATTCATGTTTGTGTTGTGCAGCTAATTTAAGAAGGCAATTGGATTTTTTTCTTATTTGTTTTTGTAACTCGTGATTTGTGCACACATCTTGATCGGTTGGGATACAACTTAGATTAGATTTTTCTAATCTTAAAGTCGTTTAGATCGGCAACTATCATTTGGTGGTATTTTTCTCTCTCTGAATCTGATAGTTGTGAATTTGAATCTAAGTTACTGATTCGGATTGATCTTACCCGACAAAGGAGTTTATTAAATTAAACAGAAGAGCCTTTGTCATAACTCAACATATCTTTTTCTTAAAATATTATTGGAGTAACTACCAAACAGATTTGTTCCTTTACTGTTTGGAAAACGATCAAAGGGGTTGAGTACTTAGACTTTACATCGGTAAAGCAACTCAAGATTAATTTTCGGTGTTGGGATTCACGTGCATAACCGGTAGGTCGTAGACGCAGGGATACTGAAGGAACTAAGTAACTAGGGGTAGTTTACTTGGTCTTAACTATACGAAGTTGGCATTGTACTTTGTGTAGCGGCTTAATTATGAGAGTATTCAAAACTGGACTAGGTCCCGGGGTTTTTCTGCATTTGCGGTTTCCTCGTTAACAAAATCTTGTTGTGTCATTTACTTTACTTCCGCATTATAATTGTTTTATTATAATAAAGTAAATTATACTTGTACTTTAAATCCTAATCTCTTGACTTTAATCCTATAGTTAATCGGTCTTGTACCATAACTACTGTCAAGTGAATATCAAGTTGTTGTATTATCTCGACTTTGTCCATAGACGATCACACTTGGTATCAAACTTATAGGTTGAAACAAAAAGATTGTGGTGTATTTGGGTACCCTCGTCTTTTCAGATACAATGACGCTGAAAAGGAGGTTCAGTTCATGGCTGCTGCTAAATTTCCTAAAGACAACCCGGATGAAGAACCAAAGAATAAAGAGATTGAAATTCTTCAGGCTAACAGAATTGAGGAACCGATCTAAAGTGAGCGTGAAAAGACCAATTCATCTATTGATAAACGCATTTATGTGTCTATTTTGTTCTCAATTTTCTATAATGTTAGTACTCGATTTTGTACTTATTTTGCTATTTTGTGTATTTGTAGGTAGTTTTGGGAAATAAAGCTCGATGGACCAAAATGTGGAATTCCACTCGCAAAAATAAGTGAATGAAGTGGGCTAGGCCCAAAAGGGAACATAAAGAATTATTGGGCCAATCATTTGGATATGGGAGTGTGGTAAGCAAGCCACAAGGTGTGTACAAGTGTGCCATATCATGTGTAGAAGTGTGGAGACCATGTGCAAGATACTAATAATTAAAGGATATTTGAAGATATGTGGTTTAATGATGAAAATAAGCAAAATAAAGAAGGAAATCAAGATATTATTCTTTATGGTTGGAATTAATTAAAAATGATATATTTCCCAAATAAAGAATATTCTGACTGCAGTATTTGACACATGGCACATTTTTATTGGAGGATTTTGTATTATACTAACACATGGCGCCACTCCATTGGCCAGAAGATAAAAAATGACATCATTTCATGTAGAAAATTATGGAAGGATTTTGGAATCCCCACTATAAAAGGAGTCTTATGGAATCATCTTGGAAGAGTTCTTTTTGGAGAGATTGAGAAAAATAGTGAGAGTATTATTTCATATTTCTTGTAATTGAGCAATGCTATTAGTGAGTGGGAATCAATAAATTTTGTAGTCTTTTCACATTGAATCAATAAATATGATGCTACCTATTTTTTCTATAGCGTTCATTTACAACATGAGGAGCTAAACATCATCACTAGGATGACGGAGGAAGCCAATGTTCATCAATGTGGTAATTTTATTAAATTCTTTTTAAGACTTTTGCATTAATATAATTTGAATTATGATTTTAAATTAATTAGTTGTGATTTAGTTTGATGAGTTATGCTTAGCTTAAGTGTTTTGATAACTTATGCTAACCATTTACAATTAATCCTTTATAAAATCTACCTTGGCATGATTTAGAGTCAATAATTATTATTTTTGGAGCTATAATTGTATAAGAATTATAATATTTGAACCATAGAATATGAGTTTGTTGAAATCCTTATTCTTAGTAGTCTCTCAACATTGCCATTATCTTTTAATTTATTTGCTAGTTAATTTTATAATTTAAGTCTGAAATAAACTTCCCAAGTCCGAGAAACGAATCTTCTATTTACCACTTGTAAAACTGCACCGTCTATCTGGGAGAGTCAACTACGAAATCAAGTTGACTGCTACTATGTTCTTAATGTTTTTACTTTGTACAATGATATTCCCTAATAGAACATGAAACTTGGTGGAAGCCAAATACCTTCAGTTGTTTCAGTATTTCTTTAATGTTTGTAGGTATTCCTCGGGACCTGCTTGCATTGCCTTTTTAGTCACGAATTTGAGATGAGCCTCTCGAAAGAAGTATCATAAAATGGATTGTACTATAACTTTTCTCCAAGTAAGAATTTTTTGATCCCCCTTTCATACTTCTACTGTAGTTTTATATTGTTTTACTCTTTATATTAAGACAAGATTGATTAGGACACTCTTGATTAGTAGTTTTGGTTACTTATATGTGGATGACAATCATATTGTTGTATGTACATATGTGGACATAGGTTCGGATATACGAATATTTTCCAGGATTGAGAAAGAGGTTTATGACGAACGAAACTGATTGGGCTACGGAAGTCCCAAGTGCGGTGCGGTACAAAGAATAGGATATGTCTCGCACCACCAAGCTCGAGACTTAAGGTTGTCGTTGGATCACTTGAAGTTGGAAAACAACACAAATGTGAAATTTGACCCCCCATGTCGATCTGAGAGATGCTTATGTAAACAAACCAATTTCTTTGTACCATAGAACCTTGTTTTATTTTGGTGGGTACACACTCTACAATCCAACCAAACTCATGTGTCAACTTGGTTACCGCCACAAGTTTATGTTAACTTTGAAGTTGATGTGAAGAAAAAAAATACATGTGTAAGTGTGTGGTTCAATATAAACGGGAAGTAAGGTCTAAAGAATGGTCGAGAAGGACCAGACTCCTGTAAGTTACATGAATTTTGGAGGATTGGCAGAAGGTATTGGAGCAGTGGCTGAATACAAGTGATGTTTTGAATCAATTTCGCATTTACAAGTGTCCGTCCCGAATAAACTTAGCATCTAGGACTGTAAAATTCAGGACCCAGTTGAGTGCAAGAAACTCGTGGTAAGATTTTATGCACATTTCTATGACTCACTCTTATTTATAAAGATCATTCTGAATTTTTTATCGCATCGCTCAGTCGAACCCGCAAGTTTTTCTATCTCAATCTTGTTGGAAATGTTAAATATACAATACTATATATTTATTTCTAGTCTAATAAAGTCAACTCTCATACTAGGATTAGAACATGGTAGTTGAGTATCAGATATCACTGAATAACCCTCGAAAAATGAAGACTGAAAAATAAATGAAGACATTTGCGAGAACTTCATCAACAAAGAGGTGTGTGAAGACCGACCTAACCTATTTACTCATGGAATCCACTATTCTATCTTATGAGACATTGTTGTATGATTTTAGTAGATTTAATAATGTGAAGAAAATATTTCGAGTTCAATCTTATCTTGGTTAAACTCTCGAAATATGATTCGAGTAATGGATGTTCATAGATATTTAGCAATCTTAGTTAGAACAATTTATTGTTGACAAACTATTTTTTTTCAAATTGATCATTTAGAAATTGCCCAAGCAAACAGTGCATATTGTCTATGGCTATTGGAATGTTTAAATTAAAAATGAAAGAATTTCAGAACTACTTGGAGAAAGATACGCGCACCCAGTTTGCATACCTAGTCTGTATGAGTTCCGCGAATTTTAGAGGTTTGTAAACTCGCATACATACCCTTTACATTGGAGTTCGGGAATAGGAGAAGGTTGCAAACCTGGTTTGCATACCCCTTTATAGGGCTGCACAAAACCGAACCAGAACCACGAACCGAAACCGTTGTATTTTTAACCGAAACGAACCGAAACTGAATTCTAATGGTACATGTTCAGTTGTTAGTTCAGATAACCAACACATTAGGTTTCAGTTCTGGTTTCTGTTCAAAGTCGAACCAAAAACCATCTGTTAAACCGATTATGTTTGGCTGTAGGATTTGAGTGAGTTACAGCCGTGAATTTAATAATTAAACCCTAATAATTATACTTACCTTCTATTATTTTCTCTTCTAACTTTGTCGAGGTCTCACATCACTGCAATTAAGTGAACGCTCTCTTGATTTTTTCTTCGCCGCCAGCCCCAGTTCACCACCACCGTCACCATTCGAACTCCATCCTAAACCTATCAGTCCAGCACCTTCTTCTTCTTCTATCAAGTTTTAATATCAACTATCACCTACACCATTAGTCGACCTTAGAATCAACCAAGGTCATGCGAGTATCTACTACTGCGGATTGTTGCAGCAGCTCATATATCTAGTGATTTTGTTATTTTTCTTTTTTCATAAATGAAGTTTTTTGCATGATGATTCTGATTATCAAACAAACCCACCAAAATATAAGGTTGTTCTTTAATCGTATATGTTTCATATTTTCATTGAGGTCGGTTTGATTTTTTTCTTTTTTTGGGAGGAAAACAAGAGATATGAAGTTGATTAGAGCAGTAAGGATTTTGACCAAATTTGGTGGTTAATTAATCTGTATTATGTATGAACTCCCCTTTGGTCCCTGGATTTGGGGCTGATTTAAATTTATGTATTTCATTAAGTGATTGAATGGCATGAATTCTTTATTTGTTTGTTTGATTAATCAACGTTGAATGGGATTGTTCTTGAATAGTTAATTTTGATGTTATTGTGAATATTTTGTGGGTGATAATTAGGATTTGATAACTTTGGGTTAGGAATTAAAAAATGGGTTTTGAAGATACACTAGGGCATAATTTCATGAATCATCAAAAATGTCAAGTATTGAGCAACTCAACGGACAACAACATCAGAAAAGATGCTGCTAAAAAGCAAGGTGTTTGAATCTAAAAAAAATAAAAAGTGATGGAAATGGAGAACTTAGAGAGATTTTTTTAGAGAAAGAGATAAAAGATTATAGTTAAAAATTTCGGTTAACCAAAACCGGCTGGTTTTGTACCGAACCGAGAAGGCTTGTAACCGAACCAAACCATATTATCTAATGATTTTCATCGGTTTCCAAAACTTAAAAACCGAGTGCTTCGGTTTCGGTTTTTTCTTGCAAACAACCATACCGAACCGAACCATGTGCACCCTTACCCCTTTCGACCAGACTTCGCGAACTGGTATAGGTTTGCATACCCTTGCAAACCTGGTTTACACATCTATCCAATTCCAAATAGACGAAGCTCACAAACTGTCTTGTATGACTATGTTCGCTTTTGTTACAACTTTCATGGACACTTCTAAGACAATTTTATTCACAAAATCACTTTGGGCTTGTGAATCATTGTTTAGTCTTGAGTGTTATTGATAAATTGTAGTGCTTGTCAGTTAAAAGGCTTACTTAGATGCTATGGGTTATCATTGTGCACGGTTGCATAACTCTGGACCATAATGCATATTCTTCTGTATAATTTCAAGGCGAACTTTTCACATGCTTAGATGAACTCGTAACTAGGAATTTCATCTGAACTAAGAAAGTGTTTGCAAGAATCTCAAGCTAACTTACTCTTTTCTCAATCTCTCAACCCAGTGGGAACCTCTCTGGTAAAAAGTCACAAACATATTTCCTTTTTACTCCTTCGACATATATCTTTGTCATTCAAGGATTGACAGATAATTTGTATCTGCAGGTGCTTAGGGATGGCTGTGGTTCACATCCCTTGCCAGGGCCGTCTTAGGCATAGGGCGGTTGGGTCGACCGCCCTAGGCCCAGAAATAAGAGGGGCCCCAAAAAAATTCCAATACCTATATGACCCTGGTCTTTAACCTGGTAAATAGATTTGACGTGAACAACTAACACAAAAGAACGAACAGCTTCAAAAAGCAAAAAGAAAGCTCGTCTCTGTTAGGGCATGGACACTTGAGAGTTGTTTTTCTATCAATTCCATCGTTGATCATTCCTCTGTCACTTGCTCAAGTTTGTTCACGATAGATGGGATATAAACAACAAAAACTAACACAAAGGCAAATATAAAGTTTATATATCTATGAACAATCATCTTAGATTTAAGTAAATTGCCAAACATTTAACAAATTGAGGTGCAAACTGTTAACATCTCAATTGACATAACTCTTTTGAGTGTGAATTTATGTAGATGTGCTTGTCTATTCATGCTGACATAACTCTTTTGAGTAGGCTGCCTGCTAAATTGCTAACTGTGTAGGTGCAAAATTTTTCAATGGCAACTTCCCATGTACATAAAAAAGGCCCTTTTCAAAACGCTCGCCCCGAGCCTCTAAAATGTTTGAGACGGCACTGTCCCTTGCTACAGTTTTTACGCTCTGGTCGTGAAAGCCAAAAATTCTACTTTCACAAAAATATTCCTCAATTCTTTTGTGGGATCACTATAATCCGTTAGATCGTTGCACGCTCGAAATACTGAAGTAAATACGAATGGTTACTGATTGATCTTGCACATACGAACTGAAGTTGTATAAACCCACATCGCAACCGAGAACTTGTTATTCACCGCTCATTGTTCAGCATTTTGTGAAGTTCGTTATTTTTCAATGGGAATTTTGATAAAATACACCCTGTGGGATTATCAATTCCTAAAATACACCCGTTTTCTTCATAATTGCTAAAATACACCCATCATCCAAAATTCTGTTAAGGCCCACAATCACCTGATCTAACCGTCGAGCAACCATTTTATATCAACGGGTAAGATATCATTTGGAAGGTGAAATTTCCAATTTACCCTTGGTAGAATAAAAGGTTTGGGGAGAGTCATTTCCTTCTTCGTTCTCTTTTCTTCTTGACTCACTGCACCACCGCCATCTATGTCTGCAATCACCACCCTGCTAATAACACCACCACCTCCTTCTTCTTCTTCTACTAAAAAAAACCAGGCTAATTCTTCTACTCGTTATTCTTCTTTGTACCTTAGAATTTCAGAAAATTTAAAATTAAGGCTTTATGAAAATTTAAAATCGGGGATTTTTCAAAATTAAGGTTCATAATGTTGATTGAGATATTAATATGAATTGGGTTGAAGTTTGATTTTGATAACATGTTTCCTTTGTTACAGTTTAGGCATAGCCAATCGAGATATCAAGAAGAATGGGTTGGTCGTAAATGTAAGTTGTATTGATTGAAGCCGAGATGATACAGGACAGGTTGAAGCCGAGATAATACAAGGGAAGAAAATGAGTTGTTCCATCCATTTGAACTTGTTGAATGGACGAGATTCTCTAATGTTTAATGTTTGAATTGGATAAGGGAGATATGTGTTTGTTCTATACTTAATTCTTAGCAGGGAAGGAGAGTTCAAAAGGGCACAACATAAATAGATTGAAATGGATCTCCATCATGAGCAAAATGCATACAATGTGTTTATATCAATGTCTGACAGATGAGTTTTTCATCCAATCCAAGTCTTAACTCCGGTTGCCATGAGTCTGTATGGGTTTGGCTAGAGGGCTAAGAGAAGAATTCGAATCCAACAATGGGTGTAAGAGTTTGGTTCTGCCGGAGAATCAGACATGGAAGTGAAGGAAGATGGTTGTTGAACCGGGAACCATTGCCACTGTTTTCCGATTTCTCATGCTGATTTGATCCAGTCAGGGTTTTTCAGTCTTTTATAACTCAGTTCAACTCGGTACCGAGTTTGTATTTAACGCCGTTAACTGTTTTATCAAAAAAACGGGATGGAAAAGTGAAAATGGGTGTATTTTAGAAATTATTAAAAAAACGGGTGTATTTTAGGAATTGATAATCCCACAGGGTGTATTTTATCAAAATCCCCTTTTTCAATTAAGAACTCAAAAAATGGAATCTACTTGTAGTCATCAATCATTATTTTTAAGTGCCCCGAGTACTTTGGAGGTGGCACATATAACTTTTCGATAGTAATAGTAATATGTACACAATATGCCCATAACTAAAGATTGGTGCCCGTAACACTCATTTGACTCTACAAATTTCTCTTCCTTCTAAACTTGGAACCTGTATCCAAGTTCTATGGTCCGTAGTTTTTTCTTTTTGTTTTTGAAGCATACATAAAAGAAGAAAAATTAAAAAGAAAACACCATAATGATAATCCATAGTCCAATCCATGGTATACACACTACAAATGAAGAATGTACGTTGTTTCGTGAGATCTTAATCGAATAAATGGCTTTTAATATTCACAGCTTTGGTGGTTTTGATCATGTCCTATGTTTCTGTCCAGAATGCATGTACATGTTAACAAACCGCTGCAGGCTGCAACTATGATGCGAAAGGGCCACGTAATCGAAGCATGTACCCAAAATATATTAAGCGGTTTACAAAAAAAAAAAAAACCTAGCTACTGTTTTATCTTTTAGATGGAATAATTGATCAACGTTGTCAAACAAAAACAAGGTACATCCGGACAGGTTAGGTACGATTATCAAAACACTTTAACAGCGGCCAAGCCCAAGTGGGTTAATATTGTATTCAAGGATGAGTTGGCCGTGCATTGCATAGTCTTTATGACTCTTTTCTTATCATGCAATCTTTTTCTTGAAGAGATAAAACCAAATTCATTAAAGGAATATCTAATATTTTCATTAACACTTGCGATCTCCAAAACCGTGGTCTGATTTCATTTCATGCCGACAACTTTTGCTAATCATTTTAAATCTTATCAGTTAGGTGTACTTATCCCTCTTTGGAATTACTCTAATAGCACATAATTACCACTTAATTTTTTTCTACTAGTACTTATTATTTTTGAATTACCATACATTAACCAGTCATAATATTTTTCCTTTTGTAGGGTGCCATTGTCCGATTGTATCAGATTTTGTAGGTTCTTTCTTGTTTATGCCAGAAACTGATGCTTTTACCATACTTGACTACTGTGCATTCTTTTTTCTTACCAGCGATGTATCTTGAGTTAATTGGTAGACGATGGACAGGTTGCCTCTTTTGATTTTATCTCTAGCTAAACCCATCATTTCAGTTCTCAATAAAAAAAAAATACATCGCTTTCATCTCTAAAAATTGTATATATAAAGTTGTTCGTATTGAACTCTAAGACACCAAATCGATTCAATATACAATTACAAAACAATGGCAGATACATCAAACCTTCTCAACTCCGATGATCCTCGAACTCATCCTCTCCTCGAAAAACATGTCAAAACCTTAGACGAGACAATAGAACGGTATATAGGAAGTTTCGGCTGGGCTCAGTTACTACAAGCTATAGTAGTATCTTTCGCATGGATTTTTGATGCACAACAAACTTTCATAAGTGTGTTCGCAGATGCAGAACCAGCATGGCACTGTATGGATCCTCATATCGAGTCGTGCAACTCGACAATGATCTCCAACTTGTGTAAATTGCCTCGAAACGCATGGACATGGAATGAGCCGATTCAAACATCAACAGTCTCGGAATGGGACCTATCTTGTTTGGGTCCTGTTATTGCAGGTTTACCAACTTCATCTTTCTTCTCCGGTTGTCTACTGGGTGGATTCGTTCTTGCTACACTGGCCGACTCGTCACTCGGTAGGAAAAATTTATTAGTCATTTCATGCCTTACGATGTCTTCATCAACTTTCTTAACAGCGTTTTCACCTAATATTTGGATCTACTCAATTTTAAGATTCGTAACTGGGTTTGGCCGGGCCACAATCGGTACTTGCTCACTTGTTCTATCGACAGAAATCGTCGGGAAAAGTCGGCGTGATAAGGTGGGTATTATTGGATTCATTTTCTTCACTCTCGGTTTCATATCATTACCGGCCATGGCTTATTTCACAAGAGGGTCTTCTTGGAGAATGCTTTATATATTGACCTCAGTTCCAGCAATGCTTTACTCGATAATAGTTCATTTCATGATTCATGAATCACCAAGGTGGCTAATGGTGCAAGGAAGAAAAGAAGAAGCCATTAATACTTTGAAGAGTATTGCATCTCCTGATTCTTATGGAACTAATAACAATATATTGAGCATAAGTCTATCTGGTATAGACATATCTGTGGAGCCGGAACAACGCAATACAGATTTATACTCCTCGATCAAAATGTTGTGGGATAAAAAGTGGGCTTTTAGAAGACTATCGGCCGTTATGGTAGTTTCGTTTGGAGTCGGAATGATGTACTACGGGATCCCTTTAGGCGTTGGAAATTTGGCTTCAAGTATTTATTTAAGTGTGACGTTAAACGCATTATCCGAGCTGCCATCGTCGTTAATCACCTATTTCCTAATAGGAACACTGAGAAGGAGAAGTTCATTGTTGTTTTTCACAATATTGAGTGGTGTTTGTAGCATCATGTGTGTGGTTATCCAGGAGGAGCAACAAGGATTGAGAATCGGTGTTGAGTTAGTAGCATTCTTTAGCGTGTGTACGGCGTTTGACGTGTTACTGATATACACATTAGAACTATTTCCAACTTGCGTGAGGAACTCAGCATTGTCGATGGTGAGACAAGCTCTTGTCTTTGGTGGTATTTTTAGTCCAATTTTGATTGCGGCTGAAAGAGGAGTTGATGATAATGGTTTGTTATCATATGGAGTATTTGGGTTGGTGATTTTTGTTTGCGGGTTGTTTGTTGTTTGTTTGCCAGAGACAAGAGGTGAGATCATTTGTGACACCATGGATGAAGAAGATGAAAAATATCTCATTTTGTGATTTTCCAAATAGTTATTTTGGCAAAGAATATGATTAATGAAAAAAATAAAAAAGTGGTAATTGAACCTAATAAGCAGACATTGGTAGCTCATGTGTAGAATAACTTGGTAATGTTTTTGTATATGACTGTAGGAGCAATTTGCAAATTGCCCTGTTTCTGTAATTCTGTAATTTAAAATGAGCTGTTTGAAATGGCACAAAATATCTCATTTTGTGATTTTCCAAATAGTTATTTTGACTTTCTTTTAAGGAGAGCAGTGTTTTTATAAAATTGAACAAATTAAAATTGGTGTTGGATTTTGGTTCGGGTTGTTTTGGTGGTGGTGGTGGTGGTCGGAGATGTGTGATTTGTTGGTGGTTATCTAGGTTGAAGCATCAACTATGGTGGGATTCTCCAGTCAATTGTTGTTGTTGATCCATTTTGTGGGATAAACTCCTGTTGTTGAGTCAACTACCGTTGTTGATCCTTTGAACTCCTATTGTTGACGATATTTCATTGGATAAGTATACTTGTAGTTTAAATATGTTTGAACTTGTGTTTTCTTTTGGATCAAGGATAAACTTCTACTTTTGAGCAAAGTTTTGATACAAAAATATAAAAATCACTCTCTTCCAGGGAGATGGTGGTGGCCTTGGTGGTGGAGGAGGACGGGTCCATTTAGTTGAATGTTGGTGGTGGTGATGCTAGTGGTGGTGGTGAAGTGGTAGAGGAAGAAATTTGTTGTATTTTGAAATAAAGAAAAATATTATATGGGTGAGGGTATTAAGGTAATCTAATATTAAATGGATAAGGTTATAAAAAATAGGGACATATTTATTGTTGTATAAGGATATATTTATTGGGTGTCAAAAGTAGGGACATATAAATAATGTACCCAATAAAAATCACTCTCTTCCAGGGAGATGGCCTTATCCATTTCTGGAGCTGTCAACTTCGACAGCACCTGTAGTTGCAGGAAATCCCACAATACACCCTCACTAGAATTTACTTAACTAATCCATTTGAAGATGAAATACTATAAATTTTATTGATTATTTCTTGAAATGTTTACAAAGGAAGATAGAACAGAGTTAAAGAAATTACAATCACTTTGGATTTTCTCTCTCCTAATGACTTGCTTCACAATTCAAAAAGAACTCTCTCTACAACAGACTTACTCAACCCTTTATATAGGGTATTACATAATGGATGACAGCTAAGCTATCCTTTATTTTCGGGAATGACTTGCGAAGTATCGCAAGTGTATGAATGTTCGTCTTCGCGACACCCCTAAATCTCGCCAAATCTTCACACTTTTCTCATGTTCTGGTTGTCGTCATCCATTACGTCATTAATTATACTTCCTTGCGACATCTTCGCAATACTGTCGTTTATTAATCTCGCGAGATATTGATGCTGCGATATTCTGATCCTACATTTTGCCTCTTCTCATGTCTTCTCTGCGAAGGAGAGAATGTCATGAGAACCAATATTTTGAAATGCCGCGATCGTTTATTTTCCACCAAATTTTTTGTCAGCAAGGTTCCGTGAATTTAGGAATGACCGTTTACACGTGTCTAAAATTACCCTTTTTACCGGTACTTTTTAATGCTATCCTAGGTTACTCTTTTCCCCCGTCTATTTAAAGGAGAATTCACTACCCAATTTCTCTTTTCTTTTACTTTATCTTCTTCATTGTCTGCAACTTTTTTCAACTCTTTCTCTTCATCGCCTCCTTTATCATTTTTCCACTATCATTCTTCTCACTCTTGTTTCTATGGCATCAAGGTTTGTGAATCTTGCTTGAATTTGATCATTTTGTGATCGATCTTTCCCGATAAAGTTGTTTTACTCGATCTCGCTCCTTTTTTAATGACTTTCCCGCCATTTTTATTTTAGCAAGAACAAATCTAACACCAAGTTCACCGTTGCAAACCCTAACATTCCCATGGGCTCGTAGAAATAAAATCCTTTGCTTCTAAGAGAAAGACTGCGAATAACAAGGTATTTAAGAAACATTTACTCTTTTAATAACAATATTGTTGCCTCTGTTTCTTATTTAACTTGTAATTCGCAGGATGACAAAAATGCTGATTTATCTCCCAAGAAACCTCGCCATTTTAAACCTGTCGCACCTGCTGTTTCTTTTCCTAGGTTCAAACTTACTACTTTTCCCCGCAGAGCATCTCCGCAGGCAATTCATCTTCTCTAGTGACGTCTTCGCAAGATAAACCAATTCCTTCTTCTCGGACAACCCACCTCCTCCGCGATGATCTCGCATGATAAACTAGTCCCCGAATTTTCTCAATAATGAAATTCTTCAAAATGAACCCCTCTCCACTTTTACTCTTAATACCTCTATCTCATCTCCCCTTGTTGATCAAGCTCCTTCGACTGGCATTCTTATGACTAAGGATGACTCAACTTTTGCCTCTTCATCCATCATTTCCTCTTCCTCTGAATCTATCTCTCTTACTAAAGAAAATTTGGAAGGGATAGATATAGCTTTTAAAGTTTTATCGGATACCATGAGTGATGTTAAGAAAATTTCCACTGATCCTATCAGGTCTAGTGTTTATGAATCCTTGAGTAAGTATTTTGGTTCTGATACCATGTCGCGAGCATCCTTGGAACAAGAAATTAAAACCTTGAAGAATAGCCTTCGTAATACTTCGCTGGATCGTGATAATCTTCGCAGGAAGAATGAAGAACTAAAAGGTATCATTTCCTCCCCATTTTTTTTTTTTTTTTTTTGAAGACTTTGTTCGCCTTTCAAGCTTTGAACCAGAAACGTAAAATGGAGATATATCAAGTGGAATCTATCGTGGAAGAAATTCGAACGGAAAGAGATGCTTGGATGGAGCAATATAACCGATTAGATAACCTCCATACATATTCTCGTTGACCGATAAATAATCTAACCCAAGAAAACGCCTACTTAGTCCGAAGCAAGAATTATTAAGTAACGAATTGTCGCATCTCTCATATTCTTTGACTAAATCTAATTTGGAGTTGGAAACCTTATCAGATGAAAATGGAACTTTGTCTCAAGAGAAGCGAGCTTTGTTGGACAAGGTGGCGATATCCTCGCAACAACTTGATGTTTGTCGAAAAGCACTGAATGAGCAAGAACAATCTGTCTGCTCATTGAAAAATAAACTCAAAGAAACCACAACCGAAAGAGATAAGCTTATTCAGGGTAGAATAACTCAAAGTGTGAAAACAAACCAGCTCAAGGATGAATATACCAAGTTAAAAGAATCTCATTCCTCCCTTGCGAAGGAAAATAATTTATCGATTTCTAATGAAAAAGCTTGCGTTCTCGGTTAAAAGGTCTTGTCGGTGATGGTTTTGATAATGCCATGGATCATTTGGAGAATAGTTGCTTGGCCCTGACCCAACATCTTATCTCGCAAAAGGAAGGTAGTCATAAAATTTGACTGCCTCATCCGCCGTTTTCCTTTTCTAATTTCTTACATTACTTTTTATTTTTAACCATGCTGTTCTTCTATATTTTCGCAGAATCTGAGAAAGATCTTCGCACTTCTCTGTCTACTTTGGAATCCTCCCATGCCAAGATTCGCAAGGAAAATACAACACTTGTCGCTACTCTTGCCCATTCTCGTGATCGTGCCGCAAGAAGGTTTAATTATATTAGCCATCTTAAAGATATCCAAAGTAGGAATCAACAGAAGGCACTTCTTCGTCAATTTCATCCCAAAGATGAAGTTTTTGTGAATGAGATCTTACTTTCTAAATCCCTTGAACCTGTCTCTATTGAACCTTTGGAAGTTGAAGATGATGAAGTTCCCAACTCTCCCGATAGTGATTACGATTATGAAAGCTGCGAAGATATCGCGAACAATGAAATTGTCGATAAGAATCTTCATAAAAATCTTCGATGAAAATCCTCCAATTGGCGAAGATGAAGCCGAGAATCCAAATGAAAAAACTTCGATGGAAATCCTCCAATTAGCGAAGGTGAAGCTGATAAAATTGTTGAAGAACATTTATCATCTCCTGTTGCCGAGAATGCCGATGTAGATGTAGAAAATTAAGTTACTCTTGTAATTTTATATCTTCCAGTCTCTTTTTCTGTATGACTTTTTGCATGAGATGCTTTTCAATTTCTGTTGAAGTACTCTTTTTGATTGGAAAGACTAAGTCCCTTGATGAATAATCCCTTATTTTCTCTTTCTATCTCATTTTAGATTTGCAATTCTAATCTCGCAAGCGTGTTTGCTTACCTTTATTTATGTTGAAATTTACCATTGCGACAAGATCGCAGGATATCTTCACAAATGAAGAAATCTATTGATCTTGTCTTATCATTGATTGTGTGGTCTTATTTTGCCTTCCTAATTAAAGGTCTTATCTCGCCACCCTCGTTGCGACAAGATCGCAGGACGTCTTTACATTTTTATGTAATGACCCATTGACCTTGTCTTATCATTTCTTAATTATTTTTGCCTCTGCAGGATATGTTATTTGCGACAATATGACAGGTTTAAGTACTCTTGCGAATATAAAATCCCATGGCATTGCCGTCTTCGCGACGAAATTGCAGGACATTTTTACATTTTCATGCAAAAACCCATTGATCTCGTCTTATCCTTGCGTTAGCATTATTGCCTCTACAGGATCATCGCACAAATATGACAAGCCTAAATTTCCTTGCGAAAATAAAGCCTCGTGACATTTGCGTCTTTTGACACTTATCAGCTCCCTAATGGAGGGTGCCGCCCTTATCTTCTCCTTGTTTGCCCCTTCAAGGAGGCGTACATCGGCCATACAAGACTAGCTCCTCCCATCCGGTCTTAACAACAACCAGTTGTTTTCGCAGCCTCTTATCCCTTATACCTATATGGTTTATGGTTACGAGACTGCACCCTAAGTGGAGTTTTCTTCGGGCCGAGTGCAAAGATATACCAAGACATGCCAAGAATGGCCGAGACACTTCAAATGCCCCAGGCACTCTTGGCTCAACCGTGTACCCCGGCGCCTTGAGAATACACTGACTCCTTGGAAGAGACCCTCGGGCGTCCAACCAGGGTATAACCTTATATATATAGTTGGAAATCCAAGGTATCTCTCCTGGGATAGGCTTTCATGGGCCCCAAATCTCCATGACTCGGGTTCCGGAGCGGTGTAACCTTTTCACCGAGCCATGTCAAGAGATACCCCTTATATGACGCACTTTAGGTCTTACATTTGCCTCTTGCGAAATATCATTCGCGAACTAGGGTGTACGCCATAAAGGTTCGTCCCATTCACTCACTCATTCATTTTGGTTAATTCATTCAATCATTAATTTTTACGTAATGTATTGCTTGCGAGACATTCGCACAATCTTTCTCTGTTTTATTCAACTTCGCAATCATTCTCGCCGCAAAAACATTTCATCCAAATTCATTTCATTTCATCCATCTTTTATGGATAATACTTCTTGAGATATAACCTATTCCATGGTCTATCCAATCGTTGTCCTACATCTTTCCCTTCAGGATCCATTAATCTATATGCCCTGTGCCAACTATTTCCTTAATGATATAAGGTCCATCCCATTTTCTTGCCAATTTGCCACCACTTTCACGCTGATATATTGGTGTCTCTCGCAGCACTGATCTCCCTGGTTGAAATTCACGTATCTTGACACGTTTGTTATATTCTCTGGCCAATCTTTGCCGATAATTCTCCATATGTTGTAGTGCTCTCTCTTTTTTCTTCTAATTCATCTAATTTGATTAAAATGTTCCCCGCACTAAGATTTTTCTCCCAAACTTCTTTCTTTGTTGTTGGAATCATAACTTCATTGGGAGTACAAACTTCAACCCCATATGTTAAACAAAAGGGGATATTCCCGTAGCTTCTCTCCCGGTTGTATTATAAGCCCATACTTTGCATTGTGCACTTGTTCGCACCATCCTTTATTGTATCCTTCTAACTTCTTCTTCAATATGTCTGCAATTGTTTTATTAAGTAAACTTCGCTTTGTCCATTAGCTCATGGGTATAGAGGAGTTGATTTTCCACATCGTATATCTCGAAATGCATTAAGCGAAGCAATTCTATATTTTTTCCTTCAAACTGTTTCCCATTGTCGGATACCAACCGTCTTTGGAATCCCAAATCTGCATATAATGTTCTCAAATATGAAAGTAAAAACATCTTTATCGCGAATGTGTTGTACCGCTTTCACCTCTGCCCATTTTGTGAAATAATCGGTAGCGACAATTAGATATCTTCTCTATCCTGTTCCTGGTAGGAATGGTCCCACAATATCTAAGCCCCATTTTCCAAAGGGCCACACACTTGTTGAAGAATTTAATGGCGCTCCCGGTGCATGTATCTTCTTCCCATGCCTTTGACAATCTTCGCAACGCCTTGATATTTTTTTCGCGTCCTCATGCATATACGGCCAGTAATAACCTTGCATTTTTGCTTTATGTGCTAAAGATCTTCCACCACTATGATTTCCAGCATCCCCGCTATGCAACATCTTTAATAGGGTTTCTCCTTCCTTCCTTGTTACACATCTGAATGAAGGTCCATTAAAAGATCGCCGGTATAGTACTCCATCTCTTAATTCATAATTTGTTACACGGCTTTTTAATTTGTGTGCCTCTAATCTATTTCTTGGTGTTTCCCCTTTCATCAGGTATGCATGAAGTTCTGCTCTCCAATCTTCTTCGCAAAGTGTTTGTGTTCCATCTTTTATTAGCATTACATCTGTTTCCTGTTCTTCTTCTTTATTAATTGACGGCGTTAAAAGTGTTTGTATTTTTATATTTCTCGCAGTCGGATCTGTCATCATACTTGATATAAAGGCAAAAGCATCTGCGAGTCTATTATTTCTCCTAGATATATGTCTCCATTTTATTCTCGGTATCTGCATCGACAGCTCGTAAACAAGTTTCTTGCACTTTTGCAAAGATAGTTCATTTGTAGTATATTCCTCTTTTATTTGGCGAATAGCCAATTGCGAATCACTGGTAATCCTCACATTTTCCAATTTAATTTCTATTGCGAATCGCAAAGCATGTATTATAGCTTTATATTCTGTTTTATTATTGGTTGACGCAAACTCTAATCTGAAAGAAAAAGCCACTTTATTGCCTTCTGGCGATATCACGACAATTCCAACTCCATTACCTTCTCCATTAGATGACCCATCTACTAATATTTCCCATCTATTTGGCTCAGTTAACAAGTCTTTTGGATCTCCATGTTCTTCTTCTACGTCCATCATTTCTTCTACTGGTTCATCCTCTTCCAAAGGAAATTCTGCTAGAAAGTCTGCGACAACTTGTGATTTTGGTGAAGACAATATTTCGTATTTGAGTTTGCAATGACTTATTTGAGCATTCCATCTTTCAACTCTTCCCGATCTTTTTGAATTTTTCATCACTGATTCAATTGGTATTTTTGTCACTACCTTAACAATGTGCGCTTGAAAGTATATGCGAAGTTTAAATGTTGCGTAAACTAATGCCAAGATTAGTTTTTCAATTTTTGAGTAATTTCTTTCTGCGGCATTGAAAGTTTTGCTGATGTAATAGATTGGTTTCTCTACCCCTGCGTCCATTCGCAGCAATACTGCACTTAATGCATGCGAGGTCGTCGCAAGATAGATCAATAATTCTTCTCCTGGTTCTGCTTTTTGTAAAATTGATATATCCATTAAATGTTCCTTTATTCCTTGTAAGGCTTTCTCACACTCGTCTGTCCATCTAAACTTTGATCCCTTTTTGAGAATGTTGAAAAAGTGCTTGCATTTATCAGATGATCGCGAGATAAACCTTCCTAGCGAAGCTAGTAACCCATTTAATTTCTGAACATCTTTTACTGTCGTCGCAGTGTTGGCATATCGCGAATCGTTGTACTTTCTCTGGGTCAACTTGGATTCCCTCTTTTGATACGATGTAACCCAAAAAATTTCCCGATGCAACTCCAAATGTGCATTTTTCTGGATTTACTTTGATGTTGAAATGTCTCATTTGTTCAAAAATTTCTTTCAGATCTTGTATGTGGTCTTTTGCTTTCTTACTTTTTATTAACATATCATCTACATACACCTCTAATGTTTTGTGTATCCATCTCGCGAACACCTTTTCCACCATTCTTTGGTATGTTGCTCCCAGCATTTCGCAAACCAAACGGCATTTTTGTGTAACAAGATAATCCTCTTGGAGCAAAGAAAGCAAGATGTTCTTGATCTTCTTCGGCGAGAGGAATTTGATTGTAACCTTTATATCCATCAAGAGATGATATCCTTTCGTTTCTCTCGCAGACTTCAACCAATTGCGGAATATCCGGTAACTGGAAACTATCTTTAGGACAAGCTTTGTTTATATCGGTAAAATCTATACAAATTCTTATCCCTTTTTTCTTCTTTGGGACTATAACCATATTTGCTATCCATTCGGGATACTTTGCTTGTCTAATGATTCCCGCATCTAGCATTTTCTCAATTCTTCTTCTATTTGAGGATGATATGTTGTTGCGATCTTTCTAATTCTTTGTTTGAATGGTCTTACATTTTGTCAATTTCCAATTTATGGCAAGCCACGATGGATCTATACCGGGCATTTCATCCATATCTCACGCGAAAATATCTTTATAATCTCGCAGCAAATCAATAGTTCTTCTTTCTTCATCTACTTCCATTTTAGTCCCAATTTTTAACATCTTGGGTTCTTCCTCAGTTCCAACATTCACTTCTTTTGTTTGTTCTGCTGCAATATAACTAGCTTTCGGTTCTCCCATAGGGGTTGGTCCTTTCATTTCCTTATCCTGCGAGATTGCGCTAGGTATTCCTTTTCCTTCTTTTGCTCTTACCATGTAAATTTTAAACTCTTCTTCTTTCTTAGCTGCTTTTACCATCTTCTTGCGATCTCTTCGTTTCTTCACTTGTTCTTCATAATGCTTCACTTCGATTTGATGATATATTCTTCCTTTATCAATATCCCCTCTGATTTCACCAATTCCAGTCGGCATAGGAAATTTGATACACTGATGAAACGTTGACGCTACAGCCTTAATTGCATGCACCCATGGTCTCCTAACAACACGTTGTACGGCGATTCCATATCCACTATACTCAATGTCACCTGTGTTTCAATTTCTCCAAGCACGAGAATTAAGTAATTTTACCTCTCCTTTAGGTTTTGTTATAGATTTACCAAAACCATGGATATAATACTCTTGGGAAATCATTTCTTCATCTTTATATCCTAATTTTTTATAAGTATGGTAAAACATGATACTCACCAAACTCCCTGTATCCACCAAAGTTCTATTTACTGCCCATTCTTCCGCTGCTTTTGCCGGTTCTTCTCCATTTTTGCATGCATTTATTGTGATCACTAACGGGGATGTATGATTCAAACCCTCTTTAGGTACCTCTGCTGCTGTGAATGTTATTTTCTGTTTTTCCCACTCTTTCAAAGACGATGTCTTCTCCCCATCTATAATCTTCTTTCCTTCAAAATCTCGTTTATGTATTCTTCCTCTGATGTTTTCATGAAATTCATTAATCATTACTTTTGTAATTGTACTGTACTCCGTATTTTCATCATATTCCTTGTTTTTTAACTTCTCTACTTCATCTGATTTAACATTTTTCTCACTCATTTTCTTGATTCAGATAATTTTAGCTGTAATCTTTTATCTTCAATCCTGTTTCGTCCATGTTTCTAGCGCATATGTAGTTGCAGGAAATCCCACAATACACCCCTCACTAGAATTTACTTAACTAATCCATTTGAAGATGAAATACTATAAATTTTATTGATTATTTTCTTGAAATGTTTACAAAGGAAGATAGAACAGAGTTAAAGAAATTACAATCACTTTGGATTTTCTCTCTCCTAATGACTTGCTTCACAATTCAAAAAGAACTCTCTCTACAACAGACTTACTCAACCCTTTATATAGGGTATTACATAATGGATGACAATTAAGCTATCCTTTATTTTTCGGGAATGACTTGCGAAGTATCGCAAGTGTATGAATGTTCGTCTTCGCGACACCCCTAAATCTCGCCAAATCTTCACACTTTTCTCATGTTCTGGTTGTCGTCATCCATTACGTCATTAATTATACTTCCTTGCGACATCTTCGCAATACTGTCGTTTATTAATCTCGCGAGATATTGATGCTGCGATATTCTGATCCTACAGCACCTCTGCTGCAAATGCAAACTAATGAATCTTCGCTCCTCTTTACTTGATATCTCAATCCCGTCAGGGTCACAGTATGTGCATTGACAGGTATTTCGCGTTCTAATCCACGTCGCATTCTATAGTACTTGTGGATTGCTTGTGTCGTTGAAAAATGGTCAGTTGTTCCTATTGATGTATCATAACTAAGATCAGGATACACAACTTGGTTCTTTTATCTCTTTATATGTAAGTTAAAATTAATCGGACTACTGGACTGCTATGGATTAACTGCATTTTCTTATCATGTGTGCACTTCAACCAATCCCATGTAGCATTCTGGGTGCCCCAAGTATTTCCCAGGTGGTAAATATAAAGTTATTGGCATTCACGGTATGTATCCTAGACTAGTTGACTCTCCCAGCTCCACTTCTAGCCTTCTCTTTCCTCTTCGACATGAAAATTCTCTGATTTCTCATCTCTTCAGGAAAAAAACAATCAGGGGTTTTAGAAATTGGTTCCGTAGAAGGCCGGAAAGATGTCTAATTTAGAAAATGAATCAGGGTTTAATTACTGGTTTCAATGGCAAGTTCCAGTATGTGCATTAATCATCATAATTCCACCAATTATATCTCTAGTGTTGATTTATAAATCGAAAAAATCACCTTTAAATGTTTATGATCTATGGGTTCCTTGTTGGAGAAATCTTAATCCAATATGGATGTTGATTTATAGAGCTTCGGTGGTTTTTATCATGTCTTGTTTCTTATCTGTGGTTATCAACATACATGGAGCTTTTGCCTTCTACTTCTACACTCAGTTAAGTTTAACTCTAAAATCTTCTTTTCTATACTAGTTTTAGATATTACATGTTTTATTTATGAAATTCATTTTATTTATTTTGGGTCATGTGTTGAATTTTGGGCGAAAATTTACTTCTAAATGATCAAATGGTTCGCTTTTTGAGGATAATGTCTATATTCTGACAATGTTTGTGGGTTTGGTTCATCATCAAATAGTTTAGAAGAAACTCTTGGATGGATATGATTTAGACATAGTTTAAATGTAGCAGACACCGTTTAGCCAGTATAAAGTCCAAATGCCTGATGGGTAACTCTTTTATTAACTGAGTTGTTGAATTGCTGTGTTTCTATATGCATAACGCATGCTGGCCTAACATCCCTTTTGTATTTAGAATTCAGCTGTTGACGGCTATGTCAATGTCCATTAGTATTTGTCATGAGCTTAGTCAGTCTCTTTTAGATAGTTTTGCGTAATCTGGAATTCTGGATTCAAATGTCTTGTGATCTGTCCTTGCGTATTATTTATCAATTTACAGGTGGACTTTCGCGTTAGTGATTTTATATTTTGTGGTAGGTTCTTCTCTGGATAATTCATTTCTTATCGATAACAAAGATCTCGTGTAAAGTGAAGTCTTTTTACTTTTTAAGCTTCATGTGTTTATACATGTAGTTGGGAACCATTTTCAAATGTAGCAGATACCGTTTAGCCAGTATAAAGTCCAAATGGGTGATGGGCAACTCTTTTATTGAATGAGTTGTTTAATTGCTGAGCTTCTATATGCAGCATAACGCCTGCTGGCTTAACATCCCTTTGTATTTAGAATTCAGCTGTTGACGGCTATGTCAATGTCCACTAGTAGTTGTCATGAGTCTCTTTTAGATAGTTTTGTGTAGTCCGGATTCAAATGTCTTGTGATCTTTACTTCGTATTATTTATCTATTTACAGGTGGACTTTCTCGTTAGTGATTTTATATTTTGTGGTAGGTTCTTCTCTGGATGATTCATTTCTTACCGATAACAAAGATCTCGTGTAAACTGAAGTCTTTTTACTTTTTAAGCTTCATGTGTTTATACATGTAGTTGGGAACCATTTTCTCCGCTCAGGGATGTTGGGTATATTTGAAGACATCTAAGGCCGAAAATGAGGAAAGCAGTGAATTTTTGAAAAGGGAAAGGGATGAGGCTGAATCTAATGCAATGGCGAGTTCAGGGTTAAACAAGGGTGTTAACAAATTGATGAAAATTCATCATGATTGTGTAGGAAGCAAGCAAAATGCTGGGTTTTGGGGTTATTTGATGCTAACTGTGTATCAGGTTAATTTATCTAAAATTCCTCTTTCTATATTGCTGTTTGAGATCATATTTGCATATGCTTTTATCATAATCCCATCATTTTGAGATAGTAAACTTATTTGAACAGACTGGTGCTGGTGCTGTGTTGCTGACAGACATCGTCTTTTGGTGCATTCTCGTACCATTTCTCACAGCTGATACCTTCAGAGTGACCCCGGTGACTATTCTATTCCTTATTAGAATGCTGACCTTTACATATTGTGCATATTTTTATTATAATGCACCACCATGTTGATTAATTTGGTAAATGATATTGTCAGGATTTCGAGCTGTTAGTATCTTAGCTTGTCGATTTTCAGTACTTATGTGCATAACCAAAGTTTGTTGCTAAATATGGTTTTATCACTTGCTCAACAGTACATGGCTTGCATGCATTCTCTAAATTTCGTGTTTCTTCTATTTGACACGCTCTAAACAAACTCGTAAGTACAATGCGGAAAATTGCTCCAAGGAAATCCAACGATATGGTTAACCTTAAGCAATTCCCAGTGATCCTTTATTTTGTTGTTGTTCTTTACTCCTAGTCTTTTCGGTTACTGATTGTTTGGTTGCCCTAATGTGTAGCCATTCTATTCATTTGGACTGGTCTATTTTTTGATCTGGAGCGGTGCGTACACAGTTTTTCAATGGATTCTTCATGCTTGTGGTTTTACATGGTAAGCTTGTAAATCTCTCTCTAAACAAGTTTCCATGAATACTCACAAGTCAGAAGCTCAATAAAGTGTTGTTGTTTTCTACTCGTCTTTGGTTGCCTCGTTATAGGTGGCCTTATCCTTTCCTCGAGCTCTCAACTCCGTGGGCACCTCTTTGGTAAGTGAATGAAACTTGTCTCCTCTGTACTTGACTTTTAACTTTCCCTTTGCTTTCTCACTCTGGGGGCTCACACAATATCCTTTGACAGGTATTTCGCACTGACTCTAGTTCATTTCCCCTGCTACAGTATCTACATTCTGCTTGCAAACGCAAAACTCTCAATTTTCCCAAAGATGTTCCCCCATGCTTATTTGGGGTCATCACAGGGCTTAGTTTAACATATTATGTATAAACCACTCACTGTGAGGGCATTTACATCTTTATTTTTTTAGGCACAATAGAACTCCATCATGAAACTGCTCCATAATATACAAGGGTCCAGGGATGAGAATTCAAGTTGAAAATAAAAAATTTGTTGGACCAGCCACTAATGTATAATGGCTAGATTTATTTGCAATTTCTAAGTAGAAATGTAATGCAACACATTTAAGTTCTGGGAAGTTAAGTTTCTAAACTGCCATCTCTCTCGCTCTCAGATTTCTATCTTTTACAACTGCATTGACCAATTCAAATGTTCAGTTGAGAAAACAAGGTTTTTCAGTGTGGCAATGTTAACATGGTAGGAGTTGCACTGGTTCAGTTGGCTAGAAGTGAGACAGTGGTCTGTGGATATCTCCCTAACTCTGTTTTCCATTATCCTATTGTTGGGAGATATATATATTTAAAAACATAGTTTTGTAATATTATATCAAACTTAGAGAAATAGTGTGGTGGTATAATTTTGGGCTCCCACACTATAGACTTGGGTTCAAGTCTCACCCCGCATTTGAATAGGTATATTTATATATCTATAATATTTATTAAAAATCCGGGAGAGCGGGGCCTTGGGGCCTTAGGGAGGTCTCACACTGATCCGACCCCATGAAACTTAAACTTATTTTTTAAAAAATCCTAGGAGGCGTTTTTAACTCTTGATTTCCAAAACGGTTTTCAACTTAATATTCCTAATTAATTACATTAATTTTTGGTAAATTTAATGTTGCCGTTTTATGGCTGTTAGGGAGGATTTTCAGTGCGCACTTATTGCGAAATTTATTTTCATTAAAACCGTATTGATGTTTTTTGACTTATAAATAAAAAGTTTCTGGAGAAGATGAAAATACAGTTTTTTCATCTATTTCGAGTTCTGAGCAAGTGTTAGATAGAGTATTTGTTGGTTCGATTTCTCATAGTGCAGAGAAATCGAATAAGAGAGTTATCAGCTGTTTATCCCATAGGTGTTCGACAATTTTTTGACTGCTAGCACAATCAAGAGGCAGAGTCGCGAAATACCTTAAAGATAGCGACCTAGTCCGCGACTCAGCTGTTTGAGATCCGATTTCATTATTTCTTCATTGTTTCCAACACCTATTAAGGGTAGACAGTCTATATCTCCTACTCCGTACAGAAAAAGACCCAGGACTAGGACTTGGTAACCTCCTGCTGAAGGGTGTGTATAAGTAAATTTTGATGGCTCATTTGTGCAGGGTACCAACGATAGCAGACCCAAAGGCAGTTCAAGAATAATCTAATAATAGGAAGGAGGTTGGTAATTGGTATTGCAACCATTAAACTTGCGTCCCCTATTTCTGAAAGGTATTGCAATTACGTTCTCAATCGGCTATGTTAATAAGCGATTATTTTCAAATCGGCTATGTTAAATAATAGCTCATCGCAGGAGGTGGTTAATCAGTACTGATCCTTTTTAAATAATGGTATATGTTATGTATCCATTCGAAGGACGGAAAACAGTTGGCACCTATCAAACTTCCCCTATTTTTGAAAGGCCAGTAATGTTATGAGGACCAAAAAAGTAAAAAAAAAAAAAAAATAAAAAAATAATGTTGAACCCAGATAGATGGAACGAAATTTGCCTTACCCAATCAAGATAGCCAGGAAAAAAAAAATGAAAATGCCTGCGCAAACAATTTAAGAGTGGAATGCAATTAACATTCCCAATATTCCCAAGTGATGTAGGAGAAAGATGGAAGACACAAAATTTTATTCAGCATACATAAATCAATCTTATAAATGAACTACTGTCACCACCAAGCCCCATGGCAAAAAGATGAGAGGAACTTGAGTTTTGTTCATCAAATTATCTTTCTCGATCTTAACCGAGAATACATAACCAATTAATTTCTAAATTTCCAAAAGATAGAAATTATATCCGAGAATTCATAACCAATTAATTTCTAAATGAAAAGATAGAAATCATATCTTATATATTGTGAATAACAGAAACATACCAAACACCAACCGAGACATAGCCACTGGCGAAGAACCGATAAGAAAAACTAGGCACAAAAACTAGTTCACTCTCATACTTGATGTTCCAAAATATTCCAATAGTAGTCAACAATAGGGAAGCATAACAGCTTTCCAAAGGCCATTGGAACCTAAACCATAAGCTGGTTAATTCCTACAAACTACCATAACAGAATGAAAGAAAGCCATAGGCTCTACGCATTTGAATAGCTTCCATTCCTTCCTTGGCCATCTTTTGAGGAAGGTGGGGAAACAATCTTGCTCCACTGAATTCTAACCTCACCATTGCTCAGTAAAGACTGTAAAGTACTTTCAACTTGACATCTCTAGTAATATTAACTACAGGTACAAATAACATAGGCGTAGGAAATTTCAACATGACTTTTTACAGTCTTAAGCCCCGTTTGGGATTGCTTTTTTTTAACCAAAAGCATTTTGTAACAAATTTGTAACAAACTTTTACCAAAAATTGTGTTTGGTAAACTTTTTCAAAGTGCTTTTGGAGAAAAGCACTTTCATTTTAGGCCTGCTTTTAAAAGTTACTGAGCACTAGCTTTTAAAAGCTGGAAAAGCAGAAGCTGTGGACCCACATTATTCGATTTAATTGATTCTCTATTTTAACCGTGTTAATTTATTATAAAGACAAGTTTTACCCTCAAATATTGTACATTTAACATTATATTTCTAACTTTTATTTTATTTCTCTATTTTTTCTTTTTTATTTAAAATAATAAATACAATAATAATTAAAATAAATATAGTAAATTTTTTAATAAATATTAAAATAATAATATTTTCTATGCAAACCATAATCATAAAATCTTTATTAAATAATTAAAAAAAGTAAATAAAGTAAATAAAATAATAAAATAGATATTACTTATATTTTTTTAAATATATTAAAATTAGAAATATAATTTATTATAATAAAATTGTATTTAAAACCAATTTTTGAAATATGTCTATTTTCGTCATTAACTACATCACCAGCACTTTTCAATACCAGTTTACCAAACAGAATTTACAATTTTTTAATTGCACAATGCTTTTTAAATTATAGTTTACCAAACGCGATGCCAATTTATTTCCACAGCACAGCACAGCAACGCACATCACATCACAACAAAAAAGCGCTTTTCTAAAATTCACAGCAATACCAAACTAGCCTTTAGACTATCATAGACAAAAAAAAATTCAAACTTCCATTTAAGCGCAAAGGATTTTACTGCCCATCAAGTGTTCAGAACTACCCAAATATACTGCTCATCTGTGGCCACACCTAGATCTGTCTAACACGTACATATGAGCAAGGCATGAGCATCGACCCAGGAAGAATCCATTTTAGACTTATGGATAAATCCATGATCAACCTCCTTTCATAGTACCCCTACCCCCAGGGGAGCAAGGCATGAATATCGTGTTCAAGCAGATCACCCAAACAAAATCAAACAAAACCTCATGGTAAAGTTATGCCCTAAATCCTGAACCCAATCCATTTTAGACTTATGGATAAATCCATGATCAACCTCCTTTTGTAGTGGGGAACATTAATTAAATACCCTTCCTTTTCAAGGTTTTCACAAATACCCCTAAGAACTTCATAAACACCCCTAAAAGGTTTTTTTAAGTGGATAATGAAAATGAACTAGTACTTTTCTGGATAATGAAAATGAACTAGTATGTTCTTGCCGCGTGAAAACGTCAACTCAACCTCCGGAGGTTGAATTGATTTAATATAATATGTGCCAAAAATTATACCCTAAAACCTTAAAATATACCCTTTAGGGGTATTTATAAAGTTCTTAGGGGTGTTTGTAAAAACCCATAAAAAGGAGTGGTATTTATTTAATTCCCACTTTGTAGTACCCTACCCCCAGGGGAGCAAGGCATGAATATCCTGTTCAAGCAGATCACGAGCTACCCAAACAAAATCAAACAAAACCTCATGGTAAAGTTATGCCCTAAATCCTGAACCCGTTCTACCATGCATCTTAGTTTGTAGACAGTTTTGTCTCGGTACTGAATAAATAAAACCAGTACTCTCTACCTGAAACTGTTGACGTCACTCAATCCAAGCATACAACAAACGCAATAACCAGACTCAGTAAGAAACCATGAATCAACCTACACCGTGCAAACATATTTGACCCCAAAAACAATCTGGTAGAAGTCATTCAATTGAAGCATACAACCAACACAAGAACCAGACTATCTATATGAAACCGTGAATCAACATACATGTAACATATTTACTGTAACTACTAAAATAAATAAAAATAGTCTAGTAGATGTAATTAGAATTTCTGTAAATTCATTGCTACACGGGGAAAAACTACAACATCAAAAAAGAATTAGTAATCTAAGAATTAGTAAGCCAACATAAAAAGAGAATGACAACTTCGAATCTCCTAAAAGGTTGACCATCTCAGAAGCTAATCAAGAACTCAAACATATCAAATTGCAAGCTAGAAACAATTTATACCAGACAATTACACTCAATATATCACATACTAGACATACTACTCACAGTAAGTAATAACATAAGACCACTAAAACAATCTAGTAGATGTAACTAGTATTTTTTGTAAATTCATTGTTACACAAGGATAAAACTACAACATCAATCTAAGAACCAGCAGGCCAACCTAAAAAGAAAACATGACAGACTTCCTACCTCCTATAAGGTTAACCATCTCAGAAGCTTATAACATATCAAATTAATGTATACAAGCCAATTACACTCGATACACCACATACCAGACATACTACTCAAGTCGAAATCAATTGACACCATACAATCAGATTATAAGAACACTCATTATTAAAACCCCTATTGAAGCCAACCATACAAACTTACAAATCTCCCAGGATTGACTGGCCTGAGTGGTCCTTTTTAGTCATAACAATTAAAGGAACAATTATCATTTAATCATAAAAATAACAACCACAACCACTAAAATCAGACTACACCCACAATAATCAACAGTAAACATATTCAACCACAATAATCAGATTTGTCAAAATTGAAGCACATAACATAATCTATTCGTAGTGAGTCATAATAATAATCTCCATTTAACAAAAGAAAAGGACATAATATCTTATCATAAAAGGTTCTGAAATTGAAATTAACCAACAAAAAAATTCTTTAAATCCCTAAAAACAACCAAATAAGAAACCCTGTCTTAACAGAACTCCATAACTCCATAAATCTAAAGAGTAACCAGGACTTACTCTTGTCCAGCTTGCTGGTAAACGTAAGTCAAACCACACTTACCGCAGTAGTGACGATCAAAATGATTAGCCATGAAAGTTCCAGCACCACACTCAGAATTAGGACACTCCTTTCTCAACCTCTGAACCTTTCCAGAATCATCAACTTTGTAGAACTGAAGAACCGCAAGCTTTACCTTCTTATGCTTATGCTTGATCTTCTTTGGCTTAGTATAGGTCTTCTTCTTCCTCTTTTTAGCTCCTCCCCTCAAACGAAGAACAAGATGAAGAGTCGATTCCTTCTGGATGTTGTAATCAGCTAGAGTTCTTCCATCTTCAAGTTGTTTTCCAGCGAAAATCAAACGTTGTTGATCTGGTGGGATTCCTTCCTTATCCTGGATCTTAGCCTTGACATTGTCGATCGTATCAGAGGATTCAACCTCGAGGGTGATTGTTTTCCCTGTTAGGGTTTTCACGAAGATCTGCATCTTCGTGGAGGCGACTCAAACTAGGGTTTCTCTTTCTTATCTCTTGCTGTGTGATGTGAAAATGAGTTTAGGTTTAGGGTTTCTGAGTTATATACCGTGTATTGGTTCTGAGTTTTATTCGGTTCTCGGATGTATCCCATTTTTTAATTTAGTTACGGATAAAATAGTTAGGGTCCTTGCTCATGGAACCAAAAGATGAGTAGGGATGGCAATGGGGCGGGTATGGGGCGGGGACCTTGAATCCCATCCCCTATCCCGTTCAAAAAACCAAAACCCATCCCCTACCCGTTCCCCATAAGAATGGGGCGGGGACGGGTATGGGGAATCGCCGTAGGGGATGGGTTTCCCATGGGTTACCATAACATTACAATAAATATTTAAAATTTTGTAAATAATAATAATTTAAAAATAATTATAATGGTTCAAACAATGATACTAACCTAAGCAGTGCATTTTGAAATTTTAAGTTTATAATAACCAACTAAAATTGAAAAATAAATGAAACAATTGATCCACAATTAAGTACTATGGTTCATTTTACTTCTTAGTTCCTCATTATTAACCATCTTCTCCATGTTAATCATCTCATCATGATCTTCTTCGTTATCTTCCAAAAAATTCCTCGATCAGATATAATAGGTTATGGGTATGGGCCAGGTATGGGGTGGGGACCTTGAATCCCATCCCCGCATCACTACTTTCGGGATTCCCCATACCCTGCCCCGTTCCCCGTTTATACGGGTAAAACCCTAACCCATAGGGGCAGGTCCCCACGGGGATGGGTTTGGGTGGGGCAAATTGCCATCCCTAAAGATGAGACATATAACTTCTATAAAATAATGGGAAAAAAACGGTTCAGTCCAAAACCGCTCAAAAAAGGACAGTTTAGTCCAGACCTAGTTGACTAGGTACAATTTAATCCAAATAATGTACAAAGACGCTACTAACCTTCGCACGCTTTTATTAAAGCACACGTGCAATCAAATGAATCGCTTTTGTAATCGACACGGTCTCTCTCTGATTGCGACACGTTAGCCCATAATTAAAAAACTAATTAAAGCGGCGAACGGACAATTTCATTAATCGCACCATTTCTGCTTTATCAGAAACTTCAGAAACTTCAGAAGAAAAAAGAGAAAATCAAACCCTAGAAAACTCACAGACTAAAACCCTAAATTCATCAAGAAAACTCGATTCTATGAAGCATCATTAGCATAATGTTGAAAAGAAACAAAGTAGTTTCTAAGAATAACACACCAATAGTTGAAGATTCATCATCAATCAAGAACAAAATCCATCACTAGCAGGAGACGAAATCGCAAAATCAACGTCACCAACGACGAGATCGAAGTCGGCATCACAAGATTCAACACCAACACCAAAATCAGTAGGTCCAAAAACGAGATCTAAGAGAATTTTAGAAGTACCAACATCAAAATCAGTAGCAGAAACCTCAAGAACATCACCAATTAAGAAGAAACCAAAGACAGCAAAGCCTTCGACATCAAAGCCTTCTACACTGAAACATCAAAGAACTAATAAGAAATCAAAGCATTCAAAGGCTTCAACAACCATTAATGAAAAAAGGTAACAATTCAAGTCCAGTTCTGTATATTTTTGAGCAATTTTTATGATATTTCTTGTATGTGTACCAATCTGTACACCACCATGCTACTGCTGTGTTTCATGTGCAGTTCTATATTTTTCTGAGCAATTTTATACTGTTGTTGGTGTAGATACTGTTGTGTAGATAGTTGTACACCAGTTGTTGGTGTGTACACATCTTTACAACGCCATGTTGTTGTTGCAGTGCTTCGTGTCCAGTTCTGCCTGTTTTGTAGCAATTTTTATGATATTTTCTTGTATGTGTGTAAATACTGGTACACCAGCATGTTGTTGCAGTGCTTCATTTCATGGTATGTATGTTTTGTAGCAATTTTTGTGAGAATTGTTGTCTGTGTGTAAATACTGGTACACCAGCATGTTGTTGCAGTGCTTCGTGTCCAGTTCTGCCTGTTTTAGACCAATTTTTATGATATTTTCTTGACTGTGTGTAAATAATGGTACACCAGCATGTTGTATGCTCATATCTGTAACAGTGTACTGGGTTGTACACCAACATTTTGTGTATGCTCTGTCTGTTTTTTACTCACTATCTGTAACAGTGTACTTGTTTGTACACCGGCATTTTTACATGAGTATCATGTGCTATGCTTCTCTTTTCTTATTCTCATTCGTCTATTTTCGTAGATACAAACAAACCTTATAGAGCAGGTTTTAATGCAATCAGTGAGTTTGTGAACAAGCACTTTGAAAAGGATGGAGAAGTACGTAAAAAGGATCGTGACAAAGTCTGGTTCACAGAATTTCAGTTAGAGAAGCAAAAAGAGAGCCCTTTTTGGCCTGTAGTAGATGCCTTTATTAACAAGAAAGCTGAAAAGGAGGAGGAGGAAAACTCAGAAAAGAAAAAGGAGAAGAAGAGAGATGATGTTTGGTTCAAGAGTCCAGAATCAATCTTGAAGATTGTGCAAAATTTCCGCCATGATCATTCAGAAAGAAATGTCTTTATGTTCAATACTGCCGATGAGAAAAACTTTGTGGAAGTAGAGACTATGCCAGAAGATTTGTTCTTAATTTTTGAATTAGAAATGGTGGGATCATAACCTGATGAAGGAGAATGTGCCAAAACTAGAGCTGAGCAAACATACGGTCCACTAATAAACCGAATAAATCCAAAGCAGAAATCTAAGTTGGGGAAAGTTGATGTGGAGAGTGAAATCTTGCGTATAATGAAGCTAAAATCAAAGTTGGATAAGGAGATTGAGAGAAATGCTGAGGACTTGGTAGTTGTTGTTTGCGATGTATCACGTGCATTTTTACCACAAAAATGGAAGCGGGATTACGAAGAGCAAATTTGCTCCCTACTTTGAATCATTTGAAAGAATGAAGAAAACCAACTGGCCAGTGCATATACATAAATATTTAATGGATAGCATAAGGAAAAATGTTGGTGATCCACTTAAAGTTAATGGTTGTACGGTGTACTGTTGGTGAGTACATCATTACGTATAGTATGTGTACATTGTTTTACACAAGTATTAAGTTGTACCAATTTAAATGCTTTTGTTCACCGTATTTGTTGGGTCCTAAGATTTCTAACTCTTTAACTTTTTGTCAATGCGGTATTGGTTTGTTGAACATAACAACAAAGATGACGCCAAACAATGAACAAGGTTTCCCTAGATTTCTAAGGTGGGTAATAAGTGACATCAAGAATACAATAGAGAAAGATATTAATGAAGCCATGAAAAAGGTAACTTCATAAATTTCTTTATGATAGTGATTTCTTCCTATATGTGTACAACAATATACACCTTGAAAATGGTGAGAAAATTTTGTCATGTGCACAACAATATACACTGTAACACGGTGTAAAAAGATGTACACCTGTTATACATATTGACACTTTGGCATGTTTTCGGATGCAACCCGGATGGGTAAAAGCTTGGAGTGATGAACAGCAGAATGATTCGGAAGAGTACGAGAAAGAGCAGGGAGAAAATAGCAGAGATGTATTGAAAGAAAAGTTGTACATAAAGCAGAATAAAGAAAGAGATGAAGCATTGGAAGAGCTTTCCGAGATGCAACTTAAACATCAAAAGCTTGTTAGCTTCATTGAAGAAAAAGCCAAGATACTTTATTCAGCTAATCTGAAGACTGTGGAAAAAGATCGGGATGCTGTTGATTTAATTGCTGAGACCTTGCAAGAAATCATTTCATTGAACAAAAAGTTACAAAGTGAGGAAGAGGATGATGAGGAGGAGGAGTTGGAGGTTGAGGAAGAGGATGATGAGGAGTAGGAAGAGGTTGAGGAGAAACAGGAAAATGAGAAGAAGGAGGACGATGATGGTGGCAAAGGTGATAATAGTGATGACGATGACGATGACAATGATGGTGGCAAAGGTGGTGATATGCAGGGTGGTGCTGGCGAAGGTGGTGATATGCATGATCATGATGACCAAGGTGGCAAAGGTGGTGATATGCATGGTGGTGATGACGAGGGTGCCAATTCTGAAAAGCGAAGGTATAAAATCACTTTTACTAAATGTGGCAGTCATTTGTTTTTATGTGTGTATATAGTTGTACACCAGTATGTTATAACTCATACCTTTTCTCTAAACTTGCATCTTTTAGCTCCCCTTCATCAAAGACCAATAATGGAAATGAAGCAAAAGATATGGATGATGGAAGTGAATATGACAAAGGAGTTGAGTCTGAAATTGCTAACAAGCCGAGGTATGGTATCAACATACTTGTATCATGTATGTTGTATGATGTACATACTTGTACACCACTGATATAATTCAATCAAAATTATATTTTTCAGTAGGCCTCTGTCAAAGTCAAATGAAGAAGAGGATGGAACAAGGCTTGAAATTGAGTCTGAAAATGCTAACAAACCGAGGTATAAAAAAATATTTTTTTGTTAGGCTCATGATTGTTTTCATTTTTATATGTGTACCAAGTCATGTACACCTTAGTGATTTCTTCTCGTGTATGTGTGTACAAAGATGTACACTTTTGTAGAACCTAACAAAATTTCATTTTTTTATGTGTACCAAGTCTGTACACCTTAGTGATTTCTTCAGTGTACCAAGTCAACACCTTAGTAATTTCATTTTTGTTTTCATTTTTATATGTGTACCAAGTTGTACACCTTAGAGATTTCTTCTGTATATGTGTGTGTACAAAGATGTACACTTCTGTAGAACCTAACAAAAAATTCATTTTTTTCAGCACTTCTCTGCCAGAGACATCTGCATATAAAGAAGACCAGGTTGCAACTCAAACAGCTGAAATTGATGAGGCTTCAATCATCGCAGCTGAAGCCTTAGCTCAGCTGGACCCTAAAGGCATGCTGCCGGTTGAAGGAGATGTGCTTTTACTCACTCAAGGAGAAGATCAACTGGATGATCCTTATTCAACAATTGAGGAACTTCTAGACAACTTGTCTGAAAGTGTCTTCATAAAGCTTGAAAAAAGTTGTTACAGAATGGCAGCGTCTGACGTGAAGGAAAAGATGGCAACCGTGATCAACGAATTTCCAAGCTTTCAATTGTTGAGCCAAGAAGATCCTAAAGAAGAGTCGTCCCAGAGATCATTATCCAAAGAAGACATAAGAGAAATGATTGTTGCTGAAGCAGTGCAATTCATCCAACAACATGGAGATGAATTTTTTAGCAGTCAAGAAGAGCAGAAGACACCACCAGCAAAGACAAGAGCTGGGAGGATGAAGGAAGCAGAAATGTTGAAGACAAGAGCTGCTGGCAGGGTGTCCAAGACACCACCAAAGAGAGCTGCAAAGAAAAAACTTGACGCTGATTTCACTGCCGAGGGCAAAAACAGACAAGTTAGGCCGAAAATGGATGTCAAAGGAGTTGAAAAGGGAAAGAGGATCCAAATTGAGGACGAAGAACAAACACTCTATCCTTCTCCGAAAAAGAGAAAGGAGAATGAGTATCATCCTTATCGCCCACTGCCAGATATCCGTCAATCACCACTTTACCATGCCATGGACACAGGACCGGACAAGAAAAGGGTACAGAAATTCTTCGATTATGCAAGCCTGACGTAAGTTCACAAAACAATACCTCATACTATATGAATGATTGAATCTTATTGAAAAAAGCTTATGTGCACCACTATGTACACCATGTTAACATTTCCTTTATGATTATGCAGCTCTGTAGCTTGGGAACTAACAAGGCTCCAAGATCCAACAGTCGAGGAAGATGTTATGATTGTGGGGAAAGTACTTTGTGAACTGATGTTCAACAAGTATTTGGATCAAGAGGTACTCCGCTTTACATCCATCGACGTTGCAATGCAATGGTCGAGACAAAGATCCGTCATCCCGGTGACCAAGTACATGAGATGCGAAATTATGAGTCCTACCGCATGTGTAAGTTTCTCAAAAAAACAAATAAAAAATGTCATATATAGATAATTTAATGATGTGTACATACTAGTACACATGATTGACATAGATATATACACCAAAGACGCCTTTGTAGAATTATTTTTAGGAGTGGACATAGATATACACCAAGATGCCATATGATTGACGGATGCTATATTAAGTGTTTGCATGAATGTTTGATTGATAGATTTTATATAGGTATGATTTAGGTGTACCTTATTTTCAAACAAATTATTGATTGCAGTACTATGTGAAGAACAACAACATCAAAATGAGACACAAAGGCTTGTGGTAGATTTCATACGGGACATGCCCGACGATTTGGAAGTTCTTCTAATCCCCTCAATCACTCTACAATACAAAATGCAGTGGGGCTTCACTGGTCGCTTTTGAAGTTTGATTTCATAGCCGAGGAGTGGAAGTGGTACAACTCGCCGCACTCAAATGAGCACTACAAAAATGATGCACAACAACTGGCAAATGTGGTGCAGTTGGAACTCAACAAAAAGAGAGTGCTAAAGGGTGATGCGCCTATAGAACCGCATGAGATAAACATCATGAAGTGCCCTTCTCAAGGTACCAATCCAGATTGCCTGCTGTATACTTGCTACTTTATAAAACGAGGTATGAAGAAGAGAAAGAGTATGGAAAGAGATCAGCAGAGGGCCGAAAAATCTGTCGAGATATGAGAGCGACATTGGTGGCAAAGATGCTTTGAAAAAGTCTGATACTATGAACAGTGTGGGATGTAGCAACCGATGAAGCGCACAAGCAAGCGGCGCCGAGTATGGAAAAGAATCCATTGAGGAGGAAGAAGAGTTTATTTTCCTAATTCATTATACAAGATCAATTTGTGAATTGCTTGCTTTTAAACATTTTCTATCTTTGCATACAAATGTAATCAAATTTCAGTTTTTATAACTTTGTTTATGACTTATCAAGACCTTGAATTAATATTTTTATTAGTTGGAAATTTGTTGGTTTGAAATCTTATTAGTTTTCAATATTGATGTTATTGATGTTACAAATTTATGACTTGTCACTACCATTTGAAATGTATATTTCAGTTTTGAAATCAAGGTGTACTTGATTGTACACGGTAATGACATATACAGAAATCTGTTCATAAGGTGTACATAAAGGTACACATGTTCTCAAAGATTTTCATACTTTATCAAAAGTATAAAAATGAAAGACATAAGTATATTACTAAAATTTTTATATCATGCGAATCGAAAAATTGAACATAACAAAAGTAATAAGTAATTACTAAACAAAATAGACTAGTAGCATCCATTGTACACCAAGGTGTACATAGTGGTACACATGTAAAAAGACAGAAATAAAAATCAAGTTCACAGAAGGTGTACGTAATGGTACACATGTCCCGGCACTTATTATCCACGCCAAAGAAAATCGAAAAGACATTACCAAAAGTAAAGACCAAACACATAGAATCTTTTGAAAAAATGAAACATAGAAAAAGTCATCAAATCATGGGGCAGTAGCTCTGTTGTGGTGACCAAGTGTGAAGCACTTTGTGCACATCATTTTCCTCTTTTGCTTCTCATAAGGATGCCCGATTTGTTGTGTTCTTCGCCTACCCGGTGGAGGAACAGAATAGGAACAATAACCCTATCACTAGGATCATAAGTCTCGCGGCTTGTCATAATTGGGGATTGGCAAGATGATCTCCCGGGTATGTCCCATTATACCACTCGGTGGTGAAGTATGGCTCAACAAAATCATAGATGTCTTCTCTAGTAGCTTGAATTGCAAAGACAAGCATGTGCACAAGGAAAACCATTAACTCGCCACCTGTGACATGTACAAGTTTTCTGCAATAGATCTACGAATGAGTCCGGGAGACTCGACTTCATACAATCTTTCCATGGACTCGAACAACGGTCCAAGTACGACCAATGTCGATGTTTTCCTTTAGTAAAGCCTCATATTCAGGGAGTGAGCCTAGTGTTGAATGTTTCCAGCACCTAGTATCCTTCTCTCGAGACATTTTGTCCATAACCTTCAAACTGACATGATAAAAACACAAACCATAAAATCAAAAAAATGTGTACAACAAAAATGAATACAGATAAAACATGTGTACAACAATGTACACATCAAGGAAATCAATGTGTACAACAATGTACACACAAATTGGATACATGTATCTACAGATCAAAGCAAACACATGTATGCAAACAATGTAGACATAGTTGCATAAATAAAAAACTAAACATAAAACTCACCGTATCGCATCGAGAAGAACAAATGCGAGCAACTTTTTAAAAGGAAGAACCCAGGTTGTTGAAGGACTCAAGAAGAGTTGAAGAGTGAGCACCATATATGCATACAGGGGAAAACGCATTTGCCCATTTCTCCTTTGGAATAGTCCCGATATAGTTAGCAACATGCCCAGCTCCAATTGCATGCATTGACTTCAAAGCTTCTTCAAAGTTTGTCAGTGTGTAAGAGTACGCAGCTTTGTAAAACAAATCAAGAACGGCTTCGAATTCGCATCACCTGATCCAATGGGGAGATTGCATTTGATGTGATAAAAGCAATAGCTGTGATGTGAATTAGGAAAATATTTTGGAATGCCTCCGCAAGAGTCCTTCTCCACGATCACTAAGGAAAACAATCGGACGATCATCGACCATCGACAATAGTTTTTGAAGATTCTCCGAAACCAAAACCAATTATCTTTGTTTTCGACCGTACAATGGCAAAAGCAAATTGGTAAAACTCATTGTTTCCGTTGATACATGTTGCAGCCATAAGAGTACCCCCAGTATCTACCACAAGAAGAAAAGTAGCGTCCAAGTAAATCATGGGCCCGAGATACTTATAGCTATGCTTGCAAGCACCGTAACAAACAAATATCCTCCAAATCTATTTGTTCCATCCTCAACTTCAAACTTCACATAGCTATCGGGATTAGTTTCCTCAATTGCTTTGACATACCAAGTAAAATCACTATACGACTTCTCATCATCGCCATACTGTTCTTCAAATACAGCTTCTTCCCTCTACGGGCATGGTGATACTTAATATTGGACCCATAAGTTTTCTTGAAAAGTGATATGATCTGATTGGGTTTTAAGCTAGGATCACCTGTAAATTGTCGATCAAATGCTTGATTAACTTGGTTGTCACCGCAGGACTCTTCAACCTAAAACCAACACCACAACTACACAAAAATAAATAAAATGGAATAAGTAATGTGCACCACAATTCACACCTAATAAGATTTCAAAAACAACAATATGAACATAAACAAAAACCAAGCAAGAACATGTATTTTAAGAGTACAACAAGTACAAACACCACAATGTACACCTAAAACAAATCAACATAAAAACTAATAAGGTACACCACAATGTACACCACAGGACTAACGAGTGGGTGACTCGTAGCAGTTTCATGTGTTGGTACTTCAGCACTACAGCTCCAAGATCAAATGGATAAATTGTTGAAAAGCTGGTATGGACGAGAAGAGTGATAGGTGTAGAATACACCGTATTTAATATCTAGTATTTATGCTTTCTTTGCGAGTTTTCTTGTAAATTATGTATCTTATGTGTGCTTTTGAGTTTATTAGGTGCAATGGAGTCATTTGGAGTAATAAGACCAATTGGAACTCGTTCAAATGCAAGATTTCTACTTTTCATTGTGTAGAGGACGAGAAGATGAAGACAATGGCGAAAGAACGGAGTCATTCGGAGTTCGTATGAAGAAGTTATGGGCAAAACAAGAACTCATAAGCAAAGGGCAAAATGGTCATTTTATAGGCCAAGTGCTATTGCCACCCCACCGTACGTTAAGGGGCAGTCATTCTGTTAAGGGGTGGCTTGTCTAAGAGGAACTGCTAAAGGAAGTCACGTCTTTTACTTGGGGGAAGCTGGGATTCAAATGTTATCATCAGCACCGGGAAAAATACTCGGGGCACCTTCATCTTCTTTGTCTTAATCCGGAAGAAAAACCAGGCGACGATGAACATTGATGATGTTAATGGTGGAGGTCGAGCAACAAGGCAGAGAGAAGAATGAATGGAAGGAGCTGTCTTCGTTGCTGCCATTGGAAGCATGTCGATGGAAGACTCGATGACAGTGATCAATATGGAACCAGGGAGTGTTGGCTGATGGTTTGTCGAGGAGGACAACACTGTAATGATGAAGAAGGGAGTTTGGTAGTGAGAGAATGATGGAATGGCAGCGACGATGGAGTGTTGCTGTAGAGCAAAGACATGGATGGATAGGCTGCTGCTCGAGAAAGCCAGGGAGTCGAGAAGTGGCGCTGCTGCCATTGATGGCACTGGAAGTAATGAAGCTGCAGTCGGTGATGATGGTCTGCTTTCGAACTCAGGTGAGAATGATTGTGATTGATTCTGCTCGATGGAGTTTGGATTGTCTCTAAAGTGAGAAGAGTATCGAGTCTTGGAGCAGTGCTTGGTGTTAGCTGTTGATAATCATGGAATGTATTCGAGTTTGTGATGAAGGACGATGAGATGGCTGCTGTCATTGGAGAAGTTGAACGAGAGAGAGGCAGTGAAGCACAGGAACGGAGCAGTTCAGGAGATGGAGTTGAGCTGTAGTTTGTTGGCAGTGATGGTGATGAGCAGTGATCAATGGAAGGTTGTTGCTCGAGTTGGGTTTTGCTGTTTAACTCGAGCTTGGCAGTGTGACGAATATCGGTCAGAGGAGCAACAGAGAAGGAGGTGTTGCTGTGGTTTGGTTAAAAATGGAGGACGCTGTGGTGTAGACTAGACAGGGAAGAGCTCGAGAAAGGTTGCATGGCTTTGATGATTTTCGGTGATGGAGATCGTGAGACAGGGAGGTTTGGATGCTGCCATTTCATGTGGTGATGGTTATTAATGGGATTTAGCCGCATCCAATGAAGATCGTTGGAGTTTGATGATTGAGTTTTGTTCTATGGCGGTATATGAAGATGAGATGGAAGTGACGACGAATGGTAGTTCAAGTTTGAGTCCGAGAGAAAGAGTATGCTGTCAAAAATACGGGACTGACAAGCTAAGAACAATTTACAGAATATTTGGGCTGGATTGTTGCAAGCCCATTGGACTGGTTAGAGATTATCACGAGTAGGATGGCCGTGACTAAAATTTGGCCAGAGTTTGGCAAGCCAGTTTGCACGGGGAGATGCACGGACACAGTTTTAAGGAGGTGCACTTTCCTATTTTTATTAGGTTTCCTAGTTTCTTCAAGAAGAGGTTACAAAACTCTATATATAGAGAAGCCTAGGCACAATTTGGGGGATCTCTTATCTCTTTTCTCATATCTTATTATTATTCTTTTGCCTCTACTTTTATTCTAGGGTTTAGAAACATGAAACTTCTCTTCCTTCTTGTGATGAACTCCATGAATATGAGCTAGATTTTATTATTGGTTATGGAATAAGTTGGATTTCCAAACATGGGTTTTAATTCAATAAATTAGTTTTCTCTCATATTATCGTTTATGATTCACCATGAATATTGTTACATGATTTGAATGCTTGTTAGTCGAGTCGCGAGTCGATTGAGTTTGCTTTCATCTCTATTGCTAGATTAGGGTTATTATACGCAAAAGTGATAATTCCGGATTGCAAGTAGCATAAATATGATTATAGTTTGTAGTGATATATTCTTATGATCATATGTGAACCATAACCTTTGTTAAATCGGATTAGTGCGCTTTCCACGTTCGATTGCTTTGATTGGCCTGATTTCATAGAACCTAATGCATCTAGGGAATTAAACTTGATTAGTGCTTTTACACGTTAGGTTGTTCCTTTAGGTAGAATTCATATTCACATCTTTTAATGTGTTTGTTGATGACATGAGGAGGTTTATGGATATTCTTGCGATCAAGGTATTCTAGGGTCTTTGATAAAAGTTGAGATTAAAAATCAATTCTAGTTATTGTGAAAAGCATGTTTGTGAATGAAAACGAGATCCATGACCAATATCTTCTTATCCTTGATTCAATTTGTTTGCTTATTTCTTTATTTGCTTTTATTTAGTTTATTATAATCACAAAACTACCGGTGTTATTTATAGGGAACCGAAACAATTTGACAACCTAGACCTCTCTGAGGGATCGATCATTTCTTGCCCTTACTATATTTATATTTTGAGTAGTAAGAAAGTGTAATTATATTTGTGTCGGCTGACAACCGGTTAAAGAGTACACCTAAAACAAATCAACATAAAAACTAACCAGAGCAAGATCTAAGACTCGTAGCAGTGCACCACATATACTTGTTACAAGTACCAACAAGATCTACATGTGTTGGTACTTCATCACTCTACTCGTAGCAGTGCACCACAATGTACACCTAAAACAAATCAACATAAAAACTAACCAGAGCAAGTAAACTAACTATTTCAGCAATGTGGACTAGTATGAAAACCACTAACCTGTGAGCGTTAGAATCTTTCAAAGACGAACCGAGAAGTATCACCATTCATAGGCCCAAAATGAATCCTCCAAGCACAACCATCTTCTTCGCATTTTGCAGTAAAACGAGTTCTATCATTTTTAAGAATAATAGGCTTGTGACCAGTAGCCATCTTGTATTCATCAAGAGCAATCCTAACAGCTTTAACACCACCCACGAATTCTCTACCAATCTCGTCAAATATATAATTACATTCATCGATAATAAGAGGCTTACCCTTGTCTGCATCATGATCTATACCATCTTAGGACTTTCGATTACACAAGCGCACTTAGAACAAGAAGCGTAACTACTGCTTGCAACTGGACTTAGAACCGAACTACTGCACTCGCTACTACCATACTTAGAACGAGAAGTATGATTCGGAATTATTCCCACACGCAAATACACATCTTCGTTATCGATAAGAATCATGAAACCAATTAAGCTTTGAAGTTGTATATCACCCGTCACATAAACTACTTGAGCATTGTCCATATAATCAAAACATATACTCCCGGAGACAAAGACCTCCAGTGATTGCATGTTAAATGCTTCAATTCTTCTACGGTTATTTTAGTATTAACACGAAAAAACAATGGAATGCTCACCATGATTCAAAACAACATTAATGAACTTGTCAGGCTTATTTGGAACTCCTACATATTACAAAAGAAATGATAATAAAACATCTGAAGCTTCAAAATTCATAAAACCTAAAAAGTAAACGGCGTACATGAAAGTACACATTTAAAAAATGCCAAAAACATCAACTAACGTTAAACCTAGATAAAAATACTCCATCAATTAAGCTCCAGAATCTTAATGGAACAAAAAATAGAAGACTATGATATAGTATCACCGTCGATTTCTTATCATGCATCATAAAACTAAAAAAATCAACATCAAGTAACAAAAATCGAATTTATCTAGTATTTACAAGAATCATCATCATCAAGAGAATCAAAAAGCTAGTATATAACAAAATATCAACTCAAGATTATACAAATTGATATCATCAACTCATAAACTCGAAACTCATAAAAACTAAAAATCGAGATACAAAACCCGAAAATTAGATGAAATACAACCAAAAGAAAACTAACACGAAGTTGAATTCTCATCCATTAGAAATCAAAATCCAATCTAATCCTGGATCGATCTATCTCTCACTCTGTGGTTTCTTCAAACCTGAGATTAAGAATTTTGGACTATAGAACAAACAAATCTCTCTGAAACTGTTAAAGTTACTGGACTAAGAACGTAAACTGAGTTGAAGTATGATGAAGAAACGATCAAAATCTCTCTGAAACTGTTAAATCGCCTCACAAATCATCTCTCGAGCAGATCCTGTTTTGAATTGAAGTTTCAGATCCAAAAGTTTCGATTTCAAAATCACAGTTTATATAGAAGGAATCGTTCGAGGTTAATTATGGTATATCCAAAACTCGGAAACTCGGGACTCGTACGCGGTTTTGGACTAAATCGTCCAAGTTTGGACTAAACTGTTCTGGGCGGTTTTTTTTTTGGATTAAACTGTACTGGGATTCAGATGGATGGACTAAAGCGTCCTAAGCCCAGTAACTTTGGGACTAAACGTCAATTTCTACTAAAATAATAGGCTTAGGACCAAGAAAATTTATTATTTTAAAGAGATATTATATTATCGATAATATAATAAATTATTATTTTATAGTTAAATAATATATTATTATTATATAGGATAATTACTAGCTTGGAGGTTAAATAATAATTGTAGTTTGTAAATATAATATGGACTAATTTCTTAGAGATATTATATTACTGACTAATTGCAATAAGAATACAATCACTCCAAGTATCAATCACACTAGCTTCAACACTTCTTCTTGTAACACAACAACGTGGCTCCGGATCTTGTGAGTGCACCACAAACTATTAGGGATGAAATACAACTTGATTTGAATTTTTAAGAAAATCAAACCAATATTGAATCATATTTGGAAAAAATTGTACATGTATGGAATTTATTTTTTATTTTTACAGTAGCATTATTATTTTATATATTATTTGTGACCTATTAATGCTTAAGGGAAACTTATGAAATGTATTATTTTATGATTTTATCGAATTTATTATTTTAGCACTAAGGGCCCGAGTCGGGACCAGAAAATTTTATTATTTTAAAGAGAATATTATATTATCGAGTATTACTTTAAAGAAGTTATACTGTACCAATAACAAACCCAAGGCCGACGATATCACTGGACCCTTGAATTGGGTCGGACTCGTTTGCCATCTTGCTAATCTGAATCTGACTCGTACGCAAGTCTTGCTTTTCTGAATCTGACTCGTTAAGTTTGCCAATTACTTTTGCTTGTGTTGAAAGGCGAGTTGATGCACACAGAGCCAAGCTGAGTCAGACTTCGTTAATTTCAATCACCGACTAGACTGTCACGGAAATTCCACAGGAAGAGGATTCAGGAAATATGAGTCTGACTCGTCAACCTTGAGAAGGGGGTCATTCAGAGTTCAGAGTTCAGAGTTCAGACCACACACATTCCAAAACGCAAAAGTTTAATCAGGAAAAGAAGAGACACCGTCGAAATTAGCCAAGAAGCTTAAGCTGTTCAAGATGAAGATTGAATGTATTCTGAGTAAATCAATATATGTTACAAAGTGTCCGAAACCAATCAAACAAGAAAGAATATCACTCTAAGAAGTTTGAAAGAATGAGATGAGATAGTTCTCAGAATTACTTAAAACCACACAAGAAAATTGTACCAAAGAACTGCATAAATAATTTCAATCTGTAACTCTACTACATTCGGTACAGACTACAGTACACATTTGGTGGTTACAAATTTTGGAAGTGTGAAGTGTACTGAGGAAATGCAGTTAGGAAATCGTTGACAGTCCGAGCAGGCAATTTATGTTCTTTTATGAGAACCTGGTGGTATCTTTCTATAAGGGAAAGCACTGCACTTTGAGGATCAACTTCGCCCAAAACACCTGCATGAATAGTGCGGAAAGAATAAAAATATGGAAAACAAAATTTGGTCATGTTCTGTTGTCCATGGTGGGTAAAAAATTAAACAACTGATGGGAATAGAATCATATGGACTTACCCAACTCAATGTCCTCCTGGCATTGACCTTCAATATCATCATCTTCTGTAATTACTGCACTTTCCAAGTTAAGAGCTTCAATGGCATACCGTTCCATGAACTCTTCTTCTGTTTCTTCAAGCTCCTCATCTTCGGAATCCTGAGCAAAATCACAGAGGAATAGAACAAGTTTAATAGTTTACCATGTTTTGAGATATTCAGATAGTTGAAACAAAGAAGCAAGGCAACATAAGAAAAAAAAAGGTGACCACTGCACCTCATCATCATCTTCGGTCTTGTCGCCGCCGTCATCATCATCACCATCTTCAACGTCATCATCTGCGTCATCATCCTCATTTTCGTCGTCTTCTACGTCAACTTGGTTAAGTTGTAAGGTGGCTTCCAATAATGAAACAAAGCAATTTTGCATCAATCTACTGTCTGGGTTACCAGCAAAACATACAACCAGTCGCTCGACAACCTTTGTCAGTGTCATAACTAACAGGAACAAAAAAAGAAAACAATGATCAGATGTTTCCGATTAAAGGCCACTGAATCAGTAGTCTGCTATATTTGTAACCTCGAAAATCAGGAGACTCAAAGTAGGTTAGACACCATTAATCAGATCATGTCCTAGTGCTCACTGAAGAATCTACACTTTTTTGCTACGCAAATGCTTACCAAGTAATTTAATCTCAGAGCCAGCTGATAGAGCTGGTTCAAAATCTCCCGAGGCAATATGCATTAAAGCAGACACCCAAACAGTAAAGCCGTTCTCCATAGCCTTCTCTAAAATCTTTTCCACCAAACTGGGGTCACACAAATAGCAAGATGATAAAAGAAGCAAAAGAGGCTTCCACAGTGGAACCGGCTTGCTTTGAATATATTTAAAACGAGAGAACGCCGCCTGACTAGAAGCAATTACCAAAGACTGCTTGACACCTTCAGCTTCAACTGAGAACGTTGGAATATGCAGTAGAGAATGCACACATGAACAAGCCCTCCAAGTTGCAGACGGGTATTCAGAGATGGCTCCATATACGAAGGCACCAATCCCTTCAACTATAGAACTTCTATGAACTGGTGGGGCCGGAGGAGATGGTACGCTTCCAACAATGAAGTTCTTTATTTCACATTTTCTGTGTAAGTTGATAACTTCTGAAATGCATTCGAAGATCGACAAATCTTCAAGTTCTTCCCAAGCATGCCAATCCGCAATAACACCAGCCCAAATCTTCAACAGTTCTGATACTTTAAGATCTAAGACTGTATTGCTTTTATCCACAGATCTCACAATGAACCAGAGCAATTTTGATGCATCGCCTATGCATGATGAAGGGGGCAACGAGGAAATCTCTCCATCCTATACACCAAAGCTCGGGGATAAAAGTCAACAAGAAAGCAAGATCCTACCCATACTTTAAAAATCCAGAAGGTCTCATACACTCATAGATCATAATCAAACATTTGAGTATTGTAGTGACAGAAAAAAAAAATATATATACAGTAAAACCTCTGTATATTGATACTCCATATATTAATAAAAAATCATGGTCCCAACTTGGGCCAGTTATAAATAGTAATAACCTCGACATTTTAATATCATTGTTTTTCTCCAGTCTCGCCTTAAGAAATTTACCTCCATATATTAATAATTGACACTATATTAGAGAAATATATATCTTGTTACATTGAAATTTATGATGAAATAAAATACTTATCTATAGTTGTTGAGAAGAAGAGGTAATTTTGGGTTTTTACCATAATTTTTGGGTTGTTATAGATTGATGAATTATCTTCTAAGATACTAGTACTATCTATAATTGTAGAAAACATCACAAATTCATGATAACCTTACAAGTTCTTAGATACATACATGTAGTTGTGTATTGGAGCTATAATGATGTATTACATTATCTAATAGGATTTAGATACATTGAACTTTTTTTTTTTGACATTTCTAGTTATACCTCCCTATATTAATAACCTCCATATATTAATAAATTTATGAATCCCCAAGTGTATTAATATATGGAGGTTTTACTCTATATATTTTCCTCAAAAATAAATATATAAACACCTCAGTATATATAAATATATATATTTAAGAGACTGCAAAAAATTCCTGCATTATCTTTCAATTTAAATATAGAGAACTTCGCAAATAATATATGCCAAACTCACCACTAGCTGCACAGGATTGAGCCAAGCCTGCTGTAAGAGAACTGAAAATGCTCTAGCAATAGTAGAACGACCGGATATCCACTCGTCACTTGATTCATCCTCTTCAATTTCTTCTGGCTCAGAATCCTCCCACGTCTGAGCGATAACAGCTAATGCGGCAAATCCCCGTTCCACTACCTGTCATAAATCATTTTTTTATCATGTTAACTATCAGAAGATCAATTTGTCCAGAGTTGCTTGTATTCTTGTCAGATAAAGACTAACGTGGCGCTTGTTTTTTCCTGACTCAATTGACTCATCAGAATCTGACTTATCACACCTGACTCTGACTTAATATATTAAACTCAAGAAGAGAAAACTTTCGAATCCAATCAGATATGTTCCCAACGAGTCAGGTACCTGACTTGAATACCTCTGAGTCAGAGTTATGAGTTGAGTCTGACATTGGAGCCGAGTCAGGGAAAAACAAACGAGGTTAAATGGAAATCTCCCACGTGAACCCATTTATTTGTTGCTCTTTTCTCGTTTTTATGTTATAGAATCATAGCTACAAAAATATTAAACAATGTAATCTTTATTACAGCCAAATACAAGAGGATCACAGGTACCTGAGGCCATGGCTCTGGAGTTGGAGGTATGTGCTTTGAAATAGTCTGCACTAGGGATGATACTACATATTGAATGTGGATAGCAACTCCTCCATCTCCCACCTCCACTAGAGTACGCAAAAGATCGAACAAATTGGAAGAATCACTGTCGTCTACATTATCAATATTGTTAACCACAACTTGCAAGACTGGCAACCACTCAGGTGGAAAGTAGTCATTCTGCGGAAAACACGAGGAGATATTAACTATTAAGACAAAGTGAGAGGAAAGGAAATTATTATATATTACATAAAAAGAACTGAGTTATAATATGGCTCCTACTTCAAGAAGCTCAGCAATTGCCCCGGCAGTGGAAGCTCGGACAGGATAACATGAGATATCTTCCATATCAGGAATAACTAATGCTTTTAGCAAGGCCTCGTACACCTCAGCCTCCATTTCCTAACCAAGAAATAAGCCAGTTAATGAATGGCAGTCCCCCTACCAATAAGTGCACCGTTGCAAATGCACTTCCGTGAGAACACACAAGTGACCCACAGAATTATTTAGGAAAGATAGTAGTATATGTAAGTAAGTAAACTAAAATAGTGTGAAAGAAATGAGTAGGAAGGACGCACTTCAGGAAGACAGTTCGCAAGTTCTCCGAGTACCCAGTTTGCATTGGCAACTAAGTAAGGTACACATGGAAATAGCGAATATACTGGCAGCACCCGACTACGGAGCAGATTAGTTGTGTAAAAAGAACTCCGCTCTCTTAGGAACTGCACAAACACTGGTGGAGTTAAATCTTGGAGTCATTTACAAGACATCAACGCACCTAAACTGCCAACGTGAAAGATATCTTACATCTTGCAGGCAACCATAAGCCATCAGAACGCCGTAGTAACTGCCAAGGTCAAAGGAGAAGCTCAATGAGACATGAGAGAGAGAGAGAGAGAGAGAGAGAGAGAGAGAGAGAGAGAGAGAGAGAGAGATGAATATTAACAATCCTCACTTGTAATAAGGAGAAGAACCGGACGGAATCGGGAACCTTGACAAGAAGGGTAGCACTAACAAGTCCCCAATGGAACTGGCTTGTGCTTTTCCCTTACTTTTGTCACCTTTCTTGCGTTTTGTTGAGGATGAAGAGGCTGTCGGAGGTCCCTGTAGCCATCAAGAGACAGTCCCTTTCAGTCAGAATTCAAGTAAATGATGAGATTCCAATTACGTGTTTCTGATAGACTTTCAAAACAAAAAAAGGCCAACTTCCTTCTAGTGAGCATTAAGATAGCTTCATATCAAGGGCGAACATCTACCTTCGCCATCGTAATAACACCAAGTAAGTTAATTGCACTTTTCCTCGCCGTAAAATTCCCATCCATAAATTTCTGATTGAACTCATCCGAATTAGAAGTGATAAAAAGGCAATAAGTGTAAGGCGAAAAAGAGTCCAGTAGAAAAACAAAGTAATAAAGTGAGTTTCATACCAAATCAGATGGAAGATTCTTGCTCATATACTCGTCTGCATCCTCTTCCCACTCTAAGATATCCTAACAAAAGCAATATTAACCATAACACTGGTGAATTAGTAATCTAGCTCAGCTCAGGTTCACGTATGTGGAGCACAGGCATACTCTATAAATTGCCTGTTCCACAAGGAAATCCAAACAATAAAAACCAAAAAAGCTTTGGTGTCAAACATGTGGAACTGCAAGCCAACGTTAAGCTATACTCTCTCACCTTCTGGTTCATTATTAGAGTTGGGAAGATTGCTGCCTCAAGTAATGAAGAAAAATGGGGTGAAATTAATCTCCATCCCTGCATCGAAATGACAAAGAAAAATCAGAGAGAAGACAGATGAGGCACTTGTGTACACTAGAGTAGATGGTCATCAAGCGGAAGACGCCATATAAGCAAAACGCTTATAATAGTGAAAAGCAAGAGATTATATTTTCCTTTCATTTTGTACAGTTGCGATGAACCAGAAGAGCTTATATTTAGATCAAAAAAATATTCAGGAATTGGTGTTAATGAATCGCTAAACTCGAGCATAATCATCTTACCGGGCCTGTCCCAAGAACATGTGAAACAACGTCAAAAGCTAAAGCAATAATCCGCTCCGATAAGAAATCAAGCTTCTGCAAAATGAAAATTGCTTGAGAATGCAACACGAGGATAGAGCAATCACCCAGTACTACAAATATAGGCAGATATTGACATGATGGGTGGAATCCAACTTGGACACTCCGACCAAAAAGGAACTTGGGAAGAATCAACTTACACTAATATTACTGCTCTCCTTAACTATTTTGGAGACACAATTGACAATATTAGGCATCAACCTGCAAAAGTTTATCCAGAAAGAGAGCCTTTAAGGACTGACAAAGATATTTAAATTGGCCAAATTAAATGAAACAGAATAATTACTTATCGGTGTGCTTCCGATGTCGGGTGATTAAAGCACACAGGATTTGTAAGCTTCTCTTTCCAGTCTTCAGTCTTAGCAAGTAACAATCATCTAAGCTAGTACCATCAAAGCTAAAGGAATCCAGAATCCGAAATATATCCAGACAAAAAGAAGGCAATAGAGGAAGCAAATCCACTGGCATATATGACCTCACCTGCAAAACTAACTTACTGTGAATTTTCAATGGGAAAAAAGACACAAAATCAATGAGAGTAGAAAGAAGAAAAAAAAATCTGGCAATAGCTAGCGAAGTCAAAGATTTGGCAGCTTACAGAGAAATAAATGCACTTGCATATTATGAAAAGGACTCTTTCAATTTCCATTTCTAGTCCGCCAGGTGCTGACAAAGCCTGTTACATAAACCGTTAAGCCATAGACTCATTGGTACCTCTAAAAAAAGGAAAACAAGATGTAAGACTCGAGCGGCACAGAACCTTTTCGACAAGATGGTGGAATAATGCAAGCAAAGGCACGAGAATTTCCTTTGCTATAAGCTGTAGCTGCTGTGGTACCGGCTCCTTTGGAATTGTGGGGTTTAAGAAATACTGTAGGTTTTCAAATACCAAACGCCAAGTTAGCTAAATTAGCATTCTAAAACAGGAAAATACATTGCTATTAAGTATCTTGTGTTCTTGACTCTTGAGCTGCAGGTCAAATTCAATTTTCAGGATATAAGCATTTGGTAACAGAAGATCATCACAGTTTGAAATGAATCAACTCATACTACTGAATGCGTTTCTCATCATTTAAACTTTCCATCAGAAGCTCAAAGTCATAACTATATTAGTTGGTGAACCATAGTTTAAAAATTACACATGTGGCACATCATTAAGCTTACTATTTAAACCACATCCTCGTTGTCGTTAACAGAAGTACCCGGTTTGTTCAACTTAAAGTTATCTTAATACATAAATATCAACAAACACATATGTAAAGACATTATCACAAACAAATAACTCTCCGAGCAATCAGGGAAAATCAGAAAGACCTCGGAGAATTGGAAAATCAATATGTTTACCTGAAACGGTCTAATAATAGCTTGAAGAACAGTAAGAGCACTGATAGTACTCCATTGTGAATTTCCACCTTCATTAACGAGATTGCTATTTTGTATAACCGATCGCAATTCAGGTACAAGTTCAGGCCACGAATTCTCCTTAATAAACTCATTCACAACTACAAGGCGAAACTACATACACCAAAAAAAGAAGTCACCAGTCAGATTCCTTCACCAACAAAGCAATTCTAATTATTTAAAACATAAATTTCAAACAGAAACCTTACAGCTTCAACTAAGATTTTCAATACAGCTGGTTCAGATTGAAGTAAAGCTTGAACAAACCGATTTCTAAACTCAATACTGGTTTTTGATGAATCAATATGTCGTTTGGTAAAGTTCTTTAAGTAAGTTGCGGCAGCTATTTTCTGCCCTTGACTTTCACCTCCTATCAAACCAAATACGAGATTGATTAAGTATTCTCGGAATTCAAACAAAAAATTAGTATCGACTAAGTCAATTAGCTTGAATTTACTTACCAGTAGTAATGGCGATTAAAGCATAAGGAAATTCAGGAAGAGAGGAAAGATGATCTAGGGTTTCCGTTGCAGAAGATATTATAGAATTGTCTGGACTTAGAGTTTGATTTAGTAGTTGACTGATTTGGGAAATTAGGGTTCCCATTTCTGAGTTGAGGAGTGAAGTGAGAGAAAATAAATCGGAGAGAAGAGATTGGGCGGGAAAATTATTGATGTCCTTTAACTTTATACAGTGATCTTCGAAGAACACATTTAGGGATATCGTCCTTGAATCTGCACCGTTAATTGGCAAGGATTCTGGGGTCCTGTAACAGTGCATGTGAAAATGATGGGATACAGGGCAGACTAGTACGGGCAGTTCCTCCGGGATGAAGAAACCCTAGGAGATTTTGAGGGGCAGGTTTTTTAGTTAAATAGGTGTCAAAAAATAAAGAAGGGCCACATACAAAATGTACGTGGCCCGACACATCATACCCGTGGCGGTGAATCAGTTAGTTCCTACACTTTAATCAGTTCACTCCACCAAAAAATACCTAAGACATTTTCAGAACTGCTTTTCGTATGTGTTTTCTTCTGTACAAGTGTAGAAATGCATAAAAGTCCTACAATCGGACTTTGAGCATCTACTAATTCTCTATGGATAATATTTAAATTCGTGATCTCCATCTCCACAGTGCTCGCAGTGTAATAACTTCATCTTCAATTTGGATTTAAGTTTGAAGTTTCCGCACAGTGTTGGAACTTCATAAACCGGTAGATTGTGAATATGACTCGCACGAAGAAAACTCTTTCGATGAAATTCTGCAAAACTACCAAGCTAATATTAATTACTACACAAAAACATATAGATAAGCCAGAATCACCCAAAGAAAATCAAGATATCGAGCACGCAATATATTAATATAATAGATGAAGTGGTCACTCAAAAGTGGCATGCGTTAGTTACTCTAATCATAGGGAAAGAATATTGTTTTGAAACAATAGCACTTATAGATTCGGGTGCAAATTTGAACTGCTTAAACGAAGGGTTAGTACTTAGTACCCACGAAATACTTTAGCAAGACTGTCCATGATTTGAACTGATGATTAATTACAAATTGCCTGATGTTGCAGTATGTAATAAGGGAATTCGTCTAGCAACACCATTTATCATGGTCAAAAATTTGTCTCAGTCATGCATATTAGCCACTCCATTCTTGAATATGTTATATCCATTACGAATCAGCAGTATGGGTATTAAAGCCTCTTATTCAGGGACATAAAATCATATTTGAATTTATCTCAAAACCCATACAGAAATTTATGATTTTATCATAGTGAATTCACATGCTTGATTAAGAGTTATCCTAACCCAATTCTTTAATTTAGCTTCAAAAGATTGACAGATAGGATCAAAAGATTTTACCTTGGACCTACTTAGGAAAAAAAAAACACCCAAATACCTTTCAAAATCCTTAACAATTTGCATGTTAAGAGCTTCAGCAAGATCAACATAAGCATCTGGACTAAGATTTTTGCTAAAATACACACAAGACTTATCAAAATTCAGCATTTGACCAGAAAGTTTACCAAAAATATGTAAAATACTCAGAATATTATCAATATGCTGCATATTAGCTTTTCCAAAAATTAAAATATCATCTGCAAAGAGCAAATGAGTAATTGGGGGAGCTTTCCTAGAAGCTTTGATACCTGAAATTTGCTTACTAGTTTCAGCAGCTAATAAGATTCTAGAGAGGAATTACATTGCCAAAATAAACAGATAAGGGGATAGAGGATCCCCTAGTTGGCTCATTATTTTGACAAGGAGAACCATTAAGAAGCACATTGATACTTGTAATAAAAATACATTTCATCATCAGATTACAAAATTCATCACTAAAACCAAATTTTCCAAGAACTTGCATCAAAAAACTCCATTATAATCTGTCAAAAGCTTTTGACAGATCCAGTTTTAAAGCCATTGTACCTTTGAAACCTTCATTTTGCTTCATAGTGTGAATCATTTCATGAGCAACAATAATAGTGTCATGAATGGCTCTACCTGGAACAAAATGTAACAACCCTCCATTTCACCCAATCTTGGCCAACATTTATTAGACAAAACAGGCCGATATATATTTTATTTTTTTGAAATCATAACTGAGATACAAACTTCTAATTGTAACCAAGAACTCATTCCTTTAAAATATATGTAAAGCATATTTAAGAAGAATGCAATATAATATAGCCGACGACAATCGTTTGGAAGAAAAGTACAACCGTCAAAGAAATTCCTAAATCTAATTCAAAAGAGAAAATATGAGATTCCCAAGTTCCATCTAAAACCCCATTGCCTCTCTACTCATCGCTAAAAATAACTCAAGTAAAACAATGAACATTGATGTACAACCTGAGCTAATTATCTCCTTAATATCCAATCTTTATCTTTGATTCTCTAAAGAAAAACCTGTAAAAATGAGCAACGGGAGTTAAACTCCGAGCAAGTTCTCAATAGTCTCCTCATTAAACGAGAGTTAGAAACACAACTTAACTAGCAGGGATAGAGGTCAAATTAAGAATAAACACAATGAATATAGACTGTACACTACAATATTTTAGGAACTTACTTGTGATAAAGAGTTTAATTAGTATTTCACATTTCGGATAAACTAGATACTAAGTCTAAATGATTACGCATATGCACTACATACGGGAATGCTTAAGAACAAGGACCAAATATATCTCAACGGAACACAGCTAAGCCAACAGACGAGCAAGTGCACACATTTCAATGTCAACAATTGCTATAACATCTGGCTATAAACATCACAGAGTAAAATTTGCACATCATACGGAAAAAAACATAAACAGAAGCATCCAATGAATCCAACGACCTTACACAACACAAAAAAAAAAACATACATAATGCATCATATATTTTTACATACTTCTCTGTTAGGTAGAGATTGTGAAAAACATTGCAGTATTCCAACCAACCCGCGGAAATGTACTAAACACTTCTTATATACATCTCAATAGAATTCCAATTTAGGGAAGCCACCCTGGTATCCACTAACTTTCTCACCTGTGATATTACACTATGACAAAGAGGACTTATTTGAACCCCTTGTTAGACAGATCTACTTACCAGCCAAATCGTAAAGCAAGCAAAAAATGATTATATGCAAAATTACCATTTTCCATCACTAACACTGCCAAGATAGAAATTCCACATTTCACCGAAAGCGTAATACATGACATTTTCCCAATTCACATAGAACAAGATGTTTGACCACAACAACATTTATCGGAAACCGAAAGCAGCGACCTAATCAACCATTAAATCGGTATACATAATTATTTTCGTAACCCTTTCTTGATTGTGTAATATAAATAAATATAACAATCCAATTAAGGCTTTCAACTTATGAATCTAAGTGGTTTGAAGCAGCAGAAGACAGCGTTGGTCGTTCTATTGACCCCAAATAGTACAATACAATGCATAATCAAGGTATTAAGCATCATTGTTAACAATCCATACACAAACACCAAGAACCAAGTAGATCGACAAATTAGGACGATATGAATACCATAAATTCTAGTTGTATGTCAGATTTTTAGGTTTTCAAGTTAAAATTGTTCCTAAATCTGATTTAATAAAGAGTCTAAAAGAAAACTTGCCTTAGCTTTGATATCGCGCATCCACTATCCAATCTCTCGGGAAGAAATTGAACTACCAATCACCTAAAGCAGAATAAAATTAGAAATCACAATTTAATCCTTGATTAACAAACCGTATGTGAATGACAAGGAATACCCTGTAATACTTACAATCTATCGTTTGCTTATTCTCCCTAATATTTTTCCTGTATGGATAGATCACCACATCTGCCGTTTCTCTTTTTTTTTTTTTTTTTTTTTTTTTTTCAAGTTTCAACTGATATGTTCAAGGCGAGATCTAATTTCTTATAAATTCTATCAACCTAACTAGGATAATACTAGGTAACCATTTAATTTTGTTAAGGGCAACTACCACCTATAAGGAATAGCATATAAATCATAACACAAAGTTGGTTAAAAAGACCAAAATCAATAATTCCTGGGTGAAAAAGACATTTAGATTTTGATATTGTTTAAATGGACAAAAATATAAAAATAGCCAGGATGTAACCAGTTTCATCCTACCCATTTTCAATTTTTTTTTTTTTTTTTTTTACATCATCGATGCATCCAGCCATCCTCGCTATATTTTAAGTTTAAGCCAGGATGAATCCAGTTTCATCCTTGCTTTTTTTTTTTGTGTCCATTTCACCCATAATAATTTTTACTCGTCCATTTGAACCATGTTTTAAAAAAATTTGGACAAATGACCCATTTTCCGAAATTATAATTCCTTAGAATTAAATTTCTTTCTTGCCATAATATATTTAAGTACTAGTAATTAACTTCTTAAAAAGATGGAATATTACAATCTAACCCCCTAGGAAAAGGATTTCGCCCTCGAAATCGGGCTTACAACATGGACAGAGAGATGTAGAAGATGATAAGTAACATCCACATGCTCATATGATGCCTCTCATGCATCCTAAAAGTTCCATGGCACTTTGAGAAACAATATCACTCAAAATCCTAGTTTTCAAAAATTGCCAACCCAAGATATAGGTTGAACTGCCAGTTCAATTAGGTCTACTACATGTTGAAACCGTTCCTTGTCTACTAACTCTCTATACGATATGGAAACACAGAATGCGTAGTGCATTTCCGACAACTGTGGTTGCTATACCAGCTGATATGCTATATTTCATCCTTTTTAGTTCTAAGAAAGTTCCAATACGCTTAGGAGTCAGCTCTCCCATCTTCTAAATCTCGTGACATCCTAATACGGAACACCTTAAGCAACATTTTTTTTTATGCATATAAGTTTTCTCATATTAAGATTCAACCCAAAAAATCAGTTATTGTCAGATTCCTCTCCAATATGAAAGTACGGTATGCATCAGAATCCAAAACATTTTAGCCTCACACTCCACCCACAAACATCCTTTTGTCTACGTAATCGTTACATAGTTTTTATAGGTTGTATGTACTTCACATATTCTATTATAAACCAAATGTAAGTTGATTAGAAACCCTGCGAGAGAGGAACGTATTAACCCATCCAGCTATGATTTTAATGCACGTCGAGGGGGAACACACACGCCCCACTATCACATGTTCTCTTTAGGAATATAATATCGTTTTCTCTAAGGATATAGTATCATATGATAGTACCTAAGGCGTACACAACACCTCAAACTCAACTGCCTGATTAGCTAGCTGAGTCGAAAATAACCTTAACCACACCAAAAAAAACTTCTTAGCAAGTTCACACAGGCGACCAATGACAACAAGGAGAACCAGACACTTTTAGTTTAGTCTATATCCCGCAGCAGTCTATCGGTTGAATCCTTGGATCCCGTCATGCCCATAATAAATTAAATAAATCACGCTACAAAAGTTTGACATGGTATAATAATCCAACAAACCCTTTTGTATATAAATAACAACCACAACCATACTAAAGAAAATCTACCAGAACTCGAGTAGTTATTCTTCATGTACTAATCTATAACTCAAGTAAATCACGTGATATACCAATCTAGAACTCAACTCCATATACCAATCTGGAAGGTCCAACACTTTCTGAGAGTTTAAAGGCCAGAAACGACGCTATTCTAGAATCTAGGACACCAGCACGCTCCATAGAAAACAAAGATAACACAAGCTATACCAAATATTGCAGTTTAAGCTGCATTACTTAGCAAACAAAATCATGGAATTCGAAGGTTAACAAATTGAAGGCATGTAACAAACAACTTATTCAGAAATATATAAGCATGGTCTTATACTAGCCATACAATAGTAAAATTTTAGACAACAAAATTTAAGTGTACAAACTAAAACCTGGTCCTTGCGACAATAGTACACATGGTTGCATTATCTAGGTTTATTAGCTATATTCTCACAGTCCAGTATTTGCTCTATGAAATATGTTATGCAATTACCCATTACCCGATTCTTTAGAACTACCACTGTTAGCTTTCCTAAATTCCCCAACACCACATGACCATGAAAACCAAACTACTTACACCAGTACATAGATTCATATCAATATCACCATAGTTATAGGCGAGATTATATACATAAATAATATAAACTACTATCAACATTGGCCCATAATTAATTAGTGGACTAGTCCCAAACAACATGCAATAGTTACCATGATTGATTCTAATTTTCACCTAACAACGGCAATAAGTTTGAAATAAATTTCTACATGGATACCCAGATGGTCCCAAGTGCTTAACCTTCTATAGTATAACTAGAATGAAGCCTATTTCCCAAACCAAAGCTATTCCTTTTGAAATATTTATACAAATTTCACGAAAATTTTCAATTTATTCCCTTTAGTTCCATCCTCATATTAGCCGACCTAAAAGAATAATTTTTTTTACAAATTTTAACGTCATACATAAGTTGATGCTATCTCAAGGTCCATGATCTTAACCTGAGGCACCATGTCCTAGGGTACTAAATACACGAGATGTCGTCCACTATGAAAATATGTGTCAACCTAGTCAACAATACTATCAATTCCAAATTTATCGAGTCAAAGTCTACTATGTTTATGATAACCTCATTGTACATAAAATTATTAATCATTATATGATTAATTATCTAACTCAAAGAATTAAACACACAAACATAACACCCCATGTTCCTTATCCTGAACAACTGAAACACCTATCGGTAGTGAATCGAGTCAAACAATTTTACTATTTCTTGGTCTTTCTGATCTTTGGTGTCGCATGTTCTAGTTCAATAAGAGACTTTACCTACTTACTTGGCAGTAGTAACCCAAGAATCCCTCGGTACACATCCGGAAAGGGAATAAAATGAAAATAAAAATCAACATTCTGAGTATCACTTTATAACTGGCATACTCAAATGTAGACTTACCGGTACACATCCGCGAAAGTCCATATCTCCGGAACACATCCGCGAAAGTCCAATATCCGGAACACATCCGCAAAAGCTCAATCTCCCAGAAAACATATGCAAGGAAATTAGCGTTTTGAGTATTGCTTTCAAATTGCATCCTCAAATATGGACTCATCGGAACACATCCGCAAAAGCTCAATCTCCCAGAACACATCTGTAAAGAAATTAACGCTTTGAGTACTGCTTTTAAAGTGCATCCTAAAATATACACTTATCGGAACACATCCGTAAAAGTCTAGCCACAACAGTTTTTTTTTTTTTTTGCAGTACACTAAGAAAGCTTCCACACACAAGCTTTCGGATTACTTTTTTTTTTTTTTTTTTACCAAAGAGATTTTTATGATCAGTGTAGAGATACCAACATCATCTGTAAGACATCAACGCCCACTATGCACCATCTCTTCAACCAAAATAAAAAAAAATTAATGTATATGTATTAAGCAAATTATGTCCTTCGTAACAGTATTAGTCGAAATGTTCACTGTATCAACATCAAAACTACTAATCATATCTAGAACATTCAGTACTCCAAAGAAAATTATTATTATTATTTTTTTTTTTTTTTAAAAAAAAATTAAGCCTATAATCATTTTTCTTGAGTACACATCCTATTTTCTTATTGTTGCTAAATTATTGAAAAATTTAGAGGCCTACGCGAAGCTCGGAAGAAAATAGACTTAGATTTCGTGTGACCAAGTATTTGCACGCAGATAATAAATATACACTCTAGACAAAAGAGAAGTCCAGTAAGAAATTTTATACAAAATGTATGGACAAATAAACACCAATCCTTACTGTTACGACAATATGATAATGCATGAACCTTGCCTAAAATTCTTCGATAGAAAAATATTTAGCTAGCTGATTGAATATAACTACAAGAACTAAAAACAATTAATGTTCCCAAACCAACATAGTCGTGTTTTTAAGCATGCCATCAAGGCATCAACTTTGTCGTGACTAAATGATCACTCTAACAATATCCAACAAAAATCAAGGACTATGTTGTTCCCGTTTATTCAAAGAGTGTAGTTAACCTTATAAAGGTACATCCACTTCACATCAGACGTTTACTACATGAGCTCAATAATTTAATATAGAAGATCACTCACTACAGTCACATCTTCATCTTAATACACTACACCACCAGACGATAAAATTCAACTAGCTTCGTAGTAGTGATTTGCTATCCAACAGTATGATACATTGCAAGACACACAATGCAAATTGTGGGAATTGGTTGTTTTCCTAATTCAACATGGTTTTATAAGTAAGTTCTACTCATTCGACCGAATTCATAACCAACTCAAAAGAAAAAGAAAATCATAACATCACTTGTTGTACATCTAATTGCAATCATACACACATATGTTTCCAATAATGCACCTAAGTCATGGACGTAATTAACGAAAGCGTCCTACCCTCACTCCCAAGCCCTGAAGGTTCTTTAACCTAAGCTCTGATGCCAACTGTAACAACCCTCCATTTCACCCAATCTTGGCCAGCATTTATTATACAAAACATGCCGATATATATTTTATTTTTTTGAAATCATAACTGAGGTACAAACTTCTAATTGTAACCAAGAACTCATTCCTTTAAAATATCTGTAAAGCATATTTAAGAAGAATGCAATATAATATAGCCGACGACAGTCGTTTGGAAGAAAAGTACAACCGTCAAAGAAATTCCTAAATCTAATTCAAAAGAGAAAATATGAGATTCCCAAGTTTCATCTAAAACCCCACTGCCTCTCTATTCGTCGCTAAAAATAACTCAAGTAAAACAATGAATTTGATGTACAACCTCAGCTAATTATCTCCTTAATATCCAATCTTTATCTTTGATTCTCTAAAGAAAAACCTGTAAAAATGAGCAACGAGAGTTAAACTCCGAGCAAGTTCTCCATAGTCTCCTCATTAAACGAGAGCTAGAAATACAACTTAACCAACAGGGATAGAGGTCAAATTAAGAATAAACACAATGAATATAGACTGTACACTATAATATTTTAGGAACTTACTTGTGATAAAGAGTTTAATTAGTATTTCACATTTCGGATAAACTAGATACTAAGTCTAAATGATTACGCATATGCACTACATACGGGAATGCTTAAGAACAAGGACCAAATATAGCTCAACGGAACACAGCTAAGCCAACAGACGAGCAAGTGCACACATTTCAATGTCAACAATTGCTAGAACATCTGGCTATAAACATCACAGAGTAAAATTTGCACATCATACGGAAAAAAACATAAACAGAAGCATCCAATGAATCCAACGACCTTACACAACACACAAAAAAAACGTACATAATGCATCATATATTTTTACATACTTCTTTGTTAGGTAGAGATTGTGAAAAACATTGCAGTATTCCAACCAACCCGCGGAAATGTACTAAACACTTCTTATATACATCTCAATAGAATTCCAATTTAGGGAACCCACCCTGGTATCCACTAACTTTCTCACCTGTGATATTACACTATGACAAAGAGGACTTATTTGAACCCCTTGTTAGACAGATCTACTTACCAGCCAAATCGTAAAGCAAGCGAAAAATGATTATATGCAAAATTACCATTTTCCATCACTAACACTGCCAAGATAGAAATTCCACATTCACCGAAAGCGTAATACATGACATTTTCCTAATTCACATAGAATAAGATGTTTGACCACAACAACATTTATCGGAAACCGAAAGCAGCGACCTAATCAACCATTAAATCGGTATACATAATTATTTTCGTAACCCTTTCTTGATTGTGTAATATAAATAAATATAACAATCCAATTAAGGATTTCAACTTATGAATCTAAGTGGTTTGAAGCAAAAGAAAGACAAATATTGGTCGTTCTATTGACCCCAAATAGTACAATACAATGCATAATCAAGGTATTAGGCATCATTGTTAACAATCCATACACAAACACCAAGAACCAAGTAGATCGACAAATTAGGACGATATGAATACCATAAATTCTAGTTGTATGTCAGATTTTTAGGTTTTCAAGTTAAAATTGTTCCTAAATCTGATTTAATAAAGAGTCTAAAAGAAAACTTGCCTTAGCTTTGATATCGCGCATCCACTATCCAATCTCTCAAGAAGAAATTGAACTACCAATCACCTAAAGCAGAATAAAATTAGAAATCACAATTTAATCCTTGATTAACAAACCGTATGTGAATGACAAGGAATACCCTGTAATACTTACAATCTATCGTTTGCTTATTCTCCCTAATATTTTTCCTGTATGGATAGATCACCACATCTGCCGTTTCTCTTTTTTTTTTTTTTTTCAAGTTTCAACTGATATGTTCAAGGCGAGATCTAATTTCTTATAAATTCTATCAACCTAACTAGGATAATACTAGGTAACCATTTAATTTGGTTAAGGGCTACTACCACCTATAAGGAATAGCCTATAAATTATAACACAAAATTGGTTAAAAAGACCAAAATCAATAATTCCCGGGTGAAAAAGATATTTAGATTTTGATACTGTTTAAATGGACAAAAATATAAAAATAGCCAGGATTTAACCAGTTTCATCCTACCCATTTTCAATTTTTTTATTTTTATTTTTAATTTACATCAGGATGCATCCAGTTTCATCCTCGCTATATTTTAAGTTTAAGCCAGGATGAATCCAGTTTCATCCTTGCTATTTTTTTTGTGTCCATTTCACCCATAATAATTTTTACTCGTCCATTTGAACCATGTTTTAAAAATTTTTGGACAAATGACCCATTTTCCGAAATTATAATTCCTTAGAATTAAATTTCTTTCTTGCCATAATATATTTAAGTACTAGTAATTAACTTCTTAAAAATATGGAATATTATACAAAAGTTGCTTGATATGGAGAAATAAGATTTTTTAGCAAGGGCTTAATCCTATTAGCTAAAAATTTTGAAATAATTTTGCGTGAAGCATTACATAAACCAATTGGTCTAAAATCAGCAGGCATGCATTTTAGGATTTTTGTACTTAGGAATTAAAGAGATAAAAGTTTTGTGTAAACATCTAGGCATGAATCCACACTCAAAAAACCTTTGAACAACATCAATAATATCTTTACCTGCCAAATCCCATTGAATTTGATAAAACCCTGCTTGAAACCCATCTGGACCAGGTGCACTTCGATCAGGCATATTCTTAACAACATATTCAATTTCATTAGCAGAAGGAACATCACTCAACAAATAATTTTTGGTGTCAGATACTAAGGTAGGAATGGCATCAAAATTAATATCATTTAAAACATGATTTGAAGTGTAGCCTACATAACTAAAGTGGTTTGTAACAATATTACTCATATTTTTTTTATCCTTGTACCAATTACCAGCAGAATCAGACAAAGCACTTATATTATTAATGTGCATTCTTTTATTCACAATAGCATGGAAATATCCAGTATTATTGTCCATATCATGCAAATTCTTATCCCTGGATTTCTCCCTATAAAATTCAGTTTGAATCTTGTACCAATTTTTTAGATCATGCAAAATAGATTTAACTCTAAAATTTTGATCACTAGAATTAGGTTCATTTTGAGCATATGTTAAAACATAGCTCGGTTGAACCCACCAAGCGTTGGTATGTCAAGTTTGGTTGTCATATTTCAGTAACAAAACTCATCTAGAGTCGCTTCATTATTACTAGAGTCGACTTCATTTAAGTTAGATTAGAAAGTCAAGGAATGTTGAGACGTACAAGTATTACTCTGAAGACCTGAAGAATGTGAAGAGTAACGACTGCAACGAAGACATTATCCTTCCTCTTGAGGTTAGTAATATTGACTTGATTTTGTTTCCATTCCTAACGTATCTTTCAAGTCGTTTTATATTGAAAACATAGCATGCGAAGTTATATTTATGACACTCTAGTGATTAGACTTGGTCATAGCATTATGATCAAAGTATTAAGGAATTATATTGAATTACGAAGTATAACGCTTGTCTTTTGAACTTCGTAAATACGACATTAACATAATCTATGTATTTATTTACTTGATTACGTGTAGGATATAAGTGTGGTTTCATCCTATGAAACTATGTATTATTACATTGGTTTAAGGAAGTAGATGTATGAACTTGTTTCATAATCAAAAAGGAAATCATAAATGTGTTGGTCCTGTTCTTCATTGTATATACTTATGACCAATGCAAAATGACAAGGTAGAACCAATATTGACTTATGTTGAGAGTCGAGGTATAACCGGTCTTAGCCTATATTGTGTAACAAGGTGTAACCGATCACAACCTACATTGGGAAGCAAGGTGTAAATGATCACAACCTACTTTGAGAAGCAAGGTGTAACCGGTCACAACCTACAATCTGAAGCATGGTATAACCGGTTACAACTTATATTGTGAGTCATGGTATAACCGTTCCCAAGAGCAAAACCGAGTTTCCAATATTCACATATTTCTTTATGTCTTGTGTGATTTTGGAATTAGGATTTGCTAAGATATGAAGCTTCTAGATGTCGACATTATGTGAACATGTGCATAACTCTTATCATTAATTGTTCAAAGATATTCCTTGATGCTCAAGGTGATCCCAGACCGAAATATTGAAGAAAAAAAATTATGATTTTCAAAAATATATGTTTTAATTACCAGCAATTAAAGCATATCACCTGGAAAAGGTTTATTAGTTAATGTGATGAACTAATAATGAAAACTTTTTAAGAGAGATTTTGGAAGTACTATTTGACATTTAATTGGAAATAGGAAAACCAAAATTAGGTACTTTAATGCATATCCTGAGAATATTTTCGGTTTTGGAATTTCCTTGTTGTTCAAACAACTTTGGTCTATAAATACTTGAAATTTTATTTCTTGCAAACTATCCTAAGAGCCATGCAAACTTCATTCGTGTTGTTTCTGGTGGAGCCGTCGATTAGGGGAGGAAAGTAACCTAATTAGGCGAAATCTCTTACGACATTTCATTTAAAGACTTTTGCGGGATCAAGAATCTCTACGAGTACTGTTGGTGGGAAACTAGATAATTGCATTGTTATTTTAGTTTTCAATTACTGATTTGATTGACTAATAGTTGTTGAAACTTTGATTGCACCTAGTTTGATTATTCTTGAGATCCTTCTCTTCTGACATAAGGGTCACTCAAACTAGATCAAAGTATCGACAAGATCTTTAGAACTATTTGCAGATTGTAAAGACATCTTGTGATAATATATTGTTAATTAACAGACTTCGTTTTGTGTGTGATTGATCACAAGAGGATTCAAGTTTATGTTGTGCAGGTTATTGAGAAGGCAAATGAAAATTTGAAGACATAGAAAATTTTCTTATTAGTTTTCGTATCCTGTGAATTTGTGCACACATCTTGATCGTCTGGGATCCGACTTAGATTAGGTTTATCTAATCAGGAAGTCGTATAGATCGGCAACTATCATTTGGTGGTATTCTTCAATATTTGAATCTGATAGTTGTGAATCTGAATCTAAGTTACTGATTTGGATTGATCTTACCCGACAAAGGAGTTTATTAGACTAAATAGAAAAGCCTTTGTCGACTACTCGACATATCTTTTATACTAAAGATAATTGAAGTGGTTACCAAACAGATTTGTTCCTTTACTGTTTGGAATACGATCTAAAGGAGTTGAGTACATAAAGACTTTACTGGGTAAAGCAACTTGAGATAGTGATTTATGTCTTGAGATTCACGTGCGTGACCAAAAGGTCGAAGACGCGGGGATACCGAGGAAACTAAGTAACTAGAGGTAGTTTACTTGGTTTCAACTATACGAAGTTGGCTTATTTCATTTGTATAGCGGTTTAATTCTGAGAGTATTCAAAACTGGACTAGGTCCCGAGGTTTTTCTGCATTTTGTGGTTTCCTCGTTAACAAAATCTTGTTGTGTCATTTACTTTACTTCCGCATTATATTTGTCTTATTATAATAAAGTAAATAACACTTGTGCGTTGATCCGAGTCCAAATTTGTTCACCCCTACAAAAACGGGGTGCACATTCCGGCTTGTCTTATTGGCTGATAAAACTTTCTAAAACCAGTTGCCTCTTTTACTTTGTTTTTATTTTTCTTTCCTTCCTTTTATTTTAATTTGACTTTTAGTTTTTCCTATTATCTCTCTCTCTCTCTCCAAAACAAAATCAAACTCTTTTTTTCCTTGTTCTCTGGCCTTTGCTTGGATTGCGAATACATCAGTCTTTTTTGTTTTCACAGTTAGGATTTGGTTTAACAAAAATTATTTATGAAATTGTTTGCGGGTAAAAAAGACCTACGGAAGTTTTCGGTAAAAAGTGGTGGAGGAGGCAAGTGCTCGCTGAAGCAGGTGCTCGAAGTAGCAAATCGCTTGAACCTTTAAACAAATATACTACACGGGAGTACTTTGAGTTCAAGAGACTAATTTGTAGGGCCCTGGCCTAAACAAAGACAATGGTCGTTCCAGGTTCAATTCGGTCACAAGAGGAGGAGAAGGGTCGGTCTGTAGGGAGGGAAGCTAAGATTGTGTAGAGATCAATGGAGATTGATCTGTAAGTGATGTGATGTGTTTAACTGCTGTGAAGATGATTCTCTGTGTAGACGAGAGAAATCTTCTGAAAGTGTTTGATAACTTGACAGTGATGAGTCTTCCTTGTCATAGGTTTCAGAATCTATTTATTGCAGCACACCAATCTTCTGTAAGTGGTGACAGTTGAAAGAAGTGGAAAGATTGAGAAGTGGGAGATCATGTTGAAACCACTTCCACGTTTCATGTACGACTTGGTTGATCGACCATCAATTTTTCATTTTCTCCTTTAACTGCCACCACGACTTACCACAACTCTCATCGTAGATGTGCCTCACATCGCACGTTTTGTAGGACGCCAGACCAAAACCCTAGCGATATCCCCCTGTGTGACATGAGTTTATGTCTCATGTGTGAGTGGTCAATCTTTGACCTAAGACTATGAGTCTTATGAACTGAACATACGAAGCTCAAGATTGTGATGGATGAAGCATGGAATGTTGAAACAGCAACATGCTCTGCAGACCACAGATGTTGAATTAGGTCACTGATGACCACGACATATCATTACGCTAGTTGAAGTAGTAATGATAGTCGAATGACTTTATGATGGTTATATAAGATTGTTAGATCGATCATAAACCATGATATTGGTGCACTGAGCACTTATGAAAATAATCATTGCTAAATGATCATAAAAGACCTTTCTCGATCCATGTGTCATGAGTCAGACAAATGACGAGGAGAGATTATAATATTAAAATAATATTTGACAAACGAACCAAATGTTAGTTGATGAACCAATAAAATATTGCCAAAAATGGAGGTTATGAACCTTATTGGCCGTGACCCATTGCTAGCTGAAGCAATTAGGGTATTGCCAGATAAGGCATTGACGATTAGAACAAGTATTACTAGTCAGAGCAAATACTGCTGGATCCATGAATAATTGGTAGTAAGACCAAATAAAATATTAATTAAAAATACCGGTAGTTGGATCAATATTAAAATATTAGTATTTGAACCTGTAAAGAATTATGCTAGACAAATCATGTAGTTCAAAACCCTAAGTATGATCAATGGATGATCAACTGAGAATCAACCAAATGGATGAGAGACGGACCACCTCTATAAGTGATGGACTGACCATGTAGTGCCAGGATGCTAGACCGAGCATTTACCAAACTCCTTTGCAGGGAAGTTGGTGAAAGGATGATTAATTGTTGTTTAATCATTATTAAAATTGTGCTTGACTGAGCAATAGGTGGTAGAACCTAATCATGGAGAGAGGAGGGACCAACCAATAGGTGTAGAACCAGCCCTTGGTGGTCGTGGGACCATCTGATGGTGAGTGGATGACCATTCCCAGTTGTTAAAAGGAGTTCGAACCAAATATGGATTCTAGATGATTAATTAGGTCAAAATCATCAAGAGGGGTGGGACCAGCTTCTGCAAGCCAAAGGGCCGACCATGACCGGTCATGGTGGCATGCCCGTGTCTCATGCTCTCCGCGGACCAATCCTGAAAATTTTGGTATTTTTCGATGGTCCAACGAGCATTATTTCATCCTTGTATGAAGATTTTGAGTTTAACTGAAACTCTTATTATTTTAATATTTCTCATGGTGGTAGAAAGACAAGTCATGATGGTTGCGGGACCACTTGCTTTGCTAACCACATGATTCATGGAGAGATGTTGAAGTTTGAGGAGTTTTGATCAAAAGAGGAATCCTTGAAAGATCAAAACCCTAATAATAATAATAATAAAATAAGGAAAAGGGGGGAGGGCAAGCCGGCTAGCCGTGTAGGCCCACCCTCACGGTTCCTTTATTATTTTATCTCTCTTCCCTTTCCTTCTTTGATCAGACTTCCAATCCTAGTTCTTCAATGTTTTTGGATGCTCCTTTGAGCATTATTACTAGATACACCCATGCCTCTTGCTCAGGGCTTACTCGGGGGTGCCCCAAATGCCCGAAAGGTGAATATCCATTATTATTCCATGAGATTCAGCTGAGAAAAGCCAAGGATCTGAGCAATTGAATATTAGGGTTTGATTAGCATATTTTCTCTAGGAATTCAACTGATGAATACAACACTATAACTAATTATTTGGTTGCTCTGCACCATGCCACATGTCTAAGAACCTTTATATATGATGCGATAAGCATCATATATAATTGTGGGTTAATTCAGACTCCAGAGATGATTGCGGAGTCTTTCAGCTTTAATCATGAAATATATGGAATATTAAAAGTTTTGCCTCAGAAACCCTAATAAAGCCGTCATATATTATTACTGTCATAATATTTGACGACTTTATTATGGTTTCTGAGGCAAAACTTTTAATATTACAGAACTGCGATTCACCTCCTGTCAAGATACAAATTTCTTATAATTCTGATACCGATCAGAGATACATAATTTTCGATATGATTTTACGAATATGACCTTCGTCAAAAATCCACCATCAACATAAATTCTCATTACTAAGGTTCCAGAAGAAAAAAAACATTTCCAGTTTCAACCCTAAAATATAGGAAAAACCTATCTACTGGCAAATCTTTGACCAGAATAGCAAGCTAAAGATCCCGAGTTATTTGGATTTCAAAAAAGTTTTGATCACATCTATAATGGTGTTTTAGAATTCAATATGTAAAGGAAATATTAACTGCCCAAATGTTGACACCATGGGAATATCGATGCGACGGTGAAATTTTAATATCGGGTTCAAATCTTGATCAATTCTTTTTTATTTGATGCAAATCAACATGATCAATTCAACTCGGTGGATGCAAACACCAGCAAAGTTTTGATCATGTACATATACGATTGTAATGATATGTGATGATTTTGGTTTTCAAAATAGAAAATTTACATGTTGAAGTTGTTGACCCATCATGTCTGTGTTTGCTATGACAAGTTCAAAATATATAATCTATATTATTCAAACCCCTTTTTTGTTTGTTCAATTCGGACTAAAACCCCAAATCTTTTTTTTTTTACTGATCAACCATTAAAACCCCTTTATTCTACTTTTTTCTTTTCTTGATTCAATGAAGCAATGGCGGTGAGGAGAGGTGGTGGAAAGAGATAAGAGATAAAGATGGAGGTGGAGGAGTGCAGACTTTTTTAAGTTTCCTAAAATTTAAATGTAATTTTGAACAAATAAACAATAAAATGAAAAGTAAAACAAAACCTAAAAACGAGGTAGTTTTAGAAGAAAAAGAAGAGTGCTTTGGACGAATAGCTACGGCCGGAATGTGCACCCCGGTTTTGTGGGGGTGCACAATTTTGGACTCCGTTAATCCTAATCACTCCACATTGATCATATAGTCAATCGGTCTCATTACCGCAACTATTTCCAAGTGAATATAAAGTTGTCGTATTGTCTCGACTATTATCCGTAGACGGTCACACTTGGTATCAGACTTATAGTGTTAGAGCACTACTCGATCGAAATCGCAAGCATTGTTATCTCAAGCTTGTTTGTCAAGTTTAGTTGATCAAAACTATATACTTGATTTCTAGTCTACTTATAGCTATATCTCGGATTAGGATATAAGGTGTAGTTGAGCTTTAGACTTCACGGCGTTCACCAAATGAAGACGAAGATCTATTGAGGAGAGCTTGGAGGAACTTCATCAACAAAAGGTATGTGGAGACTAAAACTTATCTATCACTCAGAAGTATATTCTATTTTATCTTCTAATGATACTAAGTCGTATATCTATATAGACTTTTACATTATACACATTTGATATTTCGAGCTGAGTTTATCTCGCTTATCTATTTCTCAAAATACGAGTTGGAAGCTTTTTGCTTTAGCTATGTTCATCATATTCTTGACGAGTTTAGTTGGATACAATTTATTTGTTGGAAACTAAATATTAAGTCAAAAGATGATCATGTGGAAATTACCTTGAGCATCTTACATGATTTGTGTGAGACAGTCATTTTATGTTATCTTGGGAAGTTTTGTATTGATCATTCGATCACTTGAAAATTACTTGAAGCTGATAGTATGTGTGAGACTACTATTGTCATCTTCTAAGGATGTTTCAATGATTGAAATGAGAGTTTATAACAATTAACCATGTCTGGATACAACACGGTATGTACATTTTGTATGCAAACTGTATCGTGATAATCCAGGTCTGGGAACCTTGTTTGCGTACCTAGTATGCGCACGGTTTTACCTGAGAAGGTCCGAGAATCTTGTTTGTGTACCTAGTATGCGAACGGTTTTACCTGAGTTGGGTTCGGGACGGCTGTTTGCGAACCGCTTGACTAGCCAATGTCCTGTGTAGGATCGTAGATATCGCAACAAACAAGGTTTTAAACGACATCATCGCTAAGGACTCGTTTTAATGGATTAATTAAGCAAAAATGAGTAAGGGGTGTAGTGTGGGATTTCCCGCTACTACATATGCGCTAGAAACAGGGACTCGAGCGATCGATTGACGAAGAAATTGGAAAGAATTTGGATAAACAGAAAAGGTTTGGAGAGATACTCAAGAATCCATTGAAAAAGAGAAATGGCTAGAAGAAACGTACAAGGGCAACCAACGATTGTAAGAAGAAGGGAGACTTGTTGGAGAAAGGAGGAATGAAACCGAGAATCATCAAGGATGAGTATGAGAAATGATGGAGAAAATCAAAATCGCCCACCGATCTCACCGTGAGCAAACGCGGCTGTGGATTATGATAGAGTAAGTGTACATACTTGGAGGTCCGATTCTCAAGACGAGAGAGAAGAGGAGCAAGATGGTGAGTAATGGACAAGGAGGAGAAGAGCAAGGAATGAATGGAGAAATGAATCCGTAAAACGAAGAAATCGCAAAGATTAGAAAGATTGAGACAAACAATACACGAAGAGAGACGATCAGAGGCGAGGAACGAGCAAACTTGACAAGACATAACCATGAATTGAGAATGGAAAATATGAGATTGCAAAATAGAGATCAAGAAGTATTGGAAAGTACCGAAGAAGAAACCAACAAGAAACACAAAATCCAAGCACAGAGCGTGGCGAGAGAAGAGGGAAATGGAAGATCGTTATATTCTCACCCAAAATCGTCAAGATGAGCTTTAATAGGGAGAATCAAGGAAACATGCAACTCCAAGGGCCAAATGACCCAATTGTCAAGGAAGAATGATCTTGCACGGAGAGAGAAGAATTGAGAAGAAACCGAGAAATTGAGGATGACATTGAGAGGCACTACATTGAACAAACGCGACTAGCTCGCGAGAGAGAAAGGATAAGAGCAGAAATGGAAAATCAAGAGATGGAAGAAGCAATCCCATGAGAATAACCATGACAACCGGAAAGAAGGAGGGAAAACAATCGTACCAATAGAAATATTAATGAAGAATATGAGAGGGCGAACTGGGTTGAAATGAGAGGATTGGCATTAACAAACATCTTCGATGGAACAACCTGCGCGGTACAACATATCAAGGCCTATATGAGGTGTATGTCAGAAGGGGAGAACCATGATGCTATACTGCAAATATTTCAGATCAAGCCTAATCGGAGAGCACTAAAATGGTTTGAGGGTCTACCAAGGAACACAATCACATCATTCAATCATTTACAAGCCACATTCCCGGGAGCATACATAAGTAACAACTCTTCACGACCAGGTATTGAAGATGTATTCGGGTTGAAACAAAGGGTTGGCAGAGCTTAAGGCAGCTTGACAATAAGATGGAGAACCATGTAGCGAAATGGCAGACGGTTGAGGAAAGATATCTCATCCTCTCATTTGTGAATGCTCTTTTTCGCGATCGACTTGTTATACATTCAAATTTTTAGAGTCAAAAATACAATCACGATGGCGTAACTGCGAGAGTTACAGGAAGAATATATCGCCTTGTAGAAGAAAGACAATGAAATGAATTCTTATCCTATTGAACACAAACTCGAATGCTGCAAACGCAAGCTTGTTACCTCAATTCATAAATGCAAGGGCGAGCACTTCGCAAGGACAAGGTGGAAAGGCCGATGAGGGACAGCGGAAGATAGTAGCTATGGGAAGCCATGACCAGGAGGAGTTTGAACAAGAAAGGAACTACTACAACCGTAATAAAGAATAATAATAAGATTCAAAGGCTAGATCATGTGCAAGAAACTTACGGAACCACCACCAAAGTCGTCATGAGTTTTGTTCTTACCATCGTTTCCATGGGCATCAAACAAATGATTGTAGAAACATAAAGAGAATTATTCTTAGGATGATTGATCAGGGGAAGCTAAATCACTTTCTAAAAGGAGAAGAAACAGGGACATTACCACCACCACCGAGATGATGCAATGGGCTGAAAAGGAAAGGAAACATTTGTTATAGAAGTTGGAACAAAAGCTAAAAATTTGAATTGCAACTCTATCGTCCACTCCTATCGCACAATCGAAGATTTTCATGACAACGTGCTCGTTTTCATGAAATCTTGGGAGTCGCATCAACCTATCATCAATGTATAAAATTTCCACATCCAAATGGCATTGGTATTATACAGGGGAGATTGGAAGGAGTCGCAACAATGTCATGAGGTCGATGTAGAAAGTCGCAAGAAAGAAATGCCAAAAGAAAAGGTTGGAAGCAACATGTGAGAGATGAGCAAGAGAAAGGAAAAATTGATGGTGGATGCTAGTAGAAGTAAGGATCAACATACCTCGAGGTGAATGCCTAGAGACAGAGCGAATGTTATGATAACAAAGAAGCAAGGATATGAGGAACAAAAGGCATAAGAAGTGAATAATCAACAAAAGCGGGAGGAAAAGTAGCGCTTGACAAAGATAGCCAAAGACCTGTCCACCGCTCCCGAAGCTGAAAGCCTATCCTAAGAGGTACCTTTCCCAACTATATATATAAGGTTATACGATTATGCTCAAGGCGCCGAGGTACACGGTTGAGCCGAGTGCCCGGATGGATGAACCTACCCCGCCATTCTTGGCAAGTCTTGGCATATGTTGCACTCGCCCGAAGAAAACTCCACTTAGCTGAGGCTGAAGGTCAATGGGCCATTGCATGAAAGTGTAAAGGCGGCTTGCGCTACCGAAATGATAAGGCGAGATAATAAGGAAATCCTGCCCTCGCAATATATTTCAATAAAAATAAAATAATTATCCAACAAAATACATGATGACAACTAAAATCTTCCATCCGAAGATAAATAACAGGCAAGTATGGGAATGGAAAAGATGAAATATTGTTATTCATCTTCCATGAAAGAGTTATACATCAATAATGTTAGCCAATTATATTACAAGGAAGAACTACCAAAAAAGGGGGAGTAAAGATTGAATTCCAAGAAATACGCTATAATAAGGATACGTAAATGTACAGCAAAAAGAGTTATCTCTTTGGTGATTCTTCTTCTTCATCCGATTCTTCGACCTATTATCCTCATCGACCTTTTCAAGGATCCAGGGATAGCCTTACAAACATACTCCATGGCTCCATTGGCGAACAAAGATCATTAATGTTCTCCATTAGAAATTGTTTCTTCAACTTGGAATATTTATTCTCGCGGTGGGAAAATTCGGCGAGTCAACAAGTTAACAATTTACAAGCAATACTTATTCATATCTTTAATCAAGGAAGTATGCTCTAATTTAAGACTAACATCAACACCTAGGTTATTCCCCGGCATTATCTAAAACCTTCGCGCTTGCACACCAAGAAGAGATTTGTGGAATTCGGTTTTGCGAAATGTACACATCTCAAGGAAGGTAGTAAGTTAGGCAGCAATATGCAACCGATAAAATAAAATGATAAAAGGAAGTAAAATCTTATACCATAAAGTTGTTGATTAGCGTTCAAGAGTGGACACCCTATCCTTTTGGGAGTCAAGTTCGGTATTTAACTTTTGAATTCTCTCGTTTTATCGCGAGATGACGCAGCCTTCAATTTCTAATTCTCGAATCCGAGGCAACTACAAAAGAAGTTCTTCCAACCTATAAAAGAAGATAGAAAAATCATTAATATATATATATATTTAAAATTTTAAAATTAACAAGGAAATATGACTGGTTAAGTTCTAAAATCGGTTATGTATGATTCTCATACTCATGAACTAAAACATTTATGATTTAAGGAATGCAAATTAACTTTGCAAACCGTGGCTTAATGTTCATGAATTGATTCTTGTATAAGTACTTTGTACGATTACGAATCAATCTGATTTTGTTTCAATTTGTTCATATATATTTCTATGAGATAGTGAACAATTGAACAACTCTATTTGAAACACAATTAGATTCATTTTATTATCTACAATGATTAATTGATCATCATATTTAACCTATAAGTGTTTGATGAATGCGACTACGACAAAAATGTTCATATGGCTAACTTCGGTTAACTATTGTTGAGCCAATTCAATATACACGTTTAGGTACGGTTACCCATATCTAAATATAAGTATATTTCATTTGTGTGTAACAAGCTAAGACCATCTAACGGTGGAGATTAATTGTTTATTTTCTAAGCAAACTTAGCTTGAATCTTAAATCAGGATTTCATCTAACGGTGAATATTGAATGCTTTGTTACTAAGTTATCTTAGCTTTGATTGTAAGCAACCCTGATTTGAAAGACTATATAAGGGAGAACTCTAGCAACTGGAAAAGCTAATACCGACACTTTCCTGTGTCCTAGTTGAAAACTAGAGTCGATTCTCCATTATAGGTTAACAACTTGAAGACTTCATTTGCGATTCATGAAGCCATATCCAACTATTTTCTCCGTAGTTGCGTATTCTGATCTTACTTGTTATATTGTATTGAGTTTTATCTTCTCTAAGATTCACTCGAGATTTATCTCTGATAGGTAAGATATAAAAAGTAATCACAACATTTCTTCATCCCTGACTCTTGTGATTCAGCAATAACTTCTTCTGTTAATCAGTTAGGTTATTGTGAGGTGATTGATATTTCCATGCTGCTATTCGGGAGTATAAGACCGGATTATCAATTGGTTCCTGTTCACCTTGATTTTTATCAAAAGACGGAACAAAAAGAATAAAAGAATAGACATATCTGTGGGAGACAAATTTGTTTATAAGTCTTCGACTTTGGGTCGCAGCAACTCTTAGTTGTGGGTGACATTATCTAAGGGAATCAAGTGCACAAAATACGGCATGGTTCTAGAGGCGTAAGGAACGTGACTGTACCTTAATCGGTGTGAGACTTGGTTAGGGCTCAACTACATTCCAGTGCGAAGTTAACTTGGAGTAGGCTAGTGTTTGTAGCGGCTTAATATAGTGTGGTGTTCAAAGCTGGACTAGGTCCCGAGGTTTTTCTGCATTTGTTGTTTCCTCGTTAACAAAATCCATGGTGTCTGTGTTATTTCTTTTCCGCACTATATTTGTTTATATAATTCAAATATCACATGTTGTGCGTAGTTCAATCAGTTGATAAATCCGACCTTGATTGTTGGATATAACTTGATTGACACTTGGGCATTGGTCTTTGGTACCGTCCAAGTTATTTCTCATATCAATCAGGCTCATAGATTTCTATTTGTTTGATTTGCTGATTGCATTGAGAAATAGAGATAAAGCTCTTTTATATCTTTCTTGATAGAGGTCGCTTTTAAGTTGGTGCTCTCCGAATTATATTGGAGTTTAGTCCATAGAGATTCCCGAACGAAATATTGGTTGTGATTGTTGTACCCCCGCTTTTTCAATTGGTATCATAGCAGGCAAACACGCTAAGACCTCATAAGTCTGTGTTTGTAGCAATATGAATTTATGGACAAAAGTGCTATCTCTGACAATCACATCACCAGGAGTATAAAGTTTATTTCTTTGGAATCTATTAAAGAGAAAGAATTTTTTGTCTCGCATATAGATGAACATTCTGTTCCCATGAAACAGAAAGATATTGATAAGTGTTATCCTCATTTTCTTACCGATGAGTCTGACTCTGGAGTAGAAAGGGAAGCATCCAAAGAAAGTGTAGTAATTCTAAGACAAGCTAGAATTCAATCCACTGAAATTTTTAGGCTAAAACACAAGGTCAATATGCTTATTGGTGTGGTTAACGATCGTGGCTCACATTTAAAGATTCTCCGTGAAGAAAAAGACGAAGTAAGTTTGTCAAGAAATTTACTCGAGGCTAAACTGGAAGAGAGTAAACCCTCTATTCAATGCAAGGTTTGTTCTGAAGAGTCTACTATACCCATTGCCTCTGACAAAACTGAGATGTTAGAAAGTGTGACTACTTGTAATCATGTTTCTCTAATGAAATCAGTTTCAGAAGCTAATTGCAAACCCTTAATATTACTAAAGATGTGTCTGTAATCTCCTCTAATCAAGGAGTCACCACGTATCATGGAAGGAATAAATCTTCTAACGATGTTGTTAATCCTATTCACTCTAATCACCCAGGTGATCAAAAAGTGTGTCTCTTTTGTGATTCAAAAGGACATGTTCGACGGAAGTGCAAATTTAGATGAATGACAACTATATTGGTCATCTTCAACGCACCTTAGATTTAATACTCAAAGGTGTAACTGAAATTCGTATGTTTAAACCAATCGCTTTTAGTACTCACCCTGTGAAACCTTCTAGGAAAGTCAGTTCAATCTGCTCTTCTAACGTTAGAACCTGTAAGAATAACGTTAACACAAATCGGTCAAGAAGATTTCAAAAAGATCCTCCTCAAACTAAGGTTGGGGGTGTTTTTCAAGGTGTGAAAAAGGTACCAGAAAAGGCCAATCACAGTGAAGCTGTGGAAGACGATCTAAATCTAATAATTAAAGGATATAAATATCTCATTAACATACTGTCAAACTCCTCCAGACAAACCTCTTCAGGTAAGGGTTCTAACTTAGTCTCATATTTTGATGATAGTAAGTTTTATGAAATTTTTTCACATCAAAAAGGGTTTCCTCCAAGATTTAGAAAGAAAAAGAGGTTTAACCATGAACATTTTTCATTTGATGAGCATAAAGCTCATACTTGTGTTAATTAATCACAAGGGTTGAAAACTTACTCATAAAAAACTATGTTGAGTAAGATGTACCAATGATTAGGTATACTTATGGCAAAATGTTCTCTATTTAGTTGAGCTATTTTCTTCTCGTTCATAGCTAGACTATTGGCTTCAGACATCGTTGCATAAGTATTTTTTTAATCACTCCAAAGTGCCTCTTTTTTTTTGCAAATTTAAGTAGGTACAAATACTTAGCGTGCAACTCTTGTGCTCTAAATTTTCCTCCTATGAGAATATAAAATTTATTGAGCTAAGATCTGTGAAAGAATATTTTCACTTAGAAAATTTTTGTTTTGTAACCATTTTACCATGTGAATAGAAAAAAAACAGGATCAACACATACAACGCGGACAATTTGTCAAGAAGGAGGCATCTTCTTGAGAGTTATGTGCATCATCTCATGGCCTTGTAGATGATACACACCAGAAAATGGTCAAGTTGTAGTATGATGAACGTGAAGTTCATCAGGGATGTTGATATTTTCCTTGTCGCCTTCTTGACCAAAATCAGAAGTCTTGTGTGAAACTTCAACTGAATTAACAAGAGAAGGACAAGAGTTACCTGAGCCAACAGCTTTTCTCGCTTTCTTGATCTTGCGCTTGAGACTGTTGATACTGGTCTTGAGTTCCGAAACACGATTATTGATGTGTATATAATCAGGAACACTTTTTAGGTGCAAGATCATCTTTGAAGAAAAGGGAAGAGTTTGAAGATTTCTTCTTTCTTCGAAACCTTTTTCTCTTTACAAACTTTTCAGAGTTATCAGTCATCCATATAACATTGTTCTTTTTATGGTTGTAAGTAGAAGTTGTGTTATATTCATAATCAGGAATTGGCTCATCACAACACTTTTCTTGATTGTGAGATGAATTTCCGACAATACATTGAGAAGCGGGTTTGATTACTTCTTTAGACATCCAGACAAGAATGTTATGAAGTTTTTCATTCCGTAACTGAAGATGACATCTTCTTTCAATGTGACCTTTCTTTCCGCAATAATAGCAGTTAACAGGAATGTTTTTAACCGTTCTCAACTGAGAAGTCTTAGAGGGATGACATTCTTGTTTTCTAGAGACATCTGCTGCTGGAGAAAGTTTTTCACTTTTACTGTTGGTGAAATTTTCTGCTTGAAGAAGATTATTAGGATGAACAAAATTGATCTTACCAGTACTTGAAGCGTCTATACCAAGGTAGTTAATATCGCGTATCGGTCTCGTATCGGCCGGGTCCGATACACCTATACAAAATATATTATCGGTTTTTATCGGTGATACATTATTAAAATTAGAATTTTAAATATTTATAAGACCTTAGAAAAAATAATAAGAATCATACACGTAACTCAAATTTCTAAAACATAAGGTGGCAAAATATTACGCGTTGTCATTGTTGTCCAATTTTTTTGGTAAAATCTTTCTTGTTATCCTTGCTTTATAATCGAAACAATCACAAATACAACTACGTAGTCAATAACAACCGCTCAAATTCTTCACTATCTTCTGCCGTCCACAGCAAAACCCAAATCCATTCAAATTCCTCGAGTATATATGATGTCCATCTTATATCCTACGTATAGTCATTGATTTTATATCTTAAATACATTAGGGTTTTGTACATTCTCTAATTGACGTTGTGCTTGTATGTAAAGACTATATGCATGTTGCTCGAAAAACCTATTCACTTTATTTGGTAGTGATTTTGATAATTGATTATACTTGATGGTGCCTAGTTTTCCCTTTATAGAATTCATCTTTACCACATATGATATTGGAATGCCTAATTTTCCCTTCATAGGTTTCATCTTAACCAAAGATGATATTGGAGCCGATATTATCGGTGTATAGGTAAAACCGATATATCGGCCTGTAGCGGCCTGTACGAACGTTTTTATTGTTTCATCTTTGTATCGTCGATATTTTCGATATCGTATTGGTATTTTCCGATACCCGATAGAAACCTGTAATATCGGCATGTACAACCGATATTAACTACCATGGTCTATACCTTTATAGCCCAGACCACGTGTATCACGATGTTCATTACATGTTCCTAGCACAGAAGACAATTTTGTAGAGCTAGAGTTTAAACTTTTCAACCTCTCTTCCAACGTTTTAACCTTCTCAAGGACAGCACTAAGATCCGTCTCCAATTGTTTCTCTCGGGTGAGAAAAACACTTTCTCTGTCATTTAAACAGTTTTGTTGAAAGTCATACCTTGCATTGGTTTCAACAAGTCTTTCTTTCAACATAAAGAGATTTTGACGAAGTTTATCACATTTAGAATTCTTTGAACGTAGATCTTCTTCACGATCTTTAAGAATAGATTGCAGCAAACTATAACCATAGTCATATCCCTTAAAAAGTTTTCTCATTTTCCTGTTTTCAAGACAGACAGGAGTCAGAAATTCAGCCAAGCAAGATGTTGACTTTTCTTTCTTTAGGAGATGATCAAAAAGCTTGATATACTGTGAGACTTCCTCATCAACATCTTGTCCCTCTTCAGAATCACTTTCATCAGAAAGTTCATCCAACTGTTCATCCAGGCGTGCTTCCCAGTTATGCACAGTTTTAGAAGAAGGAGAAGACATGAGAGATTTCTCAGGAAAAACCAGACTCTTGACCAGGTTAGAGTGTTTCTGAACTGGTGATACGTTGTCAGAGATATTATCGTCCATAGACAGATCGCTACAAACACAGACTTATAAGGCCTTTAACTTGTTTGCCTTCTCTGATACCAATTGAAAAAACGGGGGTACAACAACCACACCCAATATTTCGTTTGGCAATTTGAATAAACAAACTCCAATATACTTTCAATAGAATCAACTAGAAAGTCAAACTCAATCTAGAGAAAAGTATATCAAAGAGTTTTATATCTCTAACTCTCAATTCAATCTGCAATCAGCAAATAGGAATTTGCGAGTCCGATTGAATATAAGAGAAATAACTTGAACGGTACCAAAGACCAATGTTCAAGGATCAATCGATTTCAATCAACAACCAAAGGTTGAATTTACCAATTGATTGATTCAACGCACAACCTGTGATATTTCAATTATATAAAAAAATATAATGCGAAAAAGAAATAACACAAACACCAGAATTTTGTTAACGAGGAAAACCGCAAATGCAGAAAAACCCCGGGACCTAGTCCAGCTTTGAATACCACACTGTATTAAGCCGCTACCGACACTAGCCTACTACCAATGAACTTCGGACTGGACTGTAGTTGGACCCTAATCAATCTCACACTGATTCAAGGTACAGTGGCGCTCCTTACGTCTCTGATCCCAGTAGGATACTACGCACTTGATTCCCTTGGCTGATCTCACCCACAACCAAGAGTTGCTACGACCCAAAGTCGAAGACTTGATAAACAAATCTGTCTCACACAGAAAAATCTATTGGAATAGATAAATCTGTCTCCCACAGAAATACCTACGAGTTTTGTTCCGTCTTTTGTAAATCAAGGTGCACATGAACCAATTGATAAACCAGACTTATATTCCCGAAGAACAACCTAGTATTATCAATCACCTCACAATAATCTTAATCGTATGGTAGCGAAACAAGATATTGTGGAATCACAAACGATGAGACGAAGATGTTTGTGACTACTTTTAATCTTACCTATCGGAGATAAATCTCAAGCAAATATTAGCAAATATAATACTCAATCACGATAGAAAAAGTAATATCAAAACACGCAACTACAGAGAAAATAGTTGAACTGGACTCACAATCCCAATGAAGTCTTCAAGTCGTTAACCTACAGGGTTTTGTGAAAAACCTATGGTTAAAGGAGAATCGACTCTAGCTTATACAACTAGTATCACACAAGAGGTGTGGGGATTAGGTTTCCCAGTTGCTAGAGTTCTCCTTTATATAGTTTTCAAATCAGGGTTTGCAATCTAAGTTACCTTGGTAACAAAGCATTCAATATTCACCGTTTAGATGAAAACTTGATTAGACTCAAGCTAATATCTTTCATCCGTTAGATCGAACTTAGCTTGTTATACACAAATGAAATGTACCTTCATTTAGGTTTAAGTAACCGTACCTAAACGTGTACACCATGTTGGCTCAATAGTAGTTAACCGAGGTTAGCTATATGAATACTCTCATATCAACCTTATTCATCTTAACCATAACTAGTTCAAATGACTCAAATGAAACTAATTAATGAGTTGTTCAATTGTTATTTCTCATAGAAGTATACAAGAACACAATTGAAGCAAAATCGGTTTCATTCACTCGAATCATTTCATGAACATTATAGCCACGGTTTGCAAATAATGCATTCCTTAATATATAAATGTATTAGTTCATGAACAAACCGATTTTAGAACTTTAACCACTCAAGTATGCAAACGTGTACGCATACGTAAGTAGCCGGTCTGAGTATGGGTTCGCGAGTATGCGAACTTGTACGCATACCTTAGTACACTTCCAAAACCCAGCAGAAATTCTCGGACCTATACCTTACGCAAGTATGCGTCCCGGTATGTGTACTTGGTACACGGAATTGTACGCATACGGGTATGCATACTCTAGTTCCGGTCATGGATCACATACATGCAAGAATGCTGATAAGCACGCAAGTGCGACACTTTTATACCCATATTTATACTAGCTAGGTCTCGATATTTTAGCTAATAATTTTGATTTAAGTCATTTACAGGAATTACAAGTGAAATTCATTCGCTCGGAAAATAAATAGCTAAATGAAGAGTTAAATGGTATTTGCGACTACAAAACCAATGATGTAGTTTAAGGCACCAAAGGAGCGAGTTCATGGACTAACTATGGAATTTCACAACTACAAGTATGCATACGGGTATGCATACTCTAGTTCCGGTCATGGATCACATACATGCAAGAATGCTGATAAGCACGCAAGTGAGACACTTTTATACCCACATTTATACTAGCTAGGTCTCGATATTTTAGCTAATAATTTTGTTTTAAGTCATTTACAGGAATTACAAGTGAAATTCATTCGCTCGGAAAATAAATAGCTAAATAAAGAGTTAAATGGTATTTGCGACTACAAGAACCAATGATGTGGTTCAAGGCACCAAAGGAGCGAGTTCATGGACTGCCTAGTCTAGATCTCATGGCCAGAGCACTGAAAGCCCACTAGTGGGGTAAAGAAACAAAGGGACCTGGTACTGTTGAGTATAGAGAAAATGGACGACGTGGCGTCATTCCCATCACATCTCATTCTTATCAAAATAAGAGGAAGAGATTTTCATTTTTTCAATTGAGCTGGTGGAGTCATTAACAGAGAAAAGGGAATCTGAAAGCGTCATCGTGAACGGAGCATTTCAATCAGTTGTCGTTCGAATTTCTGTTGGGTTTCGTTGAACGTTTTTAAGGAAGAAGAATGAACATCAAGGGAAGGAAAGTGGCTGAGTTAAACAATGCATTGAGATCGAATTTTGGGGTCGATTCGTGGCTGGATTTCAGTGAGTTCATGGTTCGACACAAAGGGTTCTACGACAACAATGTCAACAAATTTTGGGGTTATTTCATGTGATCTGAAGATTGAATCTAAGTGTATATGTTCTTGGGGATTGAGATGGCCAGTTGGTGGTAGTGTTCGATGGTCAAATGGGTGCTTATTTGAGTTCGAGCGGCGGCAGTTTTGGACAGAAATCTGAAGCCGTCTACAGGGAAGAAACTAGGGTTTGAGTTTTCTTACTTTTGTGATGCTTAGTTTATTTTCTCTATCAATTTCTATGGCTTTTGATAAAGCCATGATTTGCTAAGCCATTGTTAGGGTGAAAGGATGAACTTGTAGGCTAGATTATTTATGTTTTGAACAAGAGTTTCTTTAAGTCAAAAGCTTAAATATATGTTTGAGTATCTCATTTTGGTTGATTGTTCTTATAAATCTTTTCATGTTTTATGCCAAGTATACTACATAGGTAAGTTATAGAGCAATCCCATTGAGACCTGATTGACATTAGAGTTATGAACATTCTTCTACTTTGTATTCCATGTATACATAGTGATTAGGGGTTCTACTTTTAGGTCGAGATCAAACAATCCTTAATCGATTATCAAGAATTCTTAGCGACATATCTTCCATGGTTAAGTAGCCAGGTGTTGCAACTTTACATGAGCAAAATAGAGACTCTTGCGAAAGAACATAAGTAAAACCTAGCCTATGACAGATTCCCGGATACTTAACCTGTTTTCATCTTGCTTGTCACTTTCATTTACATCCAATTTATTTGCTTATTTCTTAGAATTCAGTAAACTCTCTCTTGAATCGATTTTGATTAGAAAGTTAGTTGTATTAGTTAGAAGTAGTTTACACTCCTCATGGGAACGAACCACATTTGCTATTGTCTACAATTTGGACACCGTGCACTTGCAGTAAAACAAGGTCAGCTATCCGACGCATCAAGTTTTTGGCGCCGCTGCCGGGGAGTGGTTGCAGAATACTCTCAGATTGATATCTTCAATTTTCTAGTCATAGTTTCTGTACATAGTGTATTTTTTTTTTATTTTGTTTTTAGTTCTTTTTCATATTTTTCTTTTAGAATTTTCTTTTCAGGTATTTTTTCTTGTTGTGGCGATGATGTTTAATCGAGAGGATGAGTCCAGGCCTCTCAGAGAATACAGGTATGAACCACAATATCAGGAGATCCGTGAACACAATCGTCTCAAGTATGCAAATCCTTATCAGCATCACTATGAAACTGATGATTATTCATATGAGTACCAAAGTTACCATCGAGATGATTTGTCACTGTAGATGGTGGATTTTTGACAAGGGCTGAAATCGTAAACCCATAATTGTACATGCTCCTGATCCAGCAATCAGATGAGTATCGAGGCTCATGTCTTTTATCGAAAGCGTGAAATCTCGTGCCATGAGAATCTCTGGCTGAGAATACTGCCTCTCAGAGTATATGTAGATGTGTAGTCTCTCATCTGAGGCAACGACATATCTCATGAATACTGAGCAATTTCAGTGATCACTTTTATATAGAATTGCAAGATTAGACGGCTCCTAGACAGCTTGCCTTCTAGTATAGAGCAATAACGTTTTCAGGATGTAACAATGTTTTCCCTGACTATATAAAAGAAATATGACGCTTCAAAAAGCTCATATCACTCGACTCCTGAATAATTAATGCTCCTAGACGATCTTACTAGTATAGAGCCATCAATTAATTATTCTTAAATCATTAGATTCACTAACTGAATCCCTGGAAAATATTCAATGTTTTTCATAATATTTCGTTACTTCAATTTATGGTTCTTCCCAGCCGAATTCCATGGGTTAGTAATAAATATTCAACACACGGGCATCTGAGCAACTATCGAGTAAGCCACATCTAAAATGGTGCAAGTGTAATCAGCAATAATAATACACCAACGAGCACCTGAATGCACGAACGAGCATTCCAAAATACGAAAGAACGATAAACCTATGCAAAATAGGAAGAAAATAATAAATAATAATATTAGTCAAGGCGCTAAGGGACTGGGCTCACCGGCCGGCTAGTCACGCCGTGACCATTCCCACGTCCAAATTCTATATTTTATCATATTTTTATTATTATCCTTGATCTCATGAAAATCTCTTCATTTGAACAAATATCCTTCGTTTTAAGGAAACTCCTCAGTTTCATGGTGTTTCCTTCACATCAAGGAAATAATATAAAATTAGTAAAGGTGTCGTGGGACCGTGTCTACTAGTCGGACGGCTATGCCCTAGTTGTGGCCGGTCCCACACCTCATGATTCCTCATTATTTTATTATTATTTCCCTAATCTCATGAAAACTCCTTGATTTCATGATATTTCCTTTAAATCATGAAAAATAATATAAAATTAGGGAAACTCGTCGGACCGGGCCCTAGCCGGCCCCACACGCCCTTATTTTATTATTATTATTTTTTATGTTTCCTTGATCCCATGGAATTCCTTGATTTCATGATATTTCCTTCAAATTATGAAAATTCCTTCAAATCATGGAAATAATACTTAAAATTAGGGAAAACTCACGGGACCGGGCCCTAGCCGGCCGACCATGCCCAAGCCGGTCCCACACGCCCTTATTTTATTATTATTTGTTTCCTTCATCTCATGGAAACTCCTTCACTTCAAGGAAACTCCTTGAATTTAACAAAACTCCTTAGTTTCAACAAACTCCTTGATTTTATGATATTTCCATAAAATCATGAAAAAATATAACAAAATTAAGGAAATGCTATGGGACAGGACCCATTGGCCGGCCGGCCATGCCTTGGCCATAACCGGTCCCACACTTCATGATTCCTTTATTATTTTATTATTTTCCTTCATCTCATGAAGTTTCCCCAGTTTCAGCAAAAAATCCCTGATTTCTTCATATTTTCCCAAATGATTGCTCAAACACACATCAGAAAATATCAAAATTCTCAGGACTGAGACGCGAACACTTTGGTGACATGAGCATGTTACCTTGACCGACCAGGGTTGGCTCTTTGGCTTGCAAGAGGCCGATCCCTCATATTTTCATCATTTGACCTAATTTGTTCATATTAGGTTCAAACTCTTCCGAACAATTTTGGAATTTCATGAAACGATCGTCATTCGATCTCGTGACCACCCAAGGCCGGTTTCATGACCCCTTGGTCGGTCCCTCATCTCTTCATAATTAATTAGGTTTTATCACCTAAGGCTGAGACGAGCATTATTTTTATAAATGATTAAACCAGCATTTAATCATTCTTTCATCAACAAATCAACAAGTCTTCAAGAGACCTTGGTATTTACTCACTTGAGCATCTGGGCGCTACATGGTCGATCCATGATCCCATGTAGCCGGTCCCTCCTTCACTCTGTGGTTAATTTTCAATAAACCATCAATTGATCGAATTAGGGTTTTGAGTTCAAGGTTCATAATTCCAGATTCAAACGCTAATAATTTTACGATGATCTCATGGTCAACACTTTATTAATTATACTTGGTTCAGTTGCCAGTATTTAAATTAATATTTTATTTGGTCATACTACCAATAATTCATCAAACGAGCAACATTTGCTCGGATGAGCAATATTTGCTCAAACCAAGGAACATTGGTTCAACCATCAATATTCAACAGTTCATCGAATGAGAAATATTTGATCATGTTAACTATGTTTTTTCATACATTATACCTTTGTCTCAACAAACATGTTCAAATTCATGAGTCTCAGAACATTTTCAAATCATGTTCGACTCAACAATACAAGGACTCATCGTCCCATGAAGTCATGAAGTCAGCAACTGACTAACTAATCACGAGACATCAATCATGTCACATAGGGGATATTAACTAGGGTTTTGGTCTGGCGGTCTACGACACGTATGTTCATGCACACGACGAGAATGTGAGCAAGTCGTGTAATCAGTTGAAAGAGTTAACAAAGTAGTGGATGGAAAATCGACCAAGTCTCCGCAAGTTGAGCAACTGGTTTTAACACGATTTCCACTTCTCCACTCTTTGATTCCACCAACTGTCACACTTCATGGGATCATGGTGTTTACAATTCTAGCAATATAAATAAGTCTCTGAATCATGATTGAAAACAAGACAATCTCACGTCAAACAGACAACACGAGATTAACAACTCAACGTTTGAGAAATTACTCTCAACATAGCAAATTCAATCATTCATAACTTATCTTATTTCAGAATACACAACACACCCACAATCTTCGATCACCATTGATCTCACACATTTCTCAGCTTCCCTCCTACAGATCGACCCATCCTCTCTTGTGACCGAATTTACTCTGGAACGGCCATTGTCTTGGTTTAGGCCGGAGTACTATAGATTGATCTCTCGAATTCAAAGCACTCCCTTCTTGCAGTGCATCTGTGTGAGGTTTAACAGTTCGCTCGGTTCAAGGAGTTTCCTCCGTACGGTCGTCCCCTCAATTCCGTAAAAACCAGCAACTCGTTTTGCCCCATCTACAGATTGGCGACCACAGTGGGAGATCATTCTCTCGGTTGCAATCTCAATTTTCACAAAGATGGTCGGTCTTAGGTCTGGTTCAGTTACCAATCCGGGTTCAACACCCGACCCTAATATCACAAGCTCTAGTGGTACTACCAACACCACTACTCCGGCGCAACCTGCCACTACCACTCCTCCGGCGCAACCTTCCACTACTACTCCTCCAAGCACTGGTGCTCCGGTGATCACCCTGCAAGTGACGACACTGGCAACATCAACAATACACTCTTCGGTCGGTCTCCTGAAGAAATCAGAGAAAATCCGCCTACCATAGGTGATCTCATGAAGGTGCAAGAGACTCTTGCCAAAAATCAGACTGACATGGCTTCCACTCAGAAGGAACTATTCAACTATCTCAAGACTCTTACATACAAGATGTCAGAAAAACTCAGGAAAAAGGAAAAGCTAAAGAAATGTCTTCAGATCCCGAGGTCACTCCGATCCATGTAGTAGAGGATGAGGAAGTTCCTAAGACTGCAGACAATCCACCATCGAAAGAGCCATCTAGTTTCATCACTCGTGAAGACCTGTAACGTCTTTTGGAGGATCGTGGAAAAGACAAAACACCTTTTGTCCACCGTCACCAACCTCCATACCCTGCTGCTACGCAAAGGATTCCTCTGCCAAAAGGTTACACCTTTCCAACCTTCACGCTTTATGATGGAACCGGCAATGCTCGAGAGCATGTTTCTCGATTTTTGGAAGCACTGGGTGAACATGAGCACAACCATACTGTCCGTCTGAAAGAATTTTCAAAGTCTCTGAAAGGCAGGGCATATACCTGGTACAACAACATCGCACCAGGAAACATTAAAAGTTGGGGAGAAATGGTTAATGCTTTCTACAGAAAGTATTTCTTCGTTTCAGAACAAATCACCCTCTCTGATCTCGAAAGGATGGAGCAACGAACATCCTAATGATTATGTGAAAAGGTTCAGAGTTCAAGCTTTGGACTGCCATGATCCAAATGTCACAGAGCAACAACTCGTGGAATTGTGCATCAATAGAATGATTCCAGTCTACAGAGCCTTATTGGAGAATATCAGGTTTCAAACTTTCTCAGAACTTCATGAAGCGGCCAAGAGATCAACAACTACTGCACCTGCTTTATTGGAGAGAGCTAAGACTACAAAGGCTGAAGATCCACGAGAAACTCGAGGAAGAGGGCGTTTAATCAACAAACAATACAACCTCCAACCTTCCACAAATGTTGTTGCAGAAGGGAGCAAACGAAAATCCGAGCCACAGCGCAAACATACTTCCTCAACTCCTTCAAAAGCACAAAAGAAGGATAATACACAAGTTCCTGCTCAACACACAGAATCTGATCCAGAAGCACCTGATTTCCCCTGCTCCATTGAAGAAGTTATTGAACTTCTAGATGCCTGGATTCAAGACGGTGCAATCAAACTGCCATATATCAAGAAAGAACAACTGAAGAAGCCATGGAAAATCCTCGTTACTGTCGCTTTCATAGGTTCGTCAACCATCCCACAAGTGATTGCAGACATTTGAAGCGCATATTCAAAGAAAAGATCGAATCAGGAGAACTCAACTTGGGGACTGAAGGAGTACACAGAGATCCTCTCCCAGTCAGAACCTTCACCCTTTCTGAACCGCCTGTCAAGGAAGCAATTCAATCCTTAATCGAGCATGTCTGCGAATTTCTATACTTATCAAAGGCTCAAAGGGGAGACATATTTACTGCACTAAATCATATTTTATCAGGGAAGCGTTTGTCGATTCAAGAGCCACCTTCAACAACATACTAGGAAATGTACGACTGGGGACTTCTCACCACGGTCCATCTCAAAGGAAACGAGTATTGATTGATGTTGGCACTGCTGTCAATGTTATCCCTCTGAAGACTCTTAGAGCCGCTGGTATCACACGACAAGAAGCCATCCATGCTCCGGTAACAATCACAGACCATGAAGGAATACCCAGAGACGCTTATGGCCACATTACTCTCAAGGTGAACATAAACTCAGCCTGTACAGAAACAAAATTTACATAATCCGAGAAGATCCAGGATATAATATGATTCTTGGACGCACATGGATTCACGCTGGGAAGGTAACACCAACACCTTTAATTGCAAATTTCTATGTTGAAGAAACCTCTGATTCGGAAGAAGAAAAAGAAGATATCGCACCATTCGAGTATCTGGAGGAGGTCAAAGCCTTGACAGAGCTGACACAAAAGCCTGAGGAAAACGCAAACGATTTCGTCAAAAGATTTCGTGCTCAGGCAAGTCTTATTCCTTCTCATGTGTCCATATCATCAGTTTTCAAACATGCTTATTTGGTCCGAGGGCTTCATTCCACCAACAACTTAGCTATCGCAAAATGCTATGAGTGAATAATCTCACCTCAAAAATATTTCACCAAGTGGCTGGACGCAGAACCTCTCCGAATCGAACACCTCACTAATACAGTCATTGCTGAAATAATGGCTGAGTTCGACAAACAGTATCCCAAATATTCTCCCTTGCACGAATGTCCACATGTTCCGCAAGGATGGAAGACTTCAACAACATGGAATTCCCTTGCACGAAGAATTCCAAATCAACAAAAAATATTCAGGGCACGGATGATCAAGTGTAACAAATTCCAGGAAGGAGATTTAGTTCTCAAAGCAACTAAGCGTAACTTTCATTCTGCAAAGAACTCCTACTGGGAAGGACCTTTTATGATCTCTAAGTCTGTTGCTGGTGGATACTACAAGTTGATCAACATGGACAACAAGGAGATTGTGGCCATGATACATGAGAATTGGCTCAAGGCCTTTGACATTTAAGGTTTTGGATATTCGAGGCATCGGATGATCAAGGCATGAACACCTCAAACATTTGGCGTTTAGAATTTTCTTTCATTGTATTTTAATTCCTCCAAAATGTTTGCAATACTTGCATTCAGTAATTTAAATTCAGCAGTTTATCAAAATTCAGTTTACTTAAATAAAATCTCTATCAAACCCAAAGAAAATCCTCAATCACCTACTTATCCAAAACCAATCAAAACCAGAAATAAAACCTCACATCTCTCAGAAGTTCAGAAGTTCAAGAGATTATGAAAAGAAATCAAAGAAAATCAGCAAAGAAAGACTTTTGCTCCTCTGCATCTTTCAAGACTTGTAAGGCCGCCTTCTCCATGTTCAACTCTTCAATCAGCCTAGCAATCTTGTCTTCCTTCTCCATCACAGCATCATTTGGAAAGGGTATGTTCTTCTCACATGAGTCCTTAATAGCATTTATTTTCTTACGAAGCCACTTCACGTTGAAGCCAAGTCTCTCAGAATTATCCAAGTTGAACTCCCAATCAAAGAGTACATCTGGAGTCACAATATTTCTGGCCCTAGCGCATATATCACTTATAACACGCAAGATAACACCTACTTGCATTGTTAAAGAATAAGCACGCTTGGGGTCTTTAGCAACGATGATGTGACCAAATTTCTTCCATATTTTCTCGTACAAGTCGGCATATCCAATGGGAACACTGAATCCACCAACTAGTTCGTGATATGGGAGTGATGCATCAAATGGAGGATCGAAAGCAATCCCTGTACTCGGGTATTCATGCACTACTATATGGTTCTCAATTACTGGAGTAACTTCTACAGTCATGACAACAGCTTCTTCAGTCTCTTCTACTCGTGGTTCGGTTTCTTCTGCCACTGAAGCAACAACAATTGAAGTTTCAGTCTCTCTAACAACATCATCAGTAACTCCCTCACGACTTTAAAGTGCAGATATGGTCGCTTCTTCATTGATAATCACGGTGTTGCTCAAGCCATCGTTATTAGCTCCTTCATTCTCAACTTCGGTATTTGACACCTAATACGAAGATTACATGAGATTAGGATCATTCAAGCATGAAACCGAAGGAAATCATAAACTCCAGTATAAAAGTTGTCTAATATTATCAAGGTTCTTCATTTCACATGCTAGACATCAGCAAATAACGTGGTAACCATAAAAACACGTTTTACAATGAGCTCGTCTGAGAAGATTTTACACTGCCCTGTACAAAATAGAGAACTGGGAGAAATTCGTAAAGAATATAAGGCTTAGTTATATACCATTCTCTTCGTATGGATGTCATATACAACATATCAAAATTTCATGGCAATCGGATGTACGATCAAAAAGATGTGGTCAAAACATCGGACTACATGACAGCTGAAAATTTCCTGAAAGTCTCTTGGATGTTTATTGTTTCGTCTATTTCGACCCCTAAATGCGTTCAAAACTTAAAAATCTTACCTCCTAAAGCTTGGAAATTCCCTGGGCTTAAGGATACATATGTGGATCACGAAAATCTGACATCGTATGAAGATTCTACAACGTTTTTGCTAAAGGGTTGAATTCTGAAATTTCTGGTGACGTATTTCGACAAAACTTTTTCGTATATTCACATGAATTCTCATTCATTCATTCATAAACCAAGAAATTTATGCTTATTCGATAAAATGCAAGAGAAGTACTTACTTGGGTGGTCTCCTAAGTGTTCAAAGACCCTGGATTGCTCGTATCAACATCAAGAGCACCATTGCTTTCATTCGGTTTTGAGCTCTGGGAATTATCTTTATCGCCATTTTCTGAGGATGAGCGAACATCACCAATATTCTCCACTTCCATGGTGACATCCTCCTGGATATATTCTCAACAATTAGCATTTTATCTGCAAAACATCATAATTGGTTATATGGAGAAATACTTACGGCCTCTTCTTCACTCAAACCAGAAACTGTCTGCCCAGCAGCAGAAAACTGAAGACCGTCAATACTTGATGGAGTAAAATTCTGTAACAAAGTAACAAACATTGGTTTTATGATCCTAATTACACGGATGAGAAGAAGTCACGGTGAAATAAAATAATGACAACTCACCAAAGAAATCACTGGGGACTTTATGGCGTTAGGTAACATCTTATAATTCTTATTCCTGCCTTCTCCACCATGAATAGTCGCTTCAGTTTCTGAGAGGTCTACATCGGTTCGAGGTCTTACGTTACGACTGTCCTGTGGAAATTTTTTACGCAATTACCATAATCTTATGAAGACTTCGTAAAGAATACTTACTTGTGAACATCCTGGAGATGTTTTCCGTTTGTCACCACCAGGGAAATGCTTCAATCTTGGTCGAGTAGCAATCATCTCAGCAGAAGGAGGCTCCCTCACTAAAGGTTGATCAACTCTCACGAAATCAAGTAAACGCCTGAGTTATTGATCCCAAAAGTTTATGTAACCCGGAGTTACATATGTGATTCTCTCAGAGCTAGGGAACCAGAATTCACTTCCTTCTACATGTGTGCGGTCCAGACGGGTCATGAGCTGTTCAACTGAGGGTTTCCTTCTTCGAAAAGTTGGAACACACTGATCCATGCCCATTTGCCGAGCCGCCCTATCAATATTGTATTCTTTCACTGAGAATTCACCATGCAATATTGATATCAGATGACCAGGAGTGCAACTCAACATGAAAGACCTCTCGTCGTCGCTCAAATCAACACCAAATTTCAAAGTCATACTCTCTTCAGAATTAAAAGTTGTCAACTGAGAAATATAAGGAGGAACTGACACCCATGGGCGGAAGTTGAATTCAGATTCACGATCTAAGACATCAACGAAGCGAGTCTTGAGTCGAGGTTGCTTTGTGGACCAACGCATGATCCTGGCATTGGCCTTCTCAGAGAAAACATGGCGAGCATCAGCATTCAATCCTTGCAAGATGGTACGTGGAATGGGTGCATAATTCTTGAAACGCTCCCACATCATAGCTTGAAGAAACATTGTATTTGCATAGCATTCAATCTTCATAAAACCATTTGAGATGCTGAAGTCCAAGTTAGAGTACAAAGAACCCAAGAACAAACTACCTATTGGGAGTTGCTCACCCTGAGCCATCTTAATTGCAAAGGGAATCACGAACGGCTTCAAAAAATTTCCAGCATCTTCAAATACATCTCTGGACAGCCATAAACACAGGAAAGCAGCAATAGATAACGTACCGTCAACAAGCCATTCCAAAGGAGTATCTCTCGGCCACCAGTGTATTAACCAATGAGCATAACAACCTTTGTTGCCGGATGCCTTTTAATCTCCTCCATTGCGGTTGTCAAGATGTTAGAGATTGCAATTTCCTCTGATGAAGAAAGACCTTCAGGAAGGTTACCCGTGATTGGAAGATGAAACAAAGCAACTACATCTTCTAAAGTAATGGTAAACTCTCCCCATCTGCATATGAAAGAGTGAGTTGGAATACACCAACGAGCAAGTAGATCTACTATCTCGTGCATCATGAAAAATGAACAAGTCTCCAGAAGCTTGGATAGCCCGTATTATTTGTGCATCATGTAGCTTGGCTCGAACCCGAGAAAAACCTAGCATATACCTCGCCCATCCAGAAAACTTTTCTAGAGGCCGTCGAGAAAGCTTGAATTCAATGATTGATGCAGAAAAATATCCTCGTTCAAGACAGAACCGAATGGCATGCTGAGGAGTCACCAATTTTTCCGAGTAACCTCTCTAGGATTTATCAGAAGACGAAATATTGGAGTTCTGAGACGTTTTTCAGGCCCTTGATCCACAAAGAATGCATCCTCTATGTTTGGAACATTCTTGATTCCAGGTGTTTCATCTTCGCCAATGGAAGTCTCATCCATACATGAATCATCCTTGGAGGCATCATTATCCACGCATGCATCATCTCTGGGGGCATCATTACCTTGAGAATCAGACATCCTTGCGAAGTAGCTGTAAGATTCACGTAACATTCTACTTCAGTATATCATCCAGATGCAAACTTTGACAAGATGATGAAATCATGCAAATGGCAAAATGCTCAACTAGCATCTACGAAAATGGTAATTCTTAACTCTTACCTTTTACGATTCCACTAACAGTAGTAATTGTAATACAAGAGTTAACACTTCAAAAATCGTTCGTCTCTTCGAAATCTACAAAAGACGAACATAACTTAGATTTTCATAAAATCATGAACAATTCTACTCTGCGAACATCCACCATGGGATTATGAAAACTAAAACATTATTTCATCATAAATGATTGTTTACTTCTAATGATTACACAAAACTCTAGTTTTGATTTTTTAAGAAAATAATATATATATTCATATATATAAACAAAACGTGATTAACTCACGTAAAAAAAAAATCCCGTGAACATGTCACGGTTTTACATACAAAAAATAATCTGTGAACAGGTCACGGTTTTATAAAAAAAAAAATATTTTCCTTCATATTATCATCCATCTCCGAAACGAGGGTTTATTCCGGTTTTGTGAAAAGTTCATATCTTTTAAAATAAAGTTTTGATTTCCATGAAAGCTCATAAACAAAATTTTATCACTAGACACGGGTTTATATGCAAAAAAAAAAAAAAAGGGTCTCTTCTATATCAGGGATTATTACTAGTTTCTTAAACTAACGATCAAACGAACATACGTTTAAAAAACAAGGGTTTTCTACAAAACTCACACTCATATATGCACATGTATATAATTTTAGCATGATCAAGACATGAATAACTCATGAAACTCGTGAACTTCAGCAAGCAAAAAAAAAAAAAAAAAAGTCGCGTATCTGGTCGGCGCTGGCCGGAATATGGCCGGACGGTCGGCGGTGCTGAAAACTCCGGCGAAAATTATTTTCCTCCCTGATGGCGTGAGAGTGATGAAGAGATGAAGGTGGTGATCGTGTAGGTGAAAAAAAAAAGGATTAATCCCTTTTATATCAAATTTTATTTCCAAAACCTAAATTCACAAGGATTTCCTTTTGGGCCCGGACCCGCGAATCACCGACCAAGGTTCCATCACCAAATCAGCGGTGCTACACCATTTTATGCTCGTTAGATGACGCTCTATCATGCCACTGGGATCTTCGTTCAAGGCGTGGTTTGCTCGTACTATCGAAAATCCGGTAACGTCTTATCTTACGACTAAGTTCAACTACTTATATTGTTTCTAACTGGAAAATCACCATTCAGTGCTGACTGAGGAACAGGATTGTCCCTCACTAAGCAGGGGACTTAATGTAGATGGTGGATTTTCGACAAGGGCTAAAATCGTAAACCCATAATTATACATGCTCCTGATCCAGCAATCAGATGAGTATCGAGGCTCATGTCTTTTATCGAAAGCGTGAAAGCTCGTGCCACGAGAATCTCTGGCTGAGAATACTGTCTCTCGGAGTATATGTAGATGTGTAGTCTCTCAGCCGAGGCAATGGAATATCTCATGAATATTGAGCAATTTCAGTGATCACTTTTATATAGAATTGCAAGATTAGACGGCTCCTAGACAGCTTGCTTGCTAGTATAGAGCAATAACGTTTTCAGGATGTAACAATGTTTTCCCTGACTATATAAAAGAAATATGACGATTCAACAAGCTCATATCACTCGACTCCTGAATAATTAATGCTCCTAGATGATCGTACTAGTATAGAGCCATCAATTAATTATTCTTAAATCATTAGATTCACTAACTGAATCCCTGGAAAATATTCAATTTTTTTCATAATATTTCGTTACTTAAATTTATGGTTCTTCCCATCAGAATTCCGTGGGTTAATAATAAATATTCAACATACGGGCATCTGAGCAACTATCGAGTAAGCCCCGTCTAAAATGGTGCAAGTGTACTCAGCAATAATAATACACCAACGAGCACCTGAATGCACGAACGAGCATTCCAAAACATGAAAGAACGATGACCTATGCAAAATAGGAAGAAAATAATGAATAATAAAATATTAGTCAAGGCGCTAAGGGACTAGGCTCACCGGCCGGCTAGTCACGCCGTGACCAGTCCCACTTCCAAATTCCATATTTTATCATATTTTTATTATTTTCGTTGATCTCATGAAAATCTCTTCATTTGAACAAATATCCTTCGTTTAAAGGAAACTCCTCAGTTTCATGGTGTTTCCTTCGCATCAAGGAAATAATATAAAATTGGGAAAGGTGTCGTGGGACCGTGTCTACTAGCCGGACGGCTATGCCCTAGTTGTGGCCGGTCCCACACCTCATGATTCCTCATTATTTTATTATTATTTCCCTAATCTCATGAAAACTCCTTGATTTCATGATATTTACTTTAAATCATGAAAAATAATATAAAATTAGGGAAACTCGTGGGACCGGGCTCTAGCCGGCCGGTCATGCCCTAGCCGGCCCCACACGCCCTTATTTTATTATTTTTTTTTTTTTATGTTTCCTTGATCCCATGGAATTCCTTGATTTCATGATATTTCCTTCAAATTATGAAAATTCCTTCAGATCATGGAAATAATACATAAAATTAGGGAAAACTCACGTGACCGGGCCCTAGCCGGCCGACCATGCCCAACCGGTCCCACACGCCCTTATTTGATTATTATTTGTTTCCTTCATCTCATGAAAACTCCTTCACTTTAAGGAAACTCCTTGATTTTAACAAAACTCCCTAGTTTCAACAAACTCCTTGATTTTATGATATTTCCATAAAATCATGAAAAAATATAACAAAATTAAGGAAATGCTATGGGACCAGACCCATTGGCCGGCCGCCCATGCCTTGGCCATAGCCGGTCCCACACTTCACGATTCCTTCATTTTATTATTATTTTCCATCATCTCATGAAGTTTCCTCAGTTTCAGCAAAAATCCCTAATTTCTTCATATTTTCCCAAATGATTGCTCAAACGCACATCAGAAAATATCAAAATTCTCAGGACTGAGACGCGAACACTTTGGTGACATGAGCATGTTACCTTGACCGACCAGGTTTGGCTCTTTGGCTTGCAAGAGGCCGGTCCCTCATATTTTCATCATTTGACCTAATTTGTTCATATTAGGTTCAAACTCTTCCGAACAATTTTGGAATTTCATGAAACAATCGTCATTCGATCTAGTGACCACCCAGGGCCGCTTTCATGACCCCTTGGTCGGTCCCTCATCTCTTCATAATTAATTAGGTTTTATCACCTAAGGCTGAGACGAGCATTATTTTAGTAAATGAATAAACCAGCATTTAATCATTCTTTCATCAACAAATCAACAAGTCTTCAAGAGACCTTGGTATTTGCTCACTTGAGCATCTGGGCGCTACATGGTCGATCCATGATCCCATGTAGCCGGTCCCTCCTTCACTCTGTGGTTAAGTTTCATTAAACCATCAATTGATCGAATTAGGGTTTTGAGTCCAAGGTTCATAATCAAACGCTAATAATTTTACGATGATCTCATGGTCAACACTTTATTAATTATACTTGGTTCAGTTGCCAGTATTTAAATTAATATTTTATTTGGTCATACTACCAATAATTCATTAAACATTTGCTCGGATGAGCGATATTTGCTCAAACCAAGGAACATTGGTTCAACCATCAATATTCAACAGTTCATCGAATGAGCAATATTTACTCACTTTAACTATGTTTATTCATACATTATACCTCTGTCTCAACAGACATGTTCAAATTCATGAGTCTCAGAACATTTTAAAATCATGTTCGACTCAATACAAGGACTCATCGTCCCATGAAGTCAGCAACTGACTAACTAATCACGAGACATCAATCGTGTCACATGGGGGGTATTAACTAGGGTTTTGGTCTGGCGGTCTATGGCACGTGTGTTCATACACACGACGAGAATGTGAGCAAGTCGTGCAATCAGTTGAAGGAGTTAACAAAGTAGTGGATGAAAAATCGACCAAGTCTCCGCACGTTGAGCAACTGGTTTTAACACGATTTCCACTTCTCCACTCTTTGATTCCATCAACTGTCACACTTCATGGGATCATGGTGTTTACCATTCTAGCAATATAAATAAGTCTCTGAATCATGATTTAAAACAAGACAATCTCACGTCAAACAGACAACACGAGATTAACAACTCAACGTTTGAGAAATTACTCTCAACAGAGAAAATTCAATCATTCAGAACTTATCTTATTTCAGAATACACAACACACCTACAATCTTCGATCACCATTGATCTCACACATTTCTCAGCTTCCCTCCTACAGATCGACCCATCCTCTCTTATGACCGAATTTACTCTGGAACGGCCATTGTTTTGGTTTAGACCGGAGTACTACAGATTGATCTCTCGAATTCAAAGCACTCCCTTCTTGCAGTGAATATGTGTGAGGTTTAACAGTTCGCTCGGTTCAAGGAGTTTCCACCGCACGGTCGTCTCCTCAATTCCGTAAAAACCAGCAACTCGTTTTTCCCCATCTACAGTCACATGCTGAGATTTTCGACCAGAATATAGCTAGTCTAGAAAGACGGTTAGAGATGCTAGAAAATCAGAGGTCATATGAAAACAATAATCAGGTTTATAGTAACTCATGTTCCATTTATTCACATATGTACCAAACCCAATACCACGGGGATAATTATTTGCATGAGGTAGGTGAACAATCTGTGAACTGGCAGCACAATGAGGTTTTAGACTATAGAAATTTGATCTTGGAAGATAGCTTAAGGTTGTATACATTGAAAATTAGTCAGGAAACTTCTCAACTTTAACAGACCACTCAAAAAGCCTTAGAAAACATTGAATATCAAGTAGGTCAAATGACTAGACAGTTGGAGGAGGAACAAAGTTGGTTCCCAAACCAGTCTCAATCCCAATCTAATTGTTCTTCAGAGTATATTGATTATTCTTCCGAGGAAGAAACTGATGATGATCTACTTGTAGAAGTTTTGAGTGGAAGTGAGAATACCCAAGATTCTCAAAAGTCAGATAATTATGATGTAGAAGAACCTTCATATTTAGAGGATGCTATTGTTGAGTGTAATGACTCAAAGGCGATAGATGTTCATAATGAGAAACCTTCTACTCATGATACTGTTGCTGCACTATGCGCAACTTTTGCTGATTCATCTTGTGATTCTACGAATGTTTTTATGAATGTTAAACAGATTGATGCTGGTCAGGTATTGCATTTTGATGATTCTAAAGATCCCATTATGCATGAAACTATTGCTGCATTAGGTCCATTTTTCATTGATCCATCAAATAGTTTTCAAGATGCATGTATGAATATGGAGCCATTTGATACAGGGCCGTTAACTTGGACTGTTGATTTTGAACCAATCTCAGTTTGTTTGGCCCATTTTGCAGTTTCCAATGACCCTATGCTAATTGATATTGTGAATGCATTGCGTCCTTTGAAGGGTGATTTGGGTAACTTAACAACAGATGTTATTTCTGCTGACCTAACACCAGATTTAGGGGTTGTTGCTTTTGATGAACGTGGACCACTAGATCTATGCTTAGATCATTTTGTTGAGTGTGATGCTCCGATGCCTATTGTAAGTGCTAGTGCATTGCTTCCTCCGATATCTAGTGAAGATAGTTTGTCCATTGAAATTTCAGCTGATCTTGAACCCGATATAGGGTCTGCACTTCGAATAAACATTGCTGAACAATGTATACCTTTTTGTGTGAATTCACTTGTCTCGACAAAGTATGATTTGATTACTACAGACTGTTTGGTACATGGAATGGATTTTCACATGTGTTGGGCTGATTATAGTCTTCGCAGGTTCTTAGTTGCATCAGAACTTGTAAGTTGGGTTGATCCCCAACTTTTCAGACTTTACATATATGGTTATTATTGTGTATCACCTTCACTTTATTTGAGATCACTTGCTGTGCGCAAGCAGGGAACAAATTTCATTCGCTTCGTGGGAGTCAACCCATCAGTTTTGTTCCCTTTACTTTGTCTTCTATTTTCGTTTGCCATTGCATATTGCATTTTGGAATTTCCCACCTTAACTCTACGTTGGATGACTCGATTACATTGAGGACAATGTAATGATTTAGTGTGGGGGAGCGGTTAACACTTTAGATTTTTGTAGGTTATTCACTTGCATGTTATGACCAGATGTGGGGCGGGTTTTTTTCTTTCTTTTTTTTTATCATATTATGACCAGCTGTGGAGCGGGTCTGTAAAAAAAAAGTGGTTTATTTGAGCTATTGCATTTCATGACCAGTTGTGGAGCGGGTCTATTTTTTGTTTTCTTGCATGTTATGACCAGCTGTAGAGCGGGTCTATTTTTCTTATCATATTATGACCAGCTGTGGAGCGGTTCTATAAAAAAAAAAATTCACGATGACCAGCTGTTGAGCGGGTTTTGAAGTTTTGTATATGATCAGCTGTTGAGCGGGTCTAATTTCTGTTTTGCTCGGGACTAGCAAAATGTAAGTGTGGCGAATCTGATAAGCATGCAAATGCGACACTTTTATACCCACATTTATACTAGCTAGGTCTCAATATTTTAGCTGATAATTTTGTTTTAAGTCATTTACAGGAATTACAAGTGAAATCCGTTCGCTCGGAAAATAAATAGCTAAATGAAGAGTTAAATGGTATTGGCGACTACAAGAACCAATGCTGTAGTTCAAGGCACCAAAGGAGCGAGTTCATGGACTGCCTAGTCTACATCTCATGGCCAGAGCACTGAAAGCCCACTAGTGGGGTAAAGAAACAAAGCGACCTGGTACTGCTGAGTATAGAGAAATGGACGACGTGGCGTCATTCCCATCACATCTCATTCTTATCAAAACAAGAGGAAGAGATTTTCAATTTTTCAATTGAGCTGGTGGAGTCATTAACAGAGAAAAGGGAATCTGAAAGCGTCATCGTGAACGGAGCATTTCAATCAGTTATTGTCCGAATTTCTGTTGGGTTTCGTTGAACGTTTTTAAGGAAGAAGAATGAACAACAAGGGAAGGAAAGTGGCTGAGTTAAACAATGCATTGAGATCGAATTTTGGAGTCGATTCGTGGCTGGATTTTAGTGAGTTCATGGTTCGACACAAAGGGTTCTACGACAACAATGTCAACAAATTTTGGGGTTATTTCATGTGATCTGAAGATTGAATCTAAGTGTATCTGTTCTTGGGGATTGAGATGGCCAGTTGCTGGTCAAATGGGTGCTGATTTAAGTTTGAGTGGCGGCAGTTTTGGACAGAAATATGAAGTCGTCTACAGGGAAGAAACTAGGGTTTGAGTTTTCTTACTCTTGTGATGCTTAGTTTATTTTCTCTATCAATTTCTATGGCTTTTGAGAAGTCATGATTTGCTAAGCCATTGTTAGGGGTGAAAGGAACTTGTAGGCTAGATTATTTATGTTTTGAACAAGAGTTTCTTTAAGTCAAAAGCTTAAATATATGTTTGAGTATCTCATTTTGGTTGATTGTTCTTATAAATCTTTTCATGTTTTATGCCAAGTATACTGCATAGGTAAGTTATAGAGCAATCCCATTGAGACCTGATTGATATTAGAGTTATGAACATTCTTCTACTTTGTATTCCATGTATACATAGTGATTAGGGATTCTACTTTTAGGTCGAGATCAAACAATCCTTAATCGATTATCAAGAATTCTTAGCGACATATCGTCCATGTTTAAGTAGCCGGGTGTTGCAACTTTACATGAGAAAAATAGAGACTCTTGTGAAAGAACATAAGTAAAACCTAGCCTATGATAGATTCCCGGATCCTTAACCTGTTTTCATCTTGCTTGTCACTTTCATTTACATCCAATTTATTTGCTTATTTCTTAGAATTCAGAAAACTCTCTCTTGAATCGATTTTGATTAGAAAGTTAGTTGTATTAGTTAGAAGTAGTTTACACTCCTCGTGGGAACGAACCACATTTGCTATTGTCTACAATTTGGACACCGTGCACTTGCGGTAAAACGAGGTCGGCTATCCGACGCATCAAATGCATACTATGTTCATAATCCAATAGTTCTAAACTCTATTTTAATCATTGAAATTTTCTTAAAGGATGACAATAGCCGTTTTCACACACTATTAGCATCAAAGCAATTTTTAATTTATTGAAATAATCATAACGAAACATTCCAAGTTTACACCAAATGATTGTATCACACAAACCATGTAAGATGTTACTCGGCGATTTTCACATGATCATCTTTTAACTTTCGTCAAGAAAATAAGATGAACTTGGTTGAAGTGAAATCTTATCAACACATATTTCGAGAAATATGTAAGTGAGTTAATCTCACTTCGAAATCTCAAATGTGCATAATCGACAACTATATAGTAATACGACTTTTGTCTCAATATAGGAGATAGAGTAGAAATAGACTTTCCAAGTGATAGATGAGTTTTAGTCTCCACATACCTTTTGTTGATGAAATTCCACAAGCTCTCCTTAGTAGTTCTTCGTCTTCAATTGATGAACGCAGTGAAGTCTAATGCTCAACTACACAATCTATCCTAGTCCGAGACATCACTATAAGTAGACTAGAAATCAAAACTTATAGTTATGATCACTAACATTGACAAACAAGCTTGAGATAGCAACGCTTGTGAGTTCTACTGAGTAGTGCTCTAACAGAGTTGGGACCATGACGGCTTTTTGCGAACCGGGTTTGAAAACGGCTTGACTAGCCAAGGTCCGGAGTTGTTGTCTGCGCACCTGGTTTGTGAACACAGTGGTTAAGTTCTAAAATCGGTCATGTATGATTCTCATACTCATGAACTAAAACATTTATGATTTAAGGAATGCAAATTAACTTTGCAAACCGTAGTTTAATGTTCATGAATTGATTCTTTTATAAGCACTTTGTACGATTACGAATCAATCCGATTTTGTTTCAATTTGTTCATATATATTTATATGAGATAGTGAACAATTGAACAACTCTATTTGAAACATAATTAAATTCATTTGATTATCTATCATGATTGATTGATCATCATATTTGATCTAGAAGTGTTTGATGAATGCGACTAAGACAAAAATGTTCATATGGCTAACTTCGGTTAACTATTGTTGAGCTAATTCAATATACACGTTTATGTACGGTTACCAATATCTAAATATAAGTATATTTCATTTGTGTGTAACAAGCTAAGACCATCTAATGGTGGAGATTAATTGCTTAATTTCTAAGCAGACTCAGCTTGAATCTTAAATCAAGATTTCATCTAACGGTGAATTTTGAATGCTTTGTTACTAAGCTATCTTAGCTTTGATTGTTAGCAACCCTGATTTGAAAGACTATATAAGGGAGAACTCTAGCAACTGGAAAAGCTAATCCCGACACTTTCATGTGTCCTAGTAGCAAACTAGAGTCGTTTCTCCTTTAACCTAGCTAGGTTTTTCCAAAACCATTATAGGTTAACGACTTGAAGACTTCATTTGGGATTCGTGAAGCCACATCCAACTATTTTCTCTGTAGTTGCGTATTATGATCTTACTTGTTCTATCGTATTAAGTTTTATCTTTTCTAAGATTCACCCGAGATTTATCTCCGATAGGTAAGATATATAAAGTAATCACAATAGTTCTTCGTTTCAGACTCTTGTAATTCCGCAATAACTTCTTTTGTTATTCAGTTAGGTTATTGTGAGGTGATTGATATTTCTAGGCTGCTCTTCGGGAGTATAAGATCGGATTATCAATTGGTTCATGTTCACCTTGATTTTTATCAAAAGACGGAACAAAAAGAATAAAGGAATAAACATATATGTGGGAGACAAATTTGTTTATAATTCTTCGACTTTGGGTCATAGCAACTCTTAGTTGTGGGTGATATCATCTAAGAGAATCAAGTGCGCAGAATCCGGCATGGTTCTAGAGGCGTAAGGAATGCGATTGTACCTTAATCGATGTGAGACTTGGTTAGGGATCAACTACATTCCATTCCAAAGTTAACCCTTATTAGGCTAGTGTCTGTAGCGGCTTAATACAGTGTGGTGTTCAAAGTTGGACTAGGTCCCGGGGTTTTTCTGCATTTGCGGTTTCCTCGTTAACAAAATCCCTGGTGTCTGTGTGAAGATGGGGCAAAACGAGTTTTTAAGGAATTGAGGAGACGACCGTGCAGAGGAAACTCCTTGAACTGAGCGAACTGTCTAACCTCACACAGATGCACTGCAAAAAAGGAGTGCTTTGAATTCGAGAGATCAATCAGTAGGACTCCGGCCTAAACCAAGACAATGGCCGTTCCAGAGTCAATTTTGTCACAAAGAGGGAGATGGGTCGATCTGTAGGAGGGAAGCTGAGAAATGTGTGAGATCAATGGTGATCGAAATTGTAGGTGTGTTGTGTATTCTGCGTGAAGAAATAAGATAAGCTCTGATTGATTGAATTTGCTCTGTTGAGAGTAATTGCTCAGACGTCGAGTTCTTAATCTCTTGTTGTCTGTTTTACGAAAGATTGTTTGTTTTCAATCATGATTCAGAGACTTATTTATATTGCTAGAATTGTAAACACCTTGATCCCATGAAGTGTGACAGTTGATGGAGTTAAGAGTGGGGAAGTGGAAATCGTGTTAAAACCAGTTGCTCATCGTGCAAAGACTTGGTTAATTTTCCATCCACTACTTTGCTAACTCCTCCAACTGATTGCACGACTTGCTCACATTCTCATCGTGTGTATGAACACACGTGCCGTAGACCGCCAGACCAAAACCCTAGTTAATATCCCCCATGTGAAACGATTGATGTCTCGTGATTGTGGAGTCTGCAAGGCAGACGTGTATTTAGTTAGTTAGTCAGTTGCTAACTTTATGGGACGATGAGTCCGTGACGCCCCAACTCTTAAACCTGCTTAGCTGATAGGATTACAACCTAATTGAAGAATCAATTCCAGATTGATGATTTTAAGAATCATAATTACATAATGCGAACTAAAGCCAACTTGAACCCAACACTCTGATATTTATAAGTGAATAACTCTCAAATGATATTAATAAATTAGTATGTTGTTTACAATAAATAAAGAATACACATATACAAAAGATACATAAATATAACACAGTTCGGTAACGATTTAAACTACGAAATCGAATATCTTCACGTGAAACAGAAGTGGGAACGAGTGAGCATCCCAAAAGGGTGCTCAATAAAAATATGTAACTCTCAAGCAATCACTAACATGCTCCACAGTTCTAAAAGAATATAAATTGAAAGAAACTAGAAGAAACTAATCATTCAGCTATTTATACATCATGAAGCAAATGTCACTCTAACCTCGCCAAACTCATCGGAGAAGACGACGCCATAGCAACCCTAATCAATAATAATAATAATATCATCCACACAGAGTGCCCATACAAACCATGATTCAGAATATTACCATCAAGATCAGAAAGTTAGACAAACAAGTATAATATGCACACGAGTGATTTCCCCAAAATAAAATAGTATATATATATAATAGCGAAACGGGAAGAAGCCGCCCTACTACGTAATATTAAAACGGAAGAAGCCGCACTACTATTCTTAAGCATATACTATCGAAACGGGGAAGAAGCCGCCCTTAAAACTACTATTAAATATTAAAACGGGGAAGAAGCCGCCCTACTATTTAAATTAGTTATATACTATCGAAACGGGGAAGAAGCCGCCCTACTAGATAATATTAAAACGGGGAAGAAGCCGACATACTTAACTTAGCAAGGAGCCGTGGGGAATCACAGACACTCCTTGCGGGGAAAACATACAACGCATATTACACGCACATCAAGACACATACATACATTTACACAGATAGTAAAACACACAAACAATATACCAAAAGTAACAAAGACTCATCATGCTCGCATATAGAAAGAACGCTCAATGATTACAAGAAGGTTACAGAGTTCCCACCTGATTTGATGTCAAGCCACGCCTACCTTGTGATCCACAATCCACTGGTTCATCCTTGGAATCGTTCGTTGTTAATATAGACTAACTGTTAATCAGACAAGTGCTCTAAGAATTAGCCAAAAGGCTCATAACATAATCTCATACAATTCTCTAGTTATAGGCTAAGTGAGCTATCTAATGATTCTAAGCTCATTTATGGTTATATATCTTATTATCCTATATCTTTAGTTTATCTGAGAGTTTACTAATCCAATTAGATTGGTTCTATAGTCCATTATATATGTCTTATGAGTATCTACAACTTTGTAGAAGGAACCAAAGGCTAATGCGGACCACAAGTGGTCCAAGTCACCAAAGAATGAAAACTATACCTAAGTCCAAGTCCACTAAACATGCCCATTAACCAAAGGCCTGGTCCAACAGATCAACTGACGGTCTCTAACAGTCAAAGGGGTCAACTAACATTCAACGTCTAAGTCTAGGTCAAAGTACAGTCAACGGTCAACATGTCAGGGTCAAGTCAACTGGTCCAGGTCAAGTCAAAAGGGTTAACTCGGTCCACTGAGTCTGCTATGAGTTGAACTGATTCAACTCAGTCAGGTATACTGAGTCAGCAGAGCTGACTGGCTGACTAACAGGTCTAAACCTTTGCACAGAACCCTAAGGCACAAACAAAACACAAATGCAAACACATAACTTCTACAATCATTCTAAATGTAATCTTCAACTATAACATCATCTATATCACTTTCCATTACAAGGCTAATGGCATAAACTCATCACCTCAACTATCTTTACAATCATCTAAGTTCCAATAACTGCGACTAACTATGAAATGTTTCACCACTTCATTTCAACAACCACGGTCCCCTGCGACCTTAATTCATTCCTAAACAACTTGGCTCTCTGCCTTGTAACTCTACCTCATTATCAATATCAGTTCTTCATGTTCCATGTCAGTTCAATAACTCCACCACTTATAACTCTATGCGTTGCACAGGGTCACCACCTGGATCTCCATGTCTCAGTACCAACAACATCAAGCTTCAGCAACATTGTTCCACTTGCCATTTAAACATATCTATTATGACTTAACATTCATCTAAATATTCAATCCACTCAATACTTCACCAGCTGCAACTTCAGTTCCAACTGTAACTGCAATACAGTTTACTCAACCAATACAAACCAGCCATCTGCAGTTTCTAACACAATCAACAACATCAGTTCAATATTTAACTTAAATCTCCACAACTTACAACTTCAGATATCTTGTCATCATCCTCAATTCGTATCAGTTCAACAACACCACAACCAACTGAGCAGCAGCACCACAACTACTAACTCATTCATCCAACTGCATCATATTCTTTATCACTTCAACAATTCTAGTTCCAACATAATCCCATCATCTGCTACCGTTTACCAGTAACAGACTTATTGATTACCTGGTTCTTCTTCCAATTCCCGAACACCATTCAAAACCCTAACTCTAATCACCAATTAATCTTTCTTCCTATACCGATTAGATGATTCTCAATTAAAACTCAAACCCTAATTTCTAATTTGATTTAGGGAAGAACTGGAACTCTAGTTTCTCTATGAAATCAAATTAAACTTCATACACCCAATTAGACTTCAATCAAACACAAACCCATATACTAATTCAATCAAATAACAACCAATTCAAGAAGAGAATTGAATTAATTTGAAACCCTAAATTACCTGATTTTGTGATTCTTCGCCAGAACAACTTCATCATATCAATTCAACATCAACCCATCTTCTCTTCATCCATTAACAACACTATATCCTCACTGGTTCTACACAAACCCTAATTCAGAAACCCTAACTTCTTAATTCTCTTTAGCATCATCAAATTCTTCTTCATCCAAAGCTAAACTAGCTTCATCACTGATAGTCTACCGTACTACTAATCTTACTCACACGAGATTCAAACCGAATCTTCTGAACTGGAAGCGACAAAGAAAGATAGAAAGAGAAAGAACAGAGATAAGAAGAAAAATGAAGAAGAAGAAAGAAGAAGAAAGAGAAAGAAGAAGAGAGAATGAGTTTCTCTCGACGCGTTTTGGGTGATAAGGCCAAAGATAAAATGACAAAGGCACCCATCCAATTGATAAGGGCAGCCAAGAGATCTATAAGAGGAATGACAATTCTTCCCTTCATACGTATCTGATGAAATTTTCTTCGTCCGGTATTCAAATGACACGTTCGAGTATCCCATTTCGCATAAATCTTCGAGGTATATTCAATGGTACTAATTTCGTATCTAGCTTATTATTAGATTAATTTCTATTAATTAAAATCTATATTAACGAATCGAGTCATTAGCGGTTAAATCGTCTCCTGACCGGTCAAACAGCGTTGACGAGCTTGCGTATCCTTACATAGTCCTTGTATTGTGGAGTCGAACGTGATTTGAAAATGTTCTAAGACTCATGAATTGAACATGTCTGTTGAGACATAGGTACAATTCTCGAATAAATGTTGATAGTTAAGGTGAGCAAATATTGCTCATTTGATGAATTGTCGAATATTGATAGTTGAACCAATATTCCTTAGTCTGAGCAAACATTGCTCATCTGAGAAAATGTTGCTCGTTTGATGAATTATTGGTAGCAGGACCAAATAAAATATTAATTTAAAATACTGGCAACTGAACCGAGTATAATCAATTAAAATGTTGATCATTGGATCAACGTAAAATTATTAGCGTTTGAATCTGGAATTATGAACCTTGGATTCAAAAATCCTAATTTTGATCTGCTGATCAATTGATGATTTATTGAAAATCAACCACGGAGTGAAGGAGGGACCGGCTACATGGGATGATGGATCAACCATGTAGCGCCCAGATGCTCCAGTGAGCAAATACCAAAGTCGCTTGAAGACCACTTGGTGAAAGGATGATTAAATGCTGGTTTAATCATTTATTAAAATAGTGCTCGTCTAAGCGTTAGGCAATAAAACCTAATTATGAAGAGATGAGGGACCGACCAATGGGTCATGAAACCATCCATGGCTGGTCACGGGACCGAATTACGATCGTTTTATGAAATTCCAAATTGTTTGGAAGAGTTTGAACCTAATGTGAACAAATTAGGTCAAATGATGAAAGTGTGCGGAACCGGCCTCTTGCAAGCCAAAGAGACAACCTTGGTCGGTCAAGGTAATATGCTCATGTCACCAAAGTGTTTGTGTCTCAGTTTTGAGAATTTTGATATTTTCTTACGCGCGTTTGAGCAACATTTTGAGAAAATATGAAGAAATCAAGGTTTTTGCTCAAACTGAGGGAACTTCATAAGATGCAGGAAATAATAATAATAATAAAATGAAGGAATCATGAAGTGTGAGACCTGCTATGGCCAAGGCATGGCCGGCCGGCCAATGAGCCCGGTCCCATGACACTTTCCTAATTTTATATTATTTTCATGATTTTAGGGAAATATCATGAAATCAAGGAGCTTGTTGAAACTAAGGAGTTTCCTTGAAGTGAAGGAGTTTCCATGAGATGAAGGAAATAATAATAATTAATAATAATAAAATAAGGGGCGTGTCGGACCAGCCACGACTAGGGCATGGTCGGCCGGCTATGGCCCGGTCCCGTGAGTCTCCCCTAATTTTATATTATTTCCATGACTTGAAGGAAATATCATGAAATTAAGGAATTTCATGGGATGAGGGAAATAATTAATAAAATAATAAGGAATCATGAAGTGTGGGACCTGCCACAACTAGGGCATAGCCGGCCGGCTAGTAGACTCGGTCCCATGACACCTTTCATAATTTTATATTATTTCCTTGATGTGAGGGAAACACCATGAAACTGATGAGTTTTGTTCAAAATGAAGGATTTTTCATGAGATCAAGGAAAAAAAAATATGATAAAATAAGGAACTAGGCGTGGGACTGGAAACGGCATAACCGGTCGGCCGGTGGGCCCGGTCCCCTAGCGCCTTAGCCAATATTTTTTTATTATTATTTTTCTTCCTATTTTGCATAGGTTCATCGTTCCTTCGTATTTTGGAATGCTCGTTCGTGCATTCAGGTGCTCGTTAGTGCATTATTGCTGAGTACACTTGCACCATTTTGGTCGGGGCTTACTCGATAGTGGCTCAGATGCCCGTACGTTGAATATTTATCACTAACCCATGGAATTCTGCTGGGAAGAAACACGAATTGAAGTAATGAAATATTATGAAGAATGTAGAATATTTCCGAATATTCAGTTAATGAATTTAAAGATTAGAAATAATTAATTGATGGCTCTATACTAGCAGGCATGCTGTCTAGGAGCATTAATTATTTGAGAATTAAGTAATATGAGCTTGTTGAAGCGTCATATTTCTTTTATATAGTCGGGGAAAACATCGTTACATCCTGAAGACGTTATTGCTCTATACTAGCAGGCAAGCTGTCTAGGAGCCGTCCAATCGTTCGATTTTATATAGAAGTGATTACTGAAATTGCTCAGTATTCGTGAGATATGTCGTTGCCTCAGTTGAGAGACTACACATCTACATATACTCTGAGAGACAATATTCTCAGTCAGAGGTTCTTGCGGCATGAGGTTTCATGCTTCAATGAGAGACATGAGCCTCAATACTCATCTGATTGCTGGATCAGAAGTATGTACTATTATAGTTTTACGATTTTAGCCTTCGCCGAAAATCCACCATCTACATTAAGTCCTCTACTTAGTGAGGGACAGTCATGTTCCTCAGTCAGCACTGGATGTTGATCTTCTAGTTATAAACGAAATAAGTAATTGAACTTAGTCGTAAGATAAGATGTTACCGGATTTTCGATTGCACGAGCGAACCATGGCTTGAACGAAGATCCCAGTGGCATGATAGAGCATCATCTAACGAGCATAAAGTGGTGTAGCACCGCTGATTTGGTGATGGAGCCTTGGTCGGTTTAGGAATCACGAGACCGGGCCCGAAAGGGAAACCCTTGTGAAATTAGGTTTTTGAAATAAAATTTGATATAAAAGGGATTAACTCTTTTTTTTTTTTATTTCACCTACACGACCGACCACCACCTTCCTCTCTTCATCATCCTCACGCCTGAGCACAGAGGAAAGCAAGAGAATTTTTTTGCCGGAGCTGTTGTCGCCGTACGACCGTCGTCACCACCGTCCGGCCATATTCCGGCCGGCACCGACCAAGTAAGCGATTTTTTTTTTTCTGTTTCATGAGTTGTTCATGTTAAAGTTATATATGTACATGTGCATATATAAGTGTGAGTTTTGTTGAAAACCCTTGTTTGAAAAACATATGTTCGTTCGATCGTTAGTTTAAGAAACTAGTAACAATCCCTGACTTAGGAGAGATTTTTTTTTATATCCAGTGATAAAATCTTGTTTATGAGATTTCATGAAAACCAAAACTCTATCTTGAAAGGTGTGACTTTTCACAAAATCGAAATAAACCATCGTTTCAAAGACGGATGATTGTACGAAGGAAAAAGATTTTTTTTTATAAAACCGTGAAGTATCCACGATTTTTTTTATAAAGCCGTGACATGTTCACGGATTTTTTTTTTTACGTGAGTTTTGCTCACATTAAAATAATAAATTTATTTTTACGTGAATAATTCACGTTTTACATATATATATATATATAAATATACATATTTTTGAAAATCAAAGTCTGATTTTGAGTAATATTTAAAAGTAAATAATTATTTATGATGGAATATTGCCTTGGTGTGATTTTCCATAACTCAGTGGTGGACGTTTACACAGTGGAAAAATTATGTTCATGATTTTATGAAAAAAAAACTTAAGTTTTGCTAATTTTTTTGCAGGTTCGAAAAATCGAATAAGTTTTGAAGTGTTAACTCTCTTATTACAATCACTACTGTTAGTGGAATCGTAAAAAGGTAAGAGTTAAGAATTACCATTTTGGTAGATACTGATTAAGCATCTTTGGCATCCAGTTGCATGATTCCATTGTGTTGTTGAAGTTTGCATCTTGTGTGAATAATATACTGAAGCAGAGTGTTGTGTGAATGTTACAGCTACTTCACAAGAATGTCTGATTCCCAAGATAACGATGCCTCCAGAGATGCTACGTGTATGGATGAGACTTCTATTGAAGAAGGAGAAGAAGAAACACCTGGGATCAAGAATATCCCAAATACAAATGATGGGTTCTTCGTGGTTCAGCATCCTGAGAAACGCCTCAAGACTCCAGCATTTCGTCTTCTGATAAATCCTAGAAACATTACTCAGAAAAAATTGGTGACTCCTCGGGCGGCAATTCGATTCTGTCTTGAATGAGGAAATTTTTCCGCTTCAATCATAAAATATAAGCTTTCTCGCCGACCTTTGGAGAAGTTTTCTGCGTGGGCAAGGCATATGCTGGGTTTTCCTCGTGTTCGAACCATGCTGAATCGTGCTCAGATAACAAGGGCTATTCAAGCAACTGGAGACTTGTTCATTTTTCACAATGTGCGAGGTATAGTGGCTTTACTTGCTCGTTGGTGTATTCCAACCCATACTTTCATATGCAGCTGGGGAGAATTCATTATCACCTTAGAAGATGTAGTTGCTTTGTTGCATCTTCCAGTCACGGGCAATCTTCCTGAAAGTCTTTCAGCAGAGGAGCAAGCAATCTCTAATATTCTGACGGCAAAAATGGAAGAAATTAACAAAGGATCCAGTAAATGCTGTTATGCTCACTGGTTAACATACTGGTGGCCAAGAGATGAGGCTCCTGATAGTCCTGTTGACGGTATGTTATCTATTGCTACTTTCTTATGTTTATGGCTGTCCATAGACGTATTTGAAGATAGTGGAAACTTGTTGAAGCCGTTTGTGATTCCCTTTGCTATCAAGATGGCCCAAGGTGAGCAACTTCCAATCGGCAGTCTATTCTTAGGTTCTTTGTACTCCAACTTAGACTCTTTGGTTATAGATTCCAGCATTTCTAACAGTTTCATGAAGATCGAGTGTTATGCCAATACGATGTTTCTCCAAGCTTTGATGTGGGAGCATTTCAAGAATTATGCACCCATCCCTCGTACCATCTTACAAGGACCGAACGCTGATGCTCGACATATTTTCCCTGAGAAGGATTATGCCAGAATCATGCGTTGGTCTACAAAGCAGCCTCGAGTTAAAGCGCGTCTTGTTGATGTGTTAGACAAGGAGTCTGAGTTTAACTTTCGTCCATGGGTGTCGATTCCTCCTTATATTTCTTAGTTAACAACCTTTAATATCGAGGAAAGTGTTACCTTGAAATCTGGTACAGATCGAAGTGATGGTGAGAGATCTTTTATGCTGAGTTTCACTCCTGGTTACTTAGTATCAGCGACATATGGAGACTTTTCAGTGGAAGAATACAACATTGATAGAGCGGCTCGACAAATGGGCATGGATCAGTGTGTTCCAACTCTTCGAAGGATAAAGCCATCGGTTGAACAACTTAAGACCCGTTTAGACTGTACTCATGTGGAAGGTAGCGATTATTGGTTCCCTGTTCTGAACGAATTACGTATGTAACTCCAGGTTACATAAACTTTTGGAATCAACAATTCGAGCGTTTATATGATTACGTGATGGTTGGTCAGCCTCTGGTGAAAGTTCCTCCTTATGCTGAGATGATTTCTACTCGACCAAGATTGAAGTATTTATCAGGCAATAAATGGAAGACATCTCCAGGGTGTCCACAAGTATGTATCCTTCTTATAATTTTCATAAGAACATGATAATTGTATATTAATTATCTTATCAATTTCTACAGGATGGTCGTATCGTGAGACCTCGCATTGATGTGGACTTTACGGAAACAGAAGTCATTGTTCACGGTGGATAAGGCAGGAGCAAGAATTATAAGATGTTGCCTAACACCATAAAGTCCCCAGTGATTTCTTTGGTGAGTTGTCGATATTTCTCTCACCATGACTTATTCTCATCCATGTAATTAGGATCACAAAACCAATATTTGTTACTCCGTTACAGAACTTTACCCCATCAAGTATCGATGGTCTTCAATTTTCTGCTGGGCAAACAATCTTTGAACCAAGTGCTGAATAAGAAGTCGATGTAAGTATCTCTTCGTATATTTAACTACAATCTTTGTGAATAAGGTTCTAATTGTCATGAATGTATCCAGGAGGATGTATCCGTGGAAGTGGAGAGTGCTGATGATGCTCGTTCGTTTTTGAAGGATGGCGATGAAGAAATTCCCAGATTTTCAAAACCGAATGAAAACAATGATGCTCCCAATGTTGATACGGGCAATTCTGGTTCTTTGAACGCTTTAAAGACCACCCAAGTGAGTATTTCTCTTGTATTTTATGTATAGAAGCATAAATTTGTCGATCCATGAATGAATTAATGAGAATTCATGTGAATATACGAAAAGTTTTGCCGAAATACGTCACCAGAAAAATCCATAATTCAGCCTTTTAGTAAAAACACTGTAGAATCCTCGTCCGATATCATATTTTTATGGTTTACCCCAGTTTTATTATGCCCAGGAAATTTCCAAGCTTCTTTAGAGAAGCTTTTTGAGTTTTGAGCATGTTTAGAGGTTGAAATCGACGAAACAGTAAACTTCCAGGAGACTTCCAGAAATTTTCAGCTGTCATGTAGTCCAATGTTTTGGCCACATCTCTTTGCTTGTTTATCCAATTTCTATGAAATTTTTATATGTTGTAGATAACATCCATATGAAGAGAATGGTATATAACTAAACCTTAGATTCTTCACAAATTGCTCCCAGTTTGTCGTCTCATGCAGGGCAGTGTAAAATCTCTTCAGACGAGCTTGTCGTAAAACGTGTTTTTATGACTTTCACGCTATTTGCTCATGTATTGCATGTATGATAAAGAACTTAAATGATATTAGTTCACTTACATGCTATATTTTATGACTCCCTTTGGTTTCATGCTTGGATGGCTCTAATCTCATGTAATCTTCGTATTTAGGCGTCAAATACCGAAGTTGAGAATGAAGGAACCAATAATGATGACTCAAGCAACCTTGGGGTTATTGATGAAGAAAAGACCATATCTGCACTTCAAAGTCATGAGGGAGTTTTTTTTTAAAGAGACCTAGACTTCAATTGTTGTTACTTCAGGGATGGGAGAAACCGAACCACGAGTAAAAGAGACTGAAGAAACCGTTGCCATGACTGTGGAAGTTGCTCCGATAATTGAAAATCGTATTGTGGTGCATGAATATCCAAGTGCAGGAGTTGCTTTTGATCCTCCATTTGGTGCATCACTCAAATATCACGAACCAGTCGGCGGATTCAACATTTCTATTGGATATACAGGCTTGTACGAGAAGATATGGAGGAAGTTTGGTCACATCATCCTTGACAGACCCCAAGCGTGCTTATTCTTTAACAATGCAAGTAGGTGTTATCTTGCGTGTTATAAATGATATATGTACCAGAGCTAGAAATACTGTTACTCCAGATGTACTCTTTGATTGGGAGTTCAATTTGGAGAATTCTGAGAGACTTGGTGTTGATGGTGGATTTTAGTTCAGGGTCAAAACCGTAAAACCCTATATTTAGTGCTCTGTGATCCTGCAAAGGAGTAAAGGCCATTTGAAAGTAACGAGTGCTCAAACCTCTTTACTTACACATATATTGAACAACTCAGTATATATATATATATATATATATAGTTCATTCAGAATGGTGCGTATGGTAGCAATCCCAAATATTCTGTGAATTCTATTTTATGCCAGCATTATTAACTAATGCATGACTCGCCTGGTATTTTCCCATGTTATGTTCCCAGCCGAACTCTTAATACTGGCATGACATGACGATAAATGCTCACTCTCTGCAGAGTAGCATGAATCTCCTGAAGTGCTAGTATTGGGATCTGCGCAAAAATACTTATACGGGCTACATCTCTCTGACAAAGAGATCAACGCGTTCACACACTTTTAATTAAAGTCAGCGTGATCGAACAAATATTCATTCTTAAAGAAAATCTAGACTGTCAATATCAGTCTCAAAAATAATCACGGCCACACGAATTGGCCGCGCGATTTAACAAGCATAGCTTACTCCTAGTAGAACTAGGCAATCACCGCATTGGCCACCGGCGGGCCCACTAGTGCCCTAGTCGATTGAGTCCCATTCCCTCAGCCACAAGCGCTTTGAACGTCGATCCCAAACATGCGTGATCGCGCTATACAAAAATAGCTCGAACGAGCTGAGACTGTTAAGAAGAGTATCAAAAGAATCACGACTGTCCAACTTTGCCAACCTTGTTGGACGGCTGAGATCTTCTCTGGAACGATCAAAAAGGTGATGGTGCACTCACCGGCGGACCGACTTCTTTCCTGCTCGATCGACTTGCTTGTAGCAAGTCCAGAGGATACCAAATGGCTTGCCCAAACCAGGGCAAACACACTGTATTCAAAACCCTAATTCGGGTCGCGGCAGTATAAAACTGTCGCAAATTGATCGTGTCCGTCCAACTTCGCTAGCCTAGTTGGATGGCTTAGATCGCACCTCAAGCGATCAAAGAGGTGCCAATGTGTTCACTGTAGGCCCAAGCTCTCTCTTGGTCAATCGACCTGTTCGTAACGAGACCAGAGAACATTAAATCGCTTGCCTAAAGTAGCGTGAACACGTTCCGTTTTAAAAAAACCTAAATTGCTTTGCCGCAAAACGACCATGACCATCCATGTTCGCCGGCCTATTTGAATGGCTTAGATCTAATTCTAAATGGTCCAAAAGATATCAACATGCACACCAGCGAGCCACCTTCACATATGGTTGATCGACCTGTTCGACCTAAGGCTCAATACCTCGAAACGCACGTCCAAAGGGGAGTGGGCCACACGGCTTTCAAACCCTGAATTACATCAGCGGCAACATATAACTGCCGCGATTCATCTCGTCCACCCAACTTTGCTAGCCTGGTTGGACGACATATATTTATTTCTAGTAAACCAACAAATTAACATGGCAATCACCGGCCATCCATCCTCCACGAGAAGCGATCGACCAGGTAATGGCGTGTCCCTAGAGCCACTAAACGATCACCCAAAGGTGGTCGATCATGCTGCCTCCTTTAAGACGCTTATCCGCGACTTATTCAATCAAGATCTAAAACAACAATGCTTCATATACATCGATTAGTTTGAGCTGCTTAAAAGCGATGCTTCACATGCATCGAATACATATATATTTTGGCCTTATAAACAACTTAGTTGTTTCACTTAATAGCATCATATGCTATTCTCCGCGACAAGTCCCACGACTTGACCCACTCATTCGAGACATCAAACATGTCACAAACTGGGGGATACTTACTGGGGTATTGGTCTGGCGGTTTACAGCGTGCGGCGTGCAACGCGCCCATTATGAGAACGTGTCAGGAAAGACTGGAGGTTAATAGTAATGAGAGTGGTGGAAGAACGTGTGATCAGTCTTCCCTCATAACGGAAACACGATGATCACTACCTTCCGCACAAACCCACTCCTCCACTACTTCACTTCCCCCACTTCCTAACAGATCAGGGTGCGCTCAATGACTTGTATAAATAGATTTTCAATCTATTTCAAAAGAGAGAACACAAGTGTTATTAACACAAGTAGCCAGAAACCATTTTTTGATACGCAAGTCATAAACAACCACAACTTCAACACTCTGATCTCAAACACCTTCTCTGCTTCCCTCCTTAAGATCAACCCTTCTCCTTCACCTTGTGACCGAATTGAATCTGGAACGACCATTTCTTAGTTTAGGCCAGAGTCTTACAGATTGATCTCTCGAACCTAAAAGCATTCCCGTGCAGTGCATTTTTTTAGGGTTTGAATTCATTTCTCATCAACACACCCCAAATTACCAAAAACAGCAGAATCAGTTTTTACCCCAAAACACTTGGCTTCAACGTAAAGTAGATTCGTAAGAAGATAAATGCTATCAAGGACTCACGTGAGAATAAAATACCCTTTCCCAATGATGCTGTGATGGAGAAGGAAGATAAGATTGCTAGGTTGACTGAAGAGATGAACATGGATAAGGCGGCTTTACAAGTCTTGAAGGATGCAGAGGATTGAAAATCTTTCTTTGCTGATTTTCTTTGATTTCCTTTCCATAATCTCTTGAACTTCTGAACTTCTGAGAGATGGGAGGTTTTATTTCTGGTTTTGATTGTCTTTGATAAGTAGATGATTGAGGATTTTCTTTGGATTTGATAGAGATTTTCTTTAAGTAAACTGAATTTTGATAAATCGCTGGATTTAAATTACTGAATGCAAGTATTGCAAACATTTTGGAGGAATTGAAATACAATGAAAGAAAATCCTAAATGCCAAATTCAGATACTTTGGGCGTTCGTGCCTTGAACACCCAACACCTCAAACGTCTAAGACCTTAGGCGTCAAAGGCCTTAAGCCAATTCTCGTGTATTACGGCCACACTCTCCTTGCTGTCCATGTTGATTAATTTGTAGTATCCACCAACAATAGACTTAGAGATCATAAAAGGTCATTCCCAGTTGGAGTTCTTTGCTGAATGAAAGTTACGCTTAGTTGCTTTGAGAACTAAATCTTCTTCCTGGAACTTGTTAGACTTGATCGTCCGCGCCCTGAATATCTTCTGTTGGTTTGGAATTCTCCGTGCAGTGGTATTCCATGTTGTTGAAGCCTTCCAATTTTGCGGTACATATGGACATTCGCGGAGGGGCGAGTATCTAGGATACTGCTTGTCTTGTTCAGCCATTATTTCAGCAATGACTGTATTAGTGAGGTGTTCGATTCGGAGAGGTTCTGCGTCCAATCACTTAGTGAAATATTGCTAAGGTGAGGTTATCCATTCATATCATTTTGCAATAGCTAAGTTGTTGGTGGAGTAAAGCCCTCGAACCAAAGCAGCATGTTTGAAAAGTGATAATATGGACACATGAAGAGGAATAAGACTTTCCAGAGTGCGAAACCTTTTGATGAAAGCATTTGCATTTTCTTTAGGATTTTGTGTCAGCTCTGTCAGGGCTTTGACTTCCTTCAGATACTCAAACGGTGGAGTATCCTCTTTTTCCTCTTCCGAATCGAGGTTTCTTCAACAGATAAATATGCAATTGAAGGTGTTGGGGTTACCTTTCCAGCATGAATCCACGTACGTCCAAGGATCATATCATATCCTGGATCTTCTTGGATTATGTAAAATTTTGTTTCTGTCCAGGCTTAGTTTATGTTCACCTTGAGAGTAATGTGGCCATAAGCATCTCTGGGCGTCCCTTCATGATCCATGATTGATACTGGAGCATGAATGGCTTCTTGTCGTGTGATACCAGCAAATCTGAGAGTTTTCAGAGGGATAACATTGACATCAGTGCCAACATCAATCAAGGCTCGTTTGAACTCGTTTCTTTTGAGATGGACTGTGGTGAGAAGTCCCCAGTCATACATTTCTTTGTCTATTGCTGAAGGCTCGGGAAGTGTCTCCCGAATCAATAAACGCTTCCCTGACACGATGTGATTCAATGCAGCAAACATGTCTTTCCTTTGAGCCTTTGATAAGTACAACAATTCGCAGACATGCTCGATTAAGGATTGGACCGCTTCCTTGACGGGTGGTTCAGAGAGAGTGAAGGTTCTGACCGGGAGAGGATCTATGTGTACCCCTTCAGTCCCCAAGTTGAGTTCTCCTGATTCAACTTTATCTTGGAATATGTGTTTCAAGATTCTGCAGTCCTTTGTGGGATGATTGACGAATCTGTGAAAGCGACAATAACGAGGATTTTCCATGTCTTCTTCAGTTGGTTCTTTCTTGACATATGGTAACTTGATGGCACCATCTTGAACCCAGACATCTAATAATTCAATCACCTCTTCAATGGGAAAATGGAAATCAGGTATTTCTTGACCAGCTCCTGCGTGTTGGGTAGGAGCTTGTGCATCTCGAGTTTGATTATCCTTCCTTTGTGCTTTCGAAGGGATCGGAGAAGTATGCTTGCGCTGCGGCTCGGCTTTTCGTTTGCTCCCTTCTGCAACAACATTTATGAAAGGTTGGAGGTTGTATTGTTTGTTGATTAAATGTCTGCTACCTCGAGTTTCTCGTGGTTCCTCAGCCTTTGTAGTCTTAGCTCTCTCCAATAAAGCAGGTGCAGTAGTTGCTGATCTCTTAGCCGCTTCATGAAGTTCCGAGAAAGTCTGGAACCTGAGATTTTCCAATAAAGCCCTATAGACTGGAATCATTCCATTGATGCACAAGTCCACGAGTTGTTGTTCTATGACATTTGGATCATGACAGTCCAAAGCTTGAACTCTCAACCTTTTCACATAATCATTAGGATGTTTATTGCTCCTTTGAAACATCCTTCCAAGATCAGAGAGGGTGATTTGCTCTGAAACGAAGAAATACTTTCTGTAGAAAACATTAACCATTTCTCCCCAACTTTTTATACTTCCTGGTGCGATGTTGTTGAACCAGGTATATGCCCTGCCTTTCAGAGACTTTGAAAATTCCTTCAGACGGACAACATGGTTGTGCTCATGTTCACCCAATGCTTCTAGAAATCGAGAAACATGTTCTCGAGCATTGCATGTTCCATCATAAAGGGTGAATGTTGGAGAGGTGTAACCTTTTGGCAGAGGAATCCTTTGCGTAGCAGCAGGGTATGAAGGTTGGTGACGGTGAACAGAGGGCGTTTTGTCTTTTCCATGATCTCCAAAAGGCGTTCCAGGTCTTCACGAGTGATGAAACTGGACGGTTCTTTCGCTGGTGGATTGTCTGCAGCCTTAGGAACTTCCTCATCATCTACTACATGGATTGGAGTGACTTCGGGATCAGTGTCTGAAGATGTTTCTTTAGCTTTTCCTTTCTCCTAAGTTTTCTCTGACATCATGTCTATAAGAGTCTTGAGATAATTGCATAGTTCCTTCTGAGTGGAAGCCATGTCAGTCTGATTCTTGGCAAGAGTCTCTTGCACCTTCATGAGATCACCCATGGTAGGCGGATTTTCTCTGATTTCTTCAGGAGACCGACCGAAGAGTGGATTGTTGATGGCTCCAGTACCGTCGCTTGTAGGGGTGATCACCGGAGCACCAGTGTTTTTAGGAGTAGTAGTGGCAGGTTGCGACGGAGGAGTGGTATTGGCGGTACCACTAGAGCTTGCGATATTAAGGTCGGGTGTTGAACCCGAATTAGTAACTAACCCAGACCTAAGACCGGCCATGTTTGTGATAGTTGAGATTGCAACCGAGAGAATGATCTCCCACTGTGGTCGCCAATATGTTGATGGGGCAAAACGAGTTGCCGGTTTTTAAGGAATTTAGGAGACGACCGTGCGGAGGAAACTCCTTGAACCGAGCGAACTATCTAACCTCACACAGATACACTGCAAAAAGGGAGTGCTTTGAATTCAAGAGATCAATCTGTAGGACTCCTGCCTAAACCAAGACAATGGTCGTTCCAGAGTCAATTCGGTCACAAAGAGGGAGATGGGTCGATCTGTAGGAGGGAAGCTGAGAAATGTGTGAGATCAATGGTGATCGAAATTGTAGGTATGTTATGTATTCTGCGTGAAGAAATAAGATAAGCTCTGATTGATTGAATTTGCTCTGTTGAGAGTAATTGCTCAGACGTCGAGTTCGTAATCTCTTGTTGTCTGTTTTACGAAAGATTGTCTATTTTCAATCATGATTCAGAGACTTATTTATATTGCTAGAATTGTAAACACCTTGATCCCATGAAGTGTGACAGTTGCTGGAGTCAAAGAGTGGGGAAGTGGAAATCGTGTTAAAACCAGTTGCTCATCGTACGGAGACTTGGTTGATTTTCCATCCACTACTTTGCTAACTCCTCCAACTGATTGCACGACTTGCTCACATTCTCATCGTGTGTATGAACACACGTGCCTTAGACCGCCAGACCAAAACCCTATTAATATCCCCCATGTGACACGATTGATGTCTCGTGATTGTGGAGTCTGCAAGGCAGACGTGTATTTAGTTAGTTAGTCAGTTGCTAACTTTATGGGACGATGAGTCCTTGTATTGTGGAGTCGAACGTGATTTGCAAATGTTCTAAGACTCATGAATTGAACATGTCTGTTAAGACAAAGGTATAATTCTCGATGTTGATAGTTAAGGTGAGCAAATATTGCTCATTTGATGAATTGTTGAATATTGATAGTTGAACCAATATTCCTTAGTCTGAGCAAACATTGCTCATCCGAGCAAATGTTGCTCGTTTGATGAATTTTCGGTAGCAGGACCAAATAAAATATAAATTTAAAAATACTGGCAACTGAACCGAGTATAATCAATTAAAATGTTGATCATGTAATCAACGTAAAATTATTAGCGTTTGAATCAGGAATTATGAACCTTGGATTCAAAAACCCTAATTTCGATCTGCTGATCAATTGATGATTTATTAAAAATCAACCACGAAGTGAAGGAGGGACCAGCTACATGGGATGATGGATCAACCATGTAGCGCCCAGATGCTCGAGTGAGCAAATACCAAAGTCTCTTTAAGACCAGTTGGTGAAAGGATGATTAAATGCTGGTTTACTGATTTATTAAAATAGTGCTCGTCTAAGCGTTAGGCAATAAAACCTAATTATGAAGAGATGAGGGACCGACCAAGGGGTCATGAAACCATCCCTGGTTGGTCACGGGACCGAATTACGATCGTTTTATGAAATTCCAAATTGTTTGGAAGAGTTTGAACCTAATGTGAACAAATTAGGTCAAACGATGAAAGTGCGCGGGACCCGCCTCTTGCAAGCCAAAGAGCCAACCTTGGTCGGTCAAGGTAATATGCTCATGTCACCAAAGTGTTTGTGTCTCAGTTCTGAGAATTTTGATATTCTCTTACGCGCGTTTGAGCAACATTTTGAGAAAATATGAAGAAATCAAGGTTTTTGCTCAAACTGAGGAAACTTCATAAGATGAAGGAAATAATAATAATAAAATGAAGGAATCATGAAGTGTGGTATCGGCTATGGCCAAGGCATGGCCGACCGGCCAATGAGCCCGGTCCCATGACACTTTCCTAATTTTATATTATTTTCATGATTTTAGGGAAATATCATGAAATCAAGGAGTTTGTTGAAACTAAGGAGTTTCCTTGAAGTGAAGGAGTTTCCATGAGATGAAGGAAATAATAATAATTAATAATAATAAAACAAGGGGCGTATGGTACCGGCCACGACTAGGGCATGGTCGGCCGGCTAGGGCCCGGTCCCGTGAGTCTTCCCTAATTTTATATTATTTCCATGACTTGAAGGAAATATCATGAAATCAAGGAATTTCATGGGATGAGGGAAATGATTAATAAAATAATAAGGAATCATGAGGTGTGGGACCGGCCACAACTAGGGCATAATCGGCCGGCTAGTAGATCCGGTCCCATGACACCTTTCCTAATTTTATATTATTTCATTGATGCGAGGGAAACACCATGAAACTGAGGAGTTTCCTTAAAATGAAGGAGTTTTGTTCAAAATGAAGGAATTTTCACGAGATCAAGGAAAAATAAAATATGATAAAATAAGGAACTAGGCGTGGGACTGGCCACGGCATAACCGGCGGGCCGGTGGGCCCAGTCTCCTAGCACCTTAGCCAATATTTTATTATTATTATTTTTCTTCCTATTCTGCATATGTTCATCATTCCTTCGTATTTTGGAATGCTCGTTCGTGCATTCAGGTACTCGTTATTGCATTATTGCTGAGTACACTTGCACCATTTTGGTCGGGGCTTACTCGATAGTGGATCAGATGCCCGTACGTTGAATATTTATCACTAACCCATGGAGTTCTGCTGGGAAGAACCACGAATTGAAGTAATGAAATATTATGGAGAACGTAGAATATTTCTGAATATTCAGTTAATGAATTTAAGGATTAGAAATAATTAATTGATGGCTCTATACTAACATGCATGCTATCTAAGAGCATTAATTATTTGAGAATTAAGTAATATGAGCTTGTTGAAGCGTCATATTTCTTTTATATAGTTAGGGAAAACATCGTTACATCTTGAAGACGTTATTGCTTTATACTAGCAGGCAAGCTGTCTAGGAGCCATCCAATCGTTCGATTCTATATAGAAGTAATTAATGAAATTGCTCAGTATTCATGAGATATTCCGTTGCCTCAGTTGAGAGACTACACATCTACATATACTCTGAGAGACAGTATTCTCAGTCAGAGGTTCTTGCGGCATGAGGTTTCTTGCTTCAATGAGAGACATGAGCCTCAATACTCATCTGATTGCTGGATCAGAAGTATGTACAATTATGGTTTTACGATTTTAGCCTTCGCCGAAAACCCACCATCTACACTATGTTATTTCTTTTCCGCATTATATTTGTTTATATAATTGAAATATCAGAGGTTGTACGTAGTTCAATCAGTTGATAAATCCGACCTTGATTGTTGGATATAACTTGATTGACACTTGGGCATTGGTCTTTGGTACCGTCCAAGTTATTTTTCATATCAATCAGGCTCATAGATTTCTATCTGTTTGATTTGTTGATTGCATTGAGTAATAGAGATAAAGCTCTTTTATATCTTTCTTGATAGAGCTCGCTTTTAAGTTGGTGCTCTCGGAATTATATTGGAGTTTAGTCTATACAGATTTCCGAACGAAATATAGGGTGTGGTTGTTGTACCCCCGTTTTTTCATATAGGTTGATATTAGAAGATTGTAGTGTATTTGGGTACCTCGTCTTTTTAGAGCAACCTCAAGTAAGCATTAAGTTTATTAATATTCATATGAATATCTCCAATCAATTTTTGTAGCGCCCCCTAAGCTAGCAGCTGACTAATCTAAGAGATTAACTACATAAAGAGGCACTAACGATCTAAAACATCTAATTAAACATTAAGAAAAAAGTTCTAAACAAAGATTAACCCTAATCTAAACCCTCTCTGAAATAAATACAAGAACTCCTCTCAAATAATACATATTTTATAGTGAGTTGGTTTATAAATAGAATATAAAATTATAAACACAAAATAAACATAGCGGAAGCTAACCAACTCCTTGAAGCTTTCAACGTTGTGTACACATCTCGATCTGTCTCTGAAACTGAAAGTGGGAATGGGTGAGCACATCATCCCTAAAAGGGGTGCCCAGTAGAAATAATAACTAACTTTCAAGTAATCGCTAGAATTATTTAAAGACAATGCAGGTTTTACTGAAAACCGATAAAACACGAAAAAACAGATAAAGCAAATTAAAATAATAAGTTGTACTGAAATATAAAGTTCTACCAACCAATCTTGCGACACAGATTCACAACAGAAATAATAGTTAAGCGACGCAGTCCTTCGGAGTAGTAAGGCGTGACTCTTGCGGATTCTTCAATGATCATTAAAGCGCCCTGAGGTTTGACGACCCCGTAGTCATATAAGATTTGTACCTTACCAGTACCTTATTATACGCGCACTCTATATAAAAAGTATCTAAAGAGATCTAATGGTGTTAACGTTATAGCCGACGGAAGAACTTTAACATGAACCCTATACCTCTCGCATGTCAAATCCAACAATCAAACATAAGATTCTCAACATCATTATCTCTAAACACCAAAACATAATATAATAGCTTTTGAAAGTAATTTAAAAGAATAATAAACATCCATGTATGAGACATGCGTTGCCCCCGTACAAAAATAGGGAAAATATAATAGCCAAATTAAAACCAGACCTATATAATATTCAACCCAACGAGGCCTATCTAGGTTTGCATAAATTAGGTATAACATTTGGGGGCACACATCTCACACCAATCAAAAGGAAACCTTCTCCCTTTCATGCTAACAAATAATAAAGAATGTAACCGCTTTCCAGTTGTTGATGGGTGAAAACTACTCCTGCAGAATTTGGTAATTTGGGGTGTGGATGAGGAATGAATCTAAACCTTCAACAAATGCCTTTGCGCGGTGAGTGCTTGTAGATTCGAGAGATCAATCACATGCAAGTCCTAGGCCTAAACCAAGAAATGGCCGTTCCAGGACTTGTTTCGGTCACAAAGTGAAGGAGATGGGGTTGATCTTAGGGAGGGAAGCGAAGAAGGTGTTGAGATTGTGAAGGTGTTGGCTTGCTTATGACTTGTAACGAAAGATGAGCAAGCTTACGGTTGATGCAAGCGAGCTCGAGAGTGTTTGAATACGGTTTTGTATTAACACTTGGTTTTACGTCGTCCCGAACTTGTGTTGTTCTTCCTCTCTTCTTTGAAATAGGGCGGAGAACCTATTTATACAAGTCATTGAGCCTCATTCACGTTTCTCGTGGGAAGTGGAGGTAGTGGAATGATGGAGTAGTGGAGTTGTGTGTCGGTGATACACGACCGGTCTTGCCCACTTCTCCTGTTCATCTCTAACCGCCCATGACTTCCTAACACGTTCTTGTGATGGCGCGTTGCACGCCGCACGCCCTGTAAACCGCCCGCCGACCAATACCCGAGTATGTATCCCCAGTTTGTGACATGATTGATGTCGGAATGTGGATCGTGGATCCACGAAAGATAGCATGTAATCTTTGAATTGAATAACTGCGTTATTGAAAAGTCGATACTTGTGAAGTATCGTGTGTATTTTATGCGAGTCTTGCATTGTGGTGTGGTAAGGCGATGGGTAATGACGCCTTGCTAACCAATTGACTCTGACCGAGGGTTGTATAACCAAGTGGTGAAGTTGGATGGATGAGATGAGCTTTGAGACACTCATCTGCGGCCGTTAATGAATATTAGGTTTTTTGAAGAGGTGCGCAAGCATCACTCTTGACTTAGTCGAAACCAAGTATGAGAAGGATTTTAGAGAGGACCGACCATACATGCGTGTAGACGGCATGATGGTGTAGGTGCACGTATTCCGTTCCCTCACGAAAGCGCGATCTGGGCCACTCAATTTGGCCGGCAAAGAGGAGTGGTCGAGATCGATTTTGCGATAAGAGTTTGATACCGCAAGAAGCCGCGCGCATACTCTTTTTCGCGCGTTTTTCCAAGACGACCTAGCTTGGTCGGTCTTGGCGGTTGGTTTGGCGTGAAGATGGTAGGCTGATGTTCACGCCCATGTCTCACCGTCCCATGAAAACGTGATCTAAGCCACCCAATTCGTCCGGTGAAGTTGAGTGGTCGAGATCGATTTGCAATTTGGGAAGTGTATCCACGCATGTTTGAGCGGGCGTTTTGGATTGTCCAGGCGTGATATGCCTTGGCCGACCGCATGAAGAGGTAGATGGGCCCACGGTGGTCATCTTTGGTATGACCGGACCTGCTAATCTAATCTGTGACCCTCCATTCGTGCTTAGGAGAAGATGGACGCGCGTGATGGCTTGAACCTTAATTTTGGCTTTCAAAGCCGCGCGACCATGCTATTTCAGGCGGACGAATGTGTTGTAACCAACCATGGTTGGTTTTGACCGATTGGTCAAGTGTGTAGGCGGTCACATGGTGATTGTGTCGACATGCTCAGGGCCCTTTGAGTCTGCATCTACACCCTCCATCTATGCCTGCGAAGATGGATGGTTGAGACCGTTTTGCGGCACATGTAATATGCCGCAAACCCTAATTTAGGGTTTTCCGCCCATAATGCTTGGTATGGACGGTTTCTTGGCAAGCAAAGGCCAATGGTCGACCATGCGGGGTCGGCCGTGTGTATTCCATACACAGCTTGGGGGTGATGGAATTGATCGTGTGTCATCCAATCATGCTTGTGGAGTTGGATGAGCTGCGATCGAATCATATCTGGGCAAGCTAAGGCCGTGGGTATTCCATACCATGCTTAGGGTGATGGAATTGATCTGTGGTCATCCAATCATGCTTGTGGAGTTGGATGAGCTGCGATCGAATCATATCAGGAGGCCGATACGATCAAGTCCGGATGCTCAATCGGGCTAGTATAACACACCGAGAGGGGCTCAATCGGGCTAGTATAACACACCGAGAGGGGCTCAATCGGGCTAGTATAACACACCGAGGGCTCGGGCTAGTATAACACACCGAGAATCGGCACATGCGGGTATTTCGTACATGGTTTCATTATAGTGCTTGGAGGTTCGTGTTACTCTGTATGAGTAACACTCGGTCTCATGCCACATTTGATAATGATTCATTATAGTGCTTGGAGGTTCGTGTTACTCTATAAGAGTAACACTCGGTCATCATGCCACACCGATAATGAGTACGGAAATACAAGGCTTGAATTAAGTGAGGGAGTATCCAACACTTATAAATGGCTTTATCTTTTACAAGATGTCGGCGCATGATTTTTTTTAAGTTTTTACAAACTCAACCTTGAACGAAAATCCACCATCAACATTAAGTCCCTGCCTAGCACACAATGGTTACACTATTGTGTGGTAGGCATGAGATGGTGACAGATTAAAGATAAAACTTATGAGACAATGTTAGATGTTACCCGGAGAGGCGGGTCGTCTGTCCTTGAGCATGTCACGTTCAAGAGACGTCCGAGAAAAGTGTTCCCCTAGCATGATGTCGGTCTTGCACAGCCGATCGACCTTGCTATGGCCGCTTGGTCGAGGGCTATTGCGCCTTGCCGTTCAATCGTGGGGATGTGCCTAATCGGTGACTGTTGCGCTGCTTCGTTCGTGGGGTTCTGCGCTGCTTGATCGAACGTGGGCTTGTTGTGTCTGCCGGTTGAAAGTGGGTCTCTTTGTGTACATGCTTCAAACGTCAGCCATGTGCTTCGGCCCAAACCGGCCTGCTTGTGTGCGCCTATTATACCAGCCTTATGTCGTGATTAACACCGACCTTTGCGACTTGAGCAATACCAGCCTTTTGACTTGAGCAATACCGGACTTGAGGCTTGTATGCCGTGCAGACTTGAATGATGTTTGGGTGGCCATTGTGTGAGTTGTGTCTTGCCGTGTGTGGCGACACTTCTCATATGCTTTCATACAAGTTCTAACTCCTGTCTTTTATTTCATTGCGGTAGAAAGAATCCTGTTGAGATGTCTTACGGAGATAATCTTTGGTGCCAAGTCGGGAAGTGTTGACACTTCAAAGATATGCCGAACATCGATGATGAATTGTTCACCGCGTCCTTTCAACTATATGAAAACATCCGTTCCACGGGATAACCTTCCTCCTATCGACTTGAGGTTTTTCATGCTCATTGGGTCCTCATGAAGGATGGATGAGGCGTATGTTGAGCAATGAGTACATCAAAGATAACTTGACCGGAGCGCAGATTATTGATGCGGCTTGAGTGTTGAAACGTCTCGAGAGGATGTTAAAGTGGTTTACGATGCGACCGTTGAGGTGGGTCTGGAGAGAGTGTTGAAGAAGGATTACGAGAGCGAACGTGGGTGGAGAGCTCGGAGAGAGCGTTGCGGCGGCTCTTGAATAGATCATTGAAAGCGACCTGGCTGGAGGGAGCGTTGAAGTGGCTTCCTCTTGATTCGATTACCCTTGCGAATCCATGATTCTTGGTGACCATCTTTCTCATGTTGAAGAAGTCCTTGGTGACGGTGAAGGAACTTCATCTTTGAGCCTCGATCCCCAAGCGTGGTTTACATGGTTTGTCAGTAGTGGTTGTTGTCGAGCCGGTATGGAATACCTTGGGCGTTGTTTCATCATTGTGGGATTCGTGCACGTGGTGCTTTGAGTTGGAGTTGATGGACGCTCATGATGTTGTATCTTGGTGGTTTTCCTCTTGCTGCTTCAAGGAACCCCTTTCGAGAAGGTTGAATGTTGTATCGCATGTTGGTGAGATATATGCCCCTACAAACATTATGAGGCTCTTCCGCAGGCTGGTTCTTTCTATCGGGGCATATGTTGTTATAGATGAGCGTTCAACAGCTCAGAGGATGACCAAAAGCGCGGATTCTCCAATATAGCGTGATAGACATGTCTGCATTTGTCCCGATAAAGTGACTCACCCGGATCTTGTTCGACCACTTTGTCGATGGAGTAACTCGCCCGGATCTCTCTCGATATGACGGTTGGACATCGTTATCTTCTTGAGGCTGCTCCCTTGAGGTATCGGCTCCAGTGGAAGATTACCGTCATAGAGCGGTTATACGTTGAACCTAGCACTCTTTAAACCAAATGGCAGCATGGTATAATAAAAATTTCGAGAGGAGTTCGAAAAGATATCTTACTTGCATCATGCTCGTACATCCTTATCTGTTTGTAGCCGCTACATCCATCCATGGAGGAGAACATGTCGTGTCCATTGGTTGTATCTATTATCTATCCATTTTCCTCATGTATGAACTACAATTTTTAACCGACTTGGATACGGGTATGACATGTATATGATGGGTGACCAATTTTCATCGGCATTTCTTCATATCTCCAAGCAAATATGTCTGGTACTCTTTGAGAAGTTGCACGAGCTTCGTGCGTTTATCCGTACACAAGATTGGTGATGGAGATAGGCCTAGGAGATTCCTCAACGATTTCAATTTCATCGGTTGTAGAGTTGGTGCCATCTTGCAGCTGTTGTGGAGCATCTAGCACTTGCTCTTGTGGTTCGTTCTTTGTTGTAGCATTCCATTAGGTGGAGAGACTGGGTAACAGATCTCCTCTGCTGATAATGGCGATCTTGCCGGTATCCGATTTTCCTTTACGGTCACGACTCGCCATAAAAGTTCGTTCCCTCCTCGTGTGAACGTGGGTTGTGGCTTCACGGTATGGAGAAGAATGCTTCGTCGGCAAAGATGCATCGTGGGTACTAGCCCTAAATGATGAAAGTCGGTCTTCTTCTGAATTGACGCCCACATGGGGAGTGGGATGCAACGAACTTGTCGATTCTTTCCACGGAGCTTCTCCCGTATGTCTTTGGTTTGGTTTCCCTCGAAGTCCGTCATTGTGGTAGGCTTAAAATACGACCTTGCACAGGAGAGCCTTGGATGTCCTGAGAATCTTGAGAGTAATGAAGAAGATCCTGTGTAGATAAGGGTCATCTTGAACTCTGAATCCTTGATGCGTGCGGTGACATGTAGCTCACGGTCGTGACCTTCCTCTGGTTGATAGCGGCAAAACGTCTCCATGTGGCGATTCTTCGAGAGATGTGAAAGTTTGCATAAACTTTCCACTAGAGAAACCGCTTCCCCGATCCACCGGCCTCTGGTTCATAGTGAAACTATTGACTTGAGGAAGATCGTTGTGAGGATCGGTCCCAGTGTAGGAGCCTCCATGACGGGACCGGCTGAACCAGTGAAACTATTGACTCGAGGAAGATCGTTGTGAGGATCGGTCCCGGTGTAGGAGCCTCCATGACGGGACCGCTCATATCGATGTCGCTTCTTTGATCGGGTCCATGTAGGTCCGTGCCATTGAAGTACCTTCTCCGGTGCGTTGAATTCATTCCTTGTTGGCTCCGGGGGCTGTTGCGGGTCATGTGGAAATCGATCGATTAATGTCTTAAGAAAAGTGAGTACCTCTTTCCGAGTTGCGGCCATATCCGTTTGAGTCTTGACAAGAACTTCCTGCTTTTCCATCAAGTCTGCAATAATGGGAGATGGTCCTCCTCTCGCCCCTCCGGTTCCTCGTCCTGATGAAGGAGTGGAAGTTGTTGCTCTGGTGACTATCGGAGGTGTTACACTTGATGAGATGCCGGGACTTGCAAACGCTCTGGCTCTGGTGATGGGAAGTGTTGTAATATCACTGCTGAGTGATCGAATTGATCGTTCCCATCCTCTGTACTCACGTGTTACTTGATTGATTTCTCCTTCCTCAAGCGTTTCTTCACGGCTTCAACAAGGGTCTTGAGATGTAAATCTTCCGGCGAGGATCCGTAAGCTGCGGCTCCATTTCTTTATCCAGGTAGACGTTATAGTACTCGGACAAGTCCTCTCCTCTGTGGAGTTGCCTCGGTTCTTCATTGTTGACTGGACCATGTTGTTCATCTTTCTGAGTCACCTGCGGTTAAACGCTCTTTTGCCTCTCCACCGGTAAAGGTGTGACTCGACTAAGGATTCGGCATTTCTTGCCTTTGCTTGAGTAGATGCTGCAGATCCTTCTTGTAATTGTGATGTTATATCATTCTAAAGGCGGAATGTTTCGCTCTACCTTACAGTGATACCGACTTGATTTGCCAAGACATCCTCCGAAGCATTCTATCTACACTTCCCATGGTATCTGAACCGCTTTGTGGTTTCTGATGAGGATGCATCGTGAGCCGAAAACCGAAGAATTGAGAATTCAATTTTGTGCAACCGATAGATCAACCTCCCACTTTGTGGTCGCCAATTGTTGATGGGTGAAAACTACTCTGCGAGAATTTGGTAATTTGGGGTGTGGATGAGGAATGAATCTAAACCTTCAACAAATGCCTTTGCGCGGTGAGTGCTTGTAGATTCGAGAGATCAATGCGTGCAAGTCCGGCCTAAACCAAGAAATGGCCGTTCCGGACTTGTTTCGGTCACAAAGTGAAGGAGATGGGGTTGATCTTAGGGAGGGAAGCGAAGAAGGTGTTGAGATTGTGAAGGTGTTGGCTTGCTTATGACTTGTAACAGAAAGATGAGCAAGCTTACGGTTGATGCAAGCGAGCTCACGAGTGTTTGAATACGGTTTTTGTATTAACACTTGGTTTCTGTCGTCTGAACTTGTGTTGTTCTGTCTCTTCTTTGAAATAGGGCGGAGAACCTATTTATACAAGTCATTGAGCCTCATTCACGTTTCTCGTGGGAAGTGGAGGTAGTGGAATGATGGAGTAGTGGAGTTGTGTGTCGGTGATACACGACCAGTCTTGCCCACTTCTCTGTTCATCTCTAACCGCCCATGACTTCCTAACACGTTCTTGTGATGGCGCGTTGCCTGCACCGCATGTTGTAAACCGCCAGACCAATACCCGATATGTATCCCCGATTTGTGACATGATTGATGTCTCGGAATGTGGATCGTGGATCCACGAAAGATAGCATGTAATCTTTGAATTGAATAAGCTGCGTTATTGAAAGTCGATACTTGTGAAGTATCGTGTGTATTTTATGCGAGTGCGCATTGTGGTGTGGTAAGGCGATGGGTAATGACGCCTTGCTAACCAATTGACTCGACAAGGGTTGTATAACCAAGGCTTTGGTGAAGTTGGATGGATGAGATGAGCTTTGAGACACTCATCTGCGGCCAGTTAATGAATATTAGGTTTTTTGAAGAGGTGCGCAAGCATCACTCTTCAGCTTAGTCGAAACCAAGTATGGGAAGGATTTTGGAGAGGGCCAGGCCATACATGCGTGTAGACGGCATGATGGTGTAGGTGCACTGTATTCCGTTCCCTCACGAAAGCGCGATCTGGGCCACTCAATTTGGCCAGGCAAGAGGAGTGGTCGAGATCGATTTTGCGATAAGAGTTTGATACCGCAAGAAGCCGCGCGCCATACTCTTTTTCTAGCGTTTTCCAAGACGACCTAGCTTGGTCGGTCTGGCCGGTTGGTTTGGCGTGAAGATGGTAGGCTGATGTTCACGCCCATGTCTCACCGTCCCATGAAAACGTGATCTAAGCCACCCAATTCGTCAGGTGAAGTTGAGTGGTCGAGATCGATTTGCAATTTGGGAAGTGTATCCACGCATGTTTGAGCGGGCGTTTTGGATTGTCCGGGCGTGATATGCCTTGGCCGACCGCATGAAGAGGTAGATGGGCCCACGGTGGTCATCTTTGGTATGAATGGACACTGCTTAATCTAATCTGTGACCCTCCATTCGTGCTTAGGAGAAGATGGACGCGCGTGATGGCTTGAACCTTAATTTTGGCTTTCAAAGCCGCGCGACCATGCTATTTTCGGGCGGACGAATGTGTTGTAACCAACCATGGTTGGTTTTGACCGATTGGTCAAGTGTGTAGGCGGTCACATGGTGATTGTGTCGACATGCTCAGGGCCCTTTGAGTCTGCATCTACACCCTCCATCTATGCTGCGAAGATGGATGGTTGAGGCAGTTTTGCGGCACATGTAATATGCCGCAAACCCTAATTTAGGGTTTTCCGCCCATAATGCTTGGTATGGACGGTTTCTTGGCAAGCAAAGGCCAATGGTCGACCATGCGGGGTCGGTAGTGTGTATTCCATACACCTTGGGGGTGATGGAATTGATGCGTGGTCATCCAATCATGCTTGTGGAGTTGGATGACTGCGATCGAATCATATCCGGCAAGCTAAGGCCGTGGGTATTCCATACCATGCTTAGGGTGATGGAATTGATCTGTGGTCATCCAATCATGCTTGTGGAGTTGGATGACTGCGATCGAATCATATCCCAGGAGACCGTCTGATCAAGTCCGGATGCTCAATCGGGCTAGTATAACACACCGAGAGGGGCTCAATCGGGCTAGTATAACACACCGAGAGGGCTCAATCGGGCTAGTATAACACACCGAGAGGGCTCGGGCTAGTATAACACAGAGAATCGGCACATGCGGGTATTTCGTACATGGTTTCATTATAGTGCTTGGAGGTTCGTGTTACTTACTGTATGAGTAACACTCGGTCTCATGCCACACGATAATGATTCATTATAGTGCTTGGAGGTTCGTGTTACTCTATAAGAGTAACACTCGGTCATCATGCCACACCGATAATGAGTACGGAAATACAAGGCTGAATTAAGTGAGGGAGTATCCAACACTTATAAATGGCTTTATCTTTTACAAGATGTCAGCGCATGATTTTTCTGGTTTTTTTACAAACTCAACCTTGAACGAAAATCCACCATCAACACCAGTCAATGGAAAGAATCACATTTTGAAAAATAAGTAAATACTCCCAAAACACAGATATTAGTTGTTTCTAAAGATCCGAGCCCATCCCAAAATGTAAAAGAAAACTAGTTTGTATTACACACAGATAATACATGCATACACTATCATATAGTAACAAAGATATGCATGGATTTCACAAAAGATAGATTTATAAAACAATAATGAATACAAGAGAGTTCGTTATCGATTCCCACCTCTTTTGATGACAAGCCTCGCATACTTTGAGATCCATAATCCACTAGTTCATTCTTTAGATCGTTCGTTGTTAATAAAGATTAATTGTTAATCACACAAGCACTCTAATAATTAGCCAAAAGGCTCACACAAGGCTCATAACATAATCTCATACAATTCACTAGTTATAGGTTAAGTGAACTATCTAATAGTTCTAAGTTCATTTATGGTTCTACACATTTTTATTATCAATCTTTAGCATATTTAAGGTTTACTAATTTAATTAGGTTGGTTCTATAGTCTATTAGATAAGTCTTACAAAGATCTACCACTTTGTAGAAGGAACCAAGAGTCAATTCGGACCATAAGTGGTCCAGAGATACAAAATAAGGTTTCTGGCCCTAAGCCCAAGCCCATGGGTTTAATCCGGCATGGCCCACTAGTCCGGCCCATTACACAATGTCCAGTAAAACAGAGTCAACTAACGGTCTTTAACAGTCAGAGAGGTCAAAAAGGTCTAATAACAGTCAACGTCCAAAGTCAGGTCAACAGTCAAAGTGTATGGTCAAGGTCAAGTCAAACTGGTAAAAGTCTGGTCAACGGTTAACTGGTCAAGGTCCACTGAGTTAAACAGGAAATCAGTGAGACAACTCAGTCAACAAGATCAATCGATTATACAAACCAAGGCCCTTGCACAGGCCAAACTTCTATTACACAAACATGAAGCAATACAACTCATGCCAAGACTATCATGATGCATTTCTAACTCTAATTGCAAACCTACAGCTTAATCAATTTACAATCCTCAATTCATACTCTTGAATCTCAATCAATTCCATTACTACTTCATCAATACTCTTACACAATTTGCAACTTCTCTTCAGTTACATTTCACCTCAACAGAAACTTCATCAACATTTTCTCCATACTTATATCTAAATACAATTAACTTAGACTAACATCTTCATAATAACCAACTGCTACTTCATCTCTAAACACTCATACGCAACATCAATTCATTCTGTAACTTCAGTCCTTGCATAAACCAAACACTTCTAAGATTCAAACATCACACAGTCACCAAATGTAACTTGATTCACGATAATAATACAATTAAATCCTCCGATTCTAATCACTAAACTGTAACTTAAAACTCAGATTCCTTCATCTAAACTTCAACTCAGACATCTGCAACTTCCAACACAACCAACACTATCAAGTCACATCCTTCTCTGCCATTCTCAATAGCTCTACTATCCTACATAATAACAACAACAACAACAACAACATCTTATTTTGTTCTTCATCTACATCTTGAACTTCATCAATACCTGTATACTGCCATCTTCAACTCAGCCATAACCTCCATATGTAATTCTCACTACCTTAGCCAAATACATCACTACCATAACCAACTTATCTGGCTAGCCAATAACCAGTTCATCTCAATCTTCTAATCACAGCTAACAACATCTACAGAACCACCACCACTGTTACCAATTGAACATCACCTACAACTCCAGCTTAACTATTTCAGCATCAACACAAACATCACCTCCATCCGTTCATTGCCTCCACCAACAGAACATCATCTTCATCATGTTCAATTCAATATCAACCTATGTACAAAAAACTAATAACCTGTACTTTAATCCCTTTTTCTGATTCCAATTCTTCCATCACCAACCCAAAATTACAGTAACAAACTCTAACCCGATAAGAACCCTAATTCCTAATTCCTAATTCCTAAAGAAACTCAAATTAAATCCCATGCAATCATCACTACCTTAAATTAAGAGCAAACCCACTTATAATCAAACACTACAAGAAATTTTCATAAAGAAACATCAATCCATTCGAAACAATTTAACATTCAAATTAATGAACCCTAATTTACCTTTCTTTCGATTCATCAACAGAACTGCATCATCTCATCAAATCAACAACAACCCCTCTTCTCTTCATCCATTAATAACATTATATCCTCACCGGTTTTACACAGACCCTACTTCAGAAAAACCTAACTTCAATTTACCATTAACATCATCTTCTCCTTCTCATGGAACTCAAACAACTTCAATTCTAACTTCATCTTCTTCAATTCATCAAACTACCTAACTTTCTATGAATAACTCACACAAAAACAACTCTACACTTATGAACTGAGCTCGACAGAGAGGAGGAGAGAAAGAACAGGGAAGAAGAAGAAAAGAGAAGAAAAGAGAAGAATGAGTTCCTCTCGACACGTTTGGTGAAGATAAGGCCAACGAAATTATTAAGGCACCCTCGCTTTGGATAAGGGAAGCCAGGTCGGTTTGACAACGATTATTTGCCCTTCGACTATTCTGATGATATCCGACTGACACGTTCGAGTAGACCATTTCGCATAACTTTTTGAGATCTATCTAGTAATACTAGTTTCGTATCTAAATCGTTGTTAGATTAGTTTCTATTAATTAACGTTCGTGTCTAATTAATCGAGTCAATAGCGGCTTAGTCGTCTCATGACTGGTCTAATCGCGTTGACGAGCTTGAGGGTCGTTACATTCTCCCCACCTTATACCATTTTCGTCCTCGAAAATCGAACCGTCCTTCTGGTCTTCAAAAACTCCCCACCTTATGAAGAAATACTATCTCTCAACTAAATGCAAGTACTGCTCATACTTACAAACGCGCGAAAAGCAACTCATTTTAAATGTGTTCGAAACAATAAGAAAAGAAACACAAGCCTATTTGGTTTTCTACAACTAAAACTATAATTTGTAGTTCTAAGTTCAATAGACTAATTTCCTTTTTCATAATAAAATTGTCTTTAAGCTCACTATGGTGAATTTGAATCTAACAGATAAGTATGTCTAAGTTCTCTGCGCTCAAATTTATAATATAGTATTTAATAATTTATTAATTTGATGTAATTTATCCATATAATTAATTCCAAATTTGATTTCACGTAAATCTCTGATACCTGATATTTTAACTTATTGTTATACAATATATAAATTTTCTAAATATTATTATCTACTATAAATTTGCTATTAACAAAACTATTGAAATACTATTATCAGCAGTGTTATTATTTTCACTATCTTGATTATTATCGTTATTGGTTTATTAATAGTCCAATTGGTACACCAAGTCTTAATTTTTCAAAACATAACTTTATATTCACGTAAGGATTGATATACTTGGTTTTTTTTTAGTTATTCTTATTGAGTACGCACACTATATCTTGTTAATTATTAACGCTGGTAACTTAATGTTATTTCGATTTGGGTCTGCATAAAATTTTAGTGTATCCTAATAATCTTTAGATTTTTCTATTAATGAAAAGTGTCCTATTAATATACGAATTTATTTTCTTTCAAATCTATTTTCACACTAAGCATCCAAATATCATTACTATTTCCTCATGTATGTTTGTTTAATTTTGATGATTTACTAAATAAGTTATTGAACTAAAGATAATTTAGGTATAAGATTGCTAAGAAATTTAGTCTTTTTATATGATGCAATATATTCGCACGTTCTTAAGTCTTAACCTAATAAGTCGTATATTATCTATCTAGTTTCAATGCACAAGAATGCATTTTTATTTTTATTTTTATTTAATTACAACGTGTGACTATAGATGATTACTTATAATTTTGCGTAGCTACTTGATCCCAATGATTACTTTTATCATTGTACATTTACTAATGAGATTTTAATTAGATAAATTTCATTACTATAATATTTGATAAGTGTTAATATTACTTTTGTTATGATTATTAGTGATCCTATTATCATTTATTATTATTAACACTAATGGTCGAACTATTATCTTAACTACCTTTACCATTTAACTTTATTTATAACTTAATAGATTAATGGTTCTAATCACAAGAGAAGGTACTCTATTAGTTTCTAAGTAAAATTTGGGACCTATCAGTTCACTAATAGAAGCAAGTTATCCTTTTACGAATGGTTATCCATGCATGTAGTTGCCCTGTCTAGGCTGATCAGACCTGACAATGCTTTCCTACGGCCAAAGGACGACACAAACACATCCGAATTACAAACCTCACTATTCTTCAGTGCTAGATTATTTAAGTGTTAAATAACTGAGACTAATAAATCTCCAATTTCCTATTGAAATTCTAACTTATACTACAATTGGTTTCAACCTACAATTTTTACTTCATAAATATATACACACAAAACAAGAAGCAAGCAACCAACATATTGAACAAATCAATCAATCAATTCAAAAATTATTTTAGTTCTTGATTGTTTTTTTAGTGAATTAAGATTTATCTCACAAACCCAACCCAGTTCTAAACTAGTCTAACAATCTATCTGTCACTGCTATTATCTATTGTTTCCCATGTAAGATCTAATAGTGAGCTCTGATACCAACACTGTAGCGCCCCCTAAGCTAGCAGCTGACTAATCTAAGAGATTAACTACATAAAGAGGCACTAACGATCTAAAACATCTAATTAAACATTAAGAAAGAAGTTCTAAACAAAGATTAACCCAAATCTAAACCCTGTCTGAAATAAATACAAGAACTCCTCTCAAATAATATATATTTTATAGTGAGTTGGTTTACAAATAGAATATAAAATTATAAACACAAAATAAACATAGCGGAAGCTAACCAACTCCTCGAAGCTTTCAACGTTGTGTACACATCTCGATCTGTCTCTGAAACTGAAAGTGGGAATGGGTGAGCACATCATCCCTAAAAGGGGTGCCAGTAGAAATAATAACTAACTTTCAAGTAATCACTAGAATGATTTAAAGACAATGCAGGTTTTACTGAAAACCGATAAAACACGGAAAAACAGATAAAGCATATTAAAATAATAAGTTGTACTGAAATATAAAGTTCTACCAACCAATCTTGCGGCACAGATTCACAACAGAAATAATAGTTAAGCGACGCAGTCCTTCAGAGTAGTAAGGCGTGACTCTTACGGATTCTTCAATGATCATTAAAGCGCCCTGAGGTTTGACGACCCCGTAGTCATATAAGATTTGTACCTTACCAGTACCCTATTATACGCACACTCTACATAAAAAGTATCTAAAGAGATCTAATGGTGTTAACGTTATAGCCGACGGAAGAACTTTAACATGAAGAACCCTATACCTCTCGCATGTCAAATCCAACAATCACACATAAGATTCTCAACATCATTCTCTCTAAACACCAAAACATAATATAATAACTTTTGAAAGTAATTTAAAAGAATAATAAACATCCATGTATGAGACATGCTGTGGCGGACCGGAAAATTAGCCTTTGGCGCGTTGCCCCGCTGGCCGTAACTCCCCCGATGCGCCATGATGAAGCTACGATCCGGGCCTTAGGGCTAGGCAAATGCACGTCCATTTGCCCTTGCAAGCACGCTCGTGGAGCATGACGCAGCTAACTTAGCTTCCACACCGTTCCAACTTACCCATGTCCCGCAAAAGGGTTTAGGGCCATAAGGCCAATGCCAATGCATTTTTCATGCATCTCTGGCTTTGCCTTTACGTAGGGAATTCATCACTGAATTTCCTAGCTATCCGAGCAACCGTCATTGTCCAGGCATAAGCCTTGGACTTTGGCGTAGGCCGCACCAAGCCCTTGCCATTTTCTACGTTACCTCGCTTACCAACTCTTTATAACTTGATAGGAAGTATGAGCATCCACTTACTGGCATGCAACTAAGCCTCATCAAGTCTGGCCACAATCATCTCTTGCGTCGAGCTACCGAGCTTAGATGATATGAGGGGCCAACGTGCTGGACCGGCAATGCTGCAACTCATTGCGGCTGCCTACGTACCCTTCCCTACTCTAAAGGGATCAAGCACAGACCGTAGTTCACCCGCGAGGGGACAAGCAACTTATTCCAACTCGTTTGCAAGGCCATGACCAAGCAACAGTGGTAATGGCCTAGTCCGTATAGGCCGTTCCGTCAAATACATCCAAGTGATGTATCATCGAGTCCGTGGAATGTCATAGTTATGCCTCAACATCATATGCTCCATTCGTAAGGTTGCGCGACTAAGAATGAGGCCTGAGCATCATTTATACAGTTCCGGCCAAGCTATGAAGATTACTTGGTACATAGTACGCATATGCACCTTCAACCAACTACCCTCCATATATATGTCTTAATGGAATTTCTACAAGTATGGAAAGGGGATCAAAAATATTTCATCAACCCCCCCCGTTTACTATTCATGGCCGTTGCCATGTATTTTCCTGAATAACCGGCCAAGATGGTTGTACATTCAGTCCTGGCTCACATGCCAGTTCCACTGTCCGGCCATGTTGGCCGTCCACTTCCAACCCAATGTCCGGCCATGTTGGCCGTCCACTGCCAACCCGATGTCCGTCCATGTTGGCCTTCCACTGCCAACCCGATGTCCGGCCATGTTGGCCGTCCACTGCCAACCCGATGTCCGGCCATGTTAGCCGTCCACTGCCAACCCGATGTCCAGCCATGTTGGCTGTACATTTTCAAGGTCATCCACCCAACTGACCTAATGCATCATTTGATGCAAGATTGGCTCTTGGCCAATGTAGCTTCCAACCAATGCCATATTGGCCTTAGCCAATATGCATATGCGATGTGCCTTACTTGGCACCAGATATGGCCTAGGGCCAAATGCATCTCACCATGCAAAGGAAGCTTTTGATGAAGCTTCATCATAATAAAATGGCGCATCTTTTAGCATGCGCCATGCTAAAAACACGGGGTGTTACATTATCACACCCTTCAAAGAATTTCGTCCCCGAAATTCAAAACTAAAACTATTGTGGACAATCTCTTCGAGTTGGATTTCCCGAGCAAAAGTCCCATACCAGATGCTCAGAAATCACGGGTTTCTTCAAGTTGTCATGAACAACAATTTAGACCTTCTGAGCACATGTCCCATACCACCTGCCCAGGAATCCAAAAAGTGCCCACAACAAAACCAAGAATCGCAATTGGCCAGTGCCAAGAGGATATCTCGACAAGGTATCCTAGATAGCATCTTATACTACCACCCAGGAATCCCTAAGGTTCACAAGTTGAAAGATGTCATCGAAATGACAAGGCAAAACTCAACGCAACACCGTGAGGACCAATCTCTAATGCCAGTGCAGTTGGATGCAAGCCACCGTCCCTGACGGATTTACCGGGTTGCCACTCGTAAGTGGGATGCTAGCCGTGTAGTTGCAGGAAATCCTACACTACACCCCTCACAAGAATCTATACAATCAAATCATTTTAGGATGAACAATTGTAATTTTTATTGATTAAACTCTTAAAATGTTTACAAGATGAAATGGAAATCAGTTAAAGAATTACAATCACTCTAAACTTTCTCTCTCTTAATGACTTGCCCAACACTTGAAAAAGATCCCTCTCCAATAGGCCTGCTCGGCTCTTTATATAAGGTATTACATAATGGATGACAGCTAAGCTGTCCTTTATTTTCGGGAATGACTTGAGGAATATCGTAAGTGTACAAATATATAATCTTGCAACTCTCCTAGATCTCGCTAGGTCTTCATATCTTTATCGTGTTTTGGCTGTCGTCATTCATTGCGTCATTTATATTACTCATCTGCGACACCTTCGCCATGTTGTCGTTTATTGATCTCGCAAGGTATTGATGTCGCGATATTCTGATCCTACATCTTGCCTCTTCTCATGTCTTCTCTGCGAAGAAGAGAATGTCATGAGAACTAGTATTTTTGAAATGCCGCAACTGTTCATCTTTATCTGTGTTTGATATGACCTCGTACTTTTACACAGAATTTATTACACGTGTTTCTTCTTCCGTTCTTTTCTTGACACGTCTCTTTCAACCATTTTTTCTTGACCACTCACGTCTCCTCTCGCATTAAATGCATTTATCTTCTCGAGAAATCTTCTCTATATATAGTTTTCTCAACCTCCTCTTCTTCTTTTTTTACTTTCTCTCTGCAATTTTTCTTCAATTCTCCTCCTCCGCAATTTACGTCTCTGCTACTGTAAATCTTCATTTCCTTCTTTCTCTTGATCTTCAACTCTACATTCATTCCCATATTCTGAGAATGGCTCCACCTGGTCGTAGATACGAAGTCTTTTTGGGTGAGACTCAAAAGAATTTACAAGAGAAGGGTTTCACCTTATCCACTATTCCCAATCAAGAATCTTCATCCGTTCTTTCTGCAAAATTATTTACTGATCATCATTGTGATGATCAGAAAATCATAATTTCTCTAGGTCAGCTCCTCGCAGGTCTTCCCATTCCTCTCTACAATCCCAAATTGCCCTTGTTCTATGAAATTCTTGCCCATGAGAAGTTCTCGCGAGCCATCTATCAATTAAGTGGGGATTGCATCCGTTTAATGCTTGAATTTGCCAATCGTGGCGCTGGTAAGGGATCTCTATATCCTGATAAAGTCAGAGATCCTAAATTCGCAAACTTTGAGATAGTTGCTGGAAAGTATTCAGTAGAAAACTTTTTTGAAAATTATGAAGTGATAAATATGAAGAACGATAGGTCTCGCTGGGGTGCACGATTGAAAAGAAAAGAAAACATTCCCAACGACAAGATACTCATGCAAGATATCGATTGGCACTCTGGCAAGAACAATGTTCCTCGTCATTCCAAAGACGACAAGTGGTGCATCTTTCCGTTATTTTTGAACGGACCTTACATTTCAGGTTCCATTGCACTCCCTGCGAATCTCACATATTATCATCCTTGGGTATTTAATTGGCCCGGGAAGGCAAAAGAGGTATATTTCCTAACTTTCAATCACTTTGCAATCTTCATTTCCTCTTATATCTAATCTTGCGAAATTTTTAGATCATCAAATTGAGAAGAAGTTACAAAAGGAATCCAAAGGCGAGTACTCTGGCGATACTCCGTTCAATCACGGATAAAGTAAGAAATGCTTTCTTTTGCTATTTTTAACAATATTGTTACCCCTGTTTCTTATCTTCATTCGTGTGTAAAGATTGGTATTGAAGTTGCCGGAGAAGAAGAAACTTCTGAAGCTGCGAAGGCCAAAGGAAAGGGTAAAGGTCCTCTTCGCAAGGGGAAATCCACTGCTCCACTTTCTAAAAAACGGAAGATTCACTCTTCTCCCCGTTCAAGTCCTCTATCTAATGAGAGTTCTGATGAGGATGATGACGAAATTGATATTTCTTTCGCAAAGGAGGATCATCCAACTGAATCCCCTGTGGCACTACTGTCTAATATCTTCTCAGATTCCATACAAGGAATTGGAGATGATCGCCTCTCTAGTACATGCGAAGCTCTCGCAAATATCTGTGATGCTTCCTTGCTAGAGGGTAACGATTCTCTTCAGGGGGTTTCCAGATCAGTGACTCCCAGCTTCTTAAATGCACTTGGTGCCTTGGTACGTCTTTATTTCTTTACTTCTTCATAATTTTGATTTTAAATCATATCTTGATAATTTCTTTATCTTTCTTTGTATTCTGGGAGAGCTTCCTTTGTTGTTGCCTCAGATCTTGAGAAAAGGCGCAACACTCTCGAAAAGAAAAATCTTCAACTTAGCAAGAAGAATGAAGAGTTAGAAAATGAAGCTGCGGTTCTTCGCGAAAAGACTCAACAACTGGAAGCTGAATCTTCCACACAGAAGAATAAAATATCTAGTCTTCAAAGTGCTAATCAGCAACTCTATGGTATAAGATTCTTCTTTTTTCCTTGCTTTTACTCTGTCATTTATTTTTCTTTATCTGACATATCATTTTCGCAGATATTTATAATCTTTCTGATGAAGCCATTCTTCTTCACTCATTTCCGAGCCTATGGATAGTGATGCTCTTCTTGCTCATCTCAACAAATCTTTAAACAGTTCTTCGAATAAAAAAATTAGATCTCTTCCACTAAACGAACTTCAAACCAAATTTCACCTCTTAGAAATTGATCATAGATCTAGTTTAGGTTTAGCCAACCGATTTAAACGTCTATACCATAGTTCCCACGAGAAAACTAATATTTTAAGGAAGAAAATTAGTAACCTTATAGATGACAAAGATCGCATTTCTAATCAAGGTGCCCAAGCATTAGCGAGATTTCAAAAAACTCTTCTTGAAGTCCAAGTTGAACGGGATGAATCTCTTCGCCAAAATGCCATACTTAACGAGAGAGAGAATCAAATTCGTTCTCTTCTTCTTATAAATAGTGACGATGAATTCGCTTGGGCTGCGAAAGTTCTAGATAATGCCAGAAATAACTTAGGTGTTAACGTTAGCTTTCACGCTGAGCATATTGCCTTGGTTAAAGATATGATTTCTGACAGAGAAGGTTGTTAACTGTACTTCTTTACTTTACCGCTTCTTTTTTGTGAAATTGCTATTAAGTTACTAATTCATTGTCATATGTTCGCAGAAGCTGAGAAGAGGTTTCAGACAAGAATTAAAGAACTTGAATCTAAGAAAGCACAACTTGCAAAGGACTTCTCTCTTCGCAATGACAAGTATTCCAAGTTGAAGAAGCAACTACAAACTACTGTAGAGAATTTCAAGAATGATGTTGTCCGCTTTCGCAATCAAACTATTAGGACAGTCTGCGATGACCACAATATTCCTCTTTCTTCATATCCTTGTCTTCTTGATGAGATTCCTGAAAATATGCCTTCCTTGGATGTCTCTGATAGCGATGCTAGCGAAGAAGAGGAGTCCGATGAAGAGTCTGATGAAAAAGAAGAATGAACTAAGAAATAGCTCCATTTTCTTCTTTCTCTTCTTTTAATGTCTGTACATTTATCCTTTTAGTCTCCCATTTTTGTAATTTCTTACTGTAAATCTCTTGGATCCTCAAATACGAGTTCTACTTTGTTGTCCCTTTCCGCACATGTTAAAAGAACAATTCTTTCTTGCAATACAGTTAATAAATATTATGAGTGCGTAAATCTATCATATGAAAATAAATAACAAGTTTATATCATATTCATTCCCATATTTTCCTCTGTTATTTGTTTTCAAATGAGAGATTTAGTCGAGAATCTTTAAGTAATAATATGCCTCAGTTTCGCAACTGTTGTTGCTAAGTCTCCGCAAGCAAATTTTTCCTGGTTGTTTCCATGTATATACTTGCAAACTTATTCGTTTGCATATAATCATTTTCACAAGCTTATTTCCTTACTCATTTTCTTGTGTGGTCTTATTTTGCCTTCCTAGTTAAAGGTCTTATTGCGCCACCCCTCGTCATTGCGACAAAATCGCAGGACGTCTTTACATTTTCATGTAATGACCCATTGATCTTGCCTTATCATTTCTTTAGTATTGTTGCCTCTGCAGGATAATTTTATTGCGACAATATGATAGGCCTAAACTTTCTTGCGAAAATAAAGCCCCATGACATTGCTAAGTCTTGCTTGCGACGAAATCGCAGGACGTCTTTACATTTTCATGTAAAAACCCATTGATCTCGTCTTATCCTCGCGTTAGTATTATTGCCTCTTCAGGATCATGCACAAATATGACAAGCCTAAATTTTCTTGCGAAAATAAAGCCCCATGACATTTGCGTCTTAAGACACTTATCAGCTCCCTAATGGAGGGTGCCGCCCTTATCATCTCCCTGGTTTCCCCTTCAAGGAGGCGTACATCAGCCATACAAGACTATCTCCTCCCATCCGGTCTTAACAACAACCGAGTTGTTTTCGAGCCTCTTATCCCTTATACCTATAGGGCTTATGGTTACGAGACTGCACCCTAAGTGGAGTTTTCTTTGAGCCGAGTGCAGCATGTGCCAAGACTTGCCAAGAATGGCCGAGACACTTCAAATGCCCCAGGCACTCTTGGCTCAACCGTGTACCTCGGCGCCTTGGTCATACACTGCGACTCCTTGGAAGAGACCCTCGGTCGTCCAACCGAGTATAACCTTATATATATAGTTGGAAATCCAAGGTATCTCCCCGGATGGGATTTATTGACCCCAAATTTTCATGACTCAGGTTCCAGGAGCGGTGTAACCTTTTCCCTGAGCCATGTCAAGAGATACCCCCTTATATGACGCACTTTAGGTCTTACATTTGCCTCTTGCGAAATATCATTCGCGAACTAGGGTGTACGCCATAAAGGTTCGTCCCATTCGTATATATCATTGATTTTTGATTATTTCTTCTCATTATCTTTGCGAAATTATCGCATAGTCTTGCTTTGTTTGTTGTGATCTTGCTGTAATTCTTTAACCAGATTTTCATATATTCTGTCTCGCGAGACTTTCGCGTACTCCTTCTTCGATCGTCATATTCTTTGTACTTTTGACATGTCTTTGTCACTCAAAACAAATTTTTTTTTTTTTTTTACATCTTTCACAAATCTAAAATCAATTATTCATTTCCTACACCTCTTACTTCTGTTACTCTCTGCTTCTTCATTTAAACTTCCTGATATTGCCTTCCCTTTTGCGAAACCATCGCAATTTCCAACTGTCTTCAAGCATTGGTTTCGCAATGTATCTTCATCTCTCACTTCTATTGCGTCCACCATCAGTCTTTCCCTTATTTGTTCTTCTTTGATGTTCTGCTTCCAGTTCTTCTTTTGAGCAGCTCTTTCCTCGCATGATTCCACATCAACTTCATAGCACTTTTGTCCCTCAGCCCAATCTCCTTTTATAACTCCAACACCACTGGGATGAGGAAATTTGATGCACTGGTGGTAAGTCGATGCTACACCCAAGATCTCATGTAACCAAGGTCGCCCAATTAATGCGTTATAGGGGGACTCCACATCGACTATGCAAAACAAAATTTCAGTTGATAATCCTTTCAGTGGTATTCGCATATGATCTTCTCCTTTAGGTTTATTGGCAGTACCATTAAAACCATAAATCTTATAAGTTGAAGGTATCGGATCTTCGTCTTTCCCTCCCATAGTCTTGTAAGTATGGTAAAAAGGGATGTTTACAGAGCTTCCAGTATCAATTAAGATTCTATTGATTGCCCATGAATTTTCCGCGTCATCATCTTCATCATCACCAGGTTTTGGGTTAATCTCCAATCTTACCACTAATGGGCTGTCATGCATCTCTCCGCCCTCAGGTACCTCTTCTGCGGTAAAAGAAATAATCTGCATTTGCCATTCCTTTAGTGGCGATGTCTTCGCGATGTTCATTACTTCTCTATTATCAGCATCTCTTGCGAAAACCCTACTGAGAACACTATCATGAAAATCTTCAATTGTCTGTTTAAATGTACGATAGAGTTGCGTAACAAGTTTTGGCTTTCGCTCCAACTTCTACTACAAATGTTTATTTCCCTTTTGTTGTGTTTACTCTGTGAATTTACGGTGGTGGTAATGGTTGAGTCTTCTCTTCACATTTTAAGAAATGATTTAGCTTCCCTTGTTCTATCATTCTGAGGATGATTCTTTTTATATTTCTGCAATCATTCGTTAGGTGTCCATGAAAATGGTGATAGGAACAGAATTCATGACTTCACACTGGGAGGCGGTTCATTCCCCATGTTCCATGGTGCGGTATGTTTTCCATCAGGATTATAGCTTCCCATATTTTCTCCACACTAGCATTCAGTGGGGGCATCTTGATTTCCTCCCATACTACCCTATGACCTCGCTGCCCTCTATGATAATTATGCCTCTGACCTCCGTAAGTTTCTTGCGGCTGATCAAGTCTTTGAAGTTATAGAAGTTTCTTTCTCTTTCAAATTCTTCCTGATCACGACTTCCCATGGCTACTAACTTTTGCTGACCATCATCCGTTATCATTTCTTGTTGACCCTGCGAGGTGCTCGCCACTGTGTTTATCAATTTAGGTAACAAACTTGCATTCGCAGCTCTTGAACTTGCATTCGCAACAGGGTATGATTCCATCTCATTTTGCTTTTCCTCTAGAGCAATGTATTCCTCCTGAAGTTCTCGCAACTCAATCATTGTGATTGTATTCTTGATTCTAAAAACCTGAATGTATAATGATTGGTTGCGAACATAGTGTTAATGAATGATAAAATGAGATATCTCTCATCCACACAACCAGCCATATCGCTACACATGGTCTTCCACCTCACGGTCAGATGTTTCAAACTTTTGCCAACCCTTTGTTTTAACCCAAATACATCATCAATACCCGGTCGCGAGGAATTATTACTTATGTACGCCCCTAAAAATATAACTTGTAAATGGTTGAATGATGTGATTGTGTTTCTTGGTAAACCTTCAAACCATTTCAACGCTTCTCCTGTCAAACTTGATGCAAAATACTTGCACAATATAGCATCATGATTTTCCCATTGTAACATACACCTCACATAAGCTTTGATGTGTTGTATTGCACAAGTTGTTCCATCAAAAATGCTTTGGTTAACGCAGTAAATTACACTTTGGGGGTATTCCTCCTAGTTGTACTTCTTGTGTAAATGGAGTTTTCTCGGCTTCCTCGATGGCCTCATCCAATTGTCTCTTTCCTCCTCCCTTTTCTTGTTCAACATTCCTCTCATTTCGCTAATTCTCTCAAGATTTGTTCATTTACATCGAATTTGAATCTACTTGGTCTTTTTAGTTCCGCCTCTCTTCTCCTGCGTTCATGTCTGCTTTGACTTTCTTGTTCATCATTCTCTTCTCGTCTTTCTCTGCGATCTTCTCCTTCATCTCTTTAACGAATTCGCACACCGTTATATCCATCATTTTCTCTTCTTTGCTGCATATCGGTTCTCCTTTGTACTCTTTCATACTCTTCATTGATATTACCATTGTTGCGATTTTGTTCTCGCCTTCTTTCTCGATTATCATGATTATTCTGGCGAATTGCTTCTTCCAATTCCTGTTCTTCCATTTTTGTTCTTAATCTTTCCCTCTTGCAGGCTAGACGTGCTTGTTCAGCATAGTGTCTTTCAATTTCATCTTCAATCTCTTTTTGCTTCCTCCGTGCTTCTCTCCCATACAATATTCTTCTTCCTTCTTCATGATTTTCTTCATCAGCTAGATTATTCCACCCCTGACGCTGCCTATTTCCTTGATTTCCATCATTTCGCCCATTTTGAAGAGTCTCGGGATGTGGGATATAACGATCTTCCATCATTTCTCTTCTCTCGCAATGTTCTACGCCTGGATTTTGCGCTTCCTCTCGATTTTCTTCATCAGCATTTTCTATAGGTAAAGTTCTCCTTATTTCCTCTCTAACTGATCTTGAGCTTGACCTTGTAGTGCTTCTCGACCTTCTGTTTTGTAATCTCATGTTTTCCATCCTCAACTCATGATTTTGTCTTGTCAAATTTGCACGTTCCTCCGCCTCTAATCGCCTTTCTTCATGTATTGTTTGTCTCAATGCCTCTAATGCTGCGATCTCTTCATTTCCATGAATTATTTCTCCAATCCCTTCTCGGTCTCTCTCCTCTTGTCCATTGTTTACCAATTGTTGTTCTTCTCCCCTTTCGTCCACAGTCGATCTCCAAGTATGCACGCTTACTCTATCATAATCCACAGTTCTATTCTTCTTGGTTGAATTGGTGATTGAATTTGATTTTCTTCATTATTTCTTGTGTTCATCCTTGAGGATTCCCCCATTTCATTTCTCCTTTCTCCAGCAAGTCTCCTACTCCTTCTAACAGTTGTTGGTTGTTCTGATGCATATCTTCTTCTAGCCATTTCTCAATTTTAATAAGTTGTTGAAAATTATATGAAATTCCTTCCCTATTACTCCAAATTCTTTCAAATCACGGTGTCAATCTTCACTCTCTCCCTGTTTCTAGCGCCAATATGTAGTTGCAGGAAATCCTACACTACACCCCTCACAAGAATCTATACAATCAAATCATTTTAGGATGAACAATTGTAATTTTTATTGATTAAACTCTTAAAATGTTTACAAGATGAAATGGAAATCAGTTAAAGAATTACAATCACTCTAAACTTTCTCTCTCTTAATGACTTGCCCAACACTCGAAAAAGATCCCTCTCCAATAGGCCTGCTCGGCTCTTTATATAGGGTATTACATAATGGATGACAGCTAAGCTGTCCTTTATTTTCGGGAATGACTTGCGGAATATCGCAAGTGTACAAATATATAATCACGCAACTCTCCTAGATCTCGCTAGGTCTTCATATCTTTATCGTGTTTTGGCTGTCGTCATTCATTGCGTCATTTATATTACTCATCTGCGACACCTTCGCCATGTTGTCGTTTATTGATCTCGCGAGGTATTAATGTCGCGATATTCTGATCCTACAAGCCGGGCCTGACAACACACACCCTTGGCCAGTGCCAACGTGTGGGGATGATCAGTCCCATTGTCTACCCACCGTCCCAGACGGTCTTCCGGATGCTCGTAAGCGGGGTGCCACAGAGGCCTGGCAAACTCACAGTACTTATACAAGCTCAACTCGATTCGCATAGTAACTGGCCAAGCAGTTAAAAACTCTTTCCGCGCAAAAGTTGGCCTACTCTCCTACTTTAAGTTCCCATTAAGAAAAATACTCACCAATGAGTCCACTCCTCACAAGTCCCTAGAGTTTTCTCGGAACTTGCTCTGATACCAACTGAGGCGGACCGGAAAATTACGCCTTTGGCGCGTTGCCCCGCTGGCCGTAACTCCCCCCGATGCGCCATGATGAAGCTACGATCCGGGCCTTAGGGCTAGGCAAATGCACGTCCATTTTCCCTTGCAAGCACGCTCGTGGAGCATGATGCAACTAACTTAGCTTCCACACCGTTCCAACTTACCCATGTCCCACAAAAGGGTTTAGGGCCATAAGGCCAATGTCAATGCATTTTTCATGCATCTCTGGCTTTGCCTTTACGTAGGGAATTCATCACTGAATTTCCTAGCTAGCTGAGCAACCGTCATTGTCCAGGCATAAGCCTTGGACTTTGGCGTAGGCCGCACCAAGCCCTTGCAATTTCCTACGTTACCTCGCTTACCAACTCTTTATAACTTGATAGGAAGTATGAGCATCCACTTACTGGCATGCAACTAAGCCTCATCAAGTCTGGCCACAATCATCTCTTGCGTCGAGCTACTAGCTTAGATGATATGAGGGGCCAACGTCTTTGGACCGCAATTAGATGGGATCAAGCACATACCAGTAGTTCATCCGCGAGGACAAGCAACTTATTCCAACTCGTTTGCTAGGCCATGGACAAGTAACAGTGGTAATGGCCTAGTCCGTATAGGCCGTTCCGTCAAATACATCCAAGTGATGTATCATCGAGTCCGTGGAATGGCATAGTTATGCCTCAACATCATATGCTTCATTTGTAAGGTTGCGCGACTAAGAATGAGGCCTGAGCATCATTCATACAGTTCGGAAGCTTACTTGGTACATAGTCATATGCACCTTCAACCAACTACCCTTCATAATATCCAACGGACAAGGTTCGCGGGATTAATAAGCTGTCGCGAGGAGTCTAAAATAAGCACGTGATGAATAACAAACAAAACAATTGGAAGACATGAAACTGGACAGAGAATGAATATTCGTTCACACTCGAGACATTCCCAGAAAATAAAGGATAGCTTAGCTGTCATCCACTATGTATTACCCTATAAAGGGCTAAATGACTTTTGAATTGGGAAGCAAGTCATTAGGAGAGAGAAAGTTTAAGAGCGCTTTAATTTCCAAGTGTAATTCTATTGTCTTTAAACATTTCATGGAATCAATTAATAAATATTCTTGATCATACGTCTTTCAATGGACAAGCAAAAGCGAAAGGGGTGTAGTGTGGGATTTCTAGCAACTACATATGCGCTAGAAACAGGATTGAGCAGAATGGCGTAGAAATTGGAAAGAATTTGGATTAACGAAAAAAGGTTTGGAGAGATACTCAAGAATTCATTGAAAAAGAAAAATGGCTAGAAGAAGAACGTACAAGGGCAACCAACGATTGTAAGAAGAAGTGGGAGACTTGCTGGAGAAAGGAGGAATGAAACAGGAGAATCGTCAAGGTTGAATATGAGAAATGATGGAGAAAATCAAAATCAACCCGATCTCCCCAGTAGCAAGCGCTGTGGATTATGATAGAGTAAGCGTACATACTTGGAGGTCGATTACGAAGGCGAGAGGGAAGAGGAGCGGCAGATGGTGAACAATGGACAAGGAGGAGGAGAGCAAAGAATGAATGGAGAAATGAATCCGGAAGCGAAGAAATCGCGTTAGAAAGATTGAGACAGACAATACATGAAGAGAGCGACTAGAGGCGGAGATCGAGCAAACTTGACAAGACAGAATCATGAATTGAGGATGGAAAATATGAGATTGCAAAATAGGAGATCGAGAAGTAGTGTGAGATCAAGTTCAAGATCGATTAGGGAAGAAAGAAGGAGAGTTTTACCAACAGAAAGTACCGAAGGAGAAAGCCAACAAGAAACACAAAATCCAAGCACAGAGCATGGCGAGAGAAGAGGGGAAATGGGAGATCGTTATATTCCTCAGCCCGAAAATCTTCAAGATGAGCGGAATAGGAAAATCAAGTAAACATGCAACTCAAGGGCCAAATGACCCAGCTTGAAGGAAGAATAATCTTGCGGGAGAGAAGAATTGAGAAGAAACCAGAGATTGAGGATGACATTGAGAGGCACTACATTGAACAAGCATGGTTAGCTCGCGAGAGAGAAAGGATAAGAGCGAGAAATGGAAGATCAAGAGATGGAAGAGGCAATCCGGCAGAATAACCATGACAACCGAGAAGAAGGAGGAACAAAATCGTACTAATAGAAATATTAATGAAGAATATGAGAGGGTGCGGAGATGAGAGCCGAGAGACAGCCAAGAAGAGAACAACCGATATAATGGCGTGCGAATTGAAGAAAGAAACGAAGAAAGAGCGTCGCGGGGAAAGGAGAGAAGAAAAAACGAGCAGGAAGGTCAAAACGAGGCACGGCGTAGAAGGAGAGAGCGAGCTAAAAAGACCGGTAGTCAAACTGCAAATGAACAAATCTTAAGAGAACTGGCTGAAATGAGAGGACTCTTGAACAATAGAAGGGAAGGAGGAAGGAAACAATTGGACAAGCCATCGCGAGACCCCTTCACCCTCTAAGTGCAACCTACCCGCATTAACTCTTTGATGGAACAACACATGCGGTACAACATATCAAGGCTTATATGAGATGTATGTTGCGGTGGGAGAATCATGATGCTATCTTGTGCAAATATTTAGCATCAAGCCTAATAGGAGAAGCACTAAAAAGGTTTGAGGGTCTGCCAAGGAACACAAACACATCATTTAACCATTTACAAGCCACATTCACAGGAGCATACATAAGTAACAATTCTTCACGACCAGGTATTGAAGATGTATTCGGGTTGAAGCAAAGGGTTGGCGAGCTTAAGGCGAGTTGACAATAAGATGGAGGACCATGTGTAGCGAAATGGCAGGACGGGTTGAGGAAAGATACCTCATCCTCTCATTTGTGAATGCTCTCTTCATGACTAACTTGTTATACATTCAAATTTTTAGAATCAAAAATACAATCACGATGGCGAAGCTGAGAGTTACGGGGAAGAATATATTGCTTTAGAAGAAAGACGAGAATGAAATGAACTCTTATCCATCGCGAACACAAGCTCGAATCTGCGAATGCAAGCTTGTTGCCTCAATTCATAAATACGGTGGCGAGCACACTTCAGCAAGGACAGCAAGCAAGGAAGGCTGATGAGGGACAGCGAAGATAGTAGCCATGGGAAGCCACGACCAAGAAGAGTTTGAACGAGAAAGGAACTACTACAACCGTATTCAATAATAAGGTTCGAGAGGCTAGATCATGTACAAGAAACTTACGGTGGACGAAGGCAAAATAATCATGCAAAGCGAGAGAAGTCGCGAGAATAGTGTGGGAAGAGATTAAGATGCCTCCCTTTGCATGCTAGTGTGGAAAAGATGTGGAAGCTATACTTGTGATGGAAAATATACCGGCACCTTGGGCATGGGAGTGGAACCACCGCCCGGGCGATAGAAGTCATGAGTTTGCTCTTATCACCGCTTCCATGGGCATCAAACAAATGATTGTAGAAACATAAAGAGAATTATTCTCAGGATGATTGATCAGGGGAAGCTGAATCACTTTCTAAAGGGAGAAGAAAAAGGCCAGACATTACCACCACCACCCGATGCCGCGAGCAGTGTCGGCGAAAGGAAAAACATTTGTGATAGAAGTTGGAACAAAAGCTAAAAATTTGAATTGCAACTCTATCGTCCCTCTATCGCACAATCGAAGATTTTCATGACAATGTGCTCGTAGAGTCTTTGCGAGAGATGCTAACGATAAAGAAATAATGAGTGCAGCGAAAACAGACCGATTAGAAAAGTGGCATGAAGACTATTTCTTTCTCTGCGAGATGAAGTGCCAAAAGGAAGAGAAACACATGATAGCCCGTTGGTTGTGAAACTAGAGATTAACCCAAAACCGGATGGAGAAGATGATGAAGCGAGAAGATTGGGCGATCAGATCAGGAATCCCTAATCGACACCGGAAGTTCGGTGAATATTCTTTTTACCATACTTACAAGACGATGGGAGGAAAGGATGAGGATTTGATCCTCGACATACAAGATATATGGCTTTAATGGCACTGCAAACAAGCCAAAGGGGAGGTTCATATGAGAATACCTCTTCAAGGATTATCAAGCGATGTTTTATTACGTGGTTGGCGTGGAATCTCCGTATAATGGCGATTGGGAGGCCATGGCTTCATGAAATCTTGGGGGTCGCATCAACATACCACCAATGTATAAAATTTCCACATCCAAACGGCATTGGTATTATACGGGGAGATTGGAAGGAGTCATGAACAATGTCACGAGGTTGATGTAGAAAGGCTGCTTGGAAGCAACATGTGAGAGATGGCGAGAGAAAGGAAAAGCTGATGGTGGATGCTATAGAAGTAAGGACTGAACATACCTCGCGAGGTGAATGCCTAGAGACAGGGCGAATATTATGATAATAAAGAAGCGAAGGATATGAAGAACAAAAGGCATAAGAAATGAATAATCAACAAAAAGGAGAGAAAAGTAGCAATTAAAGCAATGATGTGCGAGAATCTACATGCCAAGAGTATATAAGAATTCGGTTAAGGAAGATAAGTGAAAATACAACAAATGAAATGGAATTTTGCGAATACTTAGTAAACAAATATCGGCAAATAATGAAACATGATTGATTGAATGACTTAACAATGATGAATGAGTAAAAGAATGGGACGAACCTTTATGGCGTACACCTAGTTCGCGAATAACATTTCGTAAGAGGCAAATGTAAGACCTAAAGTCGTCATATAAGGGGGTATCTCTCGACATGGCTCGGGGGAAGGTTTACACGCTCCTGAAGCTTTGAGTCATGAAAATTTGGGGCCCATGAAAGCCTATCCGGAAGAGGTACCTTGGATTCCCAACTATATATATAAGGTTATACCCTGGTTGGGCGACCGAGGTCTCTTCCTAGGAGTGGATGTATGCTCAAGGCGCCGAGGTACAGGTTGAGCGAGTGCAGGATGGATGAACCTACCCTGGCCATTCTTGGCAAGTCTTGGCATATGTTGCACTCGCTTGAAGAAAACTCCACTAGGGTGCAGCCTCGTAACTATAAACCCTATAGGTAGAAAGGATAAGAGGCTGCGAAAACAAGTTGTTGTTAAGGCCAGGATGGGAGGAGCTAGTCTTGTATGGCCGATGTTTCGCCTCCTTGAAGGGGCAACCGGGGAGATGATAAGGGCGACGCTCTCTATTAGGGGGAGTGTCAAAGCAGACACCAAATAAATGTCATAAAATTTGTGTTTTCGCAAGAGAATTTAGGCTTGTCATATTTGTGCAATGATCTGAAATAATACTAACGCGAAGATAAGGCGAGATCAATGGGTCTTTACACGTGTACGGACGTCTGCGATTTCGTGCATGCACGTATGCAATGTCATGGGGCTTTATATTCGCAAGGATATTTAGGCTTGTCATATTGCAACTAAAACATCTGCTGAGAGGCAAAAATACTTGGAAAATGATAAGGCAAGATCAATGGGTTTTTACATGCAAGTGTAAAGGCGTCTGGAATTTTTGTCGCAATGAAAGGTGGCAAGACCTCTAATTAGGGAGGTCTAACTTGGAAGACCACACGAAAATGATAAGGCAAGGTCAATGGGCCCTTGCTTGAAAATGCAAAGGCGACTGCGACCTTGTCGCAACAAGAAGAGATAAAATAAAGACTATCGAGATGATAAGGCGAGATAAATAGGATTCTTAATTTATGAAAGTACACTGCGACCTCGTCGCAACATTACATTCAATAACAATAAAATAATTATCGGTAAAAATACATGATGACAACTAAAATCTTCCATCGAAGATAAATAACGAGAGGCAAGTATGGGAATGGAAAGGATGGGATATTGTTATTCATCTTACGATGCAAGAGTTATACATCAATAATGTTAGCCAATTATATTACAAAGAAGAACTACCAAAAGGGAGTGAAGATTGAATTTAGGGGTACAATCAAGAAGTACACTATAATAAAGAGATATATTAGAGGCGGCGAAAGAAAACAAAAAAGAATTATCTCTTTGGTGATTCTTCTCCATCGATTCTTGATCTATTATTCCCATCGCGAAATTTTCTTCTTCGCTAGCCTCACTATCGAAGCGTCAGAGGCAGGCTGATTCTCGGGGAACCTTTTCGAAAGCCAGGGATATGAATGCGAGAGGGATATTGTGGTCCTTACAAACATACTCCATGGCTCCATTGCGAAACGAACGACATCATTATTAAAATTAGCCACTTTATCGTTAGAAATTGTTTCTTGACTTGAAATATTTATTCCATCTCGTTCAACTTGCACACCTAGAAGAGATTTGTGGAATTCTGCTAACGCTGTGCACCTCTGTTAATGCGATCGTTCTCATCTATGAGATCACTAATTTTCTTCCTTAAAGTCTTGATTTTCTTCTCGGAATCAAGGTACATTCGTTTAAAAGCGATTAGTTAAATTTAAACTAGATCGTATTCGATCTCTAAGAGATGATATTTGGATTGAAGATCCTTTAATGAAAGGAGGTTAGTTTTATCAAAGATTGATTGAGGTGAGTAAGAAGGACATCATCATTCATAGGCTCGGGAAATGAATGGAGAAGGATGGATTCTTCGGAGAGATTATATATACGTGCTGAGAATAATAGTCGGACAAAAGAAAAATAAAGGATAGCATGAAAAGGATTTGAGAATTGAAATTTACTATACCATAAAGGCTGCTGATTTGAATTACGAAGAGTGATTACTCTATCCTTTTGGGAGTCCCAGATCGACCAATATTGTTTCAAATAACAAAGGAAATGTTTCTTACCTTCTTCTCAATTTGGCGATCGAAAAATTCCACAAACTCAGCCAAATATAAAAAGAAAGTTGCTACCTCTTTTGCCTTATCGGGCCATTTGAATTCCCAAGGATGATATCTGCCGATTAAGCAACATCATCCGCGAGGGGACAAGCAACTTATTCCAACTCGTTTGCTTTAATAGGCCATGGACAAGCTGAAACAGATAAAGATAATGGCTTCAAAATATCCGTATTCTCCCCCTCGCAGGAGTAGAGAGAGCCGTTCATATATACTACAAGAAGCTCCGCAAATACATCCAAGTGATGTATCATCGAACAATCCGGGAATGGCATAGTTATGGCTTCATTTGTAAGGTTGCGCGACTAAGAATGAGGCCTTAGCATCATTCATTATCCTATATAAAGGGCTAAATGAGTCTGTTGAAGAGAGATCTTTTGAATTGGGAAGCTATGAAGCTTACTTGGTACATAGTCCGAATCATATGCACCTTCAACCAACTACCCCTCCCTATATATGTCTTAATGGAATTTCTACAAGTATGGAAAGGGGACCAAAAATATTTCATCAACCCCCCCCGTTTACTATTCATGGCCGTTGCCATGTATTTTCCTGAATAACCTGCCAAGATGGTTGTACATTCAGTCCTGGCTCACATGCCAGTTCCACTGTCCGGCCATGTTGGCCGTCCACTTCCAACCCAATGTCCGGCCATGTTGGCCGTCCACTTCCAACCCGATGTCCGGCCATGTTGGCCGTCCACTTCCAACCCGATGTCCGGCCATGTTGGCCGTCCAATGTCAACCCGATATCCGGCCATGTTGGCCGTCCACTGCCAACCCGATGTCCGGCCATGTTGGTCGTCCACTGCCAACCCGATGTCCGGCCATGTTGGCCTTCCACTGCCAACCCGATGTCCCGCCATGTTGGTTGTACATTTTCAAGGTCATCCACCCAACTGACCTAATGCATCATTTGATGCAAGATTGGCTCTTCGCCAATGTAGCTTCCAACCAATGCCATATTGGCCTTAGCCAATATGCATATGCGATGTGCCTTACTTGGCACCAGATATGGCCTAGGGCCAAATGCATCTCACCATGCAAAGGAAGCTTTGGATGAAGCTTCATCATAAGCAAATGGCGCATCTTTTAGCATGCGCCATGCTAAAAACACGGGGTGTTACACATGCGTTGTCCCCGTAAAAAAAAGGGAAAATATAATGGCCAAATTAAAACCAGACCTATATAATATTCAACCTAACGAGGCCTATCTAGGTTTGCATAAATTAGGTATAACATTTGGGGGCACACATCTCACACCAATCAAAAGGAAACCTTCTCCCTTTCATGCTAACAAATAATAAAGAATGTAACCGCTTTCCAGTCAATGGAAAGAATCACATTTTGAAAAATAAGTAAATACTCCCAAAACACAGATATTAGTTGTTTCTAAAGATCCGAGCCCATCCCAAAATGTAAAAGAAAACTAGTTTGTATTACACACAGATAATACATGCATACACTATCATATAGTAACAAAGATATGCATGGATTTCACAAAAGATAGATTTATAAAACAATAATGAATACAAGAGAGTTCGTTATCGATTCCCACCTCTTTTGATGACAAGCCTCGCATACTTTGAGATCCATAATCCACTGGTTCATTCTTTAGATCGTTCGTTGTTAATAAAGATTAACTTTTAATCACACAAGCACTCTAATGATTAGCCAAAAGGCTCACACAAGGCTCATAACATAATCTTATACAATTCACTAGTTATAGGTTAAGTGAACTATCTAATAGTTCTAAGTTCATTTATGGTTCTACACATTTTTATTATCAATCTTTAACATATTTAAGGTTTACTAATTCAATTAGGTTGGTTCTATAATCTATTAGATAAGTCTTACAAAGATCTACCACTTTGTAGGAGGAACCAAGAGTCAATTCGGACCATAAGTGGTCCAAAGATACAAAATAAGGTTTCTGGCCCTAAGCCCAAGCCCATGGGTTTAATCCGGCACGGCCCACTAGTCCGGCCCATTACACAATGTCCAGTACAACAGAGTCAACTAACGGTCTTTAACAGTCAGAGAGGTCAAAGAGGTCTAATAACAGTCAACGTCCAAAGTCAGGTCAACAGTCAAAGTGTATGGTCAAGGTCAAGTCAAACTGGTAAAAGTTTGGTCAACGGTTAACTGGTCAAGGTCCATTGAGTTAAACAGGAAATCAGTGAGACAACTCAGTCAACAAGACTGAATCAGATTATACAAACCAAGGCCCTTGCACAGGCCAAACTTCTATTACACAAACATGAAGCAATACAACTCATGCCAAGACTATCATGATGCATTTCTAACTCTAATTGGAAACCTACAGCTTAATCAATTTACAATCCTCAATTCATACTCTTGAATCTCAATCAATTCCATTACTAATTCATCAATACTCTTACACAATTTGCAACTTCTCTTCAGTTACATTTCACCTCAACAGAAACTTCATCAACATTTGCTCCATACTTATATCTAAATACAATTAACTTAGACTAACATATTCATAATAACCAACTGCTACTTCATCTCTAAACACTCATATGCAATATCAATTCATTCTGTAACTTCAGTCCTTGCATAAACCAAACACTTCTAAGATTCAAACATCACATAGTCACCAGCTGTAACTTCAGTTCACAATAATACAATTCATCCTCCAGTGCTAATCACTAAACCGTAACTTAAAACTCAGATTCCTTCATCTAAACTTTAACTCAGACATCTGCAACTTCCAACACAACCAACACTATCAAGTCACATCCTTCTCTGCCATTCTCAATAGCTCTACTATCCTACATAATAACAACAACAACAACAACATCTTATTTTGTTCTTCATCTACAGCTTGAACTTCATCAATACCTGTACACTACCATCTTCAACTCAGCCATAACCTCCATATGTAATTCTCACTACCTTAGCCAAATACATCACTACCATAACCAACTTATCTGGATAACCAATAACCAGTTCATCTCCATCTTCTAATCACAGCCAACAACATCTACAGAACCACCACCACTGTTACCAATTGAACATCACCTACAACTCCAGCTTAACTATTTCAGCATCAACACAAACATCACCTCCATCTGTTATTGCCTCCACCAACAAAATATCATCTTCATCAGGTTCAATTCAATATCAACCTATGTACACAAAACTAATAACCTGTACTTCAATCCCTTTTTCTGATTCCAATTCTTCCATCACCAACCCAAAATTACAGTAACAAACTCTAACCCGATAAGAACCCTAATTCCTAATTCCTAAAGAAACTCAAATTAAATCCCATGCAATCATCTCTACCTTAAATTAAGAGCAAACCCACTTATAATCAAACACTACAAGAAATTTTCATAAAGACACATCAATCCATTCGAAACAATTTAACATTCAAATTAATGAACCCTAATTTACCTTTTTCTTTCGATTCCTCAACAGAACTGCATCATCTCATCAAATCAACAACAACCCCTCTTCTCTTCATCCATTAATAACATTATATCCTCACCGGTTTTACACAGACCCTACTTCAGAAAAACCTAACTTCAATTTACCATTAACATCATCTTCTCCTTCTCATGGAACTCAAACAAATTCAATTTTAACTTCATCTTCTTCGATTCATCAAACTACTTAACTTTCTATGAATAACTCACACAAAAACAGCTCTACACTTCTGAACTGAGCTCGACAGAGAGGAGGAGAGAAAGAATAGGGAAGAAGAAGAAGAAAAGAGAAGAATGATTTCCTCTCGACACGTTTGGTGAAGATAAGGCCAAAGAAATTATTAAGGCACCCTCGCTTTGGATAAGGGTAGCCAGATCGGTTTGACAACGATTATTTGCCCTTCGACTATTCCCGTGAAATCTTTTTCGTATGATATCCGACTGACACGTTCGAGTAGACCATTTCGCATAACTTTTCGAGATCTATCTAGTAATACTAGTTTCGTATCTAAATCGTTGTTAGATTAATTTCTATTAATTAACGTTCGTGTCTAATTAATCGAGTCAATAGCGGCTTAGTCGTCTCATGACTGGTCTAATCGCGTTGACGAGATTGAGGGTCGTTACAATTTTGTTCCATTGAGATAGATTAATTCTAGTACTCTTTAACTTATGATACAATTTGTAAGCAAGGCTACCATTAGTATCAACATTTCATGCCAATTTCATTTTATCTTTGAAATTTCCATGACCAATCCAAGTTCTAAAAAACTTGAAAGGTATACATAAATGCTTTGGAGCAGGGTCAATAATGAGTAGAACATGACAGTGATTAGAGGCAATAAAATTAAGATGCAAAAGCTTAGCTAGAGGAAACCAATCAAAATTTCCTAAAGCCATGTCAAGTCTAGCTTTCCTAGTTCCAGTGCCATAAGAATTACTTGCCCAGGTATAATCTCTACCTTCATAACCAATATCTTGAAGGCATGCATCCAAAACCTTATTCTGAACCCAAAGATCAAAAGTATTGTTATTTTTAGTAAGATGAAAATTGAGGTCCCCTATTACTAACCATGGTTGACTGACATCCGCTATAGAAAAATTGGCCATTAGCGACGAAAGCAATAGTCGCAAAATGTTTCTTTTTGGTCGCCAATTCAATTTACCGACGAAATTTTCTTGTTTTTGTTTTGAGTTTAGACAAGATTTTGAAATTACTGTTTATAAAATCCTTAGCTAAACCTTCCACATTCCATGAAATAATTTTCATATTTGAAACTAAAAAATAAGAAAAAATACGAATTGACCAAGAGTTTGAGAAATTACCTCAGCTTTCTTTGTGTTGCTTTGACAAGGACAAATACTTGTATGCAATTGTTTTTCCCATATGAATATATTCATCGGTAGAATCCGCTGGATACCCGTAACCAAACCTTTTGTTCGGGACTATGACCCCTAATATTTCATACATCATACTGATAATGAATTTCGTATCCGACGAAACTAAACATTAGTCTTTATCACCAAGTGTCGAAGAATATGCAGAATTAACCCTTGAAATTTTGATCAAAGTACACATATCCAGTAAGGACAAAATCGTGCATCAACTTCTAATGGCATATTTCCATCCCTCGAAAAATTCATCTTCTTGTGAATAGTTGTTTTGGCTTTGAAGATTTAGGCATCTTCCCGAATGTAATTGCATCATAGTGGTTGTCAATTGTCTATATATCCTTTCAGTAGCCGAATACACATTTGTTGATATCCATTTGCATTTCTTCGTTAGAAAAAATCCATTTGGAACCTTAAAAAAATTAAGCAAATGAAAAAATTTATTTTAGAAATGGGTTGATAATTGTGAAACTTGTGTAAGAGAGTCGTGAATTAGTTGAGGGTGGAGTGAGGTGTATATCCGATTGGAATATATTCGTTGGGAAACGGGTATATAACTGTTACCAGTAGAGATTCGGCCACTCATTGGCAATTCATTGTGAACGAGCACACTTGCCCTTCCACCTGGCTAAACAAATTGAAATTTTTACAAAGATTTGGCCTTACCATTACCAAATAATCTCTTTTAGGTCAATCTATCATTGTCCATGAAAAATAAGAATTTCAAAAATAGTGAGAAATCGAAGGGACTATTTATGAAGCTCCTTTAGAAACTTTTTAATACATGAGTGAAAAAAATGGATACCCTTCCATCCCATAAAAAGTATCGTTTTCCTTTTTGATATTGTCCCATAAAAAGTAAGTATTTTCATTTTTATATATGTTATGTTTCCAACTAAATCCTCGGAAGAATGCTTTAAAAAATAGTCTTACAATTAAAACCCGAGTTACAAGGTGGTCATGCTGTTACAGACTAAGTCAAACGTGCCCCACCAGTGAGAGTTGAATAGGTCACTCAATTTACTTAATTATCCCTTAAAATAGCGGTGTCATTTCATGGTGGTGCTATTTGATAGTGGTGGTGCTGCTTCTCACATGTCGCAAAGGTACTCCAGCACGGTTCAGGATCGTGATATGGTGTTAACCATAAAGAGTTTACCGCTTCACCTTTAGTATTTACCAGAATTCCAGCCTAATTTCAGGATTGGTGTATTGTATTCACCCAGCGAGTTCACCACTTTCCCTCGGGAGTTTACCTTAATCTTGCACCACCACCTCAACCACTTAATTTAAATGGATGAGGGTATTTTCGGAAAAAACAACACTGTTTTTTTCTCCAAAAGTTTTAAATCAATTGAAAATGATCATTTCGTAATGCAGACTAAAAGATATGACTAATTTGTAAATGCAAGTTAAAAAGTATGTCCATTTTTAAATCCTTAGGGCAATTCCTACGGCAATCAACACAAATTTTCTTTTGTTGAGCCACGTGGATGAGCAAACACGGTTGTGCACTATGGAAAATCAGTGGGCGGTTGATCATCAAACGCGCGTACGAAAGAAAACCGCCAGCGGGCCTACAAGAACCGCCGACGAATGTAGAGAAACCACTGGCGGATTACTAAGACCGCGAATTATTACTTTTAAACGGTCACCGGAACGGCTAGTTTCTACCCCTATAAGTACTACTCGAGTTTCATCTCACAAATTCACAACAATTTGTCATCTGATCAATCTTTTCTTAATTTCAATCGCTTTTGATTTTCAACCATGAATCCTGATTTTGGTTCTTCTGAGGAAGATATGAAGATAAATGAAATCTTGTATGAAGAAGAGGAAGAAATGTATATGGATATTTTTCGTCAAATGGATGAAGATAAAATTCAAGATAGAAGGAGGCGAAATTTTATGGTGCAATTACAAACCGGGATCATACCAAAGCCTTTAAAGCCATATGTTATGACTAGAATATGGACGTGGCGAGATCAACATTTTTACCATGACAATATGATGCATGATTATTTTAATCATGTATGTGTCTATTACGATGAGGATTTTCAACGTCGTTTTCGCATGGGCTGCAACTTGACGCAAAGAATTATTTCTGAGATTTTTCAGGTACAACCTTTATTTAATTATCAGTATGATGCACGACATGTACGAGGATTTAGTCTCGAACAAAAGGTCACTGACGTCCCCTGTATACTATGTTACAGCATACCGGTGGATTCCACAGATGACTACATCCGTTTGGGAAAAAACAACTGCTTGTAGATATCTCAAATTGTTTTGTGAAAAAATAGTCGAGCATTTTGGTCCAACTTTTTTAAGAAAGCCTACTCAGGAACATATTCAAAGAATCACTGTCGAGAACACCGCGAGGGGTTTTCCAGGAATGCTAGGTAGTCTTGACTGCATGCACTGGACGTGACATGCGTGTCCGGTTGAATGGGCAGGTCAATATAAGGGTCATTATCCAAAACCAACTGTAATTTTGGAAGCTTTGACTACTAATGATTGTTGGTTTTGGCATGCTTTTTTTGGACTCTCGGGTTCAAATAATGATCTCAACGTTTTGTATAAGTCACCATTGTTTGAAGATCTTAAGCATCGGATCGCGCCGCACTGTAATTTCACCATCAACGGGCATGCCTACACTCAGGGTTATTATCTAGCAGGTAGAATCTATCCAGAATGGTCAACTATGGTTCAAGCTTATAGTCAGACAGGTTTTGGACCGACGACTGCGAAGGATATGAAGTACTTTAACACCCAACAAATGAAGTGCAGGAAGGATGTTGAACCCGCTTTTGGCATACTGAAAAGGAAGTTCGCAATCATAGATGGGCCGACACGCTTTTTTGATCTTCAAGAAATGAACAAACTTATTTTGACCTGCATCATTCTGAATAACATGGTCATTGAGCAAACCAGACGTGACCCAACCTGGACTAGTTTTCCAGATGAAGATTTGAGGCCGAGGCTTGTGCTGCAACATGGTCTTCCGACAAGAGAATATGGACTTGCCACTAACAAAATCTGAACCAGGGACTCTATGGACATCTAAAAGAAGATCTAACTAAGCACCTTTGGGCTTTAAAAGGAGCAAAAGACGAAGAGCAGGGGCGAGGGCGAGGCTGGTAGATGTTGTTTTTCAATTTAGTCATTTCTTGAAACGATAGCAACAAAACTTTTAAATATGTAATGTTGTTTAATTTAATATTATTTGCTTTTGATAGACGCATTTATGTGTCTATTTTGTCAATTATATGTATTTTTAGTGCTCGATTTTGTACTTATTTTGGTGTTTTATGTCTTTGTAGGTATTTCTGGAGAAATAAGTTTTTGCGGCAAAATTGGCTCGAAAAGTGGTATTTGGACTCTCGGGAGAAAAGTACTAAAGGCACCCATGAAAATTACTATGTGCACCCCAAAATTATTATTTCTGCCTCAATTGCTAAAGGGAGACCAGCCACGAATAAGGGGCGGTCATCCTCTTTATTTTGAATTTCAGAAAAAGGCGGGAAACTCTTGCAGTTGAAGAGCAGATTAAGGTTGAAGATTTGGACGTGATATAAGGAGATTAAATCGCTGATTTTCACGGGCTACATGTGATATGGGTATACAATGCTTATTTGGGTGTTTAATTGGATCAGAATGGGCTGGATATCGAGTTTTTCAGAAAACGGGGGAGTAAGTTTACACGGGTCCCTGTATGAATTATTTTTTGGCATTTCAGGGAGACTAAAGGCGAGATATTCTTTCCTAAGATGAGTTTCTATCTAAGGAAGAGTTTGAGAGGAGTTGGAAAGCTCAGAAACGCGTGAAACAATTAAGGGAAGAAATTATTGCCGTGACTTCCACGAAAAGAAAAAGAGAAATTAAATCGGGTTTCTAGGGTTGTTTGCGAGGTATAAATAGGTTGCTCGATCTCCTAGGAGGACTATTCAAGTTTTTAAGAAGTTAGGGGAAGTTTAGAACACCACAGAGCTGAGAAATCGAAGTTGCAGCAATCGAGTTCTGCTGCTGTTGCTGAAGAACACGAAGAACAATCGACGCAACACAACAGTTGTATATTAAACAACAAAAGCATAGTATCGCTGTTAGTTTACTTGCCAAAGACCTTCTGTAGCTACAATTAATTCTTCCAGCAACTATTCGTTGTAACAGTGGATCTGCAACACCTATATCTATTGCAAATTCGCTGTAATATTATTTTTCTTCAATAAAACACCTTTTGAGCCATGAATCGATCTTTTGAGTGTGTTTTTGACATGAGGAGCTAAACCCCCTTAGCCGAGGCGACGGAGGAAGCCATTGTTCCATGAAAAATGGTATATTTCTATTTTAATTAATTTTTGCAATTTCTTTTATGATTATCTGCATGGAACTAATATTGGAAAATTAATTTTTTATTGAATGATTGTGATTCGTTTTGATGGAGCATGCTTAGTTTTAAACTTTTGATGTTTCATGCTTGATGTTTACAATTGTTACTTCGAAAATCTACTAGAGGCAATAAATTAGAATCACTTTAAACGCAAAGAATTGCATGAATATTGATTAGATTGAATCACTTAATTTGTCAATGGTGGAATCCAGAGTCTCGGTGCTTTTATAATCTTGATAACAACATCGTCTTGAGTTTTCTATTTTAAAATATAATTCTAAAATCAAATCTCTATAAGTTTTAACGAACCTTTTCTTACCACTTGTTAAAATCACATCAATTTTTGGCGCCGCCGACGCTGATTGTATTTAGGTTTAGGTTTTAGGTTTTGTATGTTTTTGTTTTTTTTTTTGTTTTTTTTTTTAAGTTTTATATATATTTTTTATTATTATTATTTTTTTTTTTTAGATTTTTTTGTTCTATTTTACCTCTTTGGTATCTTTGTTTTTGTTGTGCAGGATTGACTCGAAGCTAAAGGTGGAAAGTTGAACTTGCAAAAAAAAAAGGAGAAACCAAAGATATTATTTTGAATGATTAATTGGGGGATAGAAAAACTAATTGGGGGATATGTGCCGGCATAGTTTTCAATGAAAACCGGCATGGTCGATGGACTACCGGCATTGAAAAACCATGCCGGCAGCTACAGTAAAATATCCCCCAATTAATCATTCATTATTTTTGGACTTTTATTTATTAGTTTCTTTATTTTCTTTTTGGACTTGTATTATTTTATTTGTTATTAGTATTTTATTTAATATTAAAAAAAAACACTTGCACACACCAATTGCATCCCTTGTCAGATCTCCGAGTTTAGGAAAACTCGTGGACTAGTAAGCTGAACCCGTGCCTTGGGCCTTATGGGAGTTACCAGCTGAAAGTCCACATACCTCAGCCTCGTACTTTTGGGTATATTTTGTTGTGGTAACCAAGCTTACCTAAATTAGTGAGCCCAACATTTGCATGTGCACAAATTTTTGTTGAATTCTTGTATGCCATAACGTAAGAAAGACGCTTTAGGTCGGTTTATGCATGAGAAACCTAGAAGTTCTATTTTAGGAAACAAGAATCTTGATTACCTTAATCTAGAGAGCCCTATTTTTGGAAGTTCTTCTCACGGTGAGGAAAGTATCCCTAGTACTCCTATTGCGCAAGAAATGGCAACTTTGAAAGCTTTGCTAAATCCTACTAGGAACACTCGTCCTTCGTGTATCAAGTTAGCTGACACGGAAGCAACTTATGAACTGAAACCTGGGACCCTATAGATGCTCCCAATCTTTTTAGGGAAAGAAAATGAAAACCCATATTTCCATGTTAGGGATTTTGAGGAAATTTGTAGTACCCTAAAAATTAGAGGCTTTGATGATGATGCTTTGAAACTTAGGTTATTCCCCTTTTCCTTAAGAAATAAAGCCAAATCGTGGCTATATAGTTTGAATTAATCAAAACTCATGAATAACTTACATCTTCCTTTTTCAATAAGTTTTTCCCTAGGCACAAAACATCGTCTATTAGGACGCAAATCTGCACATTTGCCCAGCAAGAGGGAGAATCATTGTAAAAGTATTTGGAAAGGTTCAATGATTTATTAGCCCAATGTCCTCATCATGGTTTAGAAAAGGTTAGGCTAGTTCAAATCCTTTATGAGGGTTTAGATTATTCGACAACAACCATGGTTGAGTCTTTATGCACTGGTGGGTTTGAAAACCAAACTATTGATGCGGCGATGGAATTTTTGAATGAAATCGCTGAAAAAACCCAGCAATGGGAAAATAGTAGGGAACCCAAGAAAACAATTCTTCTAGGCAGAGGAAACGTTAATAGGGTAGAAGGAGGCTTTGAATCAGAAGCCAAAATTGCAGCAATAGCTAAAGGTTAGAAGCTATAGAATTGGGTCACATTAGTGGTAGAGTAGAGCCTTTTTGGGAAGGCCAGGCTATTGAATAGCAAGCCAATGCTCTTTATAATAATAACACTAGATTCGATAACCATCAGAAATTTGACCCATTTTCAGAAACCTATAATCCTAGTTGGAGAAACGATTCGAACCTCTCATGGTCTAAGAACCAGAATCAAGGTCAGTTTAGTAATTCAAATGCCCCTCTAGGTTTTGGCTATACTAAGAATCCTTCAGGACTAACACAGTTTCAGAATCAGTCCGATAAGAAAATTTTAAGTCTACAGGAATCTCACCATGTTAACCCAACAAACTACAACGTTTCATCAATCAATGATACAGGGTTTAGAAGAAAATAAAAAGCTGGTCCATGCTAACTCTCGAGCTATTTTCGAGTTAAAAACCCAGGTTGGTTTGATAAATGAATTTTTGAGAGAAAAAGGTAGGTTTCCTAGTCAAACACAACCCAACCCTAGAGGAGTTCATCAAGTAGGTGCAAAACCATCACATCAGTTGAATTCAATTAGAACCCTTAGGAGTGGTAGAGTAGTATACAATCAGGTAACCATGCCCGATAGTGAGTATAATATAGTTCACCCCCCAGGACCATCCATAGCTGAGGAGACTGATAAAATATCTGATGATGCCAATTCAGTTCCTGAGAGGCCATATTTTATGCCTAGAGCCCCCTTTCCACAGCTACTAGTACCAACAAAGAGTGAATCCAACTTTAATGACATAATGGAGGTTTTTAAGAAAGTTACCATAAACCTTACGTTATTAGAAGCAATTAGGCAGCTACCGGCTTATGCCAAATTCCTTAAGGATATGTGTATGCGAAAGCGCAAGATTAGTGTCCCTAAGAAAGCCTTTTTAGCAATTCATGTAAGTTCGATCATTCAGAATACCACAACTCCTAAGTATAAAGACCCAGGTGCCCCTACCATTGCTTGCACAATAGGAAAACATCGGGTAGAAAAATCTTTACTGGACTTAGGAGCTAGTGTAAACTTACTTCCATACCATGTGTACTTACAGTTGGGACTTGGTGAATTGAAACCTACCAAGATAACACTGCAATTAGATATAGGTCTGTTAAAATTCCTCGTGGTGTGATAAAAGATGTTCTAATTGAGGTCGACAAGTTTATTTATAATTTGGATTTCGTGGTCTTAGATACCAAACCGTCCCTGACCCAGAGAACCAGATACCTGTGATTTTGGTAATATGACTATTGAGTTGAATATTTTTAATGTTAATAAGCTACATTCTGAGCTAGATGACACGTGCATTGAAGAGGTGAACATGATAGGAACCTTAGTTCAGGAGTCATTACCAAACATCATATCGTAAGATCCATTAGAGAGTTGTCTAGCCTATTTTAGCATGGATTTCGACGATGATAGCAACATTGAATAAGTAAATGCTCTGTTGGATTCTATTCCTATGTTAGATACTGATAAATGGAAAGCTAGGTTCGAACCATTACTAGATTCCGGATTAACCTTAATCCCTTATTTAGAAGAGCCTCCTAAGTTGGACCTGTTAGAGCACTGCTCGGTCGAACTCGCATGCGTTGCTATCTCAAGCATGTTTGTCAATGTTAGTGATCAAAACTATAAGTCTTGAATTCTAGTCTACTATAGCTAAGTCTCGGACTAGGATAGAAAGTGTAGTTGAGCTCAAGAACTCCATGGCGATCATCATACAAGACGCAGAACTACTCAAGGAATTGGTGGAACTTCATCGACTAAAAGGTATGTGGAGACTTGAACTTATCTATCACTCAAAAGTCTATCTACTCTATCTCTTATCTTGAGACAAAAGTCGTTTTGCTATGTAGACTTTGATTATACACATTTGCTACTTCGAGCCGAGTTTATCTCTCCTATCTATTTCTCGAAATATGTGTTGGTAAGCTTTCGCTTTGGCCAAGTTCATCTTTACCTAGTGATGAAAGTCATGTTATGTTTCAATCACTTTGAAAATGGCTTTGACGAAAAATAGTTTGTGAATAACAACTATATAACGTCCTCTAAGAATGTTTCAATGATTGAAATGAGAGTTTAGATTATATAACCATTGTTGGATATAAGCGTTGTGTGGAAACACATACATGTATAAGTCCTTATTCCTTGAACCGAAGTATACTTACTTTGTTGATCAGGAAAACCGGAACAACAGTCCGCGAACCCAGTCCGCGAACTTTCGTAGGTTTTCATCCCGAGAAAATCTGCTGGAGTTTGTAAACTTCTTCCGGGAACTTAGTTCGCGTACTTAAGTTGGCTATATATAAAAACGATTATGTATGAACTTATACTTATATAAATAAACTAAGGAATGCAATTTGCAAACCGTGGCTATAAAGTTCATGAATCGATTCGAGTGAATCAAATCGGTTTTGCTTCGATTGTGTCTTGTATACTTCTATAAGATCTAAGCAATTGAACAACTCTCTAACTAGTTCATTTGAGTCATTTGAACTAGTAATGGTGAAGAAGAATATGGTTGATATGAAAGTGCTCATATGGCTAACCATTTGGTTAACTATTGTTGAACCAACAAATGTACATGTTTGGGTACGGTTACACAAACCTAGAAACGTTCATTTCATTTGTGTGTAACTGATACAGGTGTATCTGTACTCCTTTAGGGAACTTAATTAACCTCAAGCTAAGTTGAGGGAAGAAACCTATTCTAGGCATGAATCCTTGTTTAGGCAGAATTCCTAGTTAGGGAAGAGTTTTGTTTTAGGCAATACTCTTAGTTTAGGAAATAGATTCCTAATAGAAGTCCTTGATCGGCTGAGTACGATGAAGACTATAAATAGAGAGCTTTGGCTAATAGCTAAACACACACGGATACTAGGCACAGAAAACCTAGAGAAAGCTTACGACAATACTTGTGCAATCTTAGCAAACAGTTTAAGGTTAATCCACTGTTTAGAGAAGATTGTGAGCGTAACAAAGAGAGAATTGTAATCGTTTTCTTGTTCATAATCTAAGAGAAGATATTTTCTTCGAATTAATACTTGTGTTCCGTTTTCTAAGTTTCTCGTCTATTATTATTCTGAATTCCGCCTTTATAGTAATAGTTACCAAGGTACAGAGATCAATACGTATCAAGTTGGCATCACGAGCAAGGTTAATTTCTAGGGTAAATCCCTGTGGTTTATGGTTTTCACTAGATCTCTCTACATAAAGCTTGGTGAGGTACTCGAGAAGTTGGAAGACGTTAAGAAAACAAGGGGATCAAGGATGACAAAGTCAGATGCTGATCCTAAGGAAGGCGAACCACAAACTATGGAAGAAAAGGTGGCTACGCTGCAGACATGACATGAAGTCTATTCAAGTTACCCTTCAGAATTGAGTGAATGTATTCGTTCTCATACACCTAAGAAGAAGACAAAGAAAAAGGTTACACCTTCACCTGAAGCTTCGGAAAAAGATGATTCTGAAGAAGACGATTCAGAAGAAGAAGAAGAGGAGGAAGAAGAAGATGAGGATGAAGAAAAGGAGAAAGAGTTTCTTAAAAGTCCTACATCAACTAAACCTCATGGTAAGAATCTGAAAATTGATTTTCGTGTTGATATTCCACTTTACGATGGGAGTGTCGATGTAGAAAAATTAGATGATTGGATTGAACGTCTAGAGACGTATTTCTCTTTCTTTGAATATGGTTCAAAGGAAAAGATTGCTTTCGCGTCATTGAAGCTACAAAAGCATGCTCTAACCTGGTGGAAAGCTTATCAAAGACAAAACCTAGGTAAAGGAGTATTGTCGTGGAAAAGATTCAAGGCAGTTGTAAGGAAACAGTTTTATCCGATTGGCTACCTTGAGGAGAGATGGTTCAAGTGGTACAACTTGAAGCAGACTTACAACCAAACCGTACAAGAATATACTTCGGAATTTCAGAATCAAGCTATGATTTTGGACTTAGACTTGGGGGATTATGTTATCTACATGAAATATATTTCGGGGTTCCATGAGTATATACTAAGGAGTTGAAGATGTTTTCGGTGGATACTATCTCCGAAGCAAGTATAAAAGCTAATGCCATTGAGGGCAGGCTTAAGAAATCTGATTCAAAAGGAAATACTAAGGTGAAATCTGGAGGTACCACTGTGAAAGGAGGTGAAAGGAGCAAAGAAGAAGGGAAGTCTAGTGACAAGGAAGGTTTGTCTTGCATTCATTGCAAGCAAACAGGTCACATTGTCGACAAGTGTTGGGTTAAGAACCCTCATCTAAAGCCTAAAGGGTTGCAGAGGAAAGAAGCCAAGAAGGCAGCACTAGTCGCTCAAACTCCAAAAGAAGTCCACGGACTAACGGAACCAATTCAAAGCTTTCTCTTATGACAGGGGCAAAAGAAAGACCTTCAAAAGATGATCTTAGGGAGCAACTCTTCACAGTGAAGATGCAAGTCAAAACTTCACTAGTTGATGCTGTTATTGACCCGGGAAGTCAGAAGAATTTGCTTTCAAATTCTTTGGTGCAGAAGTTAGGTTTGAAGACTTTCAAACATCCAAAACCATACCCTTTAGGATGTCTTCAAAAGGAAGAGGGCTTACAAGTTTCACAACAGTGCACGTTCAAATTTGCTCTAGATGAGTCATATATTGACGAAGTTACATGCGACGTAGTTCCTTTGGATGTTTGTCAGGTGGTACTAGGTAGTCCTTACCTATGGGATAGAGATGCAACTCTACACAGGAGGGAACAAAAGTACACCTTTACCAAAGATGGAGAAAGCTTTGTGATTCGGGCTATTGACTCTCCTCTTGAGGGAGCAAGTCTGATCACAGCCACTCAGGCTAAGCGGTTGGTGAATGCTGGCACAAAGTTCATTCTCCTTGTGATCCGTTCTCTTGAGGAGAAGCCGAGTATAGTTTTTTTTGGCAGCCTTGACTCGCACAACAAGAAGATAACCTAGAAAGGTTAAAGTTGAAGTACAAGGATTTATTTTCAGATGTCACGGGATTACCGCCAAAGAGGAGTGTGGAGCTTGAGATCATGTTGACCGGGGAGAGTTCTCTTCCTAATGTAGGTCTTTATCGCACGACCATTGAGGAATCTAATGAGATCAAGAAACAAGTCCAGGAACTTTTAGAATTAGGAATGATAGTGCCAAGTGCTTCACCTTGTGGATCAAAGGTGTTGTTGGTTCCAAAGAAAGATGGAGGCTGGCGCATGTGTATTGATTATAGAGCGTTGAACAAGATCACAATCAAGAATCGTTACCCTTTACCTAGGATAGAAGACATGATGGATCGGTTGAAAAAGCTCGAGTCTTTACAAAGTTAGATTTCAAATTCGGATATCACCGGATGAGAGTTCGAGAAGATGACACATGGAAAATCGCTTTCAAAACCAAACAAGGCTTGTTCGAATGGTTGGTGATGCCTTTTGGTTTGTGTAATGCTCCAAATGACATTTATGCGTTTGATGAATGATTTGTTACGACCTTTTATAGAAGATTTTGTGATTGTTTACTTGGATGATATCCTAATATACAAATGTGAACTTGGGAAGAGCATCTCGTTCACGTTGAGAAGGTGTTCAAAGTATTATATGAAGGCCAACTGAAGTTGAACGTAAAGAAGTGTGAGTTTGGGAAGGAGGAGTTAGTATATCTCGGATTTATTGTTGGTGGTGGACAACGGAAGATTGATCCAAGGAAGGTTGAAGTGATCACTAAAGTGGCCTAGACCTAGTACTCAGAATCAAATCGGAGTTTCTTAGGGGCTGCACCTACTTGCGTAAGTTTATCCGGCATTTTTCAAATATTGCAGGACCATTACATGGTTTGACGGAGCTAAGGCAAAGTTTGAATGGCAGCAAACTCATGAAGACGCTTTTCAGCTTACTAAAAAGAAAGATTTCGTAAGCACCAAAGTGTTGGCATTGCCTAACCTACAACGTACTTTTGAAGTTGAGACCGACGCTTCTAACTATGCATTGGGAGGAGTGTTGTTACAGATAGTAAACCAAAGGAGTACCATTCAGAATTGTTCTCAAAAAAGCTATTAAGAACTACGCACCTTATGACAAAGAATTTTATGCTTTATATCAATGTATCAAACATTGGCGAGTGTATCTCTTAGGTAAAGAAGTAGTGGTACATTCGATCACAAACCGTTGGAGTATCTACATGCACGTAGATTTAAACTACAACAAGCCCTACATGAAGTGGATGTCTTATTTGATGACTTTCAATATTCTCATTAGGTACAAGAAGGAGTAACAAACAAGTCAAGGCAGATATGTTATCTCGACCTCCAGTTCGAGCATTAATGGTGGCCATGAGAATTCACCAATTGTCCCTCAAGAGTATGCGGAATCATACGCATCCAGCAAAGACTTCAAGAAGGTGTAAATAGTGGTTTGAAAAGCGAGTATGAATTCCGAGATGGATTGTTATACGAAGGTCAGTTACTTTGCATACCAGAAGATGGAGATCGTTTACAGAGGTTGAGAGAGGCACACACTTCCAGAGTTGCTGGACACTTTGGGATGAATAAAACTCTACTTAACCTCCTAGCTGCTATGTCTTTTGGCCGAAGATGCAAGATGATGTGGCTAAGTTAGTTAGAGGGTGTAAGTTGTGCAAAGACATCTAAACCTTCCAATAGAAAACGTGGGTTATATCTACCATTACCAGTACCATCAAGGCCTTGGGAGAGTATTTCTATGGATTTTCTTGGTGGGTTACCAAGACCAAGTCTCGGTCATGATTACTTGTTCGTTGTGGTCGGCCGATTCAAAGAAGATGATTGCATTAATTCCATGTACAAAGATGGTAACGGAGCCGGTGCAGCAAAGCTCTTCTTTGAGCACGTGTGGAAGCATTTTGGTTTACCTACTTCGATTATTTCTGATAGGGATAGTCGATTCCTTAGTCACTTTTGGGATTCTTTATGGAAAATGATGGACACTAGGTTGAAGAAGAGTACAACTTTTCATCCACAAACAGACGGACAAACATAAGTGGTCAATAGGACTATGGTTCACATGTTAAGGGGATATAATTCTAAGCATCCTAAAACTTGGGATGAGAGTTTACCGTATCTACAGTTTGCTTTCAATAGAGCAGTTCACAGTTCTTCGGGGAAATCTCCTTTCGAGACGTGCTATGGTTACTTACCACCTAGTCCTTTCGATCTAGTATTTTCTAGTGACTCCTCAATGGGGGGAAAGGAAGGAAGTGAACGGCAAAAGGCACAAAAGTTCTTGGAGAAGATATCTCAGATTCATGCGACTGTTGAAGCACAACTAAAGAAGTCACAAGCCAAATACAAAGCAAAGCATGACAAGCATCTTGTACCTTGTAATTTTGGTATTGGTGAATTGGTATGGTTAAAATTAGGTAAGGAACGACTGAAAGGGGAAGGTAAGAAGTTGAAACCATTGAGGTATGGACCATTTCGTATTCTCGATCAGATTGGTGACAATGCCTTTCGTCTGGATCTGCCACCTTATCTAGGAATGTACTCGGTCATAAATGCCGAATACTTGAAGTTGTTTGAACCACCATTACTTGATGATGACGGCGACGACACTATGATCTTACCACGAGTAGAAGACTTATGGTTTGATAGAGAGGAACCACTCAAGGAAGACTGCATATTGGAGCGAAGAGTGACTAAAAAACGACAAGGAGAGAAAGAAGCTTTTCTAATTGGATGTAAAGGTCAAGTTTCTAGCAAGGCTAAGTGGTTTAACAAGGAAAAAGGGACTCTCGAGTTCCCTAACCTTCATTTTTAACTCTCACAGGAGTTCAAGTTCTTAAAAGGGGGACCCATGATACAGGTGTATCCGTACTCCTTTAGGGAACTTAATTAACCTCAAGCTAAGTTGAGGAAGAAACCTATTCTAGGCATGAATCCTTGTTTAGGCGAATTCCTAGTTAGGGAAGAGTTTTGTTTTAGGCAATACTCTTAGTTTAGGAAATAGATTCCTAATAGAAGTCCTTGATCGGCTGAGTACGATGAAGACTATAAATAGAGAGCTTTGGCTAATAGCTAAACACACACGGATACTAGGCACAGAAAACCTAGAGAAAGCTTACGACAATACTTGTGCAAGCTTAGCAAACAATTTAAGGTTAATCCACTGTTTAGAGAAGATTGTGAGCGTAACAAAGAGAGAAGATATTTTCTTCGAATTAATACTTGTGTTCCGTTTTCTAAGTTTCTCGTCTATTATTATTCTGAATTCCGCCTTTATAGTAATAGTTACCAAGGTACAGAGATCAATACGTATTAGTAACAATCTAAGTTTTCGATCCAACGGTTGAAATATATTAGCTTGAATCTAATCAGGTTTTCATATAATGCTGAATATTGAATGCTTTGTTACTAAGCTAACATTGATTGCAAACCCTGATTTGAAAGACTATATAAGGGAGAACTCTAGCAATTGGGAAACCTAATCCCCACACCTCCCGTGTGATACTAGTTGTATAACTAGAGTCGATTCTCCTTTAACCTTAGGTTTCTACCGAGACCCTATAGGTTAACGACTTGAAGACTTCATTGGGATTGTGAAGCCAGACCGATACTACTTTCTTGTAGTTGTGTGATCTGATCTTGATGTTTCTATCGTATTGAGTACAATCGTAACGATTGGCTTGAGATTGATATCTCCTATAGGCAAGATATAAAAGTAGTTAAAAACATCTTCGTCTCATCGTTTGTGATTCCACAATATCTTCTTTCGCCGCGTCGATTAAGATTATTGTGAGGTGATTGATAATATTAGGCTGTTCTTCGGGAATATAAGTCCGAGTTATCAATTGGTTCATGTTCACCTTGATTTATCAAAAGACGGAACAAAACTTGTAGGTATTTATGTGGGAGACAGATTTATCTATTACCATAGACTTTTCTGTGTGATACAGATTTGTTTATTAAAGTCTTCGACTTTGGGTCGTAGCAACTCTTAATTGTGGGTGAGATCAGCTAAGGGAATCAAGTGCGTAGTATCCTGCTGGGATCCAAGACGTAAGGAGCGCAACTGTACCTTGGATCAGTGTGAGATTGATTTGGGTTCAACTACAGTCCGGACCGGGTTAGTTTGTAGTAGGCTAGTGTCTGTAGCGGCTTAATACAGTGTGTGTTCAATCTGGACTAGGTCTCGTGGTTTTTCTGCATTTGCGGTTTCCTCGTTAACAAAATTCTGGTGTCTGTGTTATTTCTATTCCGCATTATATTTTGTTATATAATTGAAATATCACAGGTTGTGCGTTAAGTTCAATCAATTAGAATATCCAACCTTTGGTTGTTGATTTACTTTGATTGACACTTGGATATTGGTCTTTGGTACTATCCAAGTTATTTCTCTTGTATTCAATTAGACTCGTAGATTTCTATTTTCTTGAGTAAGAATTGAATCGAGAAAGAGAGATATAACTCTTTGATATACTTTATTAAGATTGAGTCTAGTTGATTCTCTTGAAAGTATATTGGAGTTAGTCCATACAAATTGATAAGTGAAATATTGGGTGTGGTTGTTGTACCCCCGCTTTTTCAATTGGTATTAGAGCAGGCAAACACGTTTAAAGACCTTATAAGTCAGTGTTTGTAGCGATCTGACTCTATGGACAAGAAAGTCTCTAAAAACCCTTCACCAGGTGTAAAACCAATCGTATAAGAAGTTCTCATAAACCGGTTATTCTCCGTAAAAGTTGGATGAACAAATCCGGATCAACTCGATCTTGTTGCGAAATTGCAAGACTTAAGGATTTGAAATCTGTCAAAATTCCTTTGATGGATCTGAATAACTCCAGTTTTTCCTCTCTGAAGAACAGTCGTAAGTCAGATGATAAACAACGTTCAGATGTTGTGAAAACTGATATGACTCAGAACTGCTCAAGCAAACTTAAAAGTGTTGGCCCCATGTTTGTTTTGTGATTCCTCCAATCACTTTCAACATACTTGTATGTCCTTCCAAAAGAGTCTGAAAGTTGAAAGTAATCTTCATAAGAAAACTAAACAACTTATTGCTTCTCTAAAAGGACGTACAAAACTATCAGGAAAGTACTGATAGTATGGGAGCTTTTGCTTTAAAATCAACATTACCCTTTCAATAGTTTCTTGACAAATGGATGTAGCAGACATATGACAGTGATCTCACATGGTTTGTTTCTTAAAACGACTATGAAGGAGGACCGGTAACATTTGGAGATGGGAGTTATTGCTACATAAGCAAGAAGGGGACGATCAAACTACCCGACGTACCTGAAATTCATGATGTAGTATACGTAAAAGATATGACTGCAAATCTTCTTTATATTAGTCAAATTTGTGACAAAGGATATCGAGTTGTCTTCAATGCAAATGGATGTGACATTGTAGACAAAACTGGGAAAGCAATTTTTCAGGGAACTCGTGGTAAAAACAATTGTTGTAATTTGACTAAGGTGGAATCTACGCATCTTTGGCATGAGCTTTTTGGTCACATCAACTATCGTCTTCTAACTAAGATCATTAACAAATAACTTGTTAGAGGCATTCCCAAAATCAATGCAAAGATTGAAGGTGTATGTGGTGCCTGTCAAAAGGGTAAACAAACGAAAGTTCACCATAAATCATCTCGAGATATTCTCACTAAAGCTACACTAGATTTGATTCATATGGATCTGTTTGGACCAATTCAACAACCCACAATTGCTGGTAAGAAGTATGCTTTGGTTATGGTAGATGATTACACCAGGTTCACTTGGGTTGCGTTCCTATCTCATAAGAATGAAACCCTTGATGAATTCAAGATTATTGTTAAGAGAATCCAGAACGAACAAGGTCGCAAACTAAAGAAAATTAGAAGCGACCGTGGAACTGAATTCAAGGACACTAAGGTGTTTGAATTTTGTGACGAACTGGAAATTATTCAACAATATTCTCCACCCATCACTCCTCAAGCTAATGGAGTTGCAGAAAGAAAAAACAGAAACATTCAGGAAATGGCCAGGGTAATGCTCCATAACAAAAACTTACCTTTAAGGTTTTGGGGAGAATTTGTCTTCACAGCATGCTATTTGATCAACCGTGTCTACCTACGGTCTAAAACCCTAAACACTCCTTATGAGTTGTGGTACGGTAGAAACCCAACTTGCACTATCTCAGAGTGTTTGGAAGTAAGTGCTACATTCTAAAAGATCGAGAACAGAGAGGGAAATTTGATACCAAAAGTGATGAAGGTATCTTCCTTGGCTATGCTTCTGATAGTCGTGGTTTTCGAGTGTTTAATCTCAGAACCCAGGTCATGATGGAATCTGCTAATGCTATCATCGATGATATTAGTAATTTTCATCACGATAACCCTCCTGCTGAATTGCCTCCAACTGAGATAATTGAGAAAGTCAAAGAAATACCAGAATCAGTTCAAGTCATCCCAACTGTTACTGATCCTGATATTTCTAGTGACGAGGAGAAGAGCACTGACCAGGCTACTCCTGACGAACAAGAACGTGTCCCTCCACGACACCTCTGGGTTCAAAGAAATCATGATCCCAACAATATTATTGGGGGAAGAGATTCTACGGCTAAGACTAGAGGACAACTTCAAAATATTTGCAATTTTGGTTGTTATCTTTCACAAGTAGGACCAAGAAATATTGATGAGGCTCTTAGCGATCCCTTTTGGGTGAATGCAATGCATGAAGAGTTAAATCAATTTTAAAGACATGACGTGTGCGAACTTGTACCTTGTCCCTCCAATATTAATATTGTTGGTACAAAATGGATATTCAAGAATAAGTCTGATGAATTTGGCACAATTGTCGAAACAAAGCCGACTTGTCGCTCAAGGATATTCATAGATTGAAGGTATCGACTTTGACGAAACTTTTGCTCATGTGGCACGCCTTGAGTCCATTTGACTATTATTAGCTCATGCATGTTTCCTTAAGGTTAAGATGTTCCAAATGGATATAAAATCCGCATTCCTAAACGGAATTTTAAAGGAGGAAGTCTATGTCGCTCAACCTAAAGGCTTTGAAAACCTTGATTTCCCAGATCATGTTCTTAAGCTCAAAAAGGCATTATATGGGTTAAAACAAGCACCTAGAGCATGGTTCGAAAAACTTACCACTTCTCTTATTAGGAAAGGTTTTTCAAGAGGCGGAGCTGATAAAACTTTGTTTACCAAATGGAGTGGGAAAGATGTTGTCATTGCTCAAGTCTATGTAGATGATATCATCTATGGTTCAACTTCTGAGAAACTTGCAAACGATTTCCAAGTTTCACTTGATAAAGAATTTGAAATGAGCAATGTTGGTGAATTGAAGTTCTTCTTAGGATTACAAATTCAATAGCATAAGGATGGAATTTACTTATCCCAAGAAAAATATGCAAAGGATCTTGTCTCAAGGTTCGGTATGGATAAGTCAACTCCAAAACTGACACCTATGCCTACTACTGGTAAACTGCAGAGAGATGAGAAAGGAGTAAAAGTGGATCAAAAATTATATCGATCTATTATTGGTAGCCTTTTATATCTTACAGCCACTAGACCTGATATTTCTTTTAGTGTTGGTTGTTGTGCTAGATTTCAGGCTAATCCAAAGGAATCTCATCTTGCAGCTGCAAAAAGGATCATCCGATATGTCAATCACACTGTCGGGTATGCTCTATCCTACACTTTTGATACTAACACTGACATTTCTGCTTATTCAGATGCTGATTGGGCAGAATGTGTAGAAGACAGAAAAAGTACATCGGGGGGTTTCTACTATGTAGGACTGAATCTTGTGGCTTGGCATAGCAAGAAGTAGAATTCACAATCCCTGTCTACATGCGAAGCATAGTATATTGATGTTGGGTCATGTTCCACTCAACTTCTATGGATGAAACAAATGATGGCTGATTATGGAATTGATACTGGAATAATGAAGATTTTTTGTGATAACTCTAGCGCGATTCGAATCACTGAGAATCCCGTTGAGCACTCAAGAACAAAGCACATTGATATAAGGTACCATTTTATTCGAGATCTCTATGAAAATGGTATCATAATTATGGAATTTGTGCCTTCCGAACAACAGTTGGCTGACATTCTCGCCAAACCATTAGACACTGCTACATTTCAACACTTACGGCATTCTATTGGTGTTGTTTTGGTTCATTAGTTGTTTTTATGACTCTTTCCCTTGTGCTTATCTCGATCTTTTGGGCAATTGAGTTTGGAACTCCAGTGAGTATTTACTTCAATTCTGCATTTGTTTCCGTAGGTTAATTTTCTGTCAGGTTCTTTTTAGTGTGTTGTGTCCAAAGAAATCCTGCTTTTCTTTTGAAATTAAGGTCGCTCTTGTTGTTCTTTCGGGAATGACATATTATGGGGGAGAGTTCTTAATTGAACATGTGCTTAATTGCCAAATCATTGTGGGGAGTGCGGCTGTGGAATATTATGGGGGTTATCTTGTATCTTTATAAACTCCTTGATGAAAACATTTAGCTTCGGTTATATGATTGCATCTAAATAAGTTGATATGTGCTTTCTTTTGGTCATGAAATGTCTCTTTGGAAATTTCATTAGGATCCCGTTTTTGTAGCTTTGCCAATTTTATTGACAAAAAGGGGGAGAATTAATATATAGTTCACACTACAAAAATATATGGTTTTCGGATCATTATGTAAGGGGGAGTGGTTTCCATGTGATATGGAGTATTGACTAAGGGGGAGTGATACATATCACCATAGTATTGTTGTCGAATTTGTGATACAATTGGACTTTGATGCTGTATAATAATACTATGACATTGTATAACAATGATTGAGAATTCTTGTTTTCTCATTGTTATAGCTACGGATTTTCAACAACGATGATGCTAAACTTACAGCCTTTGGGATCATTGGAGTACTTAGAAGTGACGAAGATTTCGAGTAATGTTGAAGATTAGGCATGTGGAATAGGAGCTACAAAAGTTTATTTTTTTATTCCATATGTATTGACAGTTTTGTCACTAAAATTGACAAAGGGGGAGATTTTTAGAGCACTGCTCGGTCGAACTCGCATGCGTTGCTATCTCAAGCATGTTTGTCAATGTTAGTGATCAAAACTATAAGTCTTGATTTCTAGTCTACTATAACTAAATCTCGGATTAGGATAGAAAGTGTAGTTGAGCTCAAGAACTCCATGGCGATCATCATACAAGACGAAGACCTACTCAAGGAACTGGTGGAACTTCATCGACTAAAAGGTATGTGGAGACTTGAACTTATCTATCACTCAAAAGTCTATCTACTCTATCTCCTATCTTGAGACAAAATTCGTTTTGCTATATAGACTTTGATTATACACATTTGTTATTTTGATCCGAGTTCATCTCGCCTATCTATTTCTCGAAATATGTGTTGGTAAGCTATCGCTTTGGCCAAGTTCAACTTTACCTAGTGACGAAAGTCATGTTATGTTTCAATCACTTTGAAAATGTCTTTGACGAAAAATAGTTTGTGAATAACAACTATATAACGTCCTCTAAGAATGTTTCAATGATTGAAATGAGAGTTTAGATTATATAACCATTGTTGGACATAAGCATTGTGTGGAAACGCATACATGTATAAGTCCTTATTCCTTGAACCGAAGTATGCTTACTTTGTTGATCAGGAAAACCGGAACAACAGTCCGCGAACCAAGTCCGCGAACTGTCGCAGGTTTTCATCCCGAGAAAATCTGCTGGAGTTTGTAAACTTCTTCCGGGAAATTAAGTCCGCGAACTTAGTCCGCGTACTTGAGTTGGTTATATCTAAAAACGATTATTTGTGAACTTATACTTATATAAACTAAGGAATGCAATTTGCAAACCGTGGCTATAAAGTTCATGAATCGATTTGAGTGAATCAAATCGTTTTTGCTTCGATTGTGTCTTGTATACTTCTATAAGATCTAATCAATTGAACAACTCTCTAACTAGTTCATTTGAGTCATTTGAATTAGTTATGGTGAAGAAGAATATGGTTGATATGAAAGTGCTCATATGGCTAACCATTTGGTCAACTATTGTTGAACCAACAAATATACACGTGCATTTCATTTGTGTGTAACAAGCTAAGTTTTCGATCCAACGGTTGAAAGATATTAGCTTGAATCTAATAAGGTTTTCATTTAACGGTGAATTTGTTACTAAGCTAACATTGATTGCAAACCCTGATTTGAAAGACTATATAAGGGAGAACTCTAGCACCTGGGAAACCTAATCCCCACACCTCCTGTGTGATACTAGTTGTATAGCTAGAGTCGATTCTCCTTTAACCTTAGGTTTCTACCGAGACCCTGTAGGTTAACGACTTGAAGACTTCATTAGGATTGTGAAGACAGACCGATACTACCTTCTTGTAGTTGTGTGATCTGATCTTGTTGTTTCTATCGTATTGAGTACAATCATAAAGATTGGCTTGAGATTGATATCTCCGATAGGCAAGATATAAAAGTAGTCACAAAAATCTTCGTCTCATCGTTTGTGATTCCACAATATCTTCTTTCTCCGTGTCGATTAAGATTATTGTGAGGCGATTGATAATACTAGGTTGTTCTTTGGTAATATAAGTCCGGGTTATCAATTGGTTCATGTTCACCTTGATTTATCAAAAGACGGAACAAAACTTGTAGGTATTTCTGTGGGAAACAGATTTATCTATTACCATAGACTTTTCCGTGTGAGACATATTTGGTTATTAAAGTCTTCGACTTTGGGTCGTAGCAACTCTTAGTTGTGGGTGAGATCAGCTAAGGGAATCAAGTGCGTAGTATCCTGCCGGGATCAGAGACGTAAGGAGCGCGACTGTACGTTGGATCAGTGTGAGATTGATTGGGGTTCAACTACAGTCCAGTCCGAAGTTAGTTTGTAGTAGGCTAGTGTCTGTAGCGGCTTAATACAGTGTGTGTTCAATCTGGACTAGGTTCTGGGGTTTTTCTGCATTTCCGGTTTCCTCGTTAACAAAATTCTGGTGTATGTGTTATTTCTATTCTGCATTATATTTTGTTATATAATTGAAATATCACAGGTTGTGCGTTAAGTTCAATCAATTAGAATATCCAACCTTTGGTTGTTGATTTACATTGATTGACACTTGGATATTGGTCTTTGGTACCATCCAAGTTATTTCTCTTGTATTCAATTAGACTCGCAGATTTCTATTTGCTTGAGTAATAATTGAATCGAGAAAGAGAGATATAACTCTTTGATATACTTTATTAAGATTGAGTCTAGTTGATTCTCTTGAAAGTATATTGGAGTTAGTCCATACAGATTGCTAAGCGAAATATTGGGTGTGGTTGTTGTACCCCCGCTTTTTCAGGACCCTAATTATGCTTTTTTAGGCCCATTTGAGACTTTGCCGGTGATTATAGCTTCGAGATCGTAACAAAGTAGGCCGAGATCGTGCTTCAAGACAATAAGGAAACTTTAGGGTTAACCATAAAGGATATGAAACATATAAGTCATACGGTTTGTATGCCTCAAATGCATTTAGAGGATGAACCACCTGATTACAACTTAAAGAAAGCAATTGACCTTTTTCAGGATCCTGATGGTCTAGAAATTAGGAATATTGTGACTAGTCTATCTAGAGACACCCAAAATTCTAAGTTTGGGGGTAGTGATGGTCAAGTATCCCCATTAGAAGTCCTTAACTTGGGACTCGAGGCTAGTGTGCCTGAGGTGTTACCTGAGTCTCTTCCGACTCCGCAACCTGATCCTCCTGATACTGTCCAGGAGGAAATCCATTCATTAGAGACCCGTTGTTCGGATGGATATATTTTTCAAGACACTCATATGAAGCCCAAGTGGGCGCCGCAGAAAAACCCAGTTGTCTTGCAAGAAGTTTTTGATCAGGTTGTGCTATGTCTGTTCATTTTTATAATCCGGTGCAGTTGTCTCATAATTGTGGCAGTTTAATTTGGTTTTTGTTGACCCACAATGTTTCGACTATTGATATATGATTTGAAGAAAATTAGCCATTTTTTGGTATATGAAGTCTGGCTGAAGACTTTAAACTTAGCACTACTTGGGAGGTAACCCATGCTCATGCAACACGGTAATATCTTTCCTTAACTCTTTTTCTTAAAATGGTAACAGTTTCTCCTTGTTTATGCTTTTAATTTTATCTTTAGAACATTGAGGACAATGTTAGATTTAAGTTTGGGGGTATGGGAGAAACTTTTTAGTTGCATTATTAAACTCCAAAGCCTAGAAATGTATGCCTATTAAGGATGTCACTAACCAATCTACGTGGATGGAAGCATCTTGATTGTAGGAGTTGAGGAACCAATCTGAGTAGATGGAAACATCTAAATAGAGTCTATTCATAAAAGCACAGAGCTCATGTGTTATAAATAACATGGTAGTTTCGCCATATCTCGTTGAGTCCTTTTCACCTTCTGTTTTTATTTTATTTTCTTTTTAAAATATGTTTCTCTAAGTGATTTGGTGGGCCACACGCATAAAGTTGTTACTACCGCTGGGATGAAGTAGAGTGATTGAGTTACTTTATGAAAAAAGAAAAGAAAAAGAAATTGAGACCATACCATCAGACCAACCGGAATAAATTCAATAAAATCGACCACTGGTTCCCTTGTATATGCCAGCTGAGTTGATCTATAATAGGATTGTCGACCATCAGAACCTTGTATATGCCCTCGGTAGGCCTCGAAAGTGTATGAAAATTATGACCTACATGTTATACCGCAAGTGCACGGCGTCTATTGAGACGCGGCAAGTACGGTCGATCCCACAAGGACTAGGGTGTGCTTAAATGATCTAAGGCTTGCCTAAACTGAGTTTCAAGTGACAATGTGACAACATAGGTTTTTTTGTCGAAGCGACTGAGTTTGTTTAGTAACTGAAATAGTGAAATAAAATGAACTACAAGTTAAAACCAAGGTGACAAAGTGGGATACTAGGTCTCAAATCCACCACTAACTTATACTATGTCTTCAACTCATGATATTGCTATTGTTTCTTTGATGATAAGGGAGATGTGTCAAATCTACCCTAAATCTATGATGTTTCTCCGGTTGATAGTTTAATCACAACTAGAGTATCTTACCAAAGCATTAACCGTCTATTTAGAGTACAACTAATCTGGAGGCTTGATAATGGTTAAGCTTGAGTTGCAAAGATCATCTTCACAGAGAGATTCTAACTACAGTGCATCCATGGTATTGGTATGCACTGTGAGAGCAAAGTGTGACATGCTAAGATTAAAACCTATCTTGAAAACTAAACACTTAAGAACAATACATGAAATATGAAAATCACAGTGATAAGCTAGGGTTTCATTCAAACCCTAGCAAATTAAACTAAAACATGATAAAACAAAATACACAAAATTAAAGCTAAATGACTGCCCGGCTAATCCAGGCGTGATTTCTACACAAACCCTCATTCTATTTATACATGCAGTTCCCAAAATTCCCAAACCCTAATTCATTAAAAATTGAAATTAAATGAATAATAACTCGAACCCATACTCGAATCTGCTTCCCCTCTTGTCAATTCGTGCTCGAGAGAACTCCCTTGATGTATTGATTGGACATAGTACTAACCCTAGTTCCATTTATCTCTTATATAGCCTCTAGAGTTATGAAAGAGACTAGATGAGAGATAACTAGAACTAGGGGCGGAGCGGATGGCTGTGGTGGTGATGGTGACAAGACGAGATGGTGGTGACGAGGCTCGGCATGGCTCCGCCGAGCTTGGTCGGGGAGAGAGGAGATGGTGAGGTTGCGAGAGGTAGGGGGAGAAGAAAGAGAAAGATGGAGAGAAAATGGGTAGTCGACTAGGGTATAGGGTGTTGGATGCTTCGGTGTTGAAAGGTGCAGTGACAAGAACGGACGATGGGACAAAGCCGAGCGAGCGTTGGATGAGGCGGCTACGATCCGAACGACCGAGGGAAGTAAGCGGTTTTGGCGTGATCTGGTGTAGCACGGAGCAGCGATCTTCGATGCACGTGGAAGCAATGACCGTTGGATGAGGGAGAAAGAAATCTCAACGTCTCGAAGAGACGGGCTCGGATCCGGTCGTGGGTAGCTCTAGCCCATGTCTTGTAGATGAGTTGCTACTTGTTGGATTGCAACCGCAGCGCGCGCGGCTTCGGCTTCGCTCCTTGGGCACTTGACTCCACCTCTTCGCTCTTTTGGCTCCTCGATTCTCCGAGCTTTGTTTATTGCCTAAAAACACAAAATTAATTAATACAAATATTTATTCTTGAAAACAAAGAAAACACAGAATATGGGATAATATCTCGATTTCTAAGCGCAAAAGATGAGTAAAATGCCAATAAAAAGGTGTATAAATATGCACTATTTGGCACTCATCAAATACCCCCAAACCCGAATTTTACTTGTCCTCAAGTGAAACAGAAAATAAGAAATCCTAACTATACCCCTGTCGCAGTCTCTCGAATGCATTTAGCGTATGCACTAAGCCTTTAAACCCCTAGGTGTCCCTAGTGGACGAATTGTAGTCTCGTGAGGGTTTACCAGGTGTACCCACAAAACCTTCTCCAACTTCAGAGTGTAAAGAGTCTCAAGCATCCTAGAAGCTATGAGGACATAGAGTTTCGCATGCTAGTAACAGGAAGTTAGAACTACCAAAGAACGCCTTCTCATCCTTAAGTGCCGAGCGAGAAGTAACCATACCATATGAAAGAATTCGGATTCGATTGTGATCATAAGTCTCAACTTCGCCTCACCATTAGGGTTTTATGATAATTGCACTCAAAAAGATCGATTTTTTTAGTCTCTCATGTGTGCAGCGGGGAGTAAAGAGAGAAATCATGCACACGTTGTAGGTAAGAAGGATAACCTTCCGAAATAAAATGCTGAGACTCCACGAATGTGGACAAAAAGAATCTTTTCTCGATGATCTCTAAGAAAGGAAATCAACCATTAGCAAGGGTGGGAGTACTCACTCACTTCTCACCCGATCGGCAATTAATATCACTCTCTCATAAGAAACCATAGAAACGCCTTCAATCTTCGGTCTTCGGTCTTCAATTGTTGATGACGAACTTCTAAACTTCACAAACTTGACAATTTTTAACTTTTCTACTCAAATTCCTTGTTGTTTGGATTTCTTTTAAATTCTTCTTTACCATGGTGGTAGCAAAAATAAACTACAATATTTTTTTTTTTTTTTTTTTTTTTGTTTACAAAAAGTGAAAATAAAAATACAAATAATGAAACAACTAACTCCATGGACAAAGGACTTTATCACTCAATTTTTCCACAACTTGTATTGTCTTGATTTTATAAATTTTATTAATTCTCATCCTATTTTCTTTTCATTGTTGCACATAAACCTTGGACTATATCAATTTTTCTTTCCATATTCTGATGATGCTCCGGTTGCTGACGATGATGTGTTTCTATGGGTCTTGCTGATTGAGAGAGAGAGTGATGCTAACGGCAAATCGGTATTTAGAAGGAGTTTTCATCTTTAGACGTCACCCTCATGATTGACAAAAACTAGCACTCAAGAGATCAAAAGTAGTGCTGAAAATGGTGCGAAGTTGGGTAGCTCACCATTCCTACCCTAATTTACGTACGGTGACACACACTCTAACAGCTTTTCTAGAAAGTTGCAAAAATTAGAAGGTTGGTGCCTCACTTGATGTAAATTGGGTAGTCTCCACTATGGGTGATCACAATTCTACTACCGAATATCTAAACAAGACCTAATTCGCCCTCCCAGTATGGTTAAATCCAACTTTAACGCTCTAATCAACTAAGAAACCCGATTGTGTTCTCCGGTACTTCCAAGTTCTGTTATTTCGGTCAGAATCTCTATGTAAACATAGCTAAAAGCATGCTAGTGACTCTAAAATCTCTAAAAGTTCGAGGTTTTTATTTGCAAAAAGTTTTGGAATTTTTGAATTTTTTTTTTTTTTTTAAATTGAAATAAAAGGTAAAAAAGACTAAAAACTCTAAATGCAAAAATATGCAAATGCACCCCCAAACCTAAATCAAACATTGTCCTCAATGTGTCGACATATAGAAAAAATTTAAACAGTCACATACCGAGAGAACTATGCTTAAAAGAGAAAAGGGAAGAGATTACCGGATGTCGGCAGGAGCAAGGTTGAGCTTCTTTAGTCAAGGCTATAATCCAACATTCTCAACGGAGATCATATCGGATTAGCATAATATATGCGCAAGAAGACTCAACCGATGTAAGAAAAGAAAAATTTAACAAGTCCTACTGGATATATACAATGAAAATTCACCATAAACTAACAATCTAAAGAGTTGAGGATCAACCCAATAGAAAATATGTACACACATTAACAGCCTTACACAAATATAATATGAGAGTGCAAGTAAGACTGCAAATGTGAAGGAGTTTCCCCCAAACCTAAACTTGTGAACAGTGTGCTTGTGAGAACAAAATCTTGCAATTTTAAAGGTACATCATGTAAAAGGTCTAACTCAAAATGAGTTTTGCTAATTACAAAGACATATACATTCCAACCTGTGGCTCCTTAAGAGTGTTATACTTTGATGCAAAATAGTCCAAGAGGACTTGGGAAGCACAAAGCTCTAGGCCTAAGTTAGGCATTTTTAGAAAAGTTGGTTTTGCAATGTTGTGACAAACTACACCTAGGTTTGGTGGAGGAGTTTCAATTTGTGACTCAGGAGAGAGGTTAGGTACATCTAGGTTGTTTTCATTTTTAAAATCATTTGTACCATCACACACTTTCCTAAAGTCAAAAGAGGGTAAATCATGTTCATTTTCACAGGACAAGTGCACAGGTTCCACATCAATATCACATGCATGAATATCAGAAGAAGCATCATTCATAGGGTTCACAGAAGGGACACTTAATGTCTCTGAACCTAAAGATTCTACTACATTTTCAAAATACACATGCTCTTCATATTCATCATCATCGTCATCATCATAGCAAGAATTCATCTCTCCATTCAAAATGGTAGTATTTTTAGTGTACTCATCTACCTCTAGATTAGGTTCATATTCAATGTTAGTTGCATGAGTAAGACTAGAAACACTATTTTCAATCCTATCATTTTGTAATTCAATCGGAGTGAAGAATCATTTTGAGTTTTTCTATTGAAGGAGAGTCTTCACTAGTGGGTATGCAGTCCTCATATGGATATTCATTGTATGGTTGTGCATGAGGTTCACTAGAGAAAGGAATTTCAGACATGTTGCTATATGGATGGTCATGCATTGCATTCATTTCAAGCCTAGCATTTTGCTCCATGAGTGTTTCCATTGTTGATAGGTGTAGAATACACCGTATTTTCTATGAAGAGTTTATGCTTTCTTTGCTATTTTTCGTGTGAATTATGTATCTTATGTTCGCTTTTGAGTATTATTAGGTGTTTGGAGTCATTGGAGAAAAAGGAAGCGGAACTCGCTTAAATCCAGTATTTCTTCTCATCATCCTGAAGAGCACGAAAATATGAAACCAATGGCGAAAGAATGAGGCCAATCCGATGTCGTATGAAGAAGTTATGGGCGAAACAAAGCTACGCCTTGTCGGTTCCTCGTGGCGACAAGACAATGAGAATGATATAGGAAATCTATCATGACTGTCAGTCTTGTAAGACTGACAACTGAATGAGATTACTAAGGGCGCCTGGTTTAATTACTCGGGGCACCTCCCTCTTTTTAACTAGGTCGACCTCAGGATTTGTAACAACACAGAACAACAAGAGATTTGAAGTCCATTTCATGTCAAGAATACGGTTTACCGCGGTGATTGCTTTTGCCATTCGAAATCAGAGATGAAAGAAGGAAATTAACATGCTTTACAGAGTCGGTGAAGAATAATGAGAAGTGGGTTTGTCTTAGAGTTGAAGTTGGCAGCAAGGTGAAGGGATTTGAGTGATGTATTGTGTCAAGAAAATCGAGAAGAACTTGAACCGGGAGGGATGAAATCGGTGACTCGATTTATGAATGTTTGGACAGAATTCAAGTATAAGAAGGATACAAAGCTCGGGGTATTGAAATTGTGGAAGTTCTCGGGGTTTAGTTCAACCAAGAAATCCAGGGAGAAGACTTGAGTTGCTTTGCCATCACTTGTTGAAGATGAATGAAGGAGATTAGTAAGCTTATATGCGGTGATGAATGATTTGAATGAATGGGTTTGTGTTTTAAATGTCAAATGCAATGCATGGAAGGAGCAGGTGAGCTTTAGAGTTACCCAAAAGCTTAGAACGGAATTACTAGTATCCGGCATACAATGTGCTTGTAAAAGGCACAACGACCTCGGCTCCCAAACTGGTTATCGATTGTGTATGAAGGGACTGTTGCCATTAATGGCAATATTAACGATGAGTCGAGGTTGAGTAGAGTTAAGCTCGAGAAAGGCTGATTATTTGATGGAAGTTTGTGGCGGGGAATGATGGCGGTGATGCCATTTTGGAGTTGTGTGAACTGCCGTGGAGAGTGATGGTTGGGCTGGGTAGTGACGAAGGGAATGGAGAAGAAGCGTATTCAACAATAATTGAGTTGTAACGCTTGTTGTAGCTTAGCGAGGCATGAATGCCGGCGGCTGCCGAGAATGAAGGCTAGAGAATGGCTAATGGTGTCGACAATGACAAGAGATGGAGAGGAGTTGAGCCGGCTTTAGTTTGTCAGTCGATGGAGCTTGACAGAGGTGCTCGTGAGGATGGAATGGTGTTACACAGAGATGTTGCGGTTACTCATGATGGCTAATGGTTTAAGCTTGTGTTTGAACTAGAGCAGAGTTGCAGGTGGTCTTGGTATGAAGGGAACTAGTGCGGAGTGAAGGTTACAGGGTCTTGGCAAGATTGCAGGTGGTGATTATGCGGTATGAAGTAGGAGGAAAGGTCTGGATTTGAGATTGCAGGTGCCAGCAGGTGCAGTGAAGCATTTGGAGCTGAACTGAAGTGAAGTAGTTGCAATTATGGGTTGGTGCTCGAGTGGTTGTGTGGCAACTGATGCACTGAGCATGGAGCTGTTGGCTTGAGCTAGGATGGTTATGGTTCACGGATGGGTCCGAGATAAAGTGTTGCAGCTGAACCAAGTTTTGGAGATACAGGTTGCGAGCTCGACGCAAAGTGATGGTGTTGATGTTGTTCAATTGTGGCAACTCGGGTGCAAAGTGCAGAGTAGGCGAGGTTGATCTTGTTTGCCGTGTATTGCGGGACATGGACAGTGTCAGGCGGCAGAAAGAAGTGTGAGATAATGGGATTGCAGGAGTGCAACTATGGCTTGAAGTGGCCTGAAGTAATGAAGTGTGCAGCTACAGGTGGAGATGAAACTGACCCAAGCAAGGAATGGGAGGTGGCAGTTCTAATGCTGGAAACGCAGGAGCTATGAATTGATAGAATGGCTAGGAAGGAGTGGACTGGATTTTGCAGGCCAGGGAATGGTTTTGAAGCTGCAGCCGCAGTGCGAAAACGGAGCGAAATTGGTAAGCCGGTGAGCATAGTTCCTAAGCATCGGATTTTGGAATCGGAAGTGGGCATGGCAATGTTTCGAAATCGCGAGGGGGTATGAGTCGGATGCAAGAATTAATGGCCGGACATATGAGCTACGGACCACGCTTTTGGGTACGTTTCGCAAGGAATGAGAAGTTGGGTTTGATGGTTTTTGTGAACGTATGAATTGCGAAGAGAGCGAGTTGAGATACTGGAAGTGTAAAATGTCTTGTGACAGCGTCGAGAGCCGGAGGCAAGTTCGTGTGGTGGAGATGATTTTCCGGCGACCGGCGACCGGATTCCGGTGATGACGTCAGCAATCCGGCGACCCAGTTTTTGGACCCAAAATTCCAGAGACATATTTTTCACTCATGGGCTTGGTGGACCAACTTGGAGACGGGTTTTGAGAAGAATTAACCTAATTTTGGGAAAGTATCCTTATGGAATGGGAGAAGCATATAAATAGAAAAGTCTTTCTCAAACCTAGATATATCTCCATTAGGGAGACTTCTACTTTTGTTCTAGGGTTTCACATGATAGGTTCTTCTAAACTTTCTATGATGATTTCCAAAAACACAAGTAACTAAGTTTTTATTATTGGTTGAAGATGTAGTTGGATTTTGCAACCAAGTTATGATTTTTATGAATTAGTTTTCTCTCAATATTATCGTTTGATTTCTACGGGTTACAATAATTGCATGATTGATGGATTGCAATATGATTGAATGTTTGTTTAGTTGAGTCTAGAATTGATTGAACTCACATCCATATCTATAGTTATTTTAGGGTTTTCATCGAGCGATAACCTTGAATACGAGTAGCATGATATGATTCTAGGTTGTAGTGATACATCCTCGTAATCATATGTAGAAATTGACCTTTGTTCGAATTGTTTGCGCAATGTTTTACAATTGCATTGATTAGCCTATTTCTGAAACTTAATGCTCCTAGGAATTGAACTTGATTAGCGCAAGGCGTTAGGTTATTCTTTAGGTAGAATTCACATACGCAGCCCTAATGTGTGTGTTGATGACTTAGGAAATTACGGAGTATTCTTGCAATAAGGTATTCTATGGCTTTTGATGATAGCGAGATTAAATACGAATTCTATTCATATATTCATAAACTTGTTTACAATTGAAGATGAAACCTTTATCCAATATTTCACATCCTTGATTTGCGTACTTTATTTGCTTTTTGTTTATTTTTATTTACATAATCGAAATTCTTCCGGTGTTTTATATAGGAAACCATAACAATTTGACAACCTAGACCTCTCTGGGGATCGATCCTTTCTTGCCCTTGCTATATTTATATTTTGAGTAGTAAGAAAGTGTAATTTATTTTGACGCTTACGACAATGGTCAAATTTTGGCGCCGTTTCGGGAGGCAATTTGTTAATTGTTTTTGGGTTCTTATTTTTGCTTTTATTTTTGTTTTCCTTTTTCTTATTCTTTGGTTCTTATTCGAGTTTTGAGAATCTCGTTTCAGGTACCAATTTCTATGGACGGAGCTTATTGGAGCAATCAATACGGCTTTCAACCTCAACAACATAACAATTATCACCCTTATGGGGAGTATAATCAAAACCAATCCTTTGGCTATGATCAATACTCCACGTACCCTATGAGTTATTCTCATACATATCAACCTTCTTATGGTGGTTATGTAAGTGAGCAACCACAAGGAGGGGAAAATAGTTGTTTTCCTTATAATTTTTCCTCTAGTTTGGTAGATGAAATGCAACAATTTATGGATAGCATGGAGTCACTTTGTGGACAACCAAGCGTGGAACCAATTTCATCGACCGAATGTGCTCATAGTATGTTTGGCCCAATTTCTGATCGTAGTTATGATCATTCACCCATTCAAAGGGAAGATAATTGGCCTAACAATAATGAAGTAAGTAATTCTACTTTTTCTTTGTCGAATGAGCTTTACCAACAAATGGAACACTATATTCAGAATTTGGATGGAACACTCCAAGAGCTTCAAAAAGGTGTTTCCACTTTAAGACAAGGCATTGAAGAATACAAGGAGGAAATGAATAATTATGTTGAAAAAGGCGAACCTTTGGGGACTTTTGTTGATATTTGTGTAGTTAACTCGACTCTTGATCGTAATAATGATCATTCACCTATTCAAAAGGATGAGTTCGAGATTAACAACACTAAATTCAGCGAGGAACAATCTTATGATGACTATGATAGTGATGATGATTATTATGAAAATACATCGTTTGAACCAACTCATGGTGACATCCCCGAGGAGTGTACAATGGAGTCTTTTTGGGATCAAGATGAAGACGAAGAGGAATATGTTGACACTTGTGTAGATTACTCAACCATTGATCTTTATAATGATCAAGAACCTATTCAAGAGGTAGAGCTTGAGGATGATGCAATGAGTGTTCTAAAGAAATTCCTTATGGACAATATTGCATCCGCAAAAGAGTATGTGCCTTACAACAAAATGGAGGAATATGTTGAGAATGAGACGGTTATGACCAATATTGTGGAAGACCCAATTGAGCTTGCATATGATTGTAATGATGATGTTTATGTCGAGACTTTGGATAAGGCAGAAACGGACGAAGAATGGTTGCAAGGTTTGATAGAGGACCATGATATACGAGAGGTGAATAATTCACTTGAGTTTTTCAAGGATGAAGAGGATTCCGTGATACAAGAGATTGTGCAAGGTTTATCTAACCCTTTGCCTATTGTTTCTTCTCCTTTACCTCTTATTGGTTTGAATGTATGTGCTTCGAGAATATTGTTGAATGACTTTGTTTCTCGTTTTCCGACATTAGAGAAACTTGATTCTCATACTATGCAGGTTATGGAACAAGAAACCGTGGAAGTACCCGACTTCTATATTCTTTATACACTTCCATGTGTGGACAAGAATAAGTGTGGGGGAAGCTTTTATCGGTTCATAGCTTCACTTTTGCTTTATTGTACTAATATTTGTGTGAAGCTAGTGTTTGCAAAACAGGTTCTATGGACGGATCCCCAACTTTTCCGATTATTGGTTTATGGGGAATGAATCTTACAAGAAGCTAAGTCGGGTCGTCGACTTTAAAACAAGCGCTTAGTGGGAGGCAACCCACCAGTTTTGTATCTTTCCCTTTATCTTTTTTTTTTTTTTTTGCATTTGCTTTTATTTTTATGCATTTGCTTTTATCTTTATTTACTTTGTTTTTGCATATTATTTGCGGAATTTCCCACCTTGAACTCTCTTTGGAAGATTCAATTTTACATTGAGGACAATGTAAAGTTTAAGTGTGGGGGAGCATTTATATGTTTTAGTTTGTTTTATGTATAAAAAAAAAAAAAAAAATGAGAAAAATAGAAAAATCAAGAAAAGATTTGTGCTTTTTGAACTCCGAAATCTAGAACTTGTGCCTTTAGGATGACACCATTAGTGGATGGAACCATTTTGAATGCAGGAGTTGAGGAACCAATTAACTAAAAGGGAAGAATATAGCTCAGAAATCACAAATTAACATGATAGTTGTTACCATATCTCGGAATATCACCATAGATAACATTCTATTTTTATTTTTTCCATATTTATCTATTGTTCTCTAAGTGCTTTGGTGGGTCACTAAAAATCGACGTGTTATTACTGCTAGGATGAAATAGAGTGGTTGAGTTACATGAAAAAAAAAAAAAAAAAAAAAAAAAAAAATTGAAAAAAAAAAAAAAGGACCGATCAATTAGACCAAAACGGAATAAAAAGACACTTGGGAATAGCAGATGTGTGAAACGTAGTCCCTGTCTCCGTCGCCTAAACAAGCGTGGAATGCAGGATCCAAGGCAACTATCATGTACTTGCTGACAAGAAGCATGCGCTTGGATCCAAAAGATCTAATCTTGCCGTCTAAAAAAAAAAAAAAAAAAGAGAAATTGGATCCAGTTTGATCCAATCATATAAAAAAAAGAAAGAGAAGTTTTATATTGGTTGAATAAAGTCACTCTTGGTTCCCTTGTATATGCCAGTGAGTTGATGTAGGATTCAAACCAAGTAGCTCAATCCAATAGGATTAGGTTCATCTTAGCAAGTGACCTTCGACATATGGGAAACATCGAACACTTGTGAATATTCGCCAACATCTACATCTATATCCATCTTCTTAATCTTTTCATTGTGATTGTGGTTTGTTAGTTTCCGAGTATTGTGGCTTGTTCGACTATCTAATTAGAGTTTATTTACTAATAATTGAATTTGCAAGGTACCTCCTCCTGTAGTCAATTTGGATTCGTTCATTGATTTGTCACAATTAGACGGAGTTGGAAATATAGGTTTTGTAGGTATATCTCTAGTAAACCTTCACGAGACTATAACTCGTCCACTAGGGACACCTAGGGGTTTAAAGGCTTGTTATTTATGCTAAAATTAACCGTAGCCTCGACGTCACTGAGTTGTTGTATTTTATTTTTGTTTGATTTGCTCGAGGACTAGCAAAGTCTAAGTGTGGGGGAATTTGATAGGTGTAGAATACACCGTATTTTCTATGAAGAGTTTATGCTTTCTTTGCTATTTTTCGTGTGAATTATGTATCTTATGTTCGCTTTTTCAGTATTATTAGGTGTTTGGAGTCATTGGAGAAAAAGGAAGCGGAACTCGCTTAAATCCAGTATTTCTTCTCATCATCCTGAAGAGCACGAAAATATGAAACCAATGGCGAAAGAATGAGGCCAATCCGATGTCGTATGAAGAAGTTATGGGCGAAACGAAAAGCTACGCCTGTCGGTTCCTCAGAACTGACAGTACAGCGAGAATGATATAGGAAATGACCTTTATCAGTCTTACAAGACCCGACAACTGAATGAGATTACTAAGGGCGCTGGTTTAATTACTCAGGGCACCTCCCTCTTTTTAACTAGGTCGACCTCGGGATTTGTAACAACACGTAACAAGAGATTTGAAGTCCATTTCATGTCAAGAATACGAGTTCACTGGTGATTGCCGCCATTCGAATTCGTAGATGAAAGAAGGAAATTAACGGGCTTTACGAGTCGGTGAAGAATAATGAGAAGTGGGTTTGTCTTAGAGTTGAAGTTGGCAGAAGGTGAAGGGATTTGAGTGATGTATTGTGTCAAGAAAATCGAGAAGAACTTGAACCTGGAGGGATGAACGGTGATGATTTATGAATGTTTGGACGTAATTCAAGTATAAGAAGGATACAAAGCTCTCGGGGTATTGAAATTGTGGAAGTTCTCAGTTTAGTTCAACCAAGAAATCCAGGGAGAAGACTTGAGTTGCTTTGCCATCACTTGTTGAAGATGAATGAAGGAGATTAGTAAGCTTATATGCGGGTGATGAATGATTTGAATGAATGGGTTTGTGTTTTAAATGTCAAATGCAATGCGGGGAAGGAGCAAAGGAGCTTTAGAGTTACCCGGAAGCTTAGAACGGAATTACTAGTATCCTGGCATACAATGTGCTTGTAAAAAGGCCTCGAACGACCTCGCTCCCACTGCTATCGATTGTGTATGAAGGGACCGTTGCCATTAATGGCAATATTAACGATGAGTCGAGGTTGAGTAGAGTTAAGCTCGAGAAAAGGCTGATTATTTGATGGAAGTTTGTGGCAGGAATGATGGCGGTGATGCCATTTTGGAGTTGTGTGAACTCACGTGGAGAGTGATGGTTCTTGGGTAGTGATGAAGGGAATGGAGAAGAAGCGTATTCAAGAATGATTGAGTTGTAACGTTTGTTTGTAGCTTCGCGAGAGGCATGAATGCTCGGCTGCCGAGAATGAAGGCTAGAGAATGGCTAATGGTGTCGACAACAAGAAGAGATGGAGAGGAGTTGAGCTGGCTTTAGTTTGTCAGTCGATGGAGCTTGACAGAGGTGCTCGTGAGGATGGAATGGTGTTACACGAGATGTTGCAGTTACTCATGATGGCTAATGGTTTAAGCTTGTGTTTGAACTAGAGCAGAGTTGCGTTGCAGGCTAGAGAACTATAAAGGGAACTAGTGCGAGCTAAAGGTTACGGTGGTCTAGGCAAGATTGCAGTGGTGATTATGCGGTATGAAGTAGGAGGAAAGGTCTCGGATTTGAGATTGCAGGTGCCAGCAGGTGCAGTGAAGCATTTGGAGCTGAACTGAAGTGAAGTAGTTGCAATTATGGGTTGGTGCTCAAGTGGTTGTGTGGCAACTGATGCACTGAGCATGGAGCTGTTGGCTTGAGCTAGGATGGTTATATGGTACGAGATGGGTCTGAGATAAAGTGTTTCAGCTGAACTGAAGTTTTTGAGATACAGGTTGCGAGCTCGACGCAAAGGATGGTGTTGATGCTTTTCAATTGTGGCAACTCGGTGCAAAAAGAGTAGCCGAGGTTGATCTTTTTTGCCGTATATTGCAGGACATGGACAGGTCTGGGCGGCAGAAAGAAGTGTGAGATAATGGGATTGCATGAGTGCAACTATGGCTTGAAGTGGCCTGAGGTAATGAAGTGTGCAGCTGCAGGTGGAGATGAAACTGAGCCAAGCAAGGAATGGGAGGTGGCAGTTCTAATCCTGGAAACGCAGGAGCTATGAATTGATAGAATGGCTAGGAAGGAGTGGACTGGATTTTGCGGGCCGGGAATGGTTTTGAAGCTGCAGTACCATCACATGCGAAAACGAGCGAAATTGGTAAGCCGGTGAGCATAGTTCCTAAGTTATCGGATTTTGGAATCGAAGTGGGCATGGCAATGTTTCGAAGAATCGCGAGGGGGTATGAGTCGGATGCAAGAATTAATGGCCGGACATATGAGCTACGGACCACGCTTTGGGTACGTTTTCGCAAGGAATGAGAAGTTGGGTTTGATGGTTTTTGTGAACGTATGAATTGCGGAGAAGCGAGTTGAGATACTTTGGAAGTGTAAAATGTCTTGTGACAGCGTCAGTAGCCGGAGGCAAGTTCAGTGGCTGGAGATGATTTTCCGGCGACGGATTCCTCGGCGACTCCGACCGGATTCCGGCGATGACGTCAGCAATTCCGCGACACTTTCGGACCCAAAATTCCAGAGACATATTTTTCACTCATGGGCTTGGTGGACCAACTTGGAGACGGGTTTTGAGAAGAATTAACCTAATTTTGGGAAAGTATCCTTATGGAATGGGAGAAGCATATAAATAGAAAAGTCTTTCTCAAACCTAGATATATCTCCATTAGGGAGACTTCTACTTTTGTTCTAGGGTTTCACATGATAGGTTCTTCTAAACTTTCTATGATGATTTCCAAAAACACAAGTAACTAAGTTTTTATTATTGGTTGAAGATGTAGTTGGATTTTGCAAACAAGTTATGATTTTTATGAATTAGTTTTCTCTCAATATTATCGTTGATTTCTACGGGTTACAATAATTGCATGATTGATGGATTGCAATATGATTGAATGTTTGTTTAGTTGAGTCTAGAATTGATTGAACTCACATCCATATCTATAGCTATTTTAGGGTTTTCATCGAGCGATAACCTTGAATACGAGTAGCATGATATGATTCTAGGTTGTAGTGATACATCCTCGTAATCATATGTAGAAATTGACCTTTGTTCGAATTGTTTGCGCAATGTTTTACAATTGCATTGATTAGCCTATTTCTGAAACTTAATGCTCCTAGGAATTGAACTTGATTAGCGCAAGGCGTTAGGTTATTCTTTAGGTAGAATTCACATACGCACCCTAATGTGTGTGTTGATGACTTAGGAAATTACGGAGTATTCTTGCAATAAGGTATTCTATGGCTTTTGATGATAGCGAGATTAAATACGAATTCTATTCATATATTCATAAACTTGTTTACAATTGAAGATGAAACCTTTATCCAATATTTCACATTCTTGATTTGCGTACTTTTATTTGCTTTTTGTTTATTTTTATTTACACAATCGAAATTCTTCCGGGTGTTTTATATAGAAACCATTACAATTTGACAACCTAGACCTCTCTGTGGGATCGATCCTTTCTTGCCCTTGCTATATTTATATTTTGAGTAGTAAGAAAGTGTAATTTATTTTTGACGCTTACGACAGCGGTCAATTGTTGATTGCAAACTAGGAGTTGGGGGAGTATAAAATTGTTCATCTCCCCACCGTGGTGAATGATGCATGTGTGCAAAAGTTGATTATGGTCCCAATAGTCACTTCTAGACACTTCGTACATTGGATTATCATGGTTTTCCTAGACCTGCCTAAAATCATGCAAGATATAACAAGATTCAAACAGGTGGTCTAAGCCACCACATAAGGTGCAAGCATGCATTTCATATTGCCTAGAAAAACTAGATTCGACAGATTGCTTTTCTAAAGCGAGATAGTCGAGCTTCTAATTGATCTAAAAGTGATGACCGGGTATGAGAAAATTGTTCATTTTCAACTTTGTGGTGGATGATGTATGTGCTCATAGTGATTAGGGTATGTGAGGTCGGGGCCCCGAGAAGGCGCATAAAATTCCCTAAAATCACTATGGTATGTGGGGTTCATCTCGTGAAGCGTGCCCAGTAAGCACGCTCTCTAAGGGATTTGTTACCATCCCTGGATGCGCACTAAAATCTCATGATTTAGTACTCAAATTGAACTCAAAATTTAGTTTGGTTTATTGGGATTTGGTTTCAATGGGATTCATTTGGTTTTGTTGGGAGCTTTGGTTTATGTGGGAAGCCCAGGTTGTTGTGGGCTCAATTTGGTTTTAGTGAGATTGGTTTGTTTGGGATTTGTTGTTTGCCCGTGGATTTGTGGAAACAGAATGTTCCCCCAGTTTGTGTAAAGCCTAGTGGAACCGTGGGCTCGGGGGTGCAAAGCCCAGTTTTAGTGGTTCTCACCAATGATGGGCTTAGTTTAGTTTAAACCCAGTGCAGAGCCCAGTTAGGTAGAAGCGGCCCAAAGACAAGGAATCGCACAGAAGTAGAGCTTATGTGGGCAGAGTTTCGCTTTGGTTTGGCAGCCAGTTGGGCTCGGTTGCCCACCGATGTTCAGCCCAACAAAGGTGGGTTCTAGTTTGTTGCACTACCTGATTGTGTGCACAGCCCAGGTTGTGTTTGAAAAGTATAGCCCGAAATGAATCGAGTTGGGCTGAGTTTTGGTTCTCTTTTTGTGGGCTTTAGTCATGAGAAGAGCCATTTACACCGGCCCAGTTATTGCCGTGGGTAGAGTGTTTCACTTGATTACACAAAGACACAGGAAGGCCTGTGCAGATTGCAAATTAGCAACCCGGTTGGTTGCAAGTGCGAGAGTTGCACCTGAGTAGTGATTTTGCTTAAGTGCCACAGTTGATGCACACGGTTTTGCAGATGAGTAACGCTTAGCGAGTTTAACAAATTCATTCAACTAGCAGGCACTCTCAAGAATTAAATCATTCAATTAGCAAAGATACAAGAGAGCTTGTTGTTGCTTTTGCAAAGTACACAAAGACAGGGTTTACAGGCGAGCTCACAGACATGTGGCGGATACAACAAGGGCTAGCAGATAACCCGGCTTTCCAAGAGGCGGCACAAGCTCAAAGCCTCAGAGTCCTGAGTTTGGCTCACGGTGTCACACAAGGTTAAGAGCTAGTTACAACTTAGACAACCAAGTTACGTAACCTACCAAAGGTGCAAAGATTTCAGGGTGTGAGAAACGCCTAACAAAGTTTCATGCAATCAAAGCTCGCTTATCACTCAAGCTCACAGCCTTCTGTGGCACCGCAGCTAAGGGCAATGCAAGGCAAGGTTTCACAAGACACACAAGGCACAGGGCATAAATGGCTCAAAGGTTCAAAAGGGTTGCAATGATATGCTCAAGGTTATGCTGCTGGTATGCAAGGGAGCTCAAGCTTGCAGCTTCGTGGGGCTAGCAAGGAGCTCAAGGCAATGTACAATCAAGGCTTAACAAAGACACAACACAAGGTCTCACACAAATTCACCGGCTTATCAAGACAGTAAGCACAGACTAGCGAGAATGGTGTATAGTACTTTCGGCTAGCATATGTGTGTTTCGTAGGTCAAGGCACCACTTACCTTACAAGTCGCAGGCTTGCCTCAGCTGCACCTTATGCGCCTTCCTCTTGGGTTGGCTCACCTTGCCACTTGCACCTCGTTAGCTTAACAAGCAAAGTTCACCCTCAATGTTATGCAATAAGCAACAGCTAGTGTGCTACGATGACAGAGCTAAGCTCGAGCAAAGCACCGAATGAGGTAAAGTTATGAGCAAGTTTCAAAAGCAAGGGTGCTCAAATAGGGTAGTGATGCAGATATACAATGACTAAGCTAAGTTACAAATGCAAGTTACAAAACTAAGTTATACTAAAACAAAATTAACACAATATGAATATGTACAGGTAGAATTACAATGCGAGACAAATAAACTTACAATGCTAAGTTACTCTACAACAAAATACAAGTAACATTAAAAATGAGTTATGTACAAGGTGAGAAGCGGTAAAGTAAAGCCGAAGAACAACAGGGCACACGCCAAATCCCAAGCAGCGGCGCCAAAAACTTGGTAGGCCTCGAAAGTGTATGAAAATTATGACCTACATGTTATACCGCAAGTGCAAGTTGCACCTGCGTCTGTTGGAGACGCGGCAAGTACGGGTCGATCCCACAAGGACTAGGGTGTGCTTAAATGATCTAAGGCTTGCCTAAACTGAGTTTCAAGTGACAATGTGACAACAGAGGTTTTTTTGTCGAAGCGACTGAGTTTGTTTAGTAACTAAAATAGTGAAATAAAATGAACTACAAGTTAAAACCAGTGGTGACAGTGGGATACTAGGGTCTCAAATCCACCACTAACTTATACTATGTCTTCAACTCATGATATTGCTATTGTTTCTTTGACAGATAAGGGAGATGTGTCAAATCTACCCTAAATCTATGATGTTTCTCCCATGATAGTTTAATCACAACTAGAGTATCTTACCAAAGCATTAACTTGTCTATTTAGAGTACAACTAATCTCGAGGCTTGATAATGGTTAAGCTTGAGTTGCAGCATCATCTTCACAGAGAGATTCTAACTACAGTGCATCCATGGTATTGGTATGCACTGTGAGAGCAAAGTGTGACATGCTAAGATTAAAACCTATCTTGAAAACTAAACACTTAAGAACAATACATGAAATATGAAAATCACAAGGATAAGCTAGGGTTTCATTCAAACCCTAGCAAATTAAACTAAAACATGATAAAACAAAATACACAAAATTAAAGCTAAATGACTCGCCTCCGGCTAATCCAGTGATTTCTACACAAACCCCTCATTCTATTTATACATGTAGTTCCCCCAAAATTCCCAAACCCTAATTCATTAAAAATTGAAATTAAATGAATAATAACTCGAACCCATACTCGAATCTGCTTCCCCTCTTGTCAATTCGTGCTCAGAGAACTCCCTTGATGGATTGATTGGACATAGTACTAACCCTAGTTCCATTTATCTCTTATATAGCCTCTAGAGTTATGAAAGAGACTAGATGAGAGATAACTAGAACTAGGGGCGGAGCGGATGGCTGTGGTGGTGATGGTGACAAGAGGAGATGGTGGTGACGAGGCTCGGAATGGCTCGCCCGCAGCTTGGTCGGGGAGAGGAGATGGTGAGGTTGCGAGGTAGGGGAGAAGAAAGAGAAAGATGGAGAGAAAATGGGTAGTCGACTAGGGTATAGGGTGTTGGATGCTTCGGTGTTGAGCAGGCACAAGAACGGACGATGGGACAAGCCGAGCGAGCGTTGGATGAGGCGCTCACGATCCGAACGGCCGAGGGAAGTAAGCGGTTTTGGCGTGATCTCGGTGTAGCACGGAGCGGCGATCTTCGATGCACGTGGAAGCAGCGACCGTTGGATGAGGAAGAAAGAAATCTCAACGTCTCGGGAAGAGACGGGCTCGGATCCGGGTCGTGGGTAGCTCTAGCCCATGTCTTGTAGATGAGTTGCTACTTGTTGGATTGCAACATTGCGCGCGCGGGCTTCGCTTCTGCTCCTTGGGCACTTGACTCCAATTCTTCGCTCTTTTGGCTCCTCGTATTCTCCGAGCTTTATTTATTGCCTAAAAACACAAAATTAATTAATACAAATATTTATTCTTGAAAACAAAGAAAACACAGAATATGGGATAATATCTGATTTCTAAGCGCAAAAGATGAGTAAAATGCCAATAAAAAGGTGTATAAATATGCACTATTTGGCACTCATCAATGCCAGTTGTGTTGATATTAGTCAGACCAGTATCTCAGTCCATTAGGATAGGTTCATCTTGGCAGTGGCCTTCAGACAGATATGGGAAACACCGTTCACCTTAGTCAACATAAAAATCATTTACGTTTTTCTCTATATCCATCTTCTTAATCTATCCATGTGATTTGTTGACTGCGGATATCAGTCCATAGTGTGACTATCTGAGTAGAGTTCTGTCACTTATATATGAATTTTAGTATGCTTGAGTGCAAACTCGTGTACAACAATTGGAATTTCGCATCAGGGTACTTCCTCCCATAGTCAATGAGAGTATGCCAACCAAGGAGATTCTTTAGTGCTATTCCAAGGTTCTGCGTAGATAGCTAGTGTCTGGAGTAAAGGTTTTGTGGGTATATCTCTAGTAAACCCTCGCGAGACTATAACTCGGCCACTTGGGCCACCTAGGGGTTTACAGGCTTGTTGCACACGCTAAGTGCAATCGCGATGCCTACGACAATGAGTGAGGATTTTATTTTGCTCGGGACTAGCAAATAATAAGTTTAGGGGTATTTGATAGACGCGTTTATGTGTCTATTTTGATCTCAATTATGTGTATTGTTAGTGCTCGATTTTGTACTTATTTTGGTGTTTTATGTCTTTGTAGGTATTTCTGGAGAAATAAGTTTTTGCGGCAAAATTAGCTCGAAAAGTGGTATTTTGACTCCCGGGAGAAAAATACTAAAGGCACCCATAAGAATTTATAAAAGAACCCATGAAATTACTATGCGCACCCCAAAATTACTATTTCCGCCTCAATTGCTAAAGGGAGACCAGTCACAGACAAGGGGAGGTCATCCTCTTTATTTTGAATTTCAGAAAAAGGCGAGAAACTCTTACATTTGAAGAGCAGATTAGGGTTGAAGATTTGGACGTGATATAAGGAGATTAAATCGCTGATTTTCACGGGCTAGATGTGACATGGGTATACAATGCTTATTTGGGTGTTTAATTGGATCAGAATGGGCTGGATATTGAGTTTTTCAGAAAATAGGGGAGTGAGTTTACACGGGTCCTTGTATGAATTATTTTTGGTATTTCAGGTAGACTAAAGGCGAGATATTCTTTCCTAAGATGATTTTCTATCTAAGGAAGAGTTTGGGAGGAGTTGCAAAGCTCAGAAACGCATGAAACAATTAAGGGAAGAAATTATTGTCGTGACTTCCACGAAAAGAAAAAGAGAAATTAAATCGGGTTTCTAGGGTTGTTTATACAGGTATAAATAGGTTTCTCGATCTCCGGGGGACAATTCAAGTTTAGAAGAAGTTAGGGGAAGTTTAGAACACCACAGAGAAAGAAATCGAAGTTGAAGGAATCGGGTTACTGCAGCTGCTGTGAAGAACACGAAGAACAATCGGCGCAACACAACAATCGTATATTAAACAACGAAGCATAGTAGCGTTGTTAGTTTACTTGCCAAAGACCTTCTTCTCAGCTACAATTAATTCTTCCAAAGAATTATTCGTTGTAACAAAGGATCTGCTATCTATTGCAAATTCGCCGTAATATTATTTTTCTTCAATAAAACACCTTTTGAGCCATGAATCCATCTTTTTGAGTGTGTTTTTGACATGAGGAGCTAAACCCCCTTAGCCGAGGCGACGGAGGAAACCATTGTTCCATGAAAAGTGGTATATTTCTATTTTAATTAATTTTTGCAATTTCTTTTATGATTATTTGCATGGAACTAATATTGGAAAATTGATTTTCATTGAATGATTGTGATTCGTTTTGATGGAGCATGCTTAGTTTTAAACTTTTGATGTTTACAATTGTTACTTCGAAAATCTACTAGAGGCAATAAATTATAATCACTTTAAACGCAAAGAATTGCATGAATATTGATTAGATTGAATCACTTAATTGGTCAATGGTGGAATCCAGAGTCTAAATTGCTTATAATCTTGATAACAACATCGTTTTGAGTTTTCTACTTTAAAATATAATTCTAAAATCAAATCTCTACAAGTCTTTAACGAACCTTTTCTTACCACTTGTTAAAATCACATCGCTTTTTTCAACTTAATGTTTTTTATTTTAATGCAAAGTAAGAATAAACTTAAACTTAAAATTAACGCAATTATATTAAAAGTTATTTTAACTAAACCATTACATTTAAATTAAACTTAACTACTAAAAAAAGAATTAAAATCGAGTTACATCTAATCAAGACGATATTCATCTTCGTCTTCTCCGAGGCAACATCGGATCGACATCGGCCCGTCTTCCACATTTCAAAGTTGTTCAGGGACTTGTTGTTCCGCCTTATCTATTTTCCCCGGTCCATACATAAAGTTGCATTCATTGTTGAAGTGTTCATGGAGAGTAGCTTGTTCATCTTTGTAGTGTTGTACTCACGAAAGACTTTTTTTCGTAGTTACCTTATCGCAATGCCACAGTCCACTGTTTTTATCTTGTTCTACCTTCTACTCGAGTTCCTTGTGCTCAGAATAGTTGAAATCATTTGAACCTCCTTCTGCTGATGCTCTTTGGGTTGCGTATCTCGATGCTTTTCCAGCCTTCTGACCCCCTCCTCTTCTTCTCTGACGTTGGTCTTAACATATAGATTGGAGTTGTGTTGTTCCTGACTACTTGGAGACCCAGCATATGGAGATCCATTTCCTTCGGTGAGGAAGCAGGCCCGCCATTCTAAAAATCCTGCGAGATTGGACCATGTGGTGATCTTGCAGGTACTTGATTACCTTCCAACAAATAGGGATTAAACTTGTTAAGCACCTTCAGAATGGTGAAACAAGATTCATGTTGGAAACCGGTTTGGGGATCTTTACCACTCTTTCCGACATCTTCGTACCACATCCGGTTGACCTTCACCATTTTTTTGTCGCGCCACATTTGCATGATCAAAGATACGTATTCACTAACAAATGCCGAAATTGCGTGAAAAAGATGAGACAACTCTTTGGCATCACGATGATTGATGTAACCCAGTTTCTTCACAAAATTTTTGAAAAATATTTCCATAAAAAGTATTCTTTTCTTGGTAACAGCCATTGATTTGATCAAGTGTACATACAAATTGATTCGTCTTCATCCATCACATACTTGACACCACGAATTGTAACGTTTCTTGATTGTGATTATTGCATTTGTTGTTGTGATCGTTGCGAGGGGAATGCCATATTTGTTTTTCTGATAGATTGAGATGATATATGAGTAGTTGTGTTTGAAATGAAGGAAAAATGAGTATAAGATGGCATGAAATTGTAAAATTTTGAGGTAGAGATGTAGAAGGTGTGAGTTTTAGTTTGAAATGACCTGAATTTATAGTGAAAAGAGTAGGATGGTGAAATTGAGATGTAGCCATTGGCGGCCGCAGATTAAACGCTTGCGGTTTATGATCAAACGCGGCGGATGATCGAGAATCCGCCGTTTGTTTGAATCGCCAAACTTTGCTCCGTCTGCGCGACTCTTCATTAAGCGCGCGGTCAATGATCGTCCTCACTCAATAAACCAACAAATTTGTTGGTTTGCCCATCCATTTTTCATGTTTGTTGAGTCCATAGTGGGAGCAAAATAAACAAATCACCATTTGTTCATTCCACAAGAAATGCTCTTATTGATAACTAATGTTGTTCAAATTTTCTCTAAAAAATAAATTAATAGTCATATTTAGACTCGTAATGTAAGTCTTTTAGAAAAAATCTAGCAGTGAATTATAAGGAAATACAAATTAGTTTAAGAGATGTGTCAATTCGAAATTTTAACACAAAAAAAAAAAATAGATAAGGGAAAAGAAAAAGGAAGGAAACATTTTCAGTCTCCTTTTTACCTTAATGGCGTGTTTGGTTGGTGGTGTTGATGGTGGTTTTTAGTTCGGGGCCAAAATTGTAAAACCCGGTTTTTAATGCACCATCATTCTGGAAAGAAGATTGAGCCATTTAAAAGTGATGAGTGCCCAAGCCTCTTTACTTACATATGTATTGAGCAATTCAATATATCTGGATATATAAAATTCACTCAGAATGGTGCATATAACAATGATCCCAAATATTCTATGAATTTTATTCTCCACCGGCATTATTCACTAATGCATGACCCGCCTAGTATTTTCCTATGCTATGTTCCCACCTAACTCTCAATATTGGCATGACATGACGATTAATGTTCACTTTCGCAATGAAAGTAACATGAATCTCCGAATTGTCGGTATTGAGACTTGCATGAAAACACTCACGTAGGCTACACCACTCTCGACAAAGAGATCAGCGTGTTTACACACTTTTAATTAAAAATTAGCGCGATCGAACGCGTTTAAATTCCTTAAGGAAAATCTAGACTGCTCATATCGATCTCAAAATGATCACGGCCACACGATTTGGCCGCGTGATTCAAACAAGCCTAGATTACTCCCGGCGAACTGGCGATCACCGTATTGACCACCGGCGGGGCCCACTAGTGTCCTAGTCGATCGAGTCCTATTTAGTTCATTCACAAGCGCTTTCAAACGTTAACCCAAACATGGGTGTTCGCTACTTGAAAATAAAGCTCAAATGAGCTAAGACCGCAAATACTTGTCTCAAAAACATCGGACCGTCCAAATTAGCCAGCCTAGTTGGACGGCTAAGATCTTCCTTGAAATGATCAAAGAGGCGCCATCATGCCCATCGGCCCAACATCTCACTTGGTCGATCGACCCGCCCGCAACAAGTCTATAGGGCATTAAATCGTTTGCCCAAAATAGGCCGAACACGCTATTTCAAAAAACCATAATTTTGTTTTGCGGCAATATGCTACTATCGCAAATTAATCACAGCCATCATCTTCGCCAGCCGAGTGAGTAGCTTAGATCTAATTTTGGATGGCCCTAGAGATGTCAAAGATGTTCACGAGCGGCCTGTCTTCGCACATAGCCGATCGGCTTGTTCAAATCAACGCCAACGCTTTGATTCGATTAACCAAACTAGGGTTGGCCACACGACTTCCAAACCCTAAATCAACGACAACAGCGCTTGTCGCAAAATCATCTCGTCCGTCCAACTTCGCTAGGTTGGTCTGGACGGCTCGTATTGGATACTTGATGATCGATGGGGTGATACTAGGATTACCGCCACCCCCTCCTCAGAAAGAGCAATCGATCGAGCTATAGCTCGCCCGTGCGATCCCAAACGACGCCCAAAGATGGCCCTCCGCGTTGTTTTAACAGCCCAGTCATTAATCGCCGTCTCGGCCACTCAACTTGACTAGCCGATTTTAGCGATCCATATCTAACCCGGATCGAACGATAGGATTTTAGAATGGCTACCCGCCGCCACTCTATTATAGGGCCCGACCGGCCACTCTCCAGGATGCGTGCGTAGCACCTACCCCCGATAGAGGACGGTCACGTTCCTTTTAAGACGCTCAATTCGTGATCGATTCAATCGAGCTCTAAAACTACGGACGATGCATCTAGCACATCGATTATTTTTCATTTTTGTTTGAAAGCGATGCTTTATAAACATCGACTATAAGAGATGCTATGCAAATATTGAATTCATAAATAATTTATTATTTAACCTAAAAGCACTATGTGTTGCTTTTAGCGGCGAGTCTCACGACTTGACCCACTCACTCGAGACATCAAACATGTCACAAACCGGGGATGCTCACTGCATTGGTCTCAAGCGGTTTACGGCGTAAGGCGGCAACGCGCCCATTACGAGGACGTGTCGTGGAAGAACGAACGGTTAATAACAAATGAGATAGTAGGTGAAGGCGTGACCCGCTTCCCCTCATAGTGGAAGCGGTGGTGATCAACACTTTTACACAACTCCATTTATCCACCGCTAATCACCTCCACTTCCTACGAGATCGGGGTGTGCTCGAAGATGACTTGTATAAATAGGATTTCAACCTATTTCGAAAGGGGAACACAAGTGTTATCAACACAAGTATCCGTAAACCATTTTTAAATGCAAGTCATAAAACAGCCACACCTTCATAATTCAATATTCCGATCTCAAACACCTTCTTCGCTTCCTCCCTAATTAAGATCAACCCTTCTCCTTCACCTTGTGACCGAATCAACTGAACGCCATTTCTTGGTTTAGGCCGTAGTCTTACAGTTGATCTCTCGAATCTAAAAGTACTCCCAAAGGTACATTTGTTTAGGGTTTGAATTCGTTTCTCATCAACACACCCAAATTTACCAAAAACAACAGAATCGCTTTTATCCCAAAATAACTCACGACCACAAAGGGGAGATTAATTTTCAAATGAAATATCAATTTTCAATTTTCAATTTCATTTTTTCAATTCCAATTCCAAGATGGTAGAGCTTAGATCCGGATCAGCCACAATCCCTGATGCCACGAGCGCTGAGAACGTCCTTGGTATCAACGTCCCTTCCAGTGGCATCAATTTACCACCTTTCATCATGAACAAAACCAGTGGCGCAGAAATGTTCCCCGGGCGTTAGCACCTCCGATCACCCGGCGCCGCCGCCACCCCCAATATTTCTTCAAGCGTGACGCCTCGCTTGTCACAAGAGCCGCTGCCACTCCACCATCGGGACGAGAGACTGGAGGAACCGGAGGAGGCCAACCCCTATTACCATTACCGATTTGATGGAAAGACAGAAGTTCTTGCTAAAGCTCGAGACGGACATGGCTTCAACTCGAAAAGAGGTACTTACCTTCCTCAAGACGCTAACGGAGCGGCTACCGCAGTGGACCACGCCAACTAGAGCCAATGAGGAACACTCTTAATACTCCCGGCGATGGTACCTCGGCGGGCGTACCCTTGTAGATGAAGAGGCCCGCCCATTGGAGAGAATCACCATCCAATTTCATCGCGTGAAGATTTGGAACGACTTCTCCGAAATCGAGACAGAAAATCCTAAAGGACATGCACCAACATCAACCCTTCTCCTTCACCTTGTGACCGAATTGAATCTGGAACGGCCATTTCTTGGTTTAGTCCATAGTCTTGCCGTTGATCTCTCGAATCTAAAAGTACTCCCAGTGTAGTGCATTTGTTTAGGGTTTGAATTCGTTTCTCATCAACACACCCAAATTTACCAAAAATAGCGGAATCGCCTTTTACCCCAAAACAGGGGGAAGTCAATCATATTCCCAAAAAGGGAAAATCCTAAACCCATCACCCCCATTGATTTAAGATTCCCCTACCTTTTCGAGAATCCTATTACTAACAAACATGGGAATGGAAATATATTTCTAGAAACCGATTCCATCCCTCCAACTTTCTCTTTCCTTCTCTCACCTCTCCCTCTCTAGCGATTTCGGACATCTTCCTCGGCCGATTCCGTCAAGCCCCGACGAGCTCGCATTTGTTCTTCGGAGCGGATCCGAGCTCATCTCTTTATTGCTTTCTAAGATTTAGGTTTTACTTTACTTTAATGTTCTTTCGATTTCTAGGGTTAGAATTGCTTTTATTTTTCAAACAAACACACCTTCATGGTGTTTCTTCGTGTCCTTTGTGATCGCACCTACAGGGTGTTTCTTAATCGCACCTTCATGGTGTTCATACTGTCCTTTGTGACGTTTGGTTAGATTTCAATGATGGTTACAAGAAGATCGTTCTCCATATCCAGAAGCTTTAGAACCTCAAGAAGATGAAGATTTAGGGTTTCAAGATACGGGTTCGTTTAATTACTGGGAAAATCACTCCCCCATGGGAGCACATCTTCTCTTAGAAGAAATCTTATCTAAATGGTTGGAATTCTCTCCAAAAACCGCTACCTTACCGATCTCATCGGCCTCTTTCGAATACACAACACGGTGCTTCAACGGTTTCCGATCTTTCTCTTCTCGGTCTATTAGTTGGTACCATTTGTTGTATTTTGGTTTCTTTGTTATTGTTCTTATCCTCATGTAATCTTCCATGGTGTTGGTGCAAAATTAATCACCCCAACAATCTTCGAGATGTGTGTATGATGATCGAATCGCCGTTGATTAGATTCTCCAAAGAATTGTTGATTGAAAATGGTGGGGGTACCTGCAAAGACACTCCGATGCTAAAATCAACAAGAGTTCTAAGCAAGTAGGTTGTTAAGAAAAGGAATAGAAATTGTGTACCTTTTGTGCCGAGATTTAGCCTCTATATATAGGCAGAAATAGATGTAGCTTTAGGGTTTTGATAGTTATCCTAATAACTTCCCTCATCTGTATAAATCTCAAATAATATCCAGATTCATGATAAACCCTAATATTTACCATAATCCTCATTTATCTTAAATAATAATTATCTTGAATAATAATTATAAGTATTTAAGATAATTATCCTCTTTAATTAGGATCCTCGCATTTATCTTAAATAACATTAATAATTATAAATAAATAATTATTCAAGACTCTTGGGCTTCAATAATAAGCCTAGTGGGTTTCCATAATAAACCCACATGGTTTCCCTAACAACCCAAATCCAGGCTTCCATAATAAGCCATGTGGGTTTCACAATAAACCCACCGGTTTCCCAACAAACCGGATTAGGCTTCCATAATAAGTCACGTGGGTTCTTACACAAAACCCACCGGTTTCGACAATAAACCGTATTGGGCTTCCATAATAAGCCACATGGGTTTCCTCAACAAACCCATCGGTTTCCACAATAAACCGTATTAGGCTTCCATAATAAGCCATGTGGGTTTCTACAATAAACCCACCGGTTTCCCTGATAAACCGGATTAGGCTTCCATAATAAGCCATGTGGGTTTCTACACAAACCCATCGGTTTCCACAATAAACCGTATTGGGCTTCCATAATAAGCCATGTGGGTTTCTACAATAAACCCACCGGTTTCCACAATAAACCGGTTTAGGCTTCCATAATAAGCCATGGGTTTCTGATAAACCCACCTTTTCACATAAACCTGGATTAGGCTTCCATAATAAGCCATGTGGGTTTCTACACAAACCCACCGGTTTCCACAATAAACCGGATTAGGCTTCCATAATAAGCCATGTGGGTTTCTACAATAAACCCACCGGTTTCCACAATAAACCGTATTGGGCTTCCATAATAAGCCATGTGGGTTTCTACAATAAACCCACCGGTTTCCACAATAAACCGGATTAGGCTTCCATAATAAGCCATGTGGGTTTCTACAATAAACCCATCGGTTTCCACAATAAACCAATTGGGCTCCTTCAATAAGCCTTGTGGGTTTCCTCAAGTTACCAATATAAAATAGCTTGTGCGGCACGCACGTACACTATTTTAATAGGGTACAAACACATGGTATGAATGAATGAGATTTGTGTTTGTTAGCAAAAAAAAAAAAAAAAAAAAAATCCATTCCCTCCAACCAAACACGCGAGATCCTAAATACTTAGTTTGAATGACCGAAAGAGTAAAGCACTAGTTTGCAAAAATAAATAAATAAATAAATAAAATAAAATACATAAACTTATGCTTTTCAAGTTTATTTATGGTGGGTTTGGATGTAGAATTTTAAAGATGGAATTTATGGGTTCAGGGGGTTTGGTAGAATTATGTTTCCCTCTGTCTGTTTGGTGGGCCGAATCCTTGAAATCACGTTTCCTACGGGATTCAGTTTTCCAGCAAATCCTCCATATGGAGTCCGACCCCTCGCCCTAAGATTTGCTGGGAAACTTATCAAGGGATTTATGGACCCACTTTTTTTAACTCTAAATCTCATATATATGCAATTTTAAGATTTGAGGGTAATGCCAAACAGTATAAAGACTCTAATACAAGAAAACCCTATAAATCCTAGGAATTTTTATTGAGTTACCAAACACACAAGGAATTTACATAAATCCTGAATTTGTAATCTCATGGGATTATAAATGGGAAAATTATGCTCAGGCCCGACCCATGGATAACCCATAATATGAGGCCCTTAATTAAAAGAAGTTTAAATCTAGGCCCCGAATTATTAAAAGACATCCATACCCTTTTATATATTGTCAAGCCCATAATTAAATAAAATTTAAATCTAGGCCCCAAATTATTAAAATATTATGTGATGATGTTCCAACCACCACAAACCACCGTCAAACCACCTCCGACCACCACCGCCACCAACCACCTCTGACCACCACCGTCAAACCACCTCCGACCACCACCACCAACCACCTCCGACCACCACCGCCGCCACTCACCACCACCTTCAACCACCAACCGCCGCCCACCACCACCACCACCATCTCCCAACACATCCATATGGAATGTGTAACTAGAAGTTACACATCCGTATGGCATGTGTAACTAGAAGTTACACATCTGTATGGCATGTGTATGTAAAAGTTACACATTCATACGTCATGAAACAGTTAACATGGGTATATGGCATGTGTAATCTTAAAAGTTACACATGCATATGGCATGAGTATTTTGAAGTTACACATCCATAATAAATGTGTATCTAAAGTTACACACCTATATTCAGTAATTGAAATAATAATTTCATTTACAAAAACTTCTCTATTTATCAATTGTTATTGAACACAATAAACAAGCTAAAACACGAAATACGTAAAAAAAATCCTAGAAATAAGCTATGAGATTTTCTAATAAAAATGTTATCTTCCCTTCTTATCTTCCTCAATTCCAAAATGCCTACGTATCTGCAACAAAATAAACATCCACGAGTTAGGTTGGATGAAAAAAAAAATCCATAGAAGCAAAACTATAGAACAATTACAAGGTGAACAACAAAGACAATAGAAAGACACTTAATGACTTATCTAAGCAAGTGTAGTTAGGAGTTACAGTGTAGTATAACTGAGAGTTACACATGCATCTTCTAAATAAAATATGACGTGTACTCAGCAGTTACACATCACCTGACTTGTGTAACTGAGAGTTACACATGCATATAGCATGTGTAAGTAGGAGATACACATGTATCTGACTTGTGTAAATTTCAGTTACACATGCATATGACTAGTGTAACTAGGAGTTACACATGCATATGGCTAGTAGTGATGGATGGATGGATAAAATCAATCAAATATGAGATGATGATCAGGTTTGTAAACCGATTAATCAAATGCACAAAGGTCAACACGGCATACCTAACTTCACCAAATGAAAGCACCTCCTTTCTTCACTCAAAGAACCAGCCACTTGATTCTCATGATATAATGACCTTTTAGCCGAGGTAAGGAACACAAATGGAGGACCCGACCATAACCTATGTACAAAAACATTCCCAACCAAATTTAAATACTTATAATCCATAAAAATATCAAATGTAATAGCAGTATTCACAACATTTATCAAATGCATCCACTCACCAACAACATCGATGCAATTTCAAAGACCGTTGGTGTGTCAACAAATCTTCTTCACTTGGTCCTCGGTTCCATTATGAAATTCCACAATTACTCAATTATGAATTCCACTTCCTAGTCCTCATTTCATCATTTCGCCGCTAACTCCAATTCCAGAAGACCATCCTACAAAAATACTACAAATAAGCAAATCAATTTTATTGAGTTATTGGCAACTCAAGAAAACAAAAAGCAATAAGCTTTTATGAGATTAAAAAGAACAATGAACACAACAATGATTAACCAAGTTTTACATGCACTTGACTTGTGTAAATAGGAGTTACACATGTATATGATTAGTGTAACTAGGAGTTACAGAGCATCTAAATAGTGTAACTGAGAGTTACACATGCAATTCGGATGTGTAGAAGCAAGTTACACATGCAATTCGGATGTGTAGACGAAAGTTACATGCAATTTGGATGTGTAACTCGAGAGTTACACATGCAATTCGGATGTGTAGACGCAAGTTACACATGCAATTGGATGTGTAGGCAGAAAGTTACACATGTTGTGCATAATCATCAAAATGAGAAACTCAATCACATTGAAATATTAATCAAATTCTGAACAAAATAACAATAAACTAAAATCATAAAGTATATACAATTTCAATATGATACATTCAAACCATAAAAAAACTCAAAGAAACTTATCTTATTTCACTGATTTTCTATTGAAATAGCTATTGAAGTTGCTTAGACTCAACAATATGCTTCCACTTGTCTTCATCGATTAAGATTTCATCTTCAAGACAAGGTACTGAATGTAACAAATATAGAGCCAAGAACAAAATCCATTAAAAATCCATTAAAATTGAGGTAAGAATGTAACAGATCTAACTCTATTTATGATTTATGTAACATATTTGAACTGAAATGAAACTATTAAAGTTTCCTAAATGATTTTTCAGAAAATAAAAATTCGAAATCTCAGAATTAAATCAACCAATTCAACCGAAATGTTAAAGATGAGTATGCTTATCTCATTCGATTTGATTTTGTAAAGAAACTTCAGATTCATTTGTTGTTGATGATGATTATGACTTCGTTTTCCGTTGATTTACACCGAATCTTCCAAGAACAAGTGATGATGATGTTGAATTGGGTTTAGATAATCAGGATTTGTGTTTGTAAAGATTAGATCTAGGTTTTGAGACCATTTTTCTCTAAAAATTTCGATGAGAATTTGTTTCTTCTCGGCTGGATTTTTCTTCCAGGAGAGAGCAAAAGAAAATGAGAGAGAGGAAGAGAGAGAAAGTGAAACGAAATGAATCGAAAACTAAATCGGACATAGTTTTATTACATATAAATACTAAAGGGCAGTCTTGGTATTATTAGAATTATTATGGATAATATTCTTATTGTTAAGCCCCTAATTCTAAAGTTTTGGGCCTGGGGAAATATCAAAATGTGAAAGAATGGAGTTGATAGTGAAGGATCCATTTTATGCGCTTCATATATCAACCCATAAGAGGGGTTATAGTATTTTTCACATTATAAATTCCTAAAACAAATGAATTCCGCAAACAAACCCACCATTAAGAAACTATATTAACAGTGGTTATTCATATTCATAAATTTGGTTTGGATTATCATCATCCCTTTACAATTGTGGTCACTCATAAATTTAGTTTTGATTATCATCATCCCTTGCAGTGCCAAAAGCATTTGTCAAATTTTTCGAACATATGGCTTTACTCTGACTTTGTTTCCAAAACTCTGCCAACGTAAAATTCTTGTAACGGGGTGGGTTTTCAGCAGATAGAAGCTCCGGCAAAGGGCCATAATAACCCGAGTCATCATCTCCATTGCTTACACCTGCTGGGTGGAACAACAACGGCACAGAAATCCTCGACTCCATCGACCGATTAGCCAATACCCGGTGTTCCACACTCTTGTAGTTATCATTCGAGATTATCTAGAAAAAGAGAAATTATATAACTCGATTAACATTCTAAATTATTATGCGTCCATCAAAATAAGTACACAGTTTCTAAATTGTGGACCTTCTATTACCTGGAAAAAGTCTCCTACGTTGACTGTAACAGCTCCTTCAACTGGCACAACATTGACCCACTGATTTTCACGCTTAACTTGCAACCCACCGATTTGATCTTGAACCATCACCGTCAGCAGAGTATGATCAGTATGAGGAACAATTCCAGCCGTCAGATCAGGTTGTGGACAATACGGATAAAATTGACCTAAAAGTATCCTTGATTCAGTACATCTCATTTCTTTGAGTTTTCCTGGTCTCACACCTAATCCTTCACACATCAGTTCTATCAACTTCTCACCAAAAAGTGTCCCATGATGAGCCCACTCCATCAACCCTTTTCTACAAATCTCAGGTATCTTTTCTATCACCGGCGGGTCCGGCCCTACAACCAGTTTTAAAGTATCTCTCCAGCTGGCAGCTTTTGATAGGTATATATCAGTGTTGCTTATAAAGGAAAAAACTTCGAGTCTCACCGTAGTATTTATTCTTATTTGATGGAACATAGTCCATATTCTTGATCTCATTTGGTTGTTCATGAAAAGATCTAACGGATGAGATTGCTTCATCAATTACTATTTTCGGGATTCCATGATTGATTATTTGGAAAAATCCCCAAGTTGAAGAAGCTTCTCTGATTTGATCAATAATTTCTGACCGTCGATTAGTGGAAATGTTCATTTCGGAGAAATCAATGACAGGAGTTCCCCATGCATCGTTGTTGCAGCGTCCAAATCTGGTGGGTGAACAAAGATGAGAGGAATTGACTCAATTCCCGAGTCAAGAAGGCCTTTGACTCCGATCATGGATTCATCGAACTTCATGACTTCTTTCATTCGAGCGTTCTCCATTTTTGATGATTTCAAGAACAGAATCGAGATTAATTACCTGCTATTTATCAATATCACCGGTATGAGACCCATTTGCATGCCGAGGCGCATTTTTATACCAATTGTGAGGTAAAAGGACTAGTTTTAGTTTGTTGAGGCGTTTGGGCCTGTACAGCCACGTTACTGTTTCTCAGTTTCACAAAACACGTATTTCTAAGTTGGGATTGCCCAACCATCTGGCTCTTTTAGTTGGCCACAGCAAAGTATAATGTAACAGTCACCTAATTCTAAGGTTTCCTCACGCAACACCATCTTTAGAACATTGAGATGGGAAATTGAAATTCAAAAAATTAAATATGAAGCTGTTGGTTAGTGCATCCAGCCGAAAATTAAATAGTTTGAATTGAATATGATTTTCTGAATCCTTGATTTGGAATTTTGGATAATTGTAGTTTTTTTTTTTTTCATATTCAAATTGTACCCCTACTTTAGACTTCACAGTCTTCACAAAGTTCTGTAAATTATTGAAGATTATCCACGTGTAAACAGATATAAGCTCTGGGTATGTACGCTATTGACATGCATGTCTTGCAGGTTGCAACTGCTCACACCCAGTAAGCCTATAACCGTGCCACGTTCTCTCCATGCACACTTAACTGATCTGCCACTACCACTACACTTTCTTTAACCCCCACCAAACTTCTTACCCATATAAGATTCGCTCACTTTCTCATTCTAAGCACAGTGTTAGTTTGTTTCTGCATTTGAGTAGTCTGAGATTTCGAAGCAACTCTTTCGTGTTTATATAGTTAATTAGTGATCAAGAAGAATTCAAGATGCCAGGACTGACAATCGGAGATGAAATTCCTGACTTGGAAGTTGAAACCACTCATGGAAAATTCAAGCTTCATGACTTCATTGGAAACCAGTGGACCATCTTATTTTCTCACCCAGGTAAAACATTTCATATCATGTATTTAGTGGGAAAGTTTTTGCAGTAATGGACTGATATTTTGTTTGGGCGTACAATGCAGGGGACTTCACTCCTGTCTGCACAACAGAGTTGGGTCAAATGGCTGCATACTCTGGTGAATTTGAGAAAAGAGGTGCCAAACTTTTAGGACTTTCTTGTGATGATGTTCAATGTCACAATGAATGGATCAAAGACATTGAAGCTTACACGGTAAATTTGGAACTTCATTGTTAATTCACATTTCACACATTTTACTTCAAAGAAAAGCGTACTAACTGTGGTGAAGTGTTTATTTTTAACTATTTGCTGATCAATGAAATGCAGCCTGGCTGCAAGGTGAACTACCCAATCATAGCCGACCCAAACAGAGATATCATGAAGCAGTTGAACATGGTTGATCCAGATGAAAAAAGATCCGAACGGCTTTCCAACACCATCAAGGGCACTACACATTGTTGGAACTGACAAGAAGGTCAAGCTAAGCTTCTTGTATCCCGCTACAACTGGAAGAAACATGGATGAGATTGTCAGGGTTTTGGATTCACTTCAGAAGGCAGCAAAGAACAAGGTTGCAACTCCAGTGAACTGGAAACAGGGTGATCCCGTGGTGATATCTCCAAGTGTTACTAATGATGAAGCCAAGAAGATGTTCCTCAGGGTTTTGAAACCAAGGATCTTCCATCAAAGAAGGAATATCTTCGTTTCACTAATGTATGAAGAAGAAATAGGTCGCACTACTTTTGCTTTTGTTATTTTGGGTTAAGTTTAATGTTTAGTCTGTACTTATGGTGTCCATTAGTATGTGTTTTAGTTAACTACAAACGTTGCCGTTTAATGTGTGTTTCTTAATTATAAATGTTACTTAGTGTTTACCTACATTTACTTCTTTGCCTTAATGCCTAATATTAGGCCCTAATGGCCATGCGAGCTAGTCGGTTAGACTGGCTGTTCATGGAAATTGGGCCACTCACTGCACCAACAGTTCTTAATGCCAGCTCACAATGACATTTTCCCTCCCTACATTTTCAGAAGTTCCACACACCTCATTGGTTCTCGCAAAAGTTCTCAACTTTAAAAAAAAAAAATTTAAGTAGAAAAAAGTGAGCCATTTTTTCAAACTTAAGCAGGAATGCATAATATCAATGATTACCAAGATAAAAAGATGTTCCAGAAAAAGGCTCTTAAGGTCCCAATATGGGGAGAAAATTACGGAAATGTTACCGTTCGTTTACTTTATCCAACTTTGTATATGCTGAGAACTATTGCCCACTCTTCACCCATTTTTCAGACTTCATTCTTGTGAGAAGCAAAACATGAAAAAATCATTGAGCTTGGGTATCTTGACGACCATCATCACTATTTTGCAGCTTATTGAGCCAATTTGTTGTGCACTCTCATTTTGTCGGAACATTTGTGGAGGAATTAATGTTAATTATCCATTCTCCATTGACGATGGTTGTGGTGCGCCCCAGTATCGGAAAATGCTAAATTGCAGTGGAGATCTATTCTTCTTAACCCCTTCAGGTAACTATAAAGTACAATCAATCGATTATGAAAAACAAACCATGGTGGTGTTCGATCCAAGTATGTCAACATGTAGTACATTACAACCGCACCATGATTTTATCATGACTGAGATACAATCTGTTGTGATGCCGCCAACAGCAGATACTATTTTTATTCTTCTAAATTGTTCGATTGATTCCCCTGTTCTCAACCATTACCGGTCGCTCTGCTTCAACTTCTCAGGTCATTCATGTGATGAGTTATACAATTCTTGTACTTCTTTGGGCTTTTTTCATCCACTTTCACCTAATGGAACGGTGACCACTGGTTACTCGTCTTGCTGTTACACAAATTATAACACTGTGAAGTTGATGAGCATGAACATACTCGATTGTTCGCATTACACCACCACCTATAACACGGATGAACTCGAGGGTGTAGGACCATTGGATTGGTCTTATGGAATTAAGCTTTCTTACATGGTCCCGAATGCTGGTTGTGATCGCTGCCAACGGACAGGTGGAACTTGTGGATTCGATACTGAGACAGAGATTCCGAATTGTGCTTGTGAAGGCTCGACGAACTCTACTAGAGAATGCGGTGAGGATCAACTCTTCTTCTTTACAAGTGCATTATCCACCTTTTTTGTGCCGCCAGTTCACGGTTTCTCTTTACTGATGTTTTAACTTGTTTGCGTCTCAGCTGGAGGCATTACAACTGATGGAGCGTCCAAACGCACTCGAAGAGAATTTTATCACATGCTTATATTGGTTATGGGAGCATTTTGCTATCTGATGTCATCATAAAGGAAAATGTAAACATTGTTGTTTTCTCCTTGGTTCAATTTTTTTACCACTCAGCTTTCAATAAATGCATTTAACTGACATTCCGGCAGATGGTAGGAATATGAATCAAAAAAATCTTGACATTAAAAAGAAACAGAAAATTGTGGTAAACAGGAGCAAAATGGCACGTGCACTGATTTGGGTCGAGGATGTGAACATTTACAAGTTAGTTATAACCTCATCATTCGGAAGATTTTGCTAGTTTTGCATTTAATTTCCATGACAAATGCAACGACCAGACAACGGTCCATGACACTAGATCTGCATAGACTTACTAAGACCACATTCCAGCTACAACTTGTAGCTTTCACGTGGAGAACAACCTACTCATAAATTAGAAACATATACATTTTGCATTTTTTTTTCAAAAGAAATGGAACACATAAGAGACGTTGATCAGTCATGGTTAGTAACTGCAGTAATATTTTCATTCTCTATACCTTTTTCTGAACTTTTCAATCGCATGTACTGATCACGAGATTCTGGGTAACGAGCCATGGATTGAACCCTTGCTAGAGCTTTCTCTACACCGGCAACTTTCTGTTTCCGACCTTCCCTCAAAAAATCATACTCATCAATCTTTTCATTGCCAGGTAGGGTGTTTCCAATTGATTTATCAGCACAAAACCCTCGCAATCCAGGTCCTTTGCGCCTCCAACGTAATATAACCTTCTCAACAATACCAACAGACCAGAGTACCTTTTTATAATACGTCCGAGCTTGATGTCCCCTAACAATTGCCTGATATAAAATAAATCGAACAATACATCAACATCCTTAAGGTGCTGTCATCAGTTTAGCACTTACATATATTGATATACAAAGTTCAATGATGCTTACCTGAATTTTACGATGCGGTTGCGTATTTTAAGAAATCCTTACGAGCCTTCCAACCACGATACTTGTGCTGAATTTTTAAAGCAGCAGATGCAGAATGCAGATAATCAGTGAAGTGATTCATACTCGAGACCTTGTTAGTGAAAGAGGCCACGGTAACTATGTCAGCTGGAATTTCAGATATTTCATCCTTGATCTTCACAAACTCCTTTTTGTGATGGAAAGAACGAGCAAAAAAAGCGGCTTTGATTAAATCAGCAGCTTGGGCAGATTTCTTAACAGCCTCTTGGGAACTCTTAATAGAGAACAGACCCTCTTTGCTCTGATCTGGAGCAATGCTCTGCTCCTCTACAGTCTCGATAGCCTTTTCAGCAGCAATTGATGCAGCAACACTGTCAATGACACTTTCCTTGATAGTCATTAAAGAGAGATGACTAGTCAAATCCGCCTCAGCTAAATACCCAGCAATCCCTTTATGCCCTCTACTAGATGCTAAATCAGCAGCAGTTCGTCCTCCAGGAAATTTTGATGTTGGATCCTCCACTGCACCAGGGGATGCACCCAGTTTCACAAGGGAAACAACTGTTTCCTCTCTGAGCAAGAAGCATGAGTAACGTGTTATCATGGACTCAAGAGTTACATCAGCAAGAACAAAAGAAATTATATACAGCTTCAGTAAATATAAAATTGTCAGTGGAAAACTTATCCACGGAGAATATAACGATTTATGGAGTTGCAATCTAACCTCCCATAATGCGCAGCCCAGTGAAGTCCCGTTCTTCCTTGTGCATCTCTAAAGTTGGGACTGACTCCAGCAGCAACTATGGCAGTCATTGCCCATCCGTAACCTAAAGATGCTGCCAAGTGGATAACTCCCTGGCCTTTAGCATCCAACACATTGGCTCCTCTGCCCCTTCATGAATTTTACTGACAAGCCACTCATACAATCTATCCTTCAACAATTTTTCAATCAGTGCATCTTTAGGATTTTTATGGTTTCCAGAAACTGAAGCTTCCTCAATTCCCCCCCTCTTTTTCTTCGTCACTTCCAAAAGAAGAAAAACATTCCTGAGGGCACATTTGTCACAGTTCTGAACAGAGCAATTCAACAGTTCCCTGTCTAACCCAAGATACAGCATCTTTGCCATGCGTACTTGGATAGACACTTCCTCTTCCCCTTCAATTTTAACAGCTAGTGGACTTGGCTCAGATGCATTTTCGCGATACTCAAACTCCCGCACCTCGCTGCATGCCAACCTGTTACTACACGTGATATAGAATGGAACACGTCCTAGAGAATGTACAGGGGCTTGACATCGAAGTACACTATCAGTTAAAATTTCAGCAGGAACCTCAACTTCACCGAACATGCAGCACCACTTTTTGCTACTAAGATGTTTTTGATCTCTTAGAAATGAACCAGTTATTAATACCTGAGGAAGAAGGGATCAGGAAAAAGAAAGTCACAACAAATGCAATCAGTTAAGATTCCAATCCCACATGATAATAAACAATAACAGTTACTTGTAATTATAACGATTCAGTGCATGTGACGACTAGGCATGACTGAGAACTTTTCTATAAAAATACACACCTTTGTTTCAACCCAGAGTAAGCCCAATCTGGTGAGAAATCACGAATACTGAAAAGTTGATCATGGGAAAGAGAAGGACTCAGTGAATCAATATCCAATTGCATATGTCGTGATAGACTGGAAACTTCCTTGTCGTCTTTCTGAGTATCAAGTGTATTCCAGTAATTGCCAGAGTCCGAAGCCATCAAGGAGTCTTCACAGTCTACACCTATTTCTTCATTCATCCATCTTCCGAAGCTGTCAAGCTTCTTTAGCTCTCTTGCTTCACCATTTTTATGTGATTCATTTTCTAAAGTTACCTTTTCAACAAGGGGTATGTCATTATCATTGTCCAGCATAGGTGCTCCAAGTTTATTCTGAAAGTGGGGATGTAATAACTGGAAATTGTGGTCTTGTGAGAACTGAAATATATGGGCTGCTGCTCCCCAACGGCCAAGTTATTTGAGATCAAATAGCGTGTTTGACCATCCTTATTACTCGGACATTCCTGCAGGATACAAACTGATCAAATTTAATTGACGATCATGCCATAGGTTTAGCATAAGTTGCTACAAATCCACTTAAAAACAACAAATATACAAAGAAGTGCCAGAATTCACTGGTCGTACAAAACAGACATGGACATAACTGGTGGATGTGCATGCAGTTACAGACGCAACCTCCACAAACTCGCAATTCACTTCTCTGTTTTCATTTTTAAGTTTAACTTTTCTTTTGATTGGTATAAGAAAGCAAGAGAACTGTATTGGTAAAAAAAAACCTGAACTGGTGTTTCCAAGCCTGTCCTTAATGTATGAAAGTGTGTGTCAGGATGCACCATATTTGCATCCCCAAGCTCATCTTTGACAAGACTACATGTTTCCAAAGCTGCCTCTGTCAGTCTACTCACAGCGTCAGTTCTTTCAGGCTGGTTGAAGGGAATCCTCTGGTCGGGCATGCAACTAATGTTTCTAATGGAGCAGTGAGCTTCAGGCCATGAGTGACCATTATCATGATCAAAAATACCTCCACGAAACCCCACACCATAAGAGCTCCTTGACACCACTGGGAATCCTGAAAAGCAGCAGAGGCAGCTGGTGATGGGAGAAACAATCAACGCAGGCCCAGTATATAACAGAACCGGGGATAACCTGAAAACTGAATATCACGTGTAAAGGTAGCAAGGCACTCCGGCAGTCTAGTATACTCTTACCTGCAATATCAGAAGAATTCTGAGATCTGGAACAGGACATGGCCCTTGAAGACGAAGAGGTTTCCTGATCAGTCCGGGAATCCACATCCTCAAATTCCGAAGATCGTGTCTGTCCATTCCATCCAGCTGTACTTGGACTCGAAGCATAAGAAGGCTGGATAGTAAGACCAGTCGAGTCCACTTGTGCAGAAGGTGCAGGATAAGCACGAGCAGTTCCAGCAGGTGCCCCTAAATCTGCATTTACCAAATGGGAAATTCGGACCTGTTCCCCTGGAGGTACAACAGTTAGTTAACACTTTCCTCTTTTTATTTGTTTACTCACTCCAATCTTTCTAGGTACAAAAGGAAAATACACCACCCTGTAATTCCATACAACATCTACCAAATGGCAGAGAGAAATTCAGAATTATGATAAACTCGTTGAGCACAAATTGAACAGAATAACCTATTTTATCATCAAATTTACGAAGAATACTCCAACCTTATTTAAGCTAAAGACAAGGGGGGTTGAGATATTCTATTCCAAACGGAAATGGAACTAGTCATCACTTATCACTCCATAGAGCTTAAGAGGGAACGGGTATAATGGTGCAAGTATTTTATTTTATTTTTATGTAAAAAAACACTTTCCCAACAAAAAGTTAGATCCAAGTATATCCAACTGCTAGAGAACTTGAGGTTTGAGAAATTCCTCCTCCTTCTGCACATAAGAAGGCCCTTGCTGACAATTTTATTTTCGGACTCTAAAAAGTAGTTTAACACCTTAGGGAATTGAAAGGAGAACCAAGACAGGACATGTATAGTTCAATATATTACAAAATGTATACCTCTTTTATTTCTCTATAATGCACAAGAACAATGTGCTCCCAACTGCCTGAAACCAACAAAATTGGAAAGCACGGATGAGATATGTGCAGCAAAGTCCAAATTACTAAAGATAAAAAACAAAATATTGAGCAAGAAAAGCAAAACTGAGTCACTCATATAGTAGTGGCAACATCAAAGACAAAACCTAGAAGCATCCACATCAACTGTAACACAGCAGTGCATTAGAAATAGAGTCCCTATCCTGTTGCAGAGATAGCATCTATCAAGTGAAAAAAAAATACTAAGATAAACCTTTTCTTAGTAATATGCAAAAAGTTCTCATCTTTTATTTAAGGACCATGAGTATGTTCAACTGTTTCATGCAGAGCAGCAGAAGATCTATAATCTGCACTATCATATTATACAATTTCGAAAGCAAAAACTATAGGAGTAAAAGGAACACTCACGTGTCAAGCATCCAATAACACCGTCTTTGAAAGTTCTCATTGTCCTCACCATGGGCATAATAACAATGAAGAACATCCACGCTGCCAGCCTAAAAACGACATGCAACGATATAGTTAAGAGCGTACGTGCAAAAGAAACAACACCTACCAGATTAAATAGAGATGTATACAGAACAGATTCTGCTTTATACGCAATCAAAGCTGGTAGTTTAAAAGGGAGGATAGGGAGAAAGGAGTTCTTTAAGTTCCAGTGATCACCAGAACATTCCCAAATTATCTAACCTTTAAAGTACTAGGGCCACATAAATGAGGGGCTATCGATGTAAAACCAAATCCACTGTTACAAAAATACATTTATAGCTCTTCAAGATGGGAAAATCAGCTTGGACATCCTTAAGAAACACAGGATATCATTTGTATTCAATGCAACTTGCGGAAAGCAAAAATAATCAACCAACATTGAAGAAACCACATGACACCTTTAGTTTTTCATGAGCTTCTCGTACAGTCTTGCCATCTTTCTTCTTCCTCCAATTATGACCATCCTTACGAAAATACCGAAGTGCTTTTCTATCAAACAAGAACAAAGAACCACCTATAAAAAGGAAAAAAAAAACAAGTGTCACATCAATGTAGACATATGTCCCAAGAGTAGAGTGTTCATGTACCAATAGCTAAACCATAGAAAACCCCAACACATTTGACAGTTTAAGCAAATGTTGCCTTCAAAACAAGAACATGATCCACTATAAAACAACAAACCTGAGGGCTTGTAAGGTGGATCCGGCGTTATAATAAACCTTTGATAGTTGCGAAGAATTTCACAAACTTCATTTGGTCGTAGCCATCGCAGTTTTGCTTCTGCCAATATCTGTGATATATCTATTACATCCAAAAAAACACATTAGTCACAAGCAACTCCTCATACTCTTCCATTACAAGCAGAACAAATAACCTGAGGTTAATTTTGCATATAAAACAGCCACAGCTCATTTAATGTAAGTACATGTCATCCATTCATGTAGACTCCATCAGGAAAATAAACAATTCATCGACATTTGTTTTACAATCTAAAATCCAACAAAGCACAAATGATCAATGTGACGTCAAATTGCGAAAACCCCATTACTCAAAATCTTAACAAACATGCAAGGAGGATCAAAGAAAATAAAAGAAAAAAACTGACCTAAATGTTGATTGAGAATGTATCTCCTATTCTCACCCATCCGCAAACAAAAAAACTTCAATCAGAATCCACTCTTTTCATGCAGAAATGAAGATGAACAAATGTAGCGGAAATTACACCTTCTATTCCAATCAATTCAAAAAAACTACGAACGAAAATGAAAATCAATTTGGTGCTGATCAGAAAGAATGTGAATTTGTTAGAAAATGATGAAATCTATTGAGTGAGATAGAGAGAGTGATAACGAAGGATCAGCAAAGCTTTTTTTTGATTTAATTAAAACCCTAAGTGGCCCAGGAGGGAGGAGGAGGAGAAGATATATGCAGGAGAGGTAAAAAGAAAAACCGCCTTTCATGTGAAGAGAATCAAAACCCCAACCCCTCTCGATTAAAATATCATTTTTATTCACATATGTAATGAAAGTCAAGGTATCTATGATTAAGAATTCACACCGTAAGCCGGATTTATGTCTCATGAGAGTTGCGTATCTTCATGTGTAATCCAACGGTCATGGCATTTTATTTTATTTTAGCTTTGCTTTTCTTTTCATCGATGATACAACATCTATAACTATTATAAAGAGAACCCCCCTTAGCTACAGTGTATGTGAAGCTGCAAATTCTGTTTGACCATTTTACCCTCATATGTGACCAGCTATAAATGATTTATAAATAAAAATGAGGGTATATTGGTAATCTTGATTGTTTGAAAACAAAATTTTGGCTTTCGAATTAGAAGGGACTCCATCATACGTGCCTTTGGTCTAGAATGGACCGCATTCAAACCAACTCTTAAAACTTTAAAATTCATGCACGCGTAGGCACGTGCGAACTTCTAGTTGATTGACAACCAAAACTCAATTTACGATCCATTGGGCTCAGCTTTTTGGATGCGAGCATTTTATTTTACCCGGAAACCACGGATTTAACCGCAACCAACCGTATTTTTGCGGATGGATGCCCGGATCATTCGTTAATGGGTCGGGCGCGGATGAGATTTTTGAAATCCAACGGATTACGGATTGGGTCCGGATGCACCCTGAAAATCCATTGGACATCCATACCCGTTAGATTAAGGGCATTTATATAGGCCTAGACAAATAAAGCTCTCACGTTGAACGATGAGGAAACCCTCGCTTCTATTGGTAGAAATACTGAATTTTTTGAGTTTTGTGAAACGAGCATTTTGGTGAGGACACTTGGCAATGTTTGATTGGTCCAAGGGGCAAGGCGAAGCCCCGTGCATACCACGTTAAAAGGAAAATAAATAAATAAAATCTGCACATATTTTCCACCTATTTAATGTATTTGCCCCGCCACACCAGATCAAAAATACATCTCCACGGGACAGGGCGAAGCCCCGCGCACACCAAATCAAAAATGCATCGCCAAGGGGCAGGGCGAAGCCCGCGCACACCAAATCAAAAATACATCGCCACGGGGCGGGGAGAAACCCCGCGCATACCATGTTAAAAGAAAAAATATGCCCGGTGCGTAGCACGGGCACAAATCTAGTTTATATAGTTTCTAGAAAATATATATAGATAGTTTTGGAATTTTTAAGGTGTTTTCTTGGAGTGTTGTCCATGATACTAACACAAATCATAAATGTGTAGGTTCTATAAGAAGTCATCTATATTGGCTTTGTTTTTTCATTATAAATTTTAACTAACACAAATCCATTGGATTATCCGCACCCAATCCGTTCATCCGTGCATCCATTGGATGCAAATCCATTAGATGTTGGATTGGATGCGGATGCAAAATTTAAAATTCGTAGTGAATTGGATTGGATGCGGATGAAGTAAAAATCGGACCATACCGGCCCATGCTCACTCCTATGACTCCACCCACCCCAAAGCCAAGGAGGTATGGGTTTTAGAAAGGTGAGTTAAAACGATATAGTTAGTGTTGTCAAACTTGTTAGATGATGCTTAAAAGTTTGTGGAATTTTATGATTCTTTTTTTTTTTAGGCAGAGTAAAGCTACATGCTTCCCAAATTATGATTTTGTTACTAGATAAGTGACTTAAAGTTTGTTTTTGGACTTGGAGATGCGTTCACACCATAAAAGAACTCATTAAACCTTTTATCTTCGGGATGTAGGAGATGAATGATCGTTGGTGTTATAGTCGATCTCCATATCATGAACTTTCACCCCTAATAATCCTTACGTATTGATCGTTGGTGCGATAGTTTTTTTTTTTTTTGAAGCATGAGAAATATAAGAAACAGGCCTGGTTAGCTATTACACATGCGTATCTTGTACCCCAGATAGTCGTTTGATAGAATTTGGTTGATAAAATGCGGGATTGCCTGGTCCCATATTGTTGTTGATAAGTTTCTGCTTGGCTTCCGTCTCGTTGCATAGTTTGCCATACCATTTGATGCTTGATTTCCTTCTCTATAGTTGTGTTATATAGAACAATAAGGAATTTGTAGCACTCTCTGTTTTATTTCGGCAATCATTTCTGCAATATACCATGGAGCTTCAGTCTTCGTTTTTTTAGGAAGCGCGTCGATTTTCCGAATCCGTCTCAAAGGTAACTTTTGGTCATTGTCTTTCCGTTGTTGTCCTTGATGTAAGGAGAGTTGCCCACGTTTCGACTATTATCGTTGTAGTTATTCTTAGAGGCTGCGCGAAAGCCATCACAGTTTGAGCACTCGAATCCCTGCAAATAAAACATGTTCCCGTCATTCCTGGATGTCCCCCAGCAACCCCATCTATGTTGATCTTTATCCACCCGCCCTGTCTGGTCCATCCCGCTAATATTGTTGTTGTTGCTCGATATTTGTTGGAATGGCCCTGGGCGGTGGGTCACCAGGTAAAACCGGGGGCATAATTTTTTTTGCCCATTCGAATTCTTTTGTTGCCTCAAGTCTCATCTTAGGATGTTGTCTCGGGGGTGTATGGTGTTTTTTGAAAACCAATTCATTTTTGGATGTCCAGGATGTTCCCGGAAAAGAAAAATGAAAGGCCGATATAGATGGGGTATATCTCGTGTCTTGCAAAATTTGATCTCAACATCGGGAACTTTCAATCCTAATAATCCTCACGTTCCTCTTAATCATGGCCTTAGGGTCTCTTATTTCATCAACCAAGAATCCAAGCCTTGGAACATCACTAGTTCACAAACTCACTTGGACACTGCTTCTTTTAAGAAGATTTTTATCATTCCCTTGAGCCCAGATTTGAAATCAGAGCGGGAAGGCTCTGGGGATTCTATTTAAATAGCCATAAAACAATAATTCCTAGGTCAAATAGACAAACAAAAATAAATACTATTTAAATACCCTGGATTTTAAATAATACTATTCAAATATCCAAATCTGGGTATTCTACCCAAACTTTTATCTTTTGTATAACCGATTTAATAGGTAACTACCAAAAATACCCTCTTTGCTTTATCACGGTAAACAATCAGCTATTATAGACGGGATTGAACTCACATGAGTGTGTCTAACACAGTTAAGCGACACAAAAAATTATTTTTCTAGTGTAAGACTCGTAATACTACAAACAATTGAAACATGTGTCTATAATTATTTGTGTTATGACATCATATAGAGCCAAGGAACATGTAAGACGATTAAGTGGTCTCATACAACGAAACAAAATAAATTTATTAAAAAAGTAAAAGTGTATTTATTGATACCGAGTACAATATATTTATGAGCTCCCATTTCAGAACTACTCATAACTTCTACCCTTAATTAGCATCACTTGATTCATTATATATCGAGTACAAATGATGTCATCACTAGCCCACACCTTCCCACGATCGCCATTACTTCCACATCTAGCAATAACACTCAATTTACTCGAGCTCACGTAAGCTAACCTTTCATAACTCTACAACACCACCATCCGTATCGACACTCCATACCTCCGGAATTGCTATTGTTTCCCGCATTCCATTCAAATCATTGACATTACCACCATTACCTTGAGGAATTAATAGAAAATGAATTGTATTCGTTCATTTATATAGTACTTACAACTAACTAGTGCACGCTTAACCGCACACATACTCGAGAGGTTGTCATTTTGTATTAACATCGAGAAAGTAAAAGGATGAAATTGATCTCGTCTTAGTTTAAACATGCATGGGTGAAACCAAATTCAACCCAATGTAAAAATAGGATGAAACAAAAGAATTCAACCAAAGAAAAAAGGATTAAACTGGTTTCATTCTTGGTTTAAACACGGGCGAAACCAAATTCAACCGAATGTAAACATGATGAAACCGATTTCATATTTGTTGAAACATATGCGAAACCAAATGCCACCTAAAGTAAAAGTGGATGAAATCTGGTTTCATCTTAGTTTACACATGGGTGAAACCAAATTCAATCGAATGTAAAACAGGATGAAACCTGGTTTCATCTTGGTTTAGACAAGGGTAAAACGAAATTCAACCCAAATTAAAACAGGATAAAACTTGTTTCATCTTAATTTAGGCAAGGGTGAAACGAAGTTCAACCCTATGTAAACAAGATGAAACTGATTTCATTTTGATGTAAACATGGTTGAAACCAAATGCAACCCAATGTAAAATAGGATGAAACTGGTTTCATCTTAGTTAATACATGGGTGAACCCAACTTCAACCCAATCCAAAACAGGATGAAAATGGTTTCGTCCACATCAATCACAAGAAATTCAACATTTAAATCATAAAAATTCGGAGACAAAATCACTCAACTACATCTTACAAACAAATCAATCGATTACATCCAAATATATGAAAACAAAATCAACCAATATGTCTCGCATGTGCATCAAAAAAATAATTAGGGTTTAATCAAAAGCAGAAATTGGGGTTATGAACCATGGAAAAAACCAGGATCAAAAACAAATCTAAACAAATCAAGTTTTTAAGTAAGATAAAACCAATATGAAATCAAATGTAATCAAAAAGACATCTAGGGTTGGATAACTTACAAATTTGAGCATATTCTTCATACCTCAATTATCTTTGTTTGATAAATTTGAATTTTTAAAATTAATTTAGGGCATTTTAAAAACATTTACTGTTTATTATGCTGCCATTGCCGATGATTATGGTCGAGAAAGATGATAGTGTCGATTTGAAGATGGCGGTGGTTTTTTTGTGATTGAGATGGTGGAGTTGGTGTGGATGATGTTGGTGTTTGTGTTTATGGTGGTAGAGAAAGACATTTGAGGAAGATGTTATCGATGGTTACGGGTATTTGTGGTGGTGGTGAAAATGAAGATGGTGGAAGATACAATGCTCATGGCGGAAAAAGCAAAGATTTTAATCTCTCGGTTCGGAGTGAAATTTTCTTTTAGATGCGTTGCTCGAGGTATAATTGTCCGTTACAAGATTACGTGCCTCCCGTCCATTTCACCCAACCCAACATTTTACTCGTCCATCTCGACCAGCTTTGTTGGTTTCTCGTCCATATGACCCAATTTCTCATTTACATTCCATGGGGCTCATAGATAGCAAACTCAACTTTTTGGATGCGATCTCCACCCACCCACACCCAAATGTGAAAGAGGTCTGGATTTTAGAAAGGTTGAGTTAAACGAACTAGTTAGTGTTGTCAACCTTGTTAGATAATGCTTAGAAGTTTGTGAAATTTTATGATTCTTTTCTAGGCAGAGTCTAAAAAGCTACATGTTTTCCAAATTATGATTTTGTTACTCCTAATTGTCCTAAAGTTTGTTTTTGGACCTGGAGATGCATTCACACCATAAGAGAACTCATTAAACCTTTTATCTTCAAGGTTGTAGGAGATAAATGATAATTGGTGCGATAGTTGATCTTAACATCGAAACTAATCCTCACATATTGATCGTTGGTGCGATAGTTGATCTCAACCTCAGGAACTTTCACTCATAATAATCTTCATGTTCCTCGTAATCATGGCCTTAGGGTCTCTTATTCCATCAACCAAGAATACATGCCTTGGAACATCACTAATTCACACTCACTTGGACAAAGCTTCTTTTAAGAAGATTTTTATCATTCCCTTAAGACAGATTTGAAACTGTTGCAGGAAGGCTCGAGGGATTCCAAATAATTGCATATTTAGTTATAGATCTGCTTACTTGGATCTCAAAGGTCTTCGACCTTCCCAAGTACAAACCTTTGGAAGTATATTTGGAAAGTTAGAGAGTCACACTGTATTTAGTTATTCCTACTGAAGGCTGTCAGGAATGTTGATCCTGTTAGATTAGTCTTGCAGTCTAGAACACCTGCTGGATCTAATATTCTTCTTAGTTGTTCACTTGATGATAAATCTATGATGCATTCTTTTGTCCAATGTCCTTTTGTAGTCAAATTTGACAAAAAAAAAAAGTTTTTATGCATCTGTACTCATGATTTCTACAATAATTTTTTACTTGAGTAGCTTAATTTTTGGTTCACGGATCTTGTTTCTTCATTATCTGAAGAGTCTAGTCATTTTTCTCTATTATTCTTTGGTTCATTTGGAGTACTATGAATAACTTTATTTTGGGGGTGGGGTGGGGGGTGGGGTGGGAGAACCCGTAGTATTGTCTTAGCTAGAGCTATAGCCATGATTGTTAATAGAACCCTTAACATCATCCACATACCCTTTACTGATGTCAGTAGTATTTATAAATGAATGCCCCACCTTTTGAATGGATTAAATATAATACTGATGGTGATTGCAATATGTGTTAAAGCACTGCTCGGTCGAACTCGCAAGCGTTGCTATCTCAAGATTGTTTGTCAAGTTTAGTTGCCAAAACTATAAGTCTTGATTTCTAGTATACTTATAGCTAAGTCTCGGATTAGGATAGGATGTGTAGTTGAGCTTTAGACTTCACGCGTTCATGGAATGAAGACGAAGAACTACTCAAGGGAACTTGTGGAACTTCATCAACAAAAGGTATGTGGAGACTTGAACTCATCTATTACTCAAAAGTCTATCTACTCTATCTCCTATTTGAGACAAAATTCGTATTGTTATATAGACTTCAATTATACATATTTGGTATTTCGAGCTGAGTTTATCTCGCTTATCCATTTTTCGATATATTTTTTGGTAAGCTTTCGCTTTAACCAAGTTCATCTTTTATTCTTGACGAAAGTCAAAAGATGATCATGTGAAAATCACCTTGTAACATCTTACATGATTTGTGTGATGCAATCATTTGGTGTAGACTTTAATGTTTCAGATTGATCATTCGATCACTTGAAAATTGCTTTGGAGCTAATAATTGTGTGAGACATCTATTGTCGTCTTCTAAGAATGTTTCAATGATTGAAATGAGAGTTTAAAACATGTAACCATGATTGGATATAAGCATAGCGTGTGTATTCACATTTGTGTAAGGTCCAAGTCCTGAACCATAATATGTGTACTGTGCGTGTAATTTGGTTGGTTAATGGAAGTCCGGGAACTAAGTATGCATACCCGCTGCATCGGGCGTAAGTCCAAGTTCCTAATTCAACCGAGGTTGTAAGTATGTGTACTGGTTCGCGTACTGGCGAAACCAAACTCAGTCCGGCTACTTAAGTATGCACATGCGTTTGCGTACTTGAGTAGGTTATGTTCTAAAATCGGTTTGTTCATGAACTAATACATTTATAAATTAAGGAATGCAATATTTTGCAAACCGTGGCAATAATGTTCATGAAATGATTCGAGTGAATCAAAATCGATCTTGCTTCATTTGTGTCTTGTATACTTTTATGAGAATATAAACAATTGAACAACTCTCTAACTAGTTTCATTTGAGTCATTTGAACTAGTTGTGATAAAGATGAATAAGGTTGATATGAAAGTGTTCATATGGCTAACCTCGGTTAACTATTGTTGAACCAACTAAGTGTACACATTTAGGTACGGTTACATTTATCTAAATGTTGGTACATTTCATTTGTGTATAACAAGCTAAGTTCGATTTAACGATTGAAAGATATTAGCTTGAATCTAATTAGGTTTTCATCTAACGATGAATATTGAATACTTTGTTACCAAGTGTTTATGGGTAAAAACTGTTTCTGCCGGTTTTGGTAAATTTGGGTGTGTGGATGAGAAACGAATCTATACCTTAAATAAATGCACTGCACGGGAGTACTTTAGATTCGAGAGATCAATCTGTACAATCCTGGCCTAAACCAAGAAATGGCTGTTCCAGTCTTTATTTCGGTCACAAAGTGAAGGAGATGGGTTGGTCTTAGGAGAGGAAGCGAAGAAGGTGTTGAGACCGAGAATGGTTAATTCTCGAAGGTGTGGCTATTTTATGACTTGTATCGTAATTTGGAACCGGCTTGCGGAATGTAAGCTATCGGTTCTTTTGTATTTTTCCTGGATATTATTGTGTTGTTCTCACCAAAACTTGTTATTTTTGTGGGAATAGGTAAAACCTATTTATACAAGTCATATTGAACGCACACGATCTCGTAAAAGTGGGAGTGATTGAGTAATGGAGAAGTGGGATTATGTGTAAATGCCAGAGACCACGTTCCCACCATGTAGGAAACTAGTTAGTTTACACCCACTACTTATTACCACCACTAACTGCCCTGCTTTCTGACACTTCTTATAGTGGGCGTGTTGCACACCGCACGCTGTAAACCGCCAGACCAATACCCCGATGAGCATCCCCCAGTTTGTGACATGTTTGATGTCTCGAGTGTTTTCGTGGAAAACGTGTAGCATATTTCTATGTGTGGCGAGTCAAAGTCAGGAGACTTGCCACGGGAGAATAGCATGTGATGCTATTTGGCTTGTCTTGGTTGTTCGCCCAAAACTTGCCACAGGCCTGTCAGTTCTGTGGCGAATTTGGACGGATGAGATCGTATGAGAAAGGGTGGCCATGATTATGGCCACATTCTATCAAGGCGCTGATGGTAGCACAGTGGCGTTAATGGCACATGCCAATGACGTAGTGGCATATAGCGGCATGCCAGTGGTATAGTGGCGCCTGGCGTAGCCATGGCAACTATTTTGGCATATTGGTGTTAGACCCAAATATGGCTCCAGCAACATTGGCCCTGTTGTTACATCAAACTTAAGGCCTTAGGAGAATTACTTGACCTAGTTGGCGTGGCAACTTTAGCTAAATTAGGGTTTGGCATATCGAAACCCTAATTAGCGCGTGTGGCATGGCCGTGACGCGGTGACACTTTATGCAATCGGTGCCATGACCACATTAAAGGAATTATGGCGAGACATAATATGAGAATAACCACGGGCGCAAGGATGGCCACGGGTGGTTATAGAATGGCGTCGTTTCTAGGGTTTGGCGGGTCCCACATGGTTTGTGGCATGTTGTAGGGCCAAAGTAGCGTTATTGGGCCACGATTGGAAATTTGGGTTTCGACTAATGCGACTAAGGCAGAGCCGTGTTTATAATACCCTGATTGGAATATGTTATGGAGTTTGGCCATGAACAAGAAGTAGGTTAGCACATTGGCGCGCTATTTATGGTACGTTGCCACATTCGGCATGCTTTTGTGGCAAAGTGGCACGTTTGGCATGTTGGGCATGCCAATTAACGTTTTGGCGAGGCATGGCATGTTCCGCATGTCACTAATATTCCGGAGCGGAATGGCACGTTTGGCATGCCAATTAGCGTATTGGCGCAACTTCGGAAAGCCAATTTGGCATTGTGACCATCTGGCACAACTTTGCCTCTTTTGATATTGTGGCATGTTTAGAGCGTCCTGATTGGTCGATTAAAAGAGGGGCCGACCAAGCATGGGTGTGGCCACACTTCTAGTGTGCGTGTGGCGGATTTAGAGCGACCTGATTGGTCGATGGGAAATAGGGCCGGCAAGTATGGGCCCAACCACAACTCATGTGCGTGTGACGGGAATAGGGGCCAGTTCGAGCAGCATGGGGTGTGGCCACTTGTAAGTGGCGCTGGCTGGCCTATGGCATGGCCACACCTCCCTTTGTTGTTGCTCCTATTCCGCAGCTCCTTTTATTCCTTATTTTCTGATTATGGGTAGGATTTTGCACCTACTAATCCATGGCTGATTAATTGCCTAGTTCGCTTTAGGCTTAATTTCGACATGTGAGGTCTAATATCTTTACGCGGGCGCAAAAACCTAATTTTGCAAATTAGTTAGGGTAATATCTGAATCCTGTGAATTATCACAAAATTGATTGAATTCTATGTGTTGACAAGGAGTTCTTTAAGTTTATTGTCAGAGAGCAGTATGCTTTCCGATTGAGTACTTTTATGCAAGGACCTTAACCTTGATACTTGGAAATTCGTGCTACTCTGCTGCGAGTGAACACAAATTGTCATGCCACATCAATGTTAAGGGTTCAGCTAGGGAACAAAGAATAGGAAAAATACTCGGCAGGCTCAGGCATTAGTGACTAATGCAGCTAGGAGCTTATATACTCATTAGGCTCTATATTAGTGAATAATTCATCTAGGAGCTTGAGTTTCAATATAATATGAAGAGAGACATAGGCACTCATCGATTTTGATATATTCTCCAAATTCCATGCGGAATATAGACATATCAATGTCTACTACATCTGATGCCGAGTCTGGTAGATAGACTTTTATAGTTTTCACCCTATACTAAAAACCACCATCAACATTAAGTCCCCTGCTTAGCACATAACAGTGGCATTGTTGCGGGGTAAGCATGAGATGGTGACAGATGAGGATAAAAAACCGAAAGGGCAAGACATGAAGAGATTGCCAGGAAAAATTCGGCCCGACCTTTGGCAAGAGGCATGAGCAAATGGGTGATCTTTGTCGGCACGCCGCTAGCTTGACTACGGAGCGTTGAGCGGTGGCTTGGCCATGGAGTATTGTAGGTTGAGCGGCCGGCTTGGATACGGAGAGCGTTGCGGAGTTGAGAGGCCGGTGTTCCTCGTGGCTTTGGTGCGCCGTTGGTTCGGTCATGGAGGTTGGTGCTATGGAGCGTTGGCGCTGCGGGCCTAGCTGCCTTCTTTCGTGCATGGTCCAAAAGGAAAATCTTCCTCTACTCGGATTCCAAAAGCGATATGCATATAAAAGGGCATACTAACTTCCTCCCCTTTTACCATTAGCTCGTCTGCTTCTTGTGTTCGTTTGCAGCATCTCGATCATAGGCGTGCCAATCGTCTTCGTATTTTAGCTATAAGTGTAATATCCGTGAGTAGTTGATCAAACTTGGACATTTAGCTCGGTGTGAATGACGTTCTTTGTCAGCAGCGGCAGAGTAAGCATCAACGGCAACAAAGCAATCTCCAATAGTTATGATCAGTAGCAAGGCGAGCCAGGAGAACTCAAGGTAGGTGCTCTTTTCTCTTTTGCGCATACATCCACCCAACAGTATCATCGATCTTCTCCAGAATGTGTAATAAGGTTCTGTCTCCAGAAGAAGGAGTATCTATTCTCTCCAGTGGATTTCAAAATTTACCAAATTCCATTGCACTCTGAGATGGATGGATGAAATATATGCTCGACAATGATCATGTCATGGCTAATCTTGGAGAGTGTAGCTGCGTTGTTGATCCTTCCTTGACTTTAAGTTATTTGGTGTCCGGATCATTGAGCCGGTGTATGGAAGGATTATTCTTGCCTTTCTGATTGCGGTGATGATATGTTGTGGTAGCTTGTATGGTCGAAACCTTCCGTAGCCGTTGGGTGAAGTAGATGAGCTGAGAGGCGTTCCTTTGCCAACGTGCTGCTATCAAGTCTTCAAGAACTTCATTCCAAACGACATCCTTTGAACCATCTTCTGAATCTTGGGCTATTGTATCGAATGGGATGCGATGAGTAGTCCCCAATTACACTTCTGTCTGGTCATAGATCCGATGGCGTGGCCGGATATGTGAATATCTCTGCGGCGTGCTTTTGGAGTCTTTGATGCACGTGTATGGCTTCATGTTGGGAAATTCCTACGGCTCGTAAAGCTTCGACAGTGATGATGTTGTCATCAGAAATAACCTGGTTGAGAGAAGTGAAGGTATCCCATGCTCGTAGTCCCCATGTGTAATTATTCTGAGCCTATTTTCTCGTGAAAGATGTACTTTTACTGCATTCGCTGGTAAGGTGGTGACTGCGTTTAAACTTCTAAACCTGAAGGAGGCTTCAGTCCCCAAGTGTAGCCTACTTTGATTGTATCACCTTGAATCCACGCCAATGGGATTTGATACAAGATTATTGTACTATCCTAGATGCGATTCTAGGATGCTTGGAATATCACATGGACGAAATATTACGGATAACCTCATTTATGGGTGAAAACTATTTCTCACGGTTTTGGTAATTTGGGGTATGTGAATGAGAAATGAGTCTAAACCTTAAACAAATGCACTTTGCGCGGTGAGTGCTTGTAGATTCGAGAGATCAATCTGCACAAGTCCTACCTAAACCAAGAAATGGTCGTTCCGGACTTGTTTCGGTCACAAAGTGAAGGAGATGGGGTTGATCTTAGGGAGGGAAGCGAAGAAGGTGTTGAGAATGTGAAGGTGTTGGCTATGAATGACTTGTATCGTAAAGGCGAACCGGCTTGCGGGATGTAAGCTATCGATTCTTGTTTGAATACGATTGTACCAACACTTGCCTCTCGTTGTCCAGACTTGTCTTGTTTTCTCCTGTTTCTCCTGTTTGGAAAATAGGGAGGAGAACCTATTTATACAAGTCTTTTAGCCTAACCTTCGTATCTCGTGGGAAGTGGAGAAAGTGGAGTGATGGAGTAGTGGAGTAATGTGTTAGTGTCACACGACCCGTGCTTGCCCACTTCTCCCATCATCACTAACCGTCCATGACTTCCCCGACACGCTCTTGTGATGGCGCGTTGCCCGCACCGCCGTATACCGCCAGACCAATACCCCAGTATGTATCCCCCAGTTTGTGACATGATTGATGTCTCGAGTGTGTGGATAGTGGGACCCACAGAAAGTAGCATGTAATGCTAAATTGAATAACTGTGTTATTCAGGAGGTCGATACTTGTGAAGTATCGTGTGTATTTTATGCAGGTATTGCATCATGGTGTGGTAAAGTAACGGGTGGTGATCACCAAGATGCCTTACTGATCCATTAACTCCTGACCAGGGTTGTATAACCAAGCCGGTAAAGTTGGACGGATGAGATGATCTTTGAGACACTCATCTGCGACCGTTGATGGATTTAGGGTTTTGAAGAGGTGCGCAGGTATCTCTCTTCAGCTTGGTCGAATCCAAGCTTGGGAGACGATTTTGGCCAGGCCGATCATACATGCGTGTAGACGGCATGACGGTGTAGGCTCCCAAACCCCATTATCTCACGAAAGTATGATCTGGGCCACCACCCGTCCAAGTGAAGTTGAGTGGTCGAGATCAATTTATGACAAAACTAGTGCCGCAAGAGCCACACATCATGCCATCTTCGAGCGCGTTCCAAGACAACCAATTCTTGGTCGGTCTTGGCCGATCGATCTGGGAGTGTAGGTGGTAGGCTGGTGTTCACGCCTATACCCGATCGTCCCATGAAAACGTGATCTAAGCCACTCAAATCGTCCCAAGTGAAGTTGAGTGGTCTAGATCGGTTGCGATTTGGGAAGTGTGACCACGCTAGTTTGGACGCGTTTTGGGATAGCCGAGCATGATATTCCTTGGCCAATCGGGTGAGGTGAGAGACGGGCCCACGGTGGTCATCTTTGGTATGACCAGGACCTCGATTAATCTAACTGGAACCCTCCATTCATGCCGAGAAGATGGACGCTCGTGATGCTCGAAACCCTAATTTTGGCTTTCACGGCCTGTAACCATGCTCTGTTCGGGCGCACGAAGTGGGATGACCAACCATGGTTGGTCTGGACCGATTGGTCGGTATGTAGGCGGCCCACGGTGATTGTGTTGACATGCTCTCGGGCCCTTTGAATCTACATCTACACCCTCCATCTATACCTGCGAAGATGGATGGTTGAGACCCATTTTGCGACACATGTAATGTGCCGCAAACCCTAATTTAGGGTTTTCCATCCATACTGCTCTGGTTTGGACGTTTTGTCAAGATATGCCAATTTTTGAGGCCGACCATGCGGGGTCCTCGTTGGTTCGGCAGTGAATATTCCATACACGCTTGGGGGTTATGAAATTGATCCGGGCCATCCAATCATGCTTTAGTGAAGTTGGATGAACGAGATCATATCCGTAGATCTGATACGGACAGTCCCGATGCTCAATCGGGCTAGTATAACACACCGAGAGCTCTTGAATCGGGCTAGTATAACACACCGAGAGTTGCGGCTGTCGGGTATTTCGTACATGCTTTCATTATAATGCTTGGAGGTTCGTGTTGCTCTGCGAGAGCAACACTCGAGTCGTCATCTGCCGCACTGATAATGAGTACAGGAAATACAAGGATGCTCACGCATTAATTAATAATGCTATAAATTCACATGGTATATGGGATTGTTGCTACATGCTCCAACCTGGATGAATTTCGTGTATTTAATTCACAGAATAGGATTGTTGCCACATGCTCCATTCTAGGTGAATTAGTAAAGTGATGAAGTATTCAACACTTATTAATGGCTTTATCTTTTACAAGATGTTAGCACATAATTTTCTGGTTTTTACAATTTTAACCTTAAATGAAAATCCACCATCAACATTAAGTCCCCGCCTACCAATGGTTACACCATTGTGGGGTAGGCATGAGATGGTGACAAAAAGACAAAGCTTATGATACAAAGTTAGATGTTACCGGGAGAGACGGGTCATCCTGTCCTTGGATCATGTCACGTTCAAGAGGCGTCCGGGCGAGTGTTCTCCTAGCATGATGTCGGTCTTGCCTCGCATGGATGGTATTACGCTTGTTTCGTTCGTGGGCTCTTGCACTGCTGATCGAACGTGGGATTGATGTGCTGTTTTGGTTAATCGTGGAGTTGCGTGGCTTGATCGGGCGTGAGACCCGATGTAAGCATGCTTGATTCTAACATGGGCAGATGTGCATGCTTCGATCAAACACGGGACCACCGTGTACATGTTTCAAACGTCGGCCATGTCCCGTGCCTACTTTGACCGTCATGCGGTTGATGTACTTGCTCGAGTGTCATCTTGCTACTTCGACCAAACACCGACCCATTAACTTGACTAAACACCTGACTTGATGCTTTGACCAAACACCGCCTTGCTTGTTTGCTTTGCTCGAACGTGGAACCCGATGTGAGCAAGCTTGTTTTTTTTTTTTTAAATGAACCTTGTGTGCTCAAATGTAAATGTGGGTCCTGTAGAAAGCGTTAGCGGCTTCGGAGTGAGCCCGTGAGAGCGTTGAAGTGTTAGAGCTGAAACGCCTTCTTCGGAGAGAGAGCTTTGATTGGGGACGGCTGTATGCCTTCGACCAATCTGGGTGGGATCAAGTGGGACCCACCGCGTGCGGCTGATGAACGTCGACCATGTGTTTCGACTGAAAACCGGCCCTGCTGCGTGCGCCTGTTTTATTCGAATACCAGCCTTGTGACTTTGATCAATACCAGACTTGAAACTTGAGCAATACCGGACTTGTGACTTGATCAATACCGGACTTGTGACTTGATCAACACCGGACTTCAAACTTGAGCAATACCGGAATTGTGACTTGATCAACACCGGACTTCAAACTTGAGCAATACCGGACTTGTGACTTGTTCAATACCGGACTTGTGACTTGATCAATACCCTGTGTTTGGACCCAATACTTTGTGTACTCCAACATGAATGTGTGTTCTGTCGTGTGTGACTACACATCTCACGCGTTTTTATACATGTCTTGACTCATGTATTTTATTGTAGAATGAAGAAAAGAACTCTGTTGAGATGCCTTAAGGGGATAATCTTTGGTGCCAAGTCGGGAGGTGTTGACGGCTTCAAAGATATGCCTTTAACATTGATGATGAGTTGTTCACCGCGCCTTTCAACTATATAAAAATATCCGTTCCACAAGATAACCCTTCTCCTATCGACTTCAAGGTTTTTCATGATCCGTGGGACCTCATGAAGGATTTATGAGACGTATGTTGAGCAATGAGTACATCAAAGATAACTTGACCAGAGCGCAGATTATTGATGCAGCTTGAGTGTTGAAACGGATCAAGAGGATGTTAAAGTGGTTTCTGGTGCGAACGTTGAGGTGGATCCGGAGAGAGTGTTGAAGAAGGATTACGCGAAGCGAACGTGGGTCCGGAGAGAGCGTTGAGGCGGCTCTTGAATAGACCATTGGCAGCGGCTTACGCTAGAGGGAGCGTTGAAGTATTTCCCTCTTGATTCGATTTACCCTTGCCGAATTCCATGCTTCTTGACTGACCATCTCTCTCATGTTGAAGAATTCCTTGACCGACGGTGAAGGAACTTCATGCTGAGCCTCGATCCCCAAGCGTGGTTTACATGGTTTGTTCGTAGTGGTTGTTGTTGAGCCGAGATATGGAATATCTTGGACATTGTTTCATCATTGTGGAGGTCGTGCATGTGGTACCGGGAGTTGGAGTTAACAGACGCGCAGATGTTGTATCTCGGTGGTTTTCCTCTTGCCGCTTCAGGAACGCTTACGAAGGTGAAGGTTGTATCGCTTTGTTGGTGAGATATATGCCCCTACAAACATTATGAGGCTCTTCATTACCGGCAGGCAGTTTCTTTCTATCGGGGCATATGTTGTTGTAGATGAGCGTTCAATGGCTCCGAGAGGATGACCAAAGCGCGGATTCTCCAACATAGCATGATAGACATGTACCACTTTATCGATAAAGTGACTCGCCCGGATCTTGTTCGACCATTTCGCGATAGAGTGACTCGCCTGGATCTCGCTCAATATGACGCGTGGACACCGTTATCTTCTTGAGGCTGCTCCCTTGAGGTATCGGCTCCAGTGGAAGATTGCCGTCATAGAGCGTTGATACGTTGCACCGGTATTCTTTAAACCAAATGGCAGTATGATATAATAAAAATTTCCGAGAGGAGTTCGAAAAGCTATCTTACTTGCATCATGCTCGTACATCCTTATCTGGTTGTAGCCGCTACATCCATCCATGGAGGAGAACATGCCGTGTCCGCTGGTTGCATCTACTAACATGTCGATGTTAGGTAGAGGAGGATCGTTTTTGGAGCAGCACCTGTTCAAGTCTCTGAAGCCTATGCGGCACCTGATCTATCCATTTTCCTCGTGTCTGAACTACAACTATTTAACCGACTTGGATCCAGGTATGACATGTAGATGATGGGTGACCAATTTTTATCTAAATCCGGCATTTCTTCATATCTCCAAGCGAATATGTCCCGGTACTCTTTGAGAAGTTCCACGAGCTTCGTGCGTTTATCCGTACACAAGGTTGAGCCGATGGAGATAGGCCTAGGAGATTCCTCAACGATTTCAATCTCATCGGTTGTGGAGTTGGTGCCATCTTGCGGTGTTGTGGAGCATCTAGCACTTGTTCTTGTGGTTCGTTCTGTTGTAGCATTCCATTGGGTGGAGAGGCTGGTAACAGATCTCCCATGCTAATTGATAATGGCGGTGTCGGTATACCTTATTTTCCCTTTCTGGTCACGACTACTTCACAAAAGTTTGTTCCCTCTTCGTGTGAACGTGGGTCGTGGCTTCACATGATGGAAAAGAATGCTTAAATCGGCAAAGATGCATCGTGGGTTTTAGCCCTCAATGATGCAAGCCGGTCTTCTTCCCGAATTGACGCCCATGTAGGGAGTGGGGCCAACGAACTTGTGCGATTCTTTCGGAGGAGCTTCTCCCGTATGTCTGGTTTTGTTTCCCTCGAAGTCCGTCATTGTGGTAGGCTTCCGTATGACCTTGGATGTCTGAGAGTCTTGAAAGTAATCACATTCGAAGGCGCTCCTGTGTATATAAGGGCCGTCTTGAACTCGAACCCTTGATGCGTGCGGTGACATCTAGGCACCTTGTCGTGACCTTCCTCTGGTTGATTGCGTAAAACGTCTCGTGTGGCGATTCTTGAGAGGTGTGAAAGTTCGCATAAACTTTCCACTAGAGAAACCGCTTCCCGATCCACCGGCCTGCACAGTTCATAGTGAAACTATTGACTTGAGGAGGATCGTTGTGAGATCGATCCCGGTGTAGGAGTCTCCATCACGGGGCCGCTCATATCGATGTCGCTTCTTTGATCGGGTCCATGGAGTCCATTGCCCCGCCCCGAAGTACCTTCTCCGGTCGTTGAATGCGTTCCTTTTTTGCTCCCGGGGCTGTCGCGGCTCTTGTGGCGATCGATCAGTTAATTTCTTAAGAAAAGTGAGTACCTCTTTCGAGTTGCGGCCATATCCATTTGAGTCTTAGAAAGAACTTCACTGCTTCTACATCAAGTCTGCGGTGGTAATGCGGATGGTCCTCCTCTCGTCCCTCATTCCTCGTCACGATGAAGAGTGGAAGTTGTTGCTCTGGTGACTACGAGGAGGTGTTACATGATGATATCTGGGATTCTGTACTCTGGCTCAGTGATGGGAGGTGTTACACTTACTGGAACATCTCTGCTCTGTGGCTCGATTGATGATTGAATTAGTTCTAAGATCTACTCTTTTTGAAATTGATGAAATTGAATCGGATTTTGAAGAAATTGACTTTACAACCGAGATATTAACCTCCCAATGTGGTCGCCAATTGTTTATGGGTGAAAACTATTTACTGCCGGTTTTGGTAATTTGGGGTGTGTGAATGAGAAATGAGTCTAAACCTTAAACAAATGCACTTTGCGCGGTGAGTGATTGTAGATTCGAGAGATCAATGCGTACAAGTCAGGCCTAAACCAAGAAATGGCCGATTCCGGACTTGTTTCGGTCACAAAGTGAAGGAGATGGGGTTGATCTTAGGGAGGAAGCGAAGAAGGTGTTGAGAATGTGAAGGTGTTGGCTATGAATGACTTATATCGAAATCAACGGCTTGCGGGATGTAAGCTATCGATTCGGTGTTTGAATACGATTGTACCAACACTTGCCTCTCGTTGTCACGGACTTGTCTTGTTTTCTCTGTTTCTCTGTTTGGAAAATAGGGAGGAGAACCTATTTATACAAGTCTTTTAGCCTAACCTTCATTATCTCGTGGGAAGTGGAGAAAGTGGAGTGATGGAGTAGTGGAGTAATGTGTTAGTGTCACACGACCGGGCTTGCCCTTCTCCCATCATCACTAACAGTCCATGACTTTCGACACGCTCTTGTGATGGCGCGTTGCGCGCCGCCCGCTTTGTAAACCGCGAGACCAATATCCCCGGTATGTATCCCCGATTTGTGACATGATTGATGTCTCAAGTGTGTGGATGCGTGGGACCCACATAAAGTAGCATGTAATGCTAAATTGAATAAGCTGCGTTATTCGGGGGTCGATACTTGTGAAGTATCGTGTGTATTTTATCATGATCTTGCATCATGGTGTGGTAAAGTAACGGGTGGTGATCACCAAGATGCCTTCTTGATCCATTAACTCGACCGGGGTTGTATAACCAAGCCTAAAGTTGGATGGATGGGATGATCTTTGAGACACTCATCTGCGGCCGTTGATGGATTTAGGGTTTTGAAGAGGTGCGCAGGTATCTCTCTTCAGCTTGGTCGAATCCAAGCTTGGGAGACGATTTTGGCCAGGCCGATCATACATGCGTGTAGACGGCATGACGGTGTAGGCGCCCATGCCCCATTATCTCACGAAAGTATGATATGGGCCACTAAATTCATCCTATGAAGTTGAGTGGTCGAGATCAATTTGTGACAGAAAACTAGTGCCGCAAGAGCCACACATCATGCCATCTTCGAGCGCGTTCCAAGACAACCAATTCTTGGTCGGTCTTGGACGATCGATCTGCAGGTGTACGTGGTAGGCTGGTGTTCACGCCTATACCTGACTGTCCCATGAAAACGTGATCTAAGCCACTCAAATCGTCCGGTGAAGTTGAGTGGTCTAGATCAGTTTGCATTTTGGGAAGTGTGACCACGCTAGTTTGGACGCGCGTTTTGGGATAGTCAGGCATGATATTCCTTGGCCGATCAGGTGAGGTGAGAGACGGGCCCAGGCCGGTGGTCATCTTTGGTATGGCCGGACCTGTTAATCTAATCTAGGACCCTCCATTCGTGCCAGGAAGATGGACGCTCGTGATGCTCGAAACCTAATTTTGGCTTTCACGGCCGTGTAACCATGCTCTGTTCGGGCGCCTGAATGGGATGACCAACCATGGTTGGTCTGACCAGATGATCGGGTATGTAGGCGGGCCACGGTGATTGTGTTGACATGCTCGGGCCCTTTGAATCTACATCTACACCCTCCATCTATACCTGCGAAGATGGATGGTTGAGGTATTTTTGCGACACATGTAATGTGCGCAAACCCTAATTTAGGGTTTTCCATCTATCTTTGCTCTAGTTTGGACGTTTTGGCAAGCTATGCCAATTCTGGAGGCCGACCATGTAGGTCGCGTTGGTTCGGTGAATATTCCATACACGCTTGGGGGTTATGGAATTGATGCTGGCCATCAATCATGCTTTGGTGAAGTTGGATGAACGAGATCATATCCGGACTTATACGGACATCCGGATGCTGTCGGGCTAGTATAACACAAGAGGCTGCGGCACACGGGTATTTCGTACATGCTTTCATTATAATGCTTGGAGGTTCGTGTTGCTCTGGAGAGCAACACTCGCTCGTCATGCCACAGCGATAATGAGTACGGAAATACAAGGCTGCTCACGCATTAATTAATAATGCTATAAATTCCTGGGTATATGGGATTGTTTCTACATGCTCCAACCTGGATGAATTTCGTGTATTTAATTCACGAATGGGATTGTTGCCACATGCTCCATTCTAGGTGAATTAGTAAAGTGATAAGTATTCAACACTTATTAATGGCTTTATCTTTTACAAGATGTTAGCGCATAATTTTACAGTTTTACAATTTTAACCTTAAATGAAAATCCATCATCAACAATAACGAAGAGGTAGAAGTGAGAGAGTTATGTTGTTAATCGTGGATCCCCTTGTTTCTCAAGAGAAATGTTTCAGCCGCGTCTCACGGGTTATCTCATGAATCTTTGATTATTTTCGGGGATGGATTGCGATGAAGCGATCCCCAGTCATCCTCTCTGCTTTAGTTATTGAAGTTGTTTTCTTTGAGTAGGCTTGGGATCAAAGTCGCGGCCTCGTAAAGTGTTGCAGGCGCCTTCCGAAAGAGAGGTGATGAAATCCTTACGCTACACCTTTGAAGAGTAGATGACCTTGCCGTGGCTATGACTTTTTGGTTGGCCGTGTCTTCGAGCTTTGATAGTGAAGGGATTAAGTGTAAATCCTCGGTCCCCAAGTGTGGTTTCGTGGTTGTATGGTGGTGGGTTAACCATGATAAAGATTTCACCATATTGCCTCGTATTGGTGGCTCAATTACTTCCTCCATGGGAAACTAAAATATGCAAGTTCGGATTACCTTTGTATATAGTGGTTGTTGCCATGATGAAGCTTTGTTTAGTATCAACAAATGAGCAACAACGGTTCTTTGCGAAATTGTGATCGAGAAGAGGCTGCGTTTTTTTGGGAACAAAAAACAAGTTGGGCTAGTGCTTGGATGGTTACGGTCCACGATCCTTGACGAGGGAGGAGTGGTGGCGTGGGCACAAATCTTAGCGAGGAAGAGAGGTGGATATGGCCATGGATCTTGGATGGAAGGAGGCGGCTACAAGCATGAACCTTGGGCGACCACGGCCGCTGAAAATTGGCGAGCTTTGATAACTCACGTATGTGAGTTTATTCCTTTTATTTTCGGTGAAGCGGCGGCCCGAGGAGAGAACTTTGAAGCGGAGCAAAGCGTTGAAGCGGAGCGGCTTAACGTTTGAAGCGGCTTTGGAGGAAGCGTTGAAGCGGAGGCGGCTTATGGAAAACGTTGGGCGGCACGGGTGAACGTTGAGCGGTTTCACGGAGAGCGTTGAAGCGGCTTACGGAGCGAGCGTTGGGCGACTACGAAGAACGTTGAAGCGGATTCTAGACGAAGCGTTGAGGCGGCTTATGGAAGCCCGAGCGTTGGGCGGCCTGGAAGAGACGTTGAAGCGGGAGATAACTCCGATGAGGCGCCATTAACCATTGACTTCGAAAACGAGTTAATACGATATGGCGGATGGGAAGGCGGCACCAAATAGTGATGGGTCGGCAAGTCGTGTTTTTCCTTATGGGAATGAATACATGGTTACAATGTTGAAGTCGGAGGCAACGTCAATCAGTGCGCTTTCAAACTCGGCGCCTTTGGTGAGTAGTGGTTAGGAGTCCCCGGTTACATTTACAGTCTTACCTTCCAAGAGAGGCTGGGATTTCGGGAAGTAACTTCTCCAATTGAAAACAATCCTTTTTGCTCGGCGCACGGTTGAGGAGTTGAAAATATATGCTTCATCATAGATTACACGGTTTTATGAGCGAGTCCCAGAAAGTATTAATGCACAACTCCACCAATTGATGTTTGATCACATCGGATCATGACAATCTAACGCCCAGAATTTTGAATCCCTTGACATAATCATTCGGATGTTCGTTGTTTTTCGCTCCCTTTGAGTTGTGGCCATGTCCCAGTCGAGTTTTTGCAAGAACTTCTTGTCTCACCATTAAATCAACAATGGTAATGGGAGGTTGGTTTCCTCTGCTCCTTGATATCTCGTGGATGCTTAGGTCTTTGTTGGTGTTGGTGCTATAGGGTGTAACACCATGGGATGTGTTGGCTTGCGCTTGCGGACGGTATATTGGCGTTGGTCATTCCTTTTTGCTCTCATTGGATACGTCCACATACTCTATCTGCATCGTTGTTGGCGGGAGCACAGACCTCGGACAAGGATTCAACATTTTGTGTCATCCCTGAAATTGGTGGCGTTCTCAGGTGAATGTTTGTTGGATCTTGCTACAGCCGATTTTCCATACTCCTTAAGAGACAAAACATCTCATTTTGAGGCTTGAAAATATCGGCTTGATTTGCGGCAACATCTTCTAATATTTTTCCATACCTTCCATGGTGATTGGATTTCGAGCATCATCGGCTTTGGAAGTGCTTCGGATGGCGGGGTAACTCATGAAACGGAAGGTTGGGATTGGTGATTGAAGTGGTCAGTTGTGATTGAATTTATACCTAAGACCCGCCATCTTGAGTTTGAGAAGATTGGAATGAAAATTGAGAAATTGGCTTATGGCAGAGATTAATCTCCCATTGTGGTCGTCTTGATTATTTATGGGTAAATCTCTTTCTGTGGTTTTAGTAAATTTGGGTGTGTGGATGAAAACGAATCTATACCTTAAACAAATGCACTTCACGGGAGTACTTTAGATTGAGATCAATCTGTACAATCCTGGCCTAAACCAAGAAATGGTGGTTCCAATCTTGCTTCGGACACAAAGTGAAGGAGATGGGTTGGTCTTAGGGAGGAAGCCGAAAAGAAGGTGTTGAGACCGGAATGGTTAATTAGGAAGGTGTGGTTATTTTATGACTTGTATCATAATTTGGAGCTGTCTTGCGGAATGTAAACTGCTCCCGAGTTCTTTGGTATTTTCTGAATCTTGTGTTGTTCTCACCAAAACTTGTTGTTTTTTTGTGGAAATAGGTAAAACCTATTTATACAAGTCATATTGAGCACCATGATCTCGTAGAAAGTGGGAGTGATTGAGTAATGGAGAAGTGGGATTATGTGTAAATGCGAGAGACCATTCCCACCATGTAGAAGCCGGTTAGTTTATACCCACTAATTCTTACCGCCACTAGCGCCTGCTTTCGACACTTTCTTATAATAGCGTGTTGCCGCCTTGCCATAGCTATAACCGCCCGAACAATACCGATAAACATCCCGATTTGTGACTTATGTTGTTGTCTCAAAGTGTTTTAAGTAGAAAACGTGCTTGGTGCTATGTGTGAGTCAAAGTGGAGATACTTGCCACGAGGAAGGCATGCTGCGTGATGATATTTGGCTTGTCTTGGTTGGTAAAGCCCAAAACACCTGGCTTTATCAGTGCAGTGGCGAATTTGGACGGCTGAGATCTTATGAGAAAGGGTGGCCATTGATTATGTCCACAGGCGCTGATGGTAGCACAGTGGCGTTATTGGCACATGCCAATGGCGTAGTGGCATATAGCGGCATGCCAGTGGTATAGTGGCGCCTAACGTAGCCATGGAAGCTATATTGGCATATCTGTGTTAGACCCCAAATATGGCTCCATCAACATTGGCCCTGTTGTTACATCAAACTTAAGGCCTTAGGAGAATTACTTGACCTAGTTGGCGTGGCAACTTTAGCTAAATTAGGGTTTGGCATATCGAAACCCTAATTAGAGCGTGTGGCATGGCCGCGATACGGTGGCACTTTATGCAATCGGTGCCATTACCACATTAAAGGAATTATGGCATGCCATAATATAAGAATAACCACAGGCGCAAGGATGGCCATGGGTGGTTATAGAATGGCGCTGTTTCTAGGGTTTGGCGGGTCCCACATGGCTTGTGGCATGTTGTAGGGCCAAAGTAGCGTAAATGGGACACGATTGGAAATTAGGGTTTCGACTAATGCCACTAAGGCAAAGCTGTGTTTAGAATACCCTGATTGGAATATGTTATGGTGTTTGGCCACGAACAAGAAGTATGTTAGCACATTGGCGCGCTATTTATGGTATGTTGCCACGTTCGGCATGTTTCTGTGGAAAAGTGGCACGTTTGGCATGTTGGGAATGCCAATTAACATTTTGGCGAGGCATGGCATGTTCGGCATGTCACTAATATGCCGGAGCGGAATGGCACGTTTGGCATGTTTGCCATGCCAATTAGCGTATTGGCGCAACTCGGAAAGCCAATTTGGCATTGTGACCACCTGGCGCAACTTTGCCTCTTTTGATACTGTGGCAGGTTTAGAGCATCCTGATTGGTCGATTAAAAGAGGGGCCGGCCAAGCATGGGTGTGGCCACACTTCTAGTGTGCATGTGGCAGATTTAGAGCGACCTGATTGGTCGATGGGAAATAGGGCCGGCAAGTATGGGCCTAACTACAACTATGTGCGTGTGGCGGGAATAGGGGCCGGTTCGAGCATCATGGGTGTGGCCACTTGCAAGTGGCGCCGGCTGGCCTATGGCATGGACACACCTACCTTTGCTGCTGCTCCTATTCTGCGGCTCCTTTTATTCCTAGTTTTCTGATTGTGGGTAGGATTTTGCACCTACTAATCCATGGTGGATTAATTTCCTAGTTCGCCTAGGCTTAATTTCGACATGCGAGGTCTAATATACTGCGCAGGGCGCAAAACCCTAATTTTGCAAATTAGTTAGGGTAATATCTGAATCCTGTGAATTATCACAAAATTGATTGAATTCTATTTGTTGACACAGAGTTCTTTAAGTTTATTGCCAGAGAGCGATATGCTTTCCGATTGAGTACTTTTATGCAAGGACCTTAACCTTGATACTTGGAAATTCGTGCTACTCTGCTGCGAGTGAACACAAATTGTCATGCCACATCAATATTAAGGGTTCGGCTAGGGAACATAGCATAGGAAAAATACTCGGCAGGCTTCGACATTAGTGGCTAATGCAGCTAGGAGTTTATATACTCATTAGGCTCTATACTAGTGAATAATTCATCTACGAGCTTGAGTTTCAATATAATATGAAGAGAGACATAGGCACTCATCAGATTTTGATATATTCTCCAAATTCCCTGCGGAATATAGACATATCAATGTCTACTACATCTGATGCCAGGTCAGGTAGATAGACTTTTACAGTTTTCGCCCTATACTAAAAACCACCATCAACACCAAGGTAACATTGATTGCAAACCCTGATTTGGAGACTATATATAGGAGAACTCTAGCAACTGGGAAACCTAATCCCCACACCTCCAGTGTGATACAAGTTGCGACTAGATTCGATTCTCCTTGAACCTTAGGTTTTTATAAAACCCAGTAGGTTAACGACTTAAAGATCTCATTGGGATTGTGAAGCCAGACCCAACTATTTTCTCTGTAGTTGCGTATTCTGATCTTGTTGTTTTCTATTGTGATTGAGTACTATCTTCTTTAAGATTTGGTCGAGATTTATTCTCCGATAGGCAAGATTGAAAAGTAGTCACAAACACATTCGTCTCATCGTTTGTGATTCCACAATATCTTGTTTCATTAATCGATTAAGATTATTGTGAGGTGATTGATATTACTGGGTTGTTCTTCGGGAATATAAGTCCGGTTTATCAATTGGTTCCTGTTCACCTTGATTTATCAATAGACGGAACAAAAATCATAGGTATATCTGTGGGAGACAAATTTATCTATTCAATAGACCTTTATGTGTGATACAGATTTGTTTATTAAGTCTTCGACTTTGGGTCGTAGCGACTCTTAGTTGTGGGTGAGATCAGCTAAGGGAATCAAGTGCGCAGAATCCGGCGTGGTTCTAGAGGCGTAAGGAGCATAGCTGTACCTTGATCAGTGTGAGATTCGTTAGGGCTCAACTACATTCCAGTCCGAAGTTAACTTGGAGTAGGCTAGTGTTTGTAGCGGCTTAATACAGTGTGGTGTTCAATCTGGACTAGGTCCCGGGGTTTTTCTGCATTTGCGGTTTCCTCGTTAACAAAACTTCTGAGTAGTACGTGTTATTTATTTTCCGTATTATATTTGTTTATATAATTGAAATATCACGAGGTTGTGCGTAATTCAATCAATTAGATAATCCAAACTTTGGTTGTTGATATAAATTGATTGACACTTGAACATTGGTCTTTGGTACCGTTCTTGCTAATTACATTGTGAAACAAAGATACAACTCTTGGATATATTTCTTGATCGATCTCGCTTTATTAGTTGGTACTCTGTAGATGGTGGATTTTCGACAAAGGCTAAAATCGTAAAACCATAATTGTACATGCTCCTGATCCAGCAATCAGATGAAGCATGAAAGCTCATGCCACAAGAATCTCTGACTGAGCATATTGTCTCTCAGAGCATACGTGAATATGCAGTCTCTCAACTGAGGGAACGGCATATCTCATGAATACTGAGCAATTTTAGTATTACTTTTACATAAAATTAAACGATTGGACGGCTCCTAGACAGCTTGCCTGCTAGTATAGAGCAATAACGTCTTCAGGATGTAATAATGTTTTCCCTGACTATATATAAGACATGTGTATAAAATCATTATGATTGGACGGCTCCTAGACAACTTGCCTGCTAGTATAGAGCGATAACGTCTTCAGGATGCAACAACGTGTTTTCCATGACTATATTATACATAAAAAATATGACGCTTCAACAAGCTCATATCACTCAATTCTCAAACAAATAATGCTCCTAGACAGCATGCCTTCTAGTATAGAGCCATCAATTAATTATTTCTAATCCTTAAATTCATTAACTGAATATTCGGAAATACTCTACGTTCTTCATAATATTTCATTACTTCAATTCGTGGTTCTTCCCAGCAGAATTCCATGAGTTAGTGATAAATATTCAACGTACGGTCATCTGAGCCACTATCAAGTAAGCCCCAGACCAAAATGGTGCAAGTGTATTCGAGCAATAACGCACAAACGAGCACTGGATGCACGAACAAGCATTCCAAAATACGAAGGAACGATGAACCTATGCAAAATAGGAAGAAAAATAATAAATAATAAAATATTATTTAGGGCGCTAGGGGACTGGACCCACCGGCCGGCAGGTCATGACGTGGCCAGTCCCACGCCCAATTCTATATTTTATCATATTTTTATTATTTTCCTTGATCTCATGAAAATCCTTTCATTTGAACAAATATCCTTCATTTTAAGGAAACTCCTCAATTTCATGGTGTTTCCTCCGTATCAAAGAAATAATAAAAATTAGGAAAGGTGTCGCGGGACCGAGCCTACTAGCCGTACGGTCATGCCCTAGTTGTGGTCGGTCCCACACCTTGCATTCCTTATAATTTTATTATTATTTCCTTCATCCCATGAAATTTCTTGATTTCATGATATTTCCTTCACATTAAGGAAAAGAGATAAAATTAGGGAAGACTCACGGGACCGGGCCCTAACGGGCCGACCATGCCCTAGTCGTGGCCGGTCCCACATGCCCCTTATTTTATTATTATTAATGTTTCCTTCATCTCATGGAAACTCCTTCACTTCAAGGAAATTCCTTAGTTTCAACAAACTCCTTGATTTCATGATATTTCCTTAAAATCATGAAAATAATATAAAATTAGGGAAGACTCACGGGACCAGGCCCTAGCCGCTGACCAGTGCCCTAGTCGTGTCCAGGTCCCACACGCCCCTTATTTTATTATTATTAATATTATTGTTTCCTTCATCTCATGGAAACTCCTTCACTTCAAGGAAATTCCTTGGTTTCAACAAATTCCTTGATTTCATGATATTTCCTTAAAATCATGAAAATAACATAAAATTAGGAAAAGTGTCATGGGACCGGGCTCATTGGCCGGCCGGACATGCCTTGGCCATAGCCGGTCCCACACTTCATGATTCCCTCATTTTATTATTATTATTTCCTTCATCTTATGAAGTTTCCTCAGTTTAAGCAAAAACCTTGATTTCTTCATATTTTCTCAAAATGTTGCTCAAACGCGCATCAGAAAATATCAAAATTCTCAGTGAGACACGAACACTTTGGTGACATGAGCATATTACCTTGACCGACCAAGGTTGTCTCTTTGGCTTGCAAGAGGCTGGTCCCTCATACTTCTATCATTCGACCTAATTTGTTCACATTAGGTTCAAACTCTTCCAAACAATTTGGAATTTTCATAAAACGATCGTCATACGGTTCCGTGACCAACCAGGGCCGGTTTTCATGACCCCTTGGTCGGTCCCTCATCTTTTCATAATTAATTAGGTTTTATCACCTAAGGCTCAAACGAGCATTATTTTTAATAAATGATTAGCCCAGCATTTAATCATCCTCTCAACAAGCAATTGGTCTTCAAGAGACTTTGGTATTTGCTCACTCGAGCGTCTGGGCGCTACATGGTCGACCCATCGTCCCATGTAGCCGTTCCCTCCTTCACTCCGTGGTTGACTTTCAATAAATCATCAATTGATCAGCAAATGATCGAAATTAGGGTTTTCGAGTCCAAGGTTCATAATTCCAGATTCAAACACTAATAATTTTACGTTGATCCCACGATCAACATTTTTATTAATTATACTCGGTTCAGTTGCCAGTATTTTAAATTAATATTTTATTTGGTTCTGCTACCAATAATTCATCAAACGAGCAACATTTGCTCAGATGAGCAATATTTGCTCAGACTAAGGGATATTGGTTCAACTATCAATATTCAACAATCCATCGAATGAGCAATATTTGCTCCCCTTAACTATCAACATTTACTTGAGAATCATACCTCTGTCTCAACAGACACGTTCAATTCACGAGTATCAGAACATTTGCAAATCACGTTCGACTCAGTAATACAAGGACTCATCGTCCCATGAAGTCGACAAGCCGACTAACTAAATACACGTACGCCTTACGAGACTCCACAATCACGAGACATCAATCGTGTTACATGGGGGGATATTAACTAGGGTTTTGGTCTGGCGGTCTATGGCATGTGTGTTCATACACACAATGAGAATGTAAGCAAGTCGTGCAATCAGTTGGAGGAGTTACCAAAGTAGTGGATGGAAAATCAACCAAGTATCCGCACGATGAGCAACTGGTTTTAACACGAGTTCCACTTAACCACTCTTTGACTCCAGCAACTGTCACACTTCATGGGATCAAGGTGTTTCACAATTCTAGCAATATAAATAAGTTTCTGATTCATGATTGAAAAAGAAGACAATCTTACGTCAAACAGACAACAAGAGATTAACAACTCAACGTCTGAGCAATTACTCTCAACAGAGCAAATTCAATCATTCAGAACTTATCTTATTTCAGAATACACAACACACCTACAATCTTCGATCACCATTGATCTCACACCTTTCTCTGCTTCCCTCATATGAGATCGACCCATCCTCTCTTGTGACCGAATTGACTCTGGAACGGCCATTTTCTTGGTTTAGGCCGAGTCCTACGGATTGATCTCTTGAATTCAAAGCACTCCCTTTTGCAGTGCATCTGTGTGAGGTTTGACAGTTCGCTCGGTTCAAGGAGTTTCCTCCGCACAGTCGTCTCCTCAATTCCTTAAAAACTAGCAACTTGTTTTGCCCCATCTACAGATTGGCGACCACAGTGGGAGATCATTCTCTCGGTTGCAATCTCAATTCTCACAAAGATGGTCGGTCTTAGGTCTGGGTTAGTTACCAATTCGGGTTCAACACCCGACCCCAACATTGCAAGCTCTAGTGGTACTGCTAATACCACTCCTCCAGCGCCACCTGCCATAACTACTCCTCAGAACGTCGATGCTACAGTGATCACTCCTGCAAGCGACGATACTGGCACCATCAATAATCCTCTCTTCGGAAGTTCTCTCGAAGAAATCGAAACAATCCACCTCCTAGCGAATACCT